>JAWNPD010000022.1:67500-1267500 GCA_035045305.1 Drosophila maculinotata
GAGACAGACATGACAGACAGACATGACAGACAGACATGACAGACAGACATGACAGACAGACATGACAGACAGACATGACAGACAGACATGACAGACAGACATGACAGACAGACATGACAGACAGACATGACAGACAGACATGACAGACAGACATGACAGACAGACATGACAGACAGACATGACAGACAGACATGACAGACAGACAGACATGATAGACAGACAGACATGACAGACAGACATGACAGACAGACATGACAGACAGACATGACAGACAGACAGACAGACATGACAGACAGACATGACAGACAGACATGACAGACAGACATGACAGACAGACATGACAGACAGACATGACAGACAGACAGACAGACAGACATGACAGACAGACAGACATGACAGAAGAATGACAGACAGACATGATAGACAGACATGACAGACAGACATGACAGACAGACATGACAGACAGACATGACAGACAGACATGACAGACAGACATGACAGACAGACATGACAGACAGACATGACAGACAGACATGACAGACAGACATGACAGACAGACAGACATGACAGACAGACATGACAGACAGACATGACAGACAGACATGACAGACAGACATGACAGACAGACATGACAGACAGACATGACAGACAGACATGACAGAGAATGACAGACAGACATGACAGACAGACATGACAGACAGACATGACAGACAGACATGACAGACAGACATGACAGACAGACATGATAGACAGACATGACAGACAGACATGACAGACAGACATGACAGACAGACATGACAGACAGACATGACAGACAGACATGACAGACAGACATGACAGACAGACATGACAGACAGACAGACAGACAGACACAGACAGACAGACATGACAGACAGACATGACAGACAGACATGACAGACAGACATGACAGACAGACATGACAGACAGACATGACAGACAGACATGACAGACAGACATGACAGACAGACAGACATGACAGACAGACATGACAGACAGACATGACAGACAGACATGACAGACAGACATGACAGACAGACATGACAGACAGACATGACAGACAGACATGACAGACAGACATGACAGACAGACATGACAGACAGACATGACAGACAGACATGACAGACAGACATGACAGACAGACATGGCAGACAGACATGACAGACAGACATGACAGACAGACATGACAGACAGACATGACAGACAGACATGACAGACATGACAGACATGACAGACATGACAGACATGACAGACATGACAGACATGACAGACATGACAGACATGACAGACATGACAGACATGACAGACATGACAGACATGACAGACATGACAGACATGACAGACATGACAGACATGACAGACATGACAGACATGACAGACATGACAGACATGACAGACATGACAGACATGACAGACATGACAGACATGACAGACATGACAGACATGACAGACATGACAGACATGACAGACATGACAGACATGACAGACATGACAGACATGACAGACATGACAGACATGACAGACATGACAGACATGACAGACATGACAGACATGACAGACATGACAGACATGACAGACATGACAGACATGACAGACATGACAGACATGACAGACATGACAGACATGACAGACATGACAGACATGACAGACATGACAGACATGACAGACATGACAGACATGACAGACATGACAGACATGACAGACATGACAGACATGACAGACATGACAGACATGACAGACATGACAGACATGACAGACATGACAGACATGACAGACATGACAGACATGACAGACATGACAGACATGACAGACATGACAGACATGACAGACATGACAGACATGACAGACATGACAGACATGACAGACATGACAGACATGACAGACATGACAGACATGACAGACATGACAGACATGACAGACATGACAGACATGACAGACATGACAGACATGACAGACATGACAGACATGACAGACATGACAGACATGACAGACATGACAGACATGACAGACATGACAGACATGACAGACATGACAGACATGACAGACATGACAGACATGACAGACATGACAGACATGACAGACATGACAGACATGACAGACATGACAGACATGACAGACATGACAGACATGACAGACATGACAGACATGATAGACATGACATACATGACAGACATGACAGACATGACAGACATGACAGACATGACAGACATGACAGACATGACAGACATGACAGACATGACAGACATGACAGACATGACAGACATGACAGACATGACAGACATGACAGACATGACAGACATGACAGACATGACAGACATGACAGACATGACAGACATGACAGACATGACAGACATGACAGACATGATAGACATGACAGACATGACAGACATGACAGACATGACAGACATGACAGACACAGACAGACATGACAGACATGACAGACATGACAGACATGACAGACATGACAGACATGACAGACATGACAGACATGACAGACATGACAGACATGACAGACATGACAGACATGACAGACATGACAGACATGACAGACATGACAGACATGACAGACATGACAGACATGACAGACATGACAGACATGACAGACATGACAGACATGACAGACATGACAGACATGACAGACATGACAGACATGACAGACATGACAGACATGACAGACATGACAGACATGACAGACATGACAGACATGACAGACATGACAGACATGACAGACATGACAGACATGACAGACATGACAGACATGACAGACATGACAGACATGACAGACATGACAGACATGACAGACATGACAGACATGACAGACATGACAGACATGACAGACATGACAGACACGACAGACATGACAGACATGACAGACATGACAGACATGACAGACATGACAGACATGACAGACATGACAGACATGACAGACATGACAGACATGACAGACATGACAGACATGACAGACATGACAGACATGACAGACATGACAGACATGACAGACATGACAGACATGACAGACATGACAGACATGACAGACATGACAGACATGACAGACATGACAGACATGACAGACATGACAGACATGACAGACATGACAGACATGACAGACATGACAGACATGACAGACATGACAGACATGACAGACATGACAGACATGACAGACATGACAGACATGACAGACATGACAGACATGACAGACATGACAGACATGACAGACATGACAGACATGACAGACATGACAGACATGACAGACATGACAGACATGACAGACATGACAGACATGACAGACATGACAGACATGACAGACATGACAGACATGACAGACATGACAGACATGACAGACATGACAGACATGACAGACATGACAGACATGACAGACATGACAGACATGACAGACATGACAGACATGACAGACATGACAGACATGACAGACATGACAGACATGACAGACATGACAGACATGACAGACATGACAGACATGACAGACATGACAGACATGACAGACATGACAGACATGACAGACATGACAGACATGACAGACATGACAGACATGACAGACATGACAGACATGACAGACATGACAGACATGACAGACATGACAGACATGACAGACATGACAGACATGACAGACATGACAGACATGACAGACATGACAGACATGACAGACATGACAGACATGACAGACATGACAGACATGACAGACATGACAGACATGACAGACATGACAGACATGACAGACATGACAGACATGACAGACATGACAGACATGACAGACATGACAGACATGACAGACATGACAGACATGACAGACATGACAGACATGACAGACATGACAGACATGACAGACATGACAGACATGACAGACATGACAGACATGACAGACATGACAGACATGACAGACATGACAGACATGACAGACATGACAGACATGACAGACATGACAGACATGACAGACATGACAGACATGACAGACATGACAGACATGACAGACATGACAGACATGACAGACATGACAGACATGACAGACATGACAGACATGACAGACATGACAGACATGACAGACATGACAGACATGACAGACATGACAGACATGACAGACATGACAGACATGACAGACATGACAGACATGACAGACATGACAGACAGACAGACATGACAGACATGACAGACATGACAGACATGACAGACATGACAGACATGACAGACAGACATGACAGACAGACATGACAGACAGACATGACAGACAGACATGACAGACAGACATGACAGACAGACATGACAGACAGACATGACAGACAGACATGACAGACAGACATGACAGACAGACATGACAGACAGACATGACAGACAGACATGACAGACATGACAGACAGACATGACAGACAGACATGACAGACAGACATGACAGACAGACATGACAGACAGACATGACAGACAGACATGACAGACAGACATGACAGACAGACATGACAGACAGACATGACAGACAGACATGACAGACAGACATGACAGACAGACATGACAGACAGACATGACAGACAGACATGACAGACAGACATGACAGACAGACATGACAGACAGACATGACAGACATGACAGACATGACAGACATGACACACATGACACACATGACACACATGACACACATGACAGACATGACAGACATGACATGACAGACAGACATGACAGACAGACAGACATGACAGACAGACATGACAGACAGACATGACAGACAGACATGACAGACATGACAGACATGACAGACATGACAGACATGACAGACAGACATGACAGACAGACATGACAGACAGACATGACAGACATGACAGACATGACAGACAGACATGACAGACAGACATGACAGACAGACATGACAGACAGACATGACAGACAGACATGACAGACAGACATGACAGACAGACATGACAGACAGACATGACAGACAGACATGACAGACAGACATGACAGACAGACAGACATGACAGACAGACATGACAGACAGACATGACAGAGACAGACAGACATGACAGACAGACATGACAGACAGACATGACAGACAGACATGACAGACAGACATGACAGACAGACATGACAGACAGACATGACAGACAGACATGACAGACAGACATGACAGACAGACATGACAGACAGACATGACAGACAGACATGACAGACAGACATGACAGACAGACATGACAGACAGACATGACAGACAGACATGACAGACAGACATGACAGACAGACATGACAGACAGACATGACAGACAGACATGACAGACAGACATGACAGACAGACATGACAGACAGACATGACAGACAGACATGACAGACAGACATGACAGACAGACATGACAGACAGACATGACAGACAGACATGACAGACAGACATGACAGACAGACATGACAGACAGACATGACAGACAGACATGACAGACAGACATGACAGACAGACATGACAGACAGACATGACAGACAGACATGACAGACAGACATGACAGACAGACATGACAGACAGACATGACAGACAGACATGACAGACAGACATGACAGACAGACATGACAGACAGACATGACAGACAGACATGACAGACAGACATGACAGACAGACATGACAGACAGACATGACAGACAGACATGACAGACAGACATGACAGACAGACATGACAGACAGACATGACAGACAGACATGACAGACAGACATGACAGACAGACATGACAGACAGACATGACAGACAGACATGACAGACAGACATGACAGACAGACATGACAGACAGACATGACAGACAGACATGACAGACAGACAGACATGACAGACAGACATGACAGACAGACATGACAGACAGACATGACAGACAGACATGACAGACAGACATGACAGACAGACATGACAGACAGACAGACATGACAGACAGACATGACAGACAGACATGACAGACATGACAGACAGACAGACATGACAGACAGACATGACAGACAGACATGACAGACAGACATGACAGACAGACATGACAGACAGACATGACAGACAGACAGACATGACAGACAGACATGACAGACAGACATGACAGACAGACATGACAGACAGACATGACAGACAGACATGACAGACAGACATGACAGACAGACATGACAGACAGACATGACAGACAGACATGACAGACAGACATGACAGACAGACATGACAGACATGACAGACAGACATGACAGACAGACATGACAGACAGACATGACAGACAGACATGACAGACAGACAGACATGACAGACAGACATGACAGACAGACATGACAGACAGACATGACAGACAGACATGACAGACAGACATGACAGACAGACATGACAGACAGACATGACAGACAGACATGACAGACAGACATGACAGACAGACATGACAGACAGACATGACAGACATGACAGACATGACAGACAGACATGACAGACATGACAGACATGACAGACAGACATGACAGACAGACATGACAGACAGACATGACAGACAGACATGACAGACAGACATGACAGACAGACATGACAGACAGACATGACAGACATGACAGACATGACAGACATGACAGACATGACAGACATGACAGACATGACAGACAGACAGACAGACAGACATGATAGACAGACATGACAGACAGACATGACAGACAGACATGACAGACAGACATGACAGACAGACATGACAGACAGACATGACAGACAGACATGACAGACAGACAGACATGACAGACAGACATGACAGACATGACAGACATGACAGACATGACAGACATGACAGACAGACATGACAGACAGACATGACAGACAGACAGACATGACAGACAGACATGACAGACAGACAGACAGACAGACAGACACAAAATTGGTACACATTTCTTAATCAATTTTTATAATGATCTTTGAAAATAAGTTTGCACCAGATCCGATGAAAAACCAAATTATTGCATACAACTGTTTTCCCGCCGTTTTCAAAAATTGGTAGGGGGGATTTTGCAAAATTTTGAAGTCCTGTTGCTAATATTTTGTTATGTAGAGCATTAAAAATCAATTTGAAGATAATACCACGAAAATTCAATTTTCCACATGCAACCCACCATTTTCCACTTTTTGGAGGTGATTTTTAACAAAAAATCTTCACAGGGGGGTTTATTTTCCACAATATTGATACACTTTTCTTAATCTATTTTTATAATGTTCTTTAAAAATAAGTTTGCACCCGATCCGATGAAAAATTAAAGGTTGCATACAACTGTTTTCCCGCCGTTTTTCAACTTTTTGAGTTGATTTTCCAAAATTTTGAATCCAGCAGTTTTTCAACTTTTTGGGTTGATTTTCCAAAATTTTGAAAACCTGTTGTAAATATTTTGTTATGTGGAGCATTAAAAATCCACTTGAAGATAATCGGACGAAAATTAAATTGTCACACATACAACCCACCATTTTCACAGGGGGGCTTATTTTCCACAAAATTGGTACACATTTCTTAATCAATTTTTATAATGATCTTTGAAAATTAGTTTGCACCAGATCCGATGAAAAACCAAATTATTGCATACAACTGTTTTCCCGCCGTTTTCAAAAATTGGGAGGGGGATTTTGCAAAATTTTTGAAGTCCTGTTGCTAATATTTTGTTATGTAGAGCATTAAAAATCAATTTGAAGATAATACCACGAAAATTCAATTTTCCACATGCAACCCACCATTTTCCACTTTTGGAGGTGATTTTTAACAAAACATCTTCACAGGGGGGGTTTATTTTCCACAATATTGATACACTTTTCTTAATCAATTTTTATAATGTTCTTTAAAAATAAGTTTGCACCCGATCCGATGAAAAATTAAAGGTTGCATACAACTGTTTTCCCGCCGTTTTTCAACTTTTTGAGTTGATTTTCCAAAATTTTGAAGTCCTGATTATTTTTAGTTTTGTGGAGCATTAAAAATCAATTTGAAGATAATCGGAAGAAAATTAGATTTTCACCCATACAACCCATAATGATCTTTGAAAATAAGTTTGCACCAGATCCGATGACAGACAGACAGACAGACAGACAGACGTTAGTGAAGATAATCCGACGAAAATTAAATTTTCCACATACAACCCACAATTTTTTCCCACAAAATTGGTTCACATTTCTTAATCAATTCTAATAATGTTCTTTGAAAATAAGTTTGCACCAGATCCGATGAAAAACCAAAAAGTTGCATGCAACTGTTTTCCCGCCGTTGTCCAATTTTTGGGTGTATTTTCAAAAAGTTTAAAGTCCTGTTGTTAATATGTTGTTATGTAGAGCATTGAAAATCAATTTGAAGATAATCGGACGAAAATTCAATTTTCACACATACAACCCACCATTTGCTTCCGAGGGGGGTGCATTTTCCACAAAATTGGTACACATCTTTTCTCGCCGTTTTCCAACTTTTTGTGTTGATTTTGCAAACTTTAAAAACCCTGTTGTAAATCCATTGGTATGTAGAGCATTGCAAATCAATTCAAAAATAATCAGACGAAAATTTAATTTTCAACCATATAACCTATCATTTTTTTCCTGGGGAGTGCATTTTTCACAAAATTGGTACACATTTCTTAATCAATTTTTATCATGTTCTTTGAAAATAAGTTTGCACCCGATCCGATGAAAAATTAAAAGTTGCATACAACTGTTTTCCCGCCGTTTTTCAACTTTTTAAGTTGATTTTCCAAAATTTTGAATCCAGCTGTTTTTCAACTTTTTGGGTTGATTTTCCAAATTTTTGAAAACCTGTTGTAAATATTTTGTTATGTGGAGCATTAAAAATCAATTTGAAGATAATCGGACGAAAATTAAATTGTCACACATACAACCCACCATTTTCACAGGGGGGTTATTTTCCACAAAATTGGTACACATTTCTTAATCAATTTTTATAATGATCTTTGAAAATAAGTTTGCAGCAGATCCGATGAAAAACCAAATTATTGCATACAACTGTTTTCCCGCCGTTTTCAAAATTGGGAGGGGGGATTTTTCAAAATTTTGAAGTCCTGTTGCTGATATTTTGTTATGTAGAGCATTAAAAATCAATTTGAAGATAATACCACGAAAATTCAATTTTCCACATTCAACCCACCATTTTCACAGGGGGGGTTTATTTTCCACAATATTGATACACTTTTCTTAATCAATTTTTATAATGTTCTTTAAAAATAAGTTTGCACCCGATCCGATGAAAAATTAAAAACTGCATACAACTGTTTTCCCGCCGTTTTCCAACTTTTTGAGTCGATTTTCCAAAATTTTAAAGTCCTGTTGTTAATATTTTGTTATGTAGAGAATTGAAAATCAGTTTGAAGATAATCGGACGAACATTAATTTTTCACCCATACAACCCACAATTTTCTTCCTGGGGCTGCATTTTCCACAAAGTGGTACACATTTCTTAATCAATTTTTATAATGTTCTTTGAAAATAAGTTTGCACCAGATCCGATGAAAAACCAAATAATTGCATACAACTGTTCTCCCGCCGTTTTCAAAAATTGGGAGGGGGGATTTTGCAAAATTTTGAAGTCCTGTTGCTGATATTTTGTTATGTGGAGTATTCGAAATCAATTTGAAGATAATCGGACAAAAATTAAATTGTCACACATACAACCAACCATTTTCTTCCCAGGGGGTGCATTTTCCACAAAATTGGTACACATTTCTTAATCAATTTTTATAATGTTCTTTAAAAATAAGTTTGCACCCGATCCGATGAAAAATTAAAAGTTGCATACATATGTTTTCCCGCCGTTTTTCAACTTTTTGAGTTGATTTTCCAAAATTTTGAATCCAGCTGTTTTTCAACTTTTTGGGTGGATTTTCCAAAATTTTGAAAACCTGTTGTAAATATTTTGTTATGTGGAGCATTAAAAATCAATTTGAAGATAATCGGACGAAAATTAAATTGTCACACATACAACCCACCATTTTCACAGGGGGGCTTATTTTCCACAAAATTGGTACACATTTCTTAATCAATTTTTATAATGATCTTTGAAAATAAGTTTGCACCAGATCCGATGAAAAACCAAATTATTGCATACAACTGTTTTCCCGCCGTTTTCAAAAATTGGGAGGGGGGATTTTGCAAAATTTTGAAGTCCTGTTGCTGATATTTTGTTATGTAGAGCATTAAAAATCAATTTGAAGATAATACCACGAAAATTCAATTTTCCACATGCAACCCACCATTTTCCACTTTTGGAGGTGATTTTTAACAAAAAATCTTCACAGGGGGGGTTTATTTTCCACAATATTGATACACTTTTCTTAATCAATTTTTATAATGTTCTTTAAAAATAAGTTTGCACCCGATCCGATGAAAAATTAAAAGTTGCATACAACTGTTTTCCCGCCGTTTTCCAACTTTTTGAGTTGATTTTCCAAAATTTTAAAGTCCTGTTGTTAATATTTTGTTATGTAGAGAATTGAACATCAGTTTGAAGATAATCGGACGAACATTAATTTTTCACCCATACAACCCACCATTTTCTTCCTGGGGCTGCATTTTCCACAAAGTGGTACACATTTCTTAATCAATTTTTATAATGTTCTTTAAAAATAAGTTTGCACCCGATCCGATGAAAAATTAAAAGTTGCATACATATGTTTTCCCGCCGTTTTTCAACTTTTTGAGTTGATTTTCCAAAATTTTGAATCCAGCTGTTTTTCAACTTTTTGGGTGGATTTTCCAAAATTTTGAAAACCTGTTGTAAATATTTTGTTATGTGGAGCATTAAAAATCAATTTGAAGATAATCGGACGAAAATTAAATTGTCACACATACAACCCACCATTTTCACAGGGGGGCTTATTTTCCACAAAATTGGTACACATTTCTTAATCAATTTTTATAATGTTCTTTGAAAATAAGTTTGCACCAGATCCGATGAAAAACCAAATAATTGCATACAACTGTTCTCCCGCCGTTTTCAAAAATTGGGAGGGGGGATTTTGCAAAATTTTGAAGTCCTGTTGCTGATATTTTGTTATGTGGAGCATTCGAAATCAATTTGAAGATAATCGGACAAAAATTAAATTGTCACACATACAACCAACCATTTTCTTCCCAGGGGGTGCATTTTCCACAAAATTTCTTAATCAATTTTTATAATGATCTTTGAAAATAAGTTTTCACCCGATCTGATGAAAAGCCAAACCATTGCATACAACTGTTTTCCAAAATTTAAAAACCCTGTTGTTAATATATTGGCATGTAGAGCATTGCAAATCAATTCAAAAATAATCAGACGAAAATTTAATTTTCACCCATATAACCCATCATTTTTTTCCTGTGGGGTGCATTTTCCACAAAATTGGTACACATTTCTTAATCAATTTTTATAATGTTCTTTAAAAATAAGTTTGCACCCGATCCGATGAAAAATAAAAAGTTGCATACATTTGTTTTCCCGCCGTTTTTCAACATTTTGAGTTGATTTTCCAAAATTTTGAATCCAGCTGTTTTTCAACTTTTTGGGTTGATTTTCCAAAATTTTGAAAACCTGTTGTAAATATTTTGTTATGTGGAGCATTAAAAATTAATTTGAAGATAATCGGACGAAAATTAAATTGTCACACATACAACCCACCATTTTCTCAGGGGGGCTTATTTTCCACAAAATTGGTACACATTTCTTAATCAATTTTAATAATGATCTTTGAAAATAAGTTTGCAGCAGATCCGATGAAAAACCAAATTATTGCATACAACTGTTTTCCCGCCATTTTCAAAAATTGGGAGGGGGGATTTTTCAAAATTTTGAAGTCCTGTTGCTGATATTTTGTTATGTAGAGCATTAAAAATCAATTTGAAGATAATACCACGAAAATTCAATTTTCCACATGCAACCCACCATTTTCGCAGGGGGGGTTTATTTTCCACAATATTGATACACTTTTCTTAATCAATTTTTATAATGTTCTTTAAAAATAAGTTTGCACCCGATCCGATGAAAAATTAAAAACTGCATACAACTGTTTTCCCGCCGTTTTCCAACTTTTTGAGTCAATTTTCCAAAATTTTAAAGTCCTGTTGTTAATATTTTGTTATGTAGAGAATTGAAAATCAGTTTGAAGATAATCGGACGAACATTAATTTTTCACCCATACAACCCACCATTTTCTTCCTGGGGCTGCATTTTCCACAAAGTGGTACACATTTCTTAATCAATTTTTATAATGTTCTTTGAAAATAAGTTTGCACCAGATCCGATGAAAAACCAAATAATTGCATACAACTGTTCTCCCGCCGTTTTCAAAAATTGGGAGGGGGGATTTTGCAAAATTTTGAAGTCCTGTTGCTGATATTTTGTTATGTGGAGTATTCGAAATCAATTTGAAGATAATCGGACAAAAATTAAATTGTCACACATACAACCAACCATTTTCTTCCCAGGGGGTGCATTTTCCACAAAATTTCTTAATCAATTTTTATAATGATCTTTGAAAATAAGTTTTCACCCGATCTGATGAAAAGCCAAACCATTGCATACAACTGTTTTCCAAAATTTAAAAACCCTGTTGTTAATATATTGGCATGTAGAGCATTGCAAATCAATTCAAAAATAATCAGACGAAAATTTAATTTTCACCCATATAACCCATCATTTTTTTCCTGTGGGGTGCATTTTCCACAAAATTGGTACACATTTCTTAATCAATTTTTATAATGTTCTTTAAAAATAAGTTTGCACCCGATCCTATGAAAAATTAAAAGTTGCATACAACAGTTTTCCCGCCGTTTTCCATTTTTTGGGTTGATTTTCCAAAATTTTAAAGGCCAGGTGCTAATATTTTGTTATGTGGAGCATTGAAAATCAATTTAAAAATAATCAGACGAAAATTTAATTTTCACCAAACAACCCACCATTTACTTCCTGGGGGGTGCATTTTCCACAAAATTGTTACACATTTCTTAATAAATTTTTATAATGTTCTTTGAAAATGAGTTGGCAACCGATCCGATGAAAAACCAAAAAGTTGCATACAACTGTTTTCTCGCCGTTTTCCAACTTTTTGTGTTGATTTTGCAAAATTTAAGAACCCTGTTGTTAATATTTTGTTATGTAGAGCATTGAAAATCAATTCAAAAATAATCAGACGAACATTTAATTTTCACCCATACAACCCATCATTTTCTACCAAAAAGTTGCATACAACTGCTTTTCAGCCGTTTTTCAACTTTTGAGGTTGATTTTCCAAAAGTTTACAGTCCTGTTGTTAATATGTTGTTATGTAGAGCATTGAAAATCAATTTGAAGATAATCGGACGATAATTAAATTTTCACACATACAACCCAACATTTTCTTCCCAGGGGGGTGCATTTCCCACAAAATTGGTACACATTTCTTAATCAATTTCTATAATGATCTTTGAAAATAAGTTTTCACCCGATCTGATGAAAAGCCAAACCATTGCATACAACTGTTTTCCAAAATTTAAAAACCCTGTTGTAAATTTTTTTTTATGTATAGCATTGAAAATCAATTTAAAAATAATCAGACGAAAGTTTAATTTTCACCCATACAACCCACCATTTTCTTCCTGGGGGGATGCATTTTCTACAAAATTGGGACACATTTCTTTATCAATTTTTGTAATGATCTTTGAAAATAAATTTCCACCAGATCCGATGAAAAACCAAAAAGTTGCATACAACTGTTTGTCCGCCGTTTTCCAACTTTTTGGGTTGATTTTCCAAAAGTTTAAAGTCCTGTTGTTAATTTTTGGTTATGTGGAGCATTAAAAATAAATTTGAAGATAATCGGACGAAAATTATATTTTCACCCATACAACCCACCATTTTCTTCCCAGGAGGGTGCATTTTCTACAAAATTGGGACACATTTCTTAATCAATTTTTGTAATAATCTTTGAAAATAAATTTGCACCAGATCCGATGAAAACCAAAAAGTTGCATACAACTGTTTGCCCGCCGTTTTCCAACTTTTTGGGTTGATTTTCCAAAAGTTTAAAGTCCTGTTGTTAATATGTTGTAATGTAGAGCATTGAAAATCAATTTAAAAATAATCAGACGAAAGTTTAATTTTCACCCATACAACCCACCATTTTCTTCCTGGGGGGTGCATTTTCCACAAAATTGGTACACATTTCTTAATAAATTTGTATAATGTTCTTTGAAAATAAGTTTGCACCCGATCCGATTAAAAACCAAAAAGTTGCATACAACTGTTTTCTCGCCGTTTTCCAACTTTTTGTGTTGATTTTGCAAAATTTAAAAACCCTGTTGTTAATATATTGGTATGTAGAGCATTGCAAATCAATTCAAAAATAATCAGACGAAAATTTAATTTTCACCCATATAACCCATCATTTTTTTCCTGGGGGGTGCATTTTCCACAAAATTGGTACACATTTCTTAATCAATTTTTATAATGTTCTTTGCAAATAAGTTTGCACCCGATCCGATGAAAAATTAAAAGTTGCATACAACTGTTTTCCTACCGTTTTCCAACTTTTTGTGTTGATTTTGCAAAATTTAAGAACCCTGTTGTTAATATTTTGTTATGTAGAGCATTGCAAATCAATTCAAAAAAAATCAGACGAAAATTTAATTTTCACCCATAGAACCCATCATTTTCTTCCTGGGGGGTGCATTTTTCACAAAATTGGTACACATTTCTTAATCAATTTTTATAATGTTCTTTGAAAATAAGTTTGCACCCGATCCGATGAAAAAGTAAAAGTTGCATACAACTGTTTTCCAGCCGTTTTTTAACTCTTTGGGTTGATTTTCCAAAATTTTAAAGTCCTGTTGTTAATTTTTTAATATGTGAAGCATTTAAAATCAATTTGAAGATAATCGGACGAAAATTAAATTTTCACCCATACAACCCACCATTTGCCACTTTTGTGGGTGATTTTTAACAAAAAATCTTCACAGGGAGGTGCATTTTCCTTAAAATTGATATACTTTTCTTAATCAATTTGTATAATGATCTGTGAAAAAAAGTTTGCACCCGATCCGATGAAAAATTAAAAGTTGCATACAACTGTTTTCCCACCGTTTTTCAACTTTTTGTGTTGATTTTGCAAAATTTAAGAACCCTGTTGTTAATATTTTGTTATGTAGAGCATTGCAAATCAATTCAAAAAAAATCAGACGAAAATTTAATTTTCACCCACACAACCCATCATTTTCTTCCTGGGGGGTGCATTTTCCACAAAATTGGTACACATTTCTTAATCAATTTGTATAATGATCTTTGAAAATAAATTTGCACCAGATCCGATGAAAAACCAAAAAGTTGAATAAAACTGTTTTCCCACCGTTTTCCAACTTTTTGGGTGTATTTTCCAAAAGTTTAAAGTCCTGTTGTTAATATGTTATTATGTAGAGCATTGAAAATCAATTTGAAGATAATCGGACGAAAATTCAATTTTCACACATAAAACCCACCATTTGCTTCAGAGGGGGGTGCATTTTCCACAAAATTGGTACACATTTCTTAATCAATTTTTATAATGTTCTTTAAAAATGAGTTTGCATCCGATCCGATGAAAAACTAAAAAGTTGAATAAAACTGTTTTCCCACCGTTTTCCAACTTTTTGGGTGTATTTTGCAAAAGTTTAAAGTCCTGTTGTTAATATGTTGTTATTGTAGAGCATTGAAAATCAATTTGAAGATAATCGGACGAAAATTAAATTTTCACACATACAACCCACCATTTGCTTCAGAGGGGGTGCATTTTCCACAAAATTGGTACACATTTCTTAATCAATTTTTATAATGTTCTTTGCAAATAAGTTTGCACCCGATCCGATGAAAAATTAAAAGTTGCATACAACTGTTTTCCCACCGTTTTCCAACTTTTTGTGTTGATTTTGCAAAATTTAAGAACCCTGTTGTTAATATTTTGTTATGTAGAGCATTGCAAATCAATTGAAAATAATCGGACGAAAATTTAATTTTCACCCATACAACCCATCATTTTCTTCCTGGGGGGTGCATTTTCCACAAAATTGGTACACATTTCTTAATCAATTTGTATAATGATCTTTGAAAATAAATTTGCACCAGATCCGATGAAAAACCAAAAAGTTGCATGCAACTGTTTTCTAGCCGTTTTCTAACTTTTTGGGTTGATTTTCCAAATGTTTAAGGTCCTGTTGCTAATATTTTGTTATGTAGAGCATTTAAAATCAATTTGAGGATAACACCACGAAAATTCAATTTTCCACATGCAACCCACCATTTTCCACTTTTATAGGTGATTTTTAACAAAAAATCTTCACAGGGAGGTGCATTTTCCACAAAATTGATATACTTTTCTTAATCAATTTGTATAATGATCTGTGAATAAAAGTTTTCACCAGATCCGATAAAAAACCAAAAAGGTGCATACAACTGTTTTCCCGCCGCTTTCCATCTTTTTGGGTTGATTTTCCAAAAGATTAAAGTCCTGTAGTTAATATGTTGTTAGAGCATTGAAAATCAATTTGAAGATAGTCGGACGAAAATTCAATTTTCACCCATACAACCCACCATTTGCTTCCCATGGGGGTTGCATTTTCCACAAAATTGGTACACATTTCTTAATCAATTTGTATAATGTTCTTTGAAAATAAGTTTGCACCAGATCGGATGAAAAACCAAAAAGTTCATACAACTGTTTTCCCGCCACTTTTCAACTTTTTGGGCTGATTTTGCAAAATTTAAGAACCCTGTTGTTAATATTTTGCTATGTAGAGCATTGCAAATCAATTCAAAAAAATCAGACGAAAATTTAATTTTCACCCATACAACCCATCATTTTCTTCCTGGGGGGTGCATTTTCCACAAAATTGGTACACATTTCTTAATCAATTTGTATAATGATCTTTGAAAATAAATTTGCACCAGATCCGATGAAAAACCAAAAAGTTTCATGCAACTGTTTTCTAGCCGTTTTCTAACTTTTTGGGTTGATTTTCCAAATGTTTAAGGTCCTGTTGCTAATATTTTGTTATGTAGAGCATTTAAAATCAATTTGAGGATAACACCACGAAAATTCAATTTTCCACATGCAACCCACCATTTTCCACTTTTATAGGTGATTTTTAACAAAAAATCTTCACAGGGAGGTGCATTTTCTACAAAATTGATATACTTTTCTTAATCAATTTGTATAATGATCTGTGAAAAAAAGTTTTCACCAGATCCGATAAAAAACCAAAAAGGTGCATACAACTGTTTTCCCGCCGCTTTCCATCTTTTTGGGTTGATTTTCCAAAAGATTAAAGTCCTGTAGTTAATATGTTGTTAGAGCATTGAAAATCAATTTGAAGATAGTCGGACGAAAATTCAATTTTCACCCATACAACCCACCATTTGCTTCCCATGGGGGTTGCATTTTCCACAAAATTGGTACACATTTCTTAATCAATTTGTATAATGTTCTTTGAAAATAAGTTTGCACCAGATCGGATGAAAAACCAAAAAGTTCATACAACTGTTTTCCCGCCACTTTTCAACTTTTTGGGCTGATTTTCCAAAAGTTTTAAGTCCTGTTGTTTATATGTTGTTATCTAGAGCATTGAAAATCAATTTGAAGATAATCGGTTGAAAATTAAATTTTCACACATTCAACCCACCATTTGCTTCAGAGGGGGATGCATTTTCCACAAAATTGGTACACATTTCTTAATCAATTTTTATAATGTTCTTTGCAAATAAGTTTGCACCCGATCCGATGAAAAATTAAAAGTTGCATACAACTGTTTTCCCGCCGTTTTCCATTTTTTTGGGTTGATTTTCCAAAATGTTGAAGTCCCGTTGTTAATTTTTAGTTATGTGGAGCATTGCAAATCAATTCAAAAAAAATCAGACGAAAATTTAATTTTCACCAATATAACCCATCATTTTTTTCCTGGGGGGTGCATTTTCCACAAAATTGGTACACATTTCTTAATCAATTTTTATAATGTTCTTTGAAATTAAGTTTGCACCCGATCCGATGAAAAAGTAAAAGTTGCATACAACTGTTTTCCAGCCGTTTTTCAACTCTTTGGGTTGATTTTCCAAAATTTTAAAGTCCTGTTGTTAATTTTTTAATATGTGAACCATTTAAAATCAATTTGAAGATAATCGGACGAAAATTAAATTTTCACCCATACAACCCACCATTTGATACACATTTTTTAATTAATTTGTATAATGATCTTTGAAAATAAATTTGCACCAGATCCGATGAAAAACCAAAAAGTTGCATGCAACTGTTTTTTAGCCGTTTTCTAACTTTTTGGGTTGATTTTCCAAATGTTTAAGGTCCTGTTGCTAATATTTTGTTATGTAGAGCATTTAAAATCAATTTGAGGATAATACCACGAAAATTCAATTTTCCACATGCAACCCACCATTTTCCACTTTTAGAGGTGATTTTAACAAAAAATCTTCACAGGGAGGTGCATTTTCCACAAAATTGGTACACATTTCTTAATTAATTTGTATAATGTTCTTTGAAAATAAGTTTGCACCAGATCGGATGAAAAACCAAAAAGTTCATACAACTGTTTTCCCGCCACTTTTCAACTTTTGGGTTGATTTTCCAAAATTTTTAAGTCCTGTTGTTTATATGTTGTTATCTAGAGCATTGAAAATCAATTTGAAGATAATCGGTTGAAAATTAAATTTTCACACATTCAACCCACCATTTTCCACTTTTGGAGGTGATTTTTAACAAAAAATCTTCACAGGGGTTGCATTTTCCACAAAATTGATAAACTTTTCTTAATCAATTTGTATAATGATCTGTGAATAAAAGTTTGCACCAGATCCGATGAAAAAACAAAAAGGTGCATACAACTGTTTTCCCACCATTTTCTAACTTTCTGGGTCGATTTGCCAAAATTTTAAAGTCCAAGACGAAAATTCAATTTTCACCCATACAACCCACCATTTGCTTTCCATGGGGGTTGCATTTTCCACAAATATGGTACACATTTCTTAATCAATTTGTATAATGTTCTTTGAAAATAAGTTTGCACCAGAACCGATGAAAAACCAAAAAGTTGCATGCAACTGTTTTCCCGCCGTTTTCCAACTTTTGGGTTGATTTTCCAAAAGTTTAAAGTCCAGGTGTATATATTTTGTTATGTAGAGCATTAAAAAATCAATTTAAAAATAATCAGACGAAAATTTAATTTTCACCCATACAACCCACCATTTGCTTCAGAGGGGGTGCTTTTTCTACAAAATTGGTTCACATTTCTTAATCAATTCGTATAATGATCTTTAAAATTAAGTTTGCACCAGATCCGATGAAAAACCAAAAAATTGCATACAATTGTTTTCCCGCCATTTTCTAACCTTCTGGGTTGATTTTCCAAAATTTTAAAGACCAGGACGAAAATTGAAATTTCACCCATACAACCCACAATTTTTACACAGGGGGTTGCATTTTCAACAAAATTGGTACACATTTCTTAATCAATTTTTATAATGTTCTTTAAAAATGAGTTTGCATCCGATCCGATGAAAAACTAAAAAGTTGAATAAAACTGTTTTCCCACCGTTTTCCAACTTTTTGGGTGTATTTTGCAAAAGTTTAAAGTCGTGTTGTTAATATGTTGTTATGTAGAGCATTGAAAATTAATTTGAAGATAATCGGACGATAATTAAATTTTCACACATACAACCCAACATTTTCTTCCCGGGGGGGTTTATTTCCCACAAAATTGGTACACATTTCTTAATCAATTTTTATAATGATCTTTGAAAATAAGTTTTCACCCGATCTGATGAAAAGCCAAACCATTGCATACAACTGTTTTCCAAAATTTCAAAACCCTGTTGTTAATATTTTGTTATGTATAGCATTGAAAATCAATTTAAAAATAATCAGACGAAAGTTTAATTTTCACCCATACAGCCCACCATTTTCTTCCCAGGGGGGTGCATTTTCTACAAAATTGGGACACATTTCTTAATCAATTTTTAAAATGATCTTTGAAAATAAATTTGCACCAGATCCGATGAAAAACCAAAAAGTTGCATACAACTGTTTTCCCGCCGTTTTCCAACTTTTTGGGTGTATTTTGCAAAAGTTTAAAGTCCTGTTGTTAATATGTTGTTATTGTAGAGCATTGAAAATCAATTTGAAGATAATCGGACGAAAATTCATTTTTCACACATACAACCCACCATTTTCTTCAGAGGGGGGTGCATTTTCCACAAAATTGGTACACATTTCTTAATCAATTTTTATAATGTTCTTTGAAAATAAGTTTGCACCCGATCCGATGAAAAACTTAAAAGTTGCATACAACTGTTTTCCCGCCGTTTTCCATTTTTTTGGGTTGATTTTCCAAAATTTTGAAGTCCCGTTGTTAATTTTTTGTTATGTAGAGCATTGAAAATCAATTTGAAAATAATCGGACGAAAATTTAATTTTCACCAATATAACCCATCATTTTTTTCCTGGGGGGTGCATTTTCCACAAAATTGGTACACATTTCTTAATCAATTTTTATAATGTTCTTTGAAATTAAGTTTGCACCCGATCCGATGAAAAAGTAAAAGTTGCATACAACTGTTTTCCAGCCGTTTTTCAACTTTTTGGGTTGATTTTCCAAAATTTTAAAGTCCTGTTGTTAATTTTTTATTATGTGAAGCATTTAAAATCAATTTGAAGATAATCGGACGAAAATTAAATTTTCACCCATACAACCCACCATTTTTTGTTGGTACACATTTTTTAATTAATTTTTATAATGTTCTTTGAAAATAAATTTGCACCAGATCCGATGAAAAACCAAAAAGTTGCATGCAACTGTTTTTTAGCCGTTTTCTAACTTTTTGGGTTGATTTCCCAAATGTTTAAGGTCCTGTTGCTAATATTTTGTTATGTAGAGCATTTAAAATCAATTTGAGGATAATACGACGAAAATTCAATTTTCCACATGCAACCCACCATTTTCCACTTTTAGAGGTGATTTTAACAAAAAATCTTCCCAGGGAGGTGCATTTTCCACAAAATTGGTACACATTTCTTAATCAATTTTTATAATGTTCTTTGAAAATAAGTTTGCACCAGATCGGATGAAAAACCAAAAAGTTCATACAACTGTTTTCCCGCCACTTTTCAACTTTTTGGGCTGATTTTCCAAAAGTTTTAAGTCCTGTTGTTTATATGTTGTTATCTAGAGCATTGAAAATCAATTTGAAGATAATCGGTTGAAAATTAAATTTTCACACATTCAACCCACCATTTTCCACTTTTGGAGGTGATTTTTAACAAAAAATCTTCACAGGGGTTGCATTTTCCACAAAATTGATAAACTTTTCTTAATCAATTTGTATAATGATCTGTGAATAAAAGTTTGCACCAGATCCGATGAAAAAACAAAAAGGTGCATACAACTGTTTTCCCACCATTTTCTAACTTTCTGGGTCGATTTGCCAAAATTTTAAAGTCCAAGACGAAAATTCAATTTTCACCCATACAACCCACCATTTGCTTTCCATGGGGGTTGCATTTTCCACAAATATGGTACACATTTCTTAATCAATTTTTATAATGTTCTTTGAAAATAAGTTTGCACCCGATCCGATGAAAAACCAAAAAGTTGCATGCAACTGTTTTCCCGCCGTTTTCCAACTTTTGGGTTGATTTTCCAAAATTTTAAAGTCCTGTTGTATATATTTTGTTATGTAGAGCATTAAAAAATCAATTTGAAGATAATCGGACGAAAATTTAATTTTCACCCATACAACCCACCATTTTCTTCAGAGGGGGTGCTTTTTCTACAAAATTGGTACACATTTCTTAATCAATTCTTATAATGTTCTTTAAAATTAAGTTTGCACCCGATCCGATGAAAAACCAAAAAATTGCATACAATTGTTTTCCCGCCATTTTCTAACCTTCTGGGTTGATTTTCCAAAATTTTAAAGACCAGGACGAAAATTGAAATTTCACCCATACAACCCACAATTTTTTCACAGGGGGTTGCATTTTGCACAAAATTGATACGCATTTCTTAATCAATTTTTATAATGTTCTTTGAAAATAAGTTTGCACCCGATCCGATGAAAAACCAAAAAGTTGCATGCAACTGTTTTCCCGCCGTTTTCCAACTTTTTGGGTTGATTTTCCAAAATTTTAAAGTCCTGTTGTTAATATTTTGTTATGTAGAGCATTGAAAATCAATTTGAAGATAATCGGACGAAAATTAAATTTTCACCCATACAACCCACCATTTTCTTCCAGAGGGGGTGCATTTTCCACAAAATTGGTACACATTTCTTAATCAATTTTTATAATGTTCTTTGAAAATAAGTTTGCACCCGATCCGATGAAAAACCAAAAAGTTGCATACAACTGTTTTCCCGCCGTTTTCCAACTTTTTGGGTTGGTTTTCCAAAATTTTAAAGTCCTGTTGCTAATATTTTGTTATGTAGAGCATTGAAAATCAATTTGAAAATAATCGGACGAAAATTAAATTTTCACCCATACAACCCACCATTTTCTTCCAGGGGGGTGCATTTTCCACAAAATTGGTACACATTTCTTAATAAATTTTTATAATGTTCTTTGAAAATAAGTTTGCACCCGATATAAGGAAAAACCAAAAAGTATCATACAACTGTTTTTCCGCCGTTTTCCAACTTTTTGGGTTGATTTTCCAAAATTTTAAAGTCCTGTTGTTAATATTTTGTTATGTAGAGCATTGAAAATCAATTTGAAGATAATCGGACGAAAATTAAATTTTCACCCATACAACCCACCATTTTCTTCCCAGGGGGGTGCATTTTCCACAAAATTGGTACACATTTCTTAATCAATTTTTATAATGTTCTTTGAAAATAAGTTTGCACCCGATCCAACTTTTTGGGTTGATTTTTCAAAATTTTAAAGTCCTGTTGTTAATATTTTGTTATGTAGAGCATTGAAAATCAATTTGAAGATAATCGGACGAAAATTCAATTTTCACCCATACAACCCACCATTTTCTTTTCAGGGGGTGCATTTTCCACAAAATTGGTACACATTTCTTAATCAATTTTTATCCGATGAAAAACCAAAAAATTGCATACAACTGTTTTCCCGCCGTTTTCCAACTTTTTGGGTTGATTTTGCAAAATTTTAAAGTCCTGTTGCTAATATTTTGTTATGTAGAGCATTGAAAATCAATTTGAAGATAATCGGACGAAAATTAAATTTTCACCCATACAACCCACCATTTTCTTCAGAGGGGGGTGCATTTTCCACAAAATTGGTACACATTTCTTAATCAATTTTTATAATGTTCTTTGAAAATAAGTTTGCACCCGATCCGATGAAAAACCAAAAAGTTGCATACAACTGTTTTCCCGCCGTTTTCCAACTTTTTGGGTTGATTTTCCAAAATTTTAAAGTCCTGTTGTTAATATTTTGTTATGTAGAGCATTGAAAATCAATTTGAAGATAATCGGACGAAAATTAAATTTTCACCCATACAACCCACCATTTTCTTCTCAGGGGGGTGCATTTTCCACAAAATTGGTACACATTTCTTAATCAATTTTTATAATGTTCTTTGAAAATAAGTTTGCACCCGATCCGATGAAAAACCAAAAAGTTGCATACAACTGTTTTCCCGCCGTTTTCCAACTTTTTGGGTTGATTTTCCAAAATTTTAAAGTCCTGTTGTTAATATTTTGTTATGTAGAGCATTGAAAATCAATTTGAAGATAATCGGACGAAAATTAAATTTTCACCCATACAACCCACCATTTTCTTCCAGGGGGGTGCATTTTCCACAAAATTGGTACACATTTCTTAATCAATTTTTATAATGTTCTTTGAAAATAAGTTTGCACCCGATCCGATGAAAAACCAAAAAGTTGCATACAACTGTTTTCCCGCCGTTTTCCAACTTTTTGGGTGGATTTTTCAAAATTTTAAAGTCCTGTTGTTAATATTTTGTTATGTAGAGCATTGAAAATCAATTTGAAGATAATCGGACGAAAATTAAATTTTCACACATACAACCCACCATTTTCTTCAGAGGGGGTGCATTTTCCACAAAATTGGTACACATTTCTTAATCAATTTTTATAATGTTCTTTGAAAATAAGTTTGCACCCGATCCGATGAAAAACCAAAAAGTTGCATACAACTGTTTTCCCGCCGTTTTCCAACTTTTTGGGTTGATTTTTCAAAATTGTAAAGTCCTATTGCTAATATTTTGTTATGTAGAGCATTGAAAATCAATTTGAAGATAATCGGACGAAAATTAAATTTTCACACATACAACCCACCATTTTCTTCAGAGGGGGGTGCATTTTCCACAAAATTGGTACACATTTCTTAATCAATTTTTATAATGTTCTTTAAAAATAAGTTTGCACCCGATCCGATGAAAAACCAAAAAGTTGCATACAACTGTTTTCCCGCCGTTTTCCAACTTTTTGGGTTGATTTTCCAAAATTTTAAAGTCCTGTTGTTAATATTTTGTTATGTAGAGCATTGAAAATCAATTTGAAGATAATCGGACGAAAATTAAATTTTCACCCATACAACCCACCATTTTCTTCAGAGGGGGTGCATTTTCCACAAAATTGGTACACATTTCTTAATCAATTTTTATAATGTTCTTTGAAAATAAGTTTGCACCCGATCCGATGAAAAACCAAAAAGTTGCATACAACTGTTTTCCCGCCGTTTTCCAACTTTTTGGGTTGATTTTCCAAAATTTTAAAGTCCTGTTGTTAATATTTTGTTATGTAGAGCATTGAAAATCAATTTGAAGATAATCGGACGAAAATTAAATTTTCACCCATACAACCCACCATTTTCTTCCCAGGGGGATGCATTTTCCACAAAATTGGTACACATTTCTTAATCAATTTTTATAATGTTCTTTGAAAATAAGTTTGCACCCGATCCGATGAAAAACCAAAAAGTTGCATACAACTGTTTTCCCGCCGTTTTCCAACTTTTTGGGTTGATTTTCCAAAATTTTAAAGTCCTATTGTTAATATTTTGTTATGTAGAGCATTGAAAATCAATTTGAAGATAATCGGACGAAAATTAAATTTTCACCCATACAACCCACCATTTTCTTCCTGGGGGGTGCATTTTCCACAAAATTGGTACACATTTCTTAATCAATTTTTATAATGTTCTTTGAAAATAAGTTTGCACCCGATCCGATGAAAAACCAAAAAGTTGCATACAACTGTTTTCCCGCCGTTTTCAAAATTTGGGGGTGGATTTTCCAAAATTTTAAAGTCCTGTTGTTAATATTTTGTTAAGTAGACCATTGAAAATCAATTTGAAGATAATCGGACGAAAATTAAATTTTCACACATACAACCAACCATTTTCTTCCCAGGGTGCATTTTCCACAAAATTGTACAATTTCTTAATCAATTTTTATAATGTTCTTTGAAAATAAGTTTGCACCCGATCCGATGAAAACCAAACCATTGCATACAACTGTTTTCCAAAATTTCAAAATCCTGTTGTTAATATTTTGTTATGTAGAGCATTGAAAATCAATTTGAAAATAATCGGACGAAAATTAAATTTTCACCCATACAACCCACCATTTTCTTCCAGGGGGGTGCATTTTCCACAAAATTGGTACACATTTCTTAATAAATTTTTATAATGTTCTTTGAAAATAAGTTTGCACCCGATCCGATGAAAAACCAAAAAGTTGCATACAACTGTTTTCTCGCCGTTTTCCAACTTTTTGGGTTGATTTTCCAAAATTTAAAAGTCCTGTTGTTAATATTTTGTTATGTAGAGCATTGAAAATCAATTTGAAGATAATCGGACGAAAATTAAATTTTCACCCATACAACCCACCATTTTTTTCCTGGGGGGTGCATTTTCCACAAAATTGGTACACATTTCTTAATCAATTTTTATAATGTTCTTTGAAATTGAGTTTGGACCCAATCCGATAAAAAACCAAAAAGTTGCATACAACTGTTTTCCCGCCGTTTTCCAAGTTTTTGTGTTGATTTTCCAAAATTTTAAAATCCCGTTGTTAATATTTTGTTATGTAGAGCATTGAAAATCAATTTGAAGATAATCGGACGAAAATTAAATTTTCACCCATACAACCCACCATTTTTTTCCTGGGGGGTGCATTTTCCACAAAATTGGTACACATTTCTTAATCAATTTTTATAATGTTCTTTGAAAATAAGTTTGCACCCGATCCGATGAAAAACCAAAAAGTTGCATACAACTGTTTTCCCGCCGTTTTCAAAATTGAAACGTCTAGTTGCTAATATTTTGTTATGTAGAGCATTGAAAATCAATTTGAAAATAATCGGACGAAAATTAAATTTTCACCCACACAACCCACCATTTTCTTCCTGGGGGTGCATTTTCCACAAAATTGGTACACATTTCTTAATCAATTTTTATAATGTTCTTTGAAAATAAGTTTGCACCCGATCCGATGAAAAACCAAAAAGTTGCATACAACTGTTTTCCCGCCGTTTTTCAAATTTATGGGTTGATTTTCCAAAATTTTAAAGTCCTCTTGTTAATTTTTTGTTATGTGAAGCATTTAAAATCAATTTGAAGATAATCGGACGAAAATTAAATTTTCACCCATACAACCCACCATTTCCTTTTGTGATCATCTTCACAGGGAGGTGCATTTTCCACAAAATTGGTACACATTTCTTAATCAATTTTTATAATGTTCTTTGAAAAAAAGTTTGCACCCGATCCGATGAAAAATTAAAAGTTGCATACAACTGTTTTCCCACCGTTTTCCAACTTTTTGTGTTGATTTTGCAAAATTTGAGAACCCTGTTGTTAATATTTTGTTATGTAGAGCATTGAAAATCAATTTGAAAATAATCGGACGAAAATTAAATTTTCACCCATACAACCCACCATTTTCTTCCTGGGGGGTGCATTTTCCACAAAATTGGTACACATTTCTTAATCAATTTTTATAATGTTCTTTGAAAATAAGTTTGCACCCGATCCGATGAAAAACCAAAAAGTTGCATACAACTGTTTTCCCGCCGTTTTCCAACTTTTTGGGTTGATTTTGCAAAATTTTAAAGTCCTGTTGTTAATATTTTGTTATGTAGAGCATTGAAAATCAATTTGAAGATAATCGGACGAAAATTAAATTTTCACCCATACAACCCACCATTTTCTTCCCAGGGGGGTGCATTTTCCACAAAATTGGTACACATTTCTTAATCAATTTTTATAATGTTCTTTGAAAATAAGTTTGCACCCGATCCGATGAAAAACCAAAAAGTTGCATACAACTGTTTTCCCGCCGTTTTCCAACTTTTTGGGTTGATTTTTCAAAATTTAAGAGTCCTGTTGTTAATATTTTGTTATGTAGAGCATTGAAAATCAATTTGAAAATAATCGGACGAAAATTAAATTTTCACCCATACAACCCACCATTTTCTTCCTGGGGGGTGCATTTTCCACAAAATTGGTACACATTTCTTAATCAATTTTTATAATGTTCTTTGAAAATAAGTTTGCACCCGATCCGATGAAAAACCAAAAAGTTGCATGCAACTGTTTTCCCGCCGTTTTCCAACTTTTTGGGTTGATTTTCCAAAATTTTAAAGTCCTGTTGTTAATATTTTGTTATGTAGAGCATTGAAAATCAATTTGAAGATAATCGGACGAAAATTAAATTTTCACCCATACAACCCACCATTTTCTTTCCAGGGGGGTGCATTTTCCACAAAATTGGTACACATTTCTTAATCAATTTTTATAATGTTCTTTGAAAATAAGTTTGCACCCGATCCGATGAAAAACCAAAAAGTTGCATACAACTGTTTTCCCGCCGTTTTCCAACTTTTTGGGTTGATTTTCCAAAATTTTAAAGTCCTGTTGTTAATATTTTGTTATGTAGAGCATTGAAAATCAATTTGAAGATAATCGGACGAAAATTAAATTTTCACCCATACAACCCACCATTTTCTTCCCAGGGGGGTGCATTTTCCACAAAATTGGTACACATTTCTTAATCAATTTTTATAATGTTCTTTGAAAATAAGTTTGCACCCGATCCGATGAAAAACCAAAAAGTTGCATACAACTGTTTTCCCGCCGTTTTTCAACTTTTTGGGTTGATTTTTCAAAATTTTTAAGTCCTGTTGTTAATATTTTGTTATGTAGAGCATTGAAAATCAATTTGAAGATAATCGGATGAAAATTAAATTTTCACCCATACAACCCACCATTTTCGGGTCTTCCAGGGGTTGCATTTTCCACAAAATTGTAACTTTCTTAATCAATTTTATAATGTCTTGAAAAAGTTTGCACAATATGAAAAAAAATGTACAATGTTTTTTTTAACTTTTGGTGATTTCAAATTTAAAGTCGACGAAAATTAAATTTTCGCCCATACAACCCACCATTTTTTTTCCAGGGGGGTTGCATTTTCCACAAAATTGGTACACATTTCTTAATCAATTTTTATAATGTTCTTTGAAAATAAGTTTGCACACGATCCGATGAAAAACCAAAAAGTTGCATGCAACTGTTTT
Source organism: Drosophila maculinotata (assembly GCA_035045305.1). Taxonomy (NCBI): domain Eukaryota; kingdom Metazoa; phylum Arthropoda; class Insecta; order Diptera; family Drosophilidae; genus Drosophila; species Drosophila maculinotata. Next base: position 96,037 of record JAWNPD010000022.1, read on the forward strand.
CCCGCCGTTTTCCAACTTTTGGGTTGATTTTCCAAAATTTTAAAGTCCTGTTGTTAATATTTTGTTATGTAGAGCATTAAAAAATCAATTTGAAGATAATCGGACGAAAATTAAATTTTCACCCATACAACCCACCATTTTCTTCAGAGGGGGTGCATTTTCTACAAAATTGGTACACATTTCTTAATCAATTTTTATAATGTTCTTTAAAATTAAGTTTGCACCGATCCGATGAAAACCAAATTGCATACAATTGTTTTGTTTTAATTTTGGGTTGATTTTAAAATTTTAAGAAGAAATTTTTCACCCATACAACCCACTTTTTTCCAGGGGGGTGCATTTTCCACAAAATTGGTACACATTTCTTAATCAATTTTTATAATGTTCTTTGAAAATAAGTTTGCACCCGATCCGATGAAAAACCAAAAAGTTGCATACAACTGTTTTCCCGCCGTTTTCCAACTTTTTGGGTTGATTTTCCAAAATTTTAAAGTCCTGTTGTTAATATTTTGTTATGTAGAGCATTGAAAATCAATTTGAAGATAATCGGACGAAAATTAAATTTTCACCCATACAACCCACCATTTTCTTCAGAGGGGGTGCATTTTCCACAAAATTGGTACACATTTCTTAATCAATTTTTATAATGTTCTTTGAAAATAAGTTTGCACCCGATCCGATGAAAAACCAAAAAGTTGCATACAACTGTTTTCCCGCCGTTTTCCAACTTTTTGGGTTGGTTTTCCAAAATTTTAAAGTCCTGTTGCTAATATTTTGTTATGTAGAGCATTGAAAATCAATTTGAAGATAATCGGACGAAAATTAAATTTTCACCCATACAACCCACCATTTTCTTCCCAGAGGGGGTGCATTTTCCACAAAATTGGTACACATTTCTTAATCAATTTTTATAATGTTCTTTGAAAATAAGTTTGCACCCGATCCGATGAAAAACCAAAAAGTTGCATACAACTGTTTTCCCGCCGTTTTCCAACTTTTTGGGTTGATTTTCCAAAATTTTAAAGTCCTGTTGTTAATATTTTGTTATGTAGAGCATTGAAAATCAATTTGAAGATAATCGGACGAAAATTAAATTTTCACCCATACAACCCACCATTTTCTTCCAGGGGGTGCATTTTCCACAAAATTGGTACACATTTCTTAATCAATTTTTATAATGTTCTTTGAAAATAAGTTTGCACCCGATCCGATGAAAAACCAAAAAGTTGCATACAACTGTTTTCCCGCCGTTTTCCAACTTTTTGGGTTGATTTTCCAAAATTTTAAAGTCCTGTTGTTAATATTTTGTTATGTAGAGCATTGAAAATCAATTTGAAGATAATCGGACGAAAATTAAATTTTCACCCATACAACCCACCATTTTCTTCAGAGGGGGTGCATTTTCCACAAAATTGGTACACATTTCTTAATCAATTTTTATAATGTTCTTTGAAAATAAGTTTGCACCCGATCCGATGAAAAACCAAAAAGTTGCATACAACTGTTTTCCAAAATTTTAAAATCCTGTTGCTAATATTTTGTTATGTAGAGCATTGAAAATCAATTTGAAAATAATCGGACGAAAATTAAATTTTCACCCATACAACCCACCATTTTCTTCCGGGGGGTGCATTTTCCACAAAATTGGTACACATTTCTTAATCAATTTTTATAATGTTCTTTGAAAATAAGTTTGCACCCGATCCGATGAAAAACCAAAAAGTTGCATACAACTGTTTTCCCGCCGTTTTCCAACTTTTTGGGTTGATTTTTCAAAATTTTAAAGTCCTGTTGTTAATATTTTGTTATGTAGAGCATTGAAAATCAATTTGAAGATAATCGGACGAAAATTAAATTTTCACCCATACAACCCACCATTTTTTTCCTGGGGGGTGCATTTTCCACAAAATTGGTACACATTTCTTAATCAATTTTTATAATGTTCTTTGAAAATAAGTTTGCACCCGATCCGATGAAAAACTAAAAAGTTGCATACAACTGTTTTCCCGCCGTTTTCCAAATTTTTGGGTTGATTTTCCAAAATTTTAAAGTCCTGTTGTTAATATTTTGTTATGTAGAGCATTGAAAATCAATTTGAAGATAATCGGACGAAAACTAAATTTTCGCCAAACAACCCATCATTTTTTTCCGGGGGTGCATTTTCCACAAAATTGGTACACATTTCTTAATCAATTTTTATAATGTTCTTTGAAAATAAGTTTGCACCCGATCCGATGAAAAACAAAAAGTTGCATACAACTGTTTTCCAGCCGTTTTTCAACTTTTTGGGTTGATTTTCCAAAATTTTAAAGTCCTGTTGTTAATATTTTGTTATGTAGAGCATTGAAAATCAATTTGAAGATAATCGGACGAAAATTAAATTTTCACCCATACAACCCACCATTTTTTTGATACACATTTTTTAATTAATTTTTATAATGTTCTTTGAAAATAAATTTGCACCCGATCCGATGAAAAACCAAAAAGTTGCATGCAACTGTTTTTTCGCCGTTTTCCAACTTTTTGGGTTGATTTTCCAAATTTTAAAGTCCTGTTGCTAATATTTTGTTATGTAGAGCATTTAAAATCAATTTTAAAATAATCGGACGAAAATTCAATTTTCACCCATACAACCCACCATTTTCCTCTTCCCAGGGAGGTGCATTTTCCACAAAATTGGTACACATTTCTTAATCAATTTTTATAATGTTCTTTGAAAATAAGTTTGCACCCGATCCGATGAAAAACCAAAAAGTTGCATACAACTGTTTTCCCGCCGTTTTTCAACTTTTTGGGTTGATTTTCCAAAATTTTTAAGTCCTGTTGTTAATATTTTGTTATGTAGAGCATTGAAAATCAATTTGAAGATAATCGGACGAAAATTAAATTTTCACCCATACAACCCACCATTTTCCCTTTTGGAGGGATCTTCCCAGGGGGTGCATTTTCCACAAAATTGGTACACATTTCTTAATCAATTTTTATAATGTTCTTTGAAAAAAAGTTTGCACCCGATCCGATGAAAAACCAAAAAGTTGCATACAACTGTTTTCCCGCCGTTTTCCAACTTTTTGGGTTGATTTTCCAAAATTTTAAAGTCCTGTTGTTAATATTTTGTTATGTAGAGCATTGAAAATCAATTTGAAGATAATCGGACGAAAATTAAATTTTCACCCATACAACCCACCATTTTCTTCAGGGGGGTGCATTTTCCACAAAATTGGTACACATTTCTTAATCAATTTTTATAATGTTCTTTGAAAATAAGTTTGCACCCGATCCGATGAAAAACCAAAAAGTTGCATACAACTGTTTTCCCGCCGTTTTCCAACTTTTTGGGTTGGTTTTCCAAAATTTTAAAGTCCTGTTGTTAATATTTTGTTATGTAGAGCATTGAAAATCAATTTGAAAATAATCGGACGAAAATTAAATTTTCACCCATACAACCCACGATTTTCTTCCAGGGGGGTGCATTTTCCACAAAATTGGTACACATTTCTTAATCAATTTTTATAATGTTCTTTGAAAATAAGTTTGCACCCGATCCGATGAAAAACCAAAAAGTTGCATACAACTGTTTTCCCGCCGTTTTCCAACTTTTTGGGTTGATTTTCCAAAATTTTAAAGTCCTGTTGTTAATATTTTGTTATGTAGAGCATTGAAAATCAATTTGAAGATAATCGGACGAAAATTAAATTTTCACCCATACAACCCACCATTTTCTTCCCGGGGGGTGCATTTTCCACAAAATTGGTACACATTTCTTAATCAATTTTTATAATGTTCTTTGAAAATAAGTTTGCACCCGATCCGATGAAAAACCAAAAAGTTGCATACAACTGTTTTCCCGCCGTTTTCCAACTTTTTGGGTTGATTTTTCAAAATTTTAAAGTCCTGTTGTTAATATTTTGTTATGTAGAGCATTGAAAATCAATTTGAAGATAATCGGACGAAAATTAAATTTTCACCCATACAACCCACCATTTTCTTCAGAGGGGGTGCATTTTCCACAAAATTGGTACACATTTCTTAATCAATTTTTATAATGTTCTTTGAAAATAAGTTTGCACCCGATCCGATGAAAAACTAAAAAGTTGCATACAACTGTTTTCCCGCCGTTTTCCAACTTTTTGGGTGGATTTTCCAAAATTTTAAAGTCCTGTTGTTAATATTTTGTTATGTAGAGCATTGAAAATCAATTTGAAGATAATCGGACGAAAATTAAATTTTCACCCATACAACCCACCATTTTCTTCAGAGGGGGGTGCATTTTCCACAAAATTGGTACACATTTCTTAATCAATTTTTATAATGTTCTTTGAAAATAAGTTTGCACCCGATCCAACTTTTTGGGTTGATTTTTCAAAATTTTAAAGTCCTGTTGCTAATATTTTGTTATGTAGAGCATTGAAAATCAATTTGAAGATAATCGGACGAAAATTAAATTTTCACCCATACAACCCACCATTTTCTTCAGAGGGGGGTGCATTTTCCACAAAATTGGTACACATTTCTTAATCAATTTTTATAATGTTCTTTGAAAATAAGTTTGCACCCGATCCGATGAAAAACCAAAAAGTTGCATACAACTGTTTTCCCACCGTTTTCCAACTTTTTGGGTGGATTTTCCAAAATTTTAAAGTCCTGTTGTTAATATGTTGTTATGTAGAGCATTGAAAATCAATTTGAAGATAATCGGACGAAAATTAAATTTTCACCCATACAACCCACCATTTTCTTCTCAGGGGGGTGCATTTTCCACAAAATTGGTACACATTTCTTAATCAATTTTTATAATGTTCTTTGAAAATAAGTTTGCACCCGATCCGATGAAAAACCAAAAAGTTGCATACAACTGTTTTCCCACCGTTTTCCAACTTTTTGGGTGTATTTTCCAAAAGTTTAAAGTCCTGTTGTTAATATGTTGTTGTGTAGAGCATTGAAAATCAATTTGAAGATAATCGGAAAAAATTCTATTTTCACCCATACAACCCACCATTTTCTTCCCAGGGGGGTGCATTTTCCACAAAATTGGTACACATTTCTTAATCAATTTTTATAATGTTCTTTGAAAATAAGTTTGCACCCGATCCGATGAAAAACCAAAAAGTTGCATACAACTGTTTTCCCGCCGTTTTCCAACTTTTTGGGTTGATTTTCCAAAATTTTAAAGTCCTATTGTTAATATTTTGTTATGTAGAGCATTGAAAATCAATTTGAAGATAATCGGACGAAAATTAAATTTTCACCCATACAACCCACCATTTTCTTCCAGGGGGTGCATTTTCCACAAAATTGGTACACATTTCTTAATCAATTTTTATAATGTTCTTTGAAAATAAGTTTGCACCCGATCCGATGAAAAACCAAAAAATTGCATACAACTGTTTTCCCGCCGTTTTCAAAATTTGGGAGGGTTGATTTTCCAAAATTTTAAAGTCCTGTTGTTAATATTTTGTTATGTAGAGCATTGAAAATCAATTTGAAGATAATCGGACGAAAACTAAATTTTCACACATACAACCAACCATTTTCTTGCTGGGGGGTGCATTTTCCACAAATTGATTTCTTAATCAATTTTTATAATGTTCTTTGAAAATAAGTTTTCACCCGATCCGATGAAAACCAAACCATTGCATACAACTGTTTTCCAAAATTTCTAAATCCTGTTGTTAATATTTTGTTATGTAGAGCATTGAAAATCAATTCGAAAATAATCAGACGAAAATTTCATTTTCACCCATACAACCCACCATTTTTTTCCGGGGGGTGCATTTTCCACAAAATTGGTACACATTTCTTAATCAATTTTTATAATGTTCTTTGAAAATAAGTTTGCACCCGATCCGATGAAAAATAAAAAGTTGCATACAACTGTTTTCCCGCCGTTTTTCAACTTTTTGAGTTGATTTTCAATTTTATTTTTCAACTTTTTGGGTTGATTTTCCAAAATTTTAAAAACCTGTTGTTAATATTTTGTTATGTAGAGCATTAAAAATCAATTTGAAGATAATCGGACGAAAATTAAATTTTCACCCATACAACCCACCATTTTCTTCTCAGGGGGGATTATTTTCCACAAAATTGGTACACATTTCTTAATGAATTTTTATAATGTTCTTTGAAAATAAGATTGCAGCACGATCCGATGAAAAACCAAAAAATTGCATACAACTGTTTTCCCGCCGTTTTCAAAAATTTTGGGTTGATTTTGCAAAATTTTAAAGTCCTGTTGTTAATATTTTGTTATGTAGAGCATTAAAAATCAATTTGAAGATAATCGGACGAAAATTAAATTTTCACCCATACAACCCACCATTTTCTCTTCCCAGGGGGGTGCATTTTCCACAAAATTGGTACACATTTCTTAATCAATTTTTATAATGTTCTTTGAAAATAAGTTTGCACCCGATCCGATGAAAAACCAAAAAGTTGCATACAACTGTTTTCCCGCCGTTTTCCAACTTTTTGGGTTGATTTTCCAAAATTTTAAAGTCCTGTTGTTAATATTTTGTTATGTAGAGCATTGAAAATCAATTTGAAGATAATCGGACGAAAATTAAATTTTCACCCATACAACCCACCATTTTCTTCCAGGGGGTGCATTTTCCACAAAATTGGTACACATTTCTTAATCAATTTTTATAATGTTCTTTGAAAATAAGTTTGCACCCGATCCAACTTTTTGGGTTGATTTTCCAAAATTTTAAAGTCCTGTTGTTAATATTTTGTTATGTAGAGCATTGAAAATCAATTTGAAGATAATCGGACGAAAATTAAATTTTCACCCACACAACCCACCATTTTCTTCCCAGGAGGGTGCATTTTCCACAAAATTGGTACACATTTCTTAATCAATTTTTATAATGTTCTTTGAAAATAAGTTTGCACCCGATCCGATAAAAAACCAAAAAGTTGCATACAACTGTTTTCCAAAATTTTAAAATCCTGTTGTTAATATTTTGTTATGTAGAGCATTGAAAATCAATTTGAAGATAATCGGACGAAAATTAAATTTTCACCCATACAACCCACCATTTTTTTCCGGGGGGTGCATTTTCCACAAAATTGGTACACATTTCTTAATCAATTTTTATAATGTTCTTTGAAAATAAGTTTGCACCCGATCCGATGAAAAACCAAAAAGTTGCATACAACTGTTTATCCGCCGTTTTCCAACTTTTTGGGTTGATTTTCCAAAATTTTAAAGTCCTGTTGTTAATATTTTGTTATGTAGAGCATTGAAAATCAATTTGAAGATAATCGGACGAAAATTAAATTTTCACCCATACAACCCACCATTTTCTTCCCAGGGGGGTGCATTTTCCACAAAATTGGTACACATTTCTTAATCAATTTTTATAATGTTCTTTGAAAATAAGTTTGCACCCGATCCAACTTTTTGGGTTGAGTTTTCAAAATTGTAAAGTCCTATTGTTAATATTTTGTTATGTAGAGCATTGAAAATCAATTTGAAGATAATCGGACGAAAATTAAATTTTCACCCATACAACCCACCATTTTCTTCCAGGGGGTGCATTTTCCACAAAATTGGTACACATTTCTTAATCAATTTTTATAATGTTCTTTGAAAATAAGTTTGCACCCGATCCGATGAAAAACCAAAAAATTGCATACAACTGTTTTCTCGCCGTTTTCAAAATTTGGGAGGGTTGATTTTTCAAAATTGTAAAGTCCTATTGCTAATATTTTGTTATGTAGAGCATTGAAAATCAATTTGAAGATAATCGGACGAAAATTAAATTTTCACCCATACAACCCACCATTTTCTTCCCAGGGGGTGCATTTTCCACAAAATTTCTTAATCAATTTTTATAATGTTCTTTGAAAATAAGTTTGCACCCGATCGATGAAAACCAAAATTGCATACAACTGTTTTCAAAATTTTAAATCCTTTGTTAATATTTTGTTATGTAGAGCATTGAAAATCAATTTGAAGATAATCGGACGAAAATTAAATTTTCACCCATACAACCCACGATTTTTTTCCAGGGGGGTGCATTTTCCACAAAATTGGTACACATTTCTTAATCAATTTTTATAATGTTCTTTGAAAATAAGTTTGCACCCGATCCGATGAAAAACTAAAAAGTTGCATACAATTGTTTTCCCGCCGTTTTTCAATTTTTTTTTTTTTCAACTTTTTGGGTTGATTTTCCAAAATTTTAAAATCCTGTTGTTAATATTTTGTTATGTAGAGCATTGAAAATCAATTTGAAGATAATCGGACGAAAATTAAATTTTCACCCATACAACCCACCATTTTCTTCTCCAGGGGGGCGATTTTCCACAAAATTGGTACACATTTCTTAATCAATTTTTATAATGTTCTTTGAAAATAAGTTTGCACCAGATCCGATGAAAAACCAAAAAATTGCATACAACTGTTTTCCCGCAGTTTTCCAAATTTTTGGGTTTATTTTGGTGTTAACATTTTGTTATGTAGAGCATTGAAAATCAATTTGAAGATAATCGGACGAAAATTAAATTTTCACCCATACAACCCACCATTTTCTTTCCAGGGGGGGTGCATTTTCCACAAAATTGGTACACATTTCTTAATCAATTTTTATAATGTTCTTTGAAAATAAGTTTGCACCCGATCCGATGAAAAACCAAAAAGTTGCATACAACTGTTTTCCCGCCGTTTTCCAACTTTTTGGGTTGATTTTCCAAAATTTTAAAGTCCTGTTGTTAATATTTTGTTATGTAGAGCATTGAAAATCAATTTGAAGATAATCGGACGAAAATTAAATTTTCACCCATACAACCCACCATTTTCTTCCAGGGGGTGCATTTTCCACAAAATTGGTACACATTTCTTAATCAATTTTTATAATGTTCTTTGAAAATAAGTTTGCACCCGATCCGATGAAAAACCAAAAAATTGCATACAACTGTTTTCCCGCCGTTTTCAAAATTTGGCTGGGTTGATTTTGCAAAATTTTAAAGTCCTGTTGCTAATATTTTGTTATGTAGAGCATTGAAAATCAATTTGAAGATAATCGGACGAAAATTAAATTTTCACCCATACAACCCACCATTTTCTTCCCAGGGGGTGCATTTTCCACAAAATTGGTACACATTTCTTAATCAATTTTTATAATGTTCTTTGAAAATAAGTTTGCACCCGATCCGATGAAAAACTAAAAAGTTGCATACAACTGTTTTCCCGCCGTTTTCCAATTTTTTGGGTTGATTTTCCAAAATTTTAAAGTCCTGTTGTTAATATTTTGTTATGTAGAGCATTGAAAATCAATTTGAAGATAATCGGACGAAAATTAAATTTTCACCCATACAACCCACCATTTTCTTCCAGGGGGGTGCATTTTCCACAAAATTGGTACACATTTCTTAATCAATTTTTATAATGTTCTTTGAAAATAAGTTTGCACCCGATCCGATGAAAAACCAAAAAGTTGCATACAACTGTTTTCGCCGTTTTCCAAGTTTTTGGGTTGATTTTCCAAAATTTTAAAGTCCTGTTGTTAATATTTTGTTATGTAGAGCATTGAAAATCAATTTGAAGATAATCGGACGAAAATTAAATTTTCACCCATACAACCCACCATTTTCTTCCAGGGGGTGCATTTTCTACAAAATTGGTACACATTTCTTAATCAATTTTTATAATGTTCTTTGAAAATAAGTTTGCACCCGATCCGATGAAAAACCAAAAAGTTGCATACAACTGTTTTTCCGCCGTTTTCCAACTTTTTGGGTTGATTTTCCAAAATTTTAAAGTCCTGTTGTTAATATTTTGTTATGTAGAGCATTGAAAATCAATTTGAAGATAATCGGACGAAAATTAAATTTTCACCCATACAACCCACCATTTTCTTCCCAGGGGGGTGCATTTTCCACAAAATTGGTACACATTTCTTAATCAATTTTTATAATGTTCTTTGAAAATAAGTTTGCACCCGATCCGATGAAAAACCAAAAAGTTGCATACAACTGTTATCGCCGTTTTCCAACTTTTTGGGTTGATTTTCCAAAATTTTAAAGTCCTGTTGTTAATATTTTGTTATGTAGAGCATTGAAAATCAATTTGAAAATAATCGGACGAAAGGCAAATTTTCACCCATACAACCCACCATTTTCTTCCCAGGGGGTGCATTTTCCACAAAATTGGTACACATTTCTTAATCAATTTTTATAATGTTCTTTGAAAATAAGTTTGCACCCGATCCGATGAAAAACCAAAAAGTTGCATACAACTGTTTTCCCGCCGTTTTCCAACTTTTTGGGTTGATTTTTCAAAATTGTAAAGTCCTATTGCTAATATTTTGTTATGTAGAGCATTGAAAATCAATTTGAAAATAATCGGACGAAAGGCAAATTTTCACCCATACAACCCACCATTTTCTTCCCAGGGGGGTGCATTTTCCACAAAATTGGTACACATTTCTTAATCAATTTTTATAATGTTCTTTGAAAATAAGTTTGCACCCGATCCGATGAAAAACCAAAAAGTTGCATACAACTGTTTTCCCGCCGTTTTCCAACTTTTTGGGTTGATTTTCCAAAATTTTAAAGTCCTGTTGTTAATATTTTGTTATGTAGAGCATTGAAAATCAATTTGAAGATAATCGGACGAAAATTAAATTTTCACCCATACAACCCACCATTTTCTTCCCGGGGGGTGCATTTTCCACAAAATTGGTACACATTTCTTAATCAATTTTTATAATGTTCTTTGAAAATAAGTTTGCACCCGATCCAACTTTTTGGGTTGAGTTTTCAAAATTGTAAAGTCCTATTGTTAATATTTTGTTATGTAGAGCATTGAAAATCAATTTGAAAATAATCGGACGAAAATTAAATTTTCACCCATACAACCCACCATTTTTTTCCGGGGGGTGCATTTTCCACAAAATTGGTACACATTTCTTAATCAATTTTTATAATGTTCTTTGAAAATAAGTTTGCACCCGATCCGATGAAAAACAAAAAGTTGCATACAACTGTTTTCGCCGTTTTCCAAGTTTTTGGGTTGATTTTCCAAAATTTTAAAGTCCTGTTGTTAATATTTTGTTATGTAGAGCATTGAAAATCAATTTGAAGATAATCGGACGAAAATTAAATTTTCACCCATACAACCCACCATTTTTCTTCCCAGGGGGGTGCATTTTCCACAAAATTGGTACACATTTCTTAATCAATTTTTATAATGTTCTTTGAAAATAAGTTTGCACCCGATCCGATGAAAAACCAAAAAGTTGCATACAACTGTTTTCCCGCCGTTTTCCAACTTTTTGGGTTGATTTTCCAAAATTTTAAAGTCCTGTTGTTAATATTTTGTTATGTAGAGCATTGAAAATCAATTTGAAGATAATCGGACGAAAATTAAATTTTCACCCATACAACCCACCATTTTCTTCCCAGGGGGTTGCATTTTCCACAAAATTGGTACACATTTCTTAATCAATTTTTATAATGTTCTTTGAAAATAAGTTTGCACCCGATCCGATGAAAAACCAAAAAGTTGCATACAACTGTTTTCCCGCCGGTTTTCAACTTTTTGGGTTGATTTTCCAAAATTTTAAAGTCCTGTTGTTAATATTTTGTTATGTAGAGCATTGAAAATCAATTTGAAGATAATCGGATGAAAATTAAATTTTCACCCATACAACCCACCATTTTTCTTCCAGGGGTGCATTTTCCACAAAATTGGTACACATTTCTTAATCAATTTTTATAATGTTCTTGAAATAAGTTTGCACCCGATCCGATGAAAAACAAAAAGTTGCATACAACTGTTTTCACCATTTTCTAACTTTTGGGTGATTTTCCAAAATTTTAAAGTCAAGACGAAAATTAAATTTTCACCCATACAACCCACCATTTTCTTCCCAGGGGGTTGCATTTTCCACAAAATTGGTACACATTTCTTAATCAATTTTTATAATGTTCTTTGAAAATAAGTTTGCACCCGATCCGATGAAAAACCAAAAAGTTGCATACAACTGTTTTCCCGCCGTTTTCCAACTTTTTGGGTTGATTTTCCAAAATTTTAAAGTCCTATTGTTAATATTTTGTTATGTAGAGCATTGAAAATCAATTTGAAGATAATCGGACGAAAATTAAATTTTCACCCATACAACCCACCATTTTCTTCCCAGGGGGTGCATTTTCCACAAAATTGGTACACATTTCTTAATCAATTTTTATAATGTTCTTTGAAAATAAGTTTGCACCCGATCCGATGAAAAACCAAAAAGTTGCATACAACTGTTTTCCCGCCGTTTTCCAACTTTTTGGGTTGATTTTCCAAAATTTTAAAGTCCTGTTGTTAATATTTTGTTATGTAGAGCATTAAAAATCAATTTGAAGATAATCGGACGAAAATTAAATTTTCACCCATACAACCCACCATTTTCTTCAGAGGGGGTGCATTTTCTACAAAATTGGTACACATTTCTTAATCAATTTTTATAATGTTCTTTAAAATAAGTTTGCACGATCCGATGAAAAACCAAAATTGATAAATGTTTTCGCTTTTTAATTTGGGTTGATTTTCAAAATTTTAAAGGTTTTTCACCCCAATTTTTTCCAGGGGGTGCATTTTCCACAAAATTGGTACACATTTCTTAATCAATTTTTATAATGTTCTTTGAAAATAAGTTTGCACCCGATCCGATGAAAAACCAAAAAGTTGCATGCAACTGTTTTCCCGCCGTTTTCCAACTTTTTGGGTTGATTTTCCAAAATTTTAAAGTCCTGTTGTTAATATTTTGTTATGTAGAGCATTGAAAATCAATTTGAAGATAATCGGACGAAAATTAAATTTTCACCCATACAACCCACCATTTTCTTCCCAGGGGGGTGCATTTTCCACAAAATTGGTACACATTTCTTAATCAATTTTTATAATGTTCTTTGAAAATAAGTTTGCACCCGATCCGATGAAAAACCAAAAAGTTGCATACAACTGTTTTCCCGCCGTTTTCCAACTTTTTGGGTTGATTTTCCAAAATTTTAAAGTCCTATTGTTAATATTTTGTTATGTAGAGCATTGAAAATCAATTTGAAGATAATCGGACGAAAATTCAATTTTCACCCATACAACCCACCATTTTCTTCACAGGGGGTGCATTTTCCACAAAATTGGTACACATTTCTTAATCAATTTTTATAATGTTCTTTGAAAATAAGTTTGCACCCGATCCGATGAAAAACCAAAAAGTTGCATACAACTGTTTTCCCGCCGTTTTCCAACTTTTTGGGTTGGTTTTCCAAAATTTTAAAGTCCTATTGTTAATATTTTGTTATGTAGAGCATTGAAAATCAATTTGAAGATAATCGGACGAAAATTAAATTTTCACCCATACAACCCACCATTTTCTTCCAGGGGGTGCATTTTCCACAAAATTGGTACACATTTCTTAATCAATTTTTATAATGTTCTTTGAAAATAAGTTTGCACCCGATCCGATGAAAAACCAAAAAGTTGCATACAACTGTTTTCCCGCCGTTTTCCAACTTTTTGGGTTGATTTTCCAAAATTTTAAAGTCCTGTTGTTAATATTTTGTTATGTAGAGCATTGAAAATCAATTTGAAGATAATCGGACGAAAATTAAATTTTCACCCATACAACCCACCATTTTCTTCCGGGGGGTGCATTTTCCACAAAATTGGTACACATTTCTTAATCAATTTTTATAATGTTCTTTGAAAATAAGTTTGCACCCGATCCGATGAAAAACCAAAAAGTTGCATACAACTGTTTTCCCGCCGTTTTCCAATTTTTTGGGTTGATTTTTCAAAATTGTAAAGTCCTGTTGTTAATATTTTGTTATGTAGAGCATTGAAAATCAATTTGAAGATAATCGGACGAAAATTAAATTTTCACCCATACAACCCACCATTTTCTTCCCAGGGGGGGTGCATTTTCCACAAAATTGGTACACATTTCTTAATCAATTTTTATAATGTTCTTTGAAAATAAGTTTGCACCCGATCCGATGAAAAACCAAAAAGTTGCATACAACTGTTTTCCCGCCGTTTTCCAAGTTTTTGGGTTGATTTTCCAAAATTTTAAAGTCCTGTTGTTAATATTTTGTTATGTAGAGCATTGAAAATCAATTTGAAGATAATCGGACGAAAATTAAATTTTCACCCATACAACCCACCATTTTCTTCCCAGAGGGGGTGCATTTTCCACAAAATTGGTACACATTTCTTAATCAATTTTTATAATGTTCTTTGAAAATAAGTTTGCACCCGATCCGATGAAAAACCAAAAAGTTGCATACAACTGTTTTCCCGCCGTTTTCCAACTTTTTGGGTTGATTTTCCAAAATTTTAAAGTCCTGTTGTTAATATTTTGTTATGTAGAGCATTGAAAATCAATTTGAAGATAATCGGACGAAAATTAAATTTTCACCCATACAACCCACCATTTTCTTCCCAGGGGGGGTGCATTTTCCACAAAATTGGTACACATTTCTTAATCAATTTTTATAATGTTCTTTGAAAATAAGTTTGCACCCGATCCGATGAAAAACCAAAAAGTTGCATACAACTGTTTTCCCGCCGTTTTCCAACTTTTTGGGTTGATTTTCCAAAATTTTAAAGTCCTGTTGTTAATATTTTGTTATGTAGAGCATTGAAAATCAATTTGAAGATAATCGGACGAAAATTAAATTTTCACCCATACAACCCACCATTTTCTTCCCGGGGAGTGCATTTTCCACAAAATTGGTACACATTTCTTAATCAATTTTTATAATGTTCTTTGAAAATAAGTTTGCACCCGATCCGATGAAAAACCAAAAAATTGCATACAACTGTTTTCCAAAATTTCAAAATCTTGTTGTTAATATTTTGTTATGTAGAGCATTGAAAATCAATTTGAAAATAATCGGACGAAAATTAAATTTTCACCCATACAACCCACCATTTTCTTCCAGGGGGGTGCATTTTCCACAAAATTGGTACACATTTCTTAATCAATTTTTATAATGTTCTTTGAAAATAAGTTTGCACCCGATCCGATGAAAAACCAAAAAGTTGCATACAACTGTTTTCCCGCCGTTTTCCAACTTTTTTGGGTTGAGTTTTCAAAATTGTAAAGTCCTGTTGTTAATATTTTGTTATGTAGAGCATTGAAAATCAATTTGAAGATAATCGGACGAAAATTAAATTTTCACCCATACAACCCACCATTTTCTTTCCGGGGGTGCATTTTCCACAAAATTGGTACACATTTCTTAATCAATTTTTATAATGTTCTTTGAAAATAAGTTTGCACCCGATCCGATGAAAAACCAAAAAGTTGCATACAACTGTTTTCCCGCCGTTTTCCAATTTTTTGGGTTGATTTTCCAAAATTTTAAAGTCCTGTTGTTAATATTTTGTTATGTAGAGCATTGAAAATCAATTTGAAAATAATCGGACGAAAATTAAATTTTCACCCATACAACCCACCATTTTTTTCCGGGGGGTGCATTTTCCACAAAATTGGTACACATTTCTTAATCAATTTTTTATAATGTTCTTTGAAAATAAGTTTGCACCCGATCCGATGAAAAACCAAAAAGTTGCATACAACTGTTTTCCCGCCGTTTTCCAACTTTTTGGGTTGATTTTTCAAAATTTTAAAGTCCTGTTGTTAATATTTTGTTATGTAGAGCATTGAAAATCAATTTGAAGATAATCGGACGAAAATTAAATTTTCACCCATACAACCCACCATTTTCTTCAGAGGGGGTGCATTTTCCACAAAATTGGTACACATTTCTTAATCAATTTTTATAATGTTCTTTGAAAATAAGTTTGCACCCGATCCGATGAAAAACCAAAAAGTTGCATACAACTGTTTTCCCGCCGTTTTCCAACTTTTTGGGTTGATTTTCCAAAATTTTAAAGTCCTGTTGTTAATATTTTGTTATGTAGAGCATTGAAAATCAATTTGAAAATAATCGGACGAAAATTAAATTTTCACCCATACAACCCACCATTTTCTTCCCAGGGGGTGCATTTTCCACAAAATTGGTACACATTTCTTAATCAATTTTTATAATGTTCTTTGAAAATAAGTTTGCACCCGATCCGATGAAAAACCAAAAAGTTGCATACAACTGTTTTCCGTCGTTTTTCAACTTTTTGGGTTGATTTTCCAAAATTTTAAAGTCCTGTTGTTAATATTTTGTTATGTAGAGCATTGAAAATCAATTTGAAGATAATCGGACGAAAATTAAATTTTCACCCATACAACCCACCATTTTCAGGTTGGTACACATTTCTTAATTAATTTTTATAATGTTCTTTGAAAATAAGTTTGCACCCGATCCGATGAAAAACCAAAAAGTTGCATACAACTGTTATCGCCGTTTTCCAACTTTTTGGGTTGATTTTCCAAATTTTTAAAGTCCTGTTGTTAATATTTTGTTATGTAGAGCATTAAAAATCAATTTGAAGATAATCGGACGAAAATTCAATTTTCACCCATACAACCCACCATTTTCTTCCCAGGGAGGTGCATTTTCCACAAAATTGGTACACATTTCTTAATCAATTTTTATAATGTTCTTTGAAAATAAGTTTGCACCCGATCCGATGAAAAACCAAAAAGTTGCATACAACTGTTTTCCCGCCATTTTTAAAATTTTTGGGTTGATTTTCCAAAATTTTAAAGTCCTGTTGTTAATATTTTGTTATGTAGAGCATTGAAAATCAATTTGAAGACAATCGGATGAAAATTAAATTTTCACACATACAACCCACCATTTTCTTTCCAGGGGTTGCATTTTCCACAAAATTGTAACATTTCTTAATCAATTTTTATAATGTTCTTGAATAAAAGTTTGCACCGATCCGATGAAAAACAAAAATCATCAACTTTTTCCACCTTTTCTAACTTTGGGTGATTTTCCAAAATTTTAAAGTAAGACGAAAATTAAATTTTCACCCATACAACCCACCATTTTCTTCCCAGGGGGGGTGCATTTTCCACAAAATTGGTACACATTTCTTAATCAATTTTTATAATGTTCTTTGAAAATAAGTTTGCACCCGATCCGATGAAAAACCAAAAAGTTGCATACAACTGTTTTCCCGCCGTTTTCCAACTTTTGGGTTGATTTTCCAAAATTTTAAAGTCCTGTTGTTTATATTTTGTTATGTAGAGCATTGAAAATCAATTTGAAGATAATCGGACGAAAATTAAATTTTCACCCATACAACCCACCATTTTCTTCAGAGGGGGTGCATTTTCTACAAAATTGGTACACATTTCTTAATCAATTTTTATAATGTTCTTTAAAATTAAGTTTGCACCCGATCCGATGAAAAACCAAAAAATTGCATACAATTGTTTTCCCGCCATTTTCTAACTTTTTGGGTTGATTTTCCAAAATTTTAAAGACCTAGGACGAAAATTAAATTTCACCCATACAACCCACAATTTTTTCCAGGGGGTTGCATTTTCCACAAAATTGATACACATTTCTTAATCAATTTTTATAATGTTCTTTGAAAATAAGTTTGCACCCGATCCGATGAAAAACCAAAAAGTTGCATACAACTGTTTTCCCGCCGTTTTCCAACTTTTTGGGTTGGTTTTCCAAAATTTTAAAGTCCTGTTGTTAATATTTTGTTATGTAGAGCATTGAAAATCAATTTGAAAATAATCAGACGAAAATTAAATTTTCACCCATACAACCCACCATTTTCTTCCTGGGGGGTGCATTTTCCACAAAATTGGTACACATTTCTTAATCAATTTTTATAATGTTCTTTGAAAATAAGTTTGCACCCGATCCGATGAAAAACCAAAAAGTTGCATACAACTGTTTTCCCGCCGTTTTCCAACTTTTTGGGTGGATTTTCCAAAATTTTAAAGTCCTGTTGTTAATATTTTGTTATGTAGAGCATTGAAAATCAATTTGAAGATAATCGGACGAAAATTAAATTTTCACCCATACAACCCACCATTTTCTTCAGAGGGGGGTGCATTTTCCACAAAATTGGTACACATTTCTTAATCAATTTTTATAATGTTCTTTGAAAATAAGTTTGCACCCGATCCGATGAAAAACCAAAAAGTTGCATACAACTGTTTTCCCGCCGTTTTCCAACTTTTTGGGTTGATTTTCCAAAATTTTAAAGTCCTGTTGTTAATATTTTGTTATTGTAGAGCATTGAAAATCAATTTGAAGATAATCGGACGAAAATTAAATTTTCACCCATACAACCCACCATTTTCTTCAGTGGGGGTGCATTTTCCACAAAATTGGTACACATTTCTTAATCAATTTTTATAATGTTCTTTAAAAATAAGTTTGCACCCGATCCGATGAAAAACCAAAAAGTTGCATACAACTGTTTTCCCGCCGTTTTCCAACTTTTTGGGTGTATTTTCCAAAATTTTAAAATCCTGTTGTTTATATTTTGTTATGTAGAGCATTGAAAATCAATTTGAAGATAATCGGACGAAAATTAAATTTTCACCCATACAACCCACCATTTTCTTCCCAGGGGGATGCATTTTCCACAAAATTGGTACACATTTCTTAATCAATTTTTATAATGTTCTTTGAAAATAAGTTTGCACCCGATCCGATGAAAAACCAAAAAGTTGCATACAACTGTTTTCCCGCCGTTTTCCAACTTTTTGGGTTGATTTTTCAAAATTGTAAAGTCCTATTGTTAATATTTTGTTATGTAGAGCATTGAAAATCAATTTGAAGATAATCGGACGAAAACTAAATTTTCACCCATACAACCCACGATTTTCTTCCAGGGGGTGCATTTTCCACAAAATTGGTACACATTTCTTAATCAATTTTTATAATGTTCTTTGAAAATAAGTTTGCACCCGATCCGATGAAAAACCAAAAAGTTGCATACAACTGTTTTCCCGCCGTTTTCCATTTTTTTGGTTGGATTTTCCAAAATTTTAAAGTCCTGTTATTATTTTGTTATGTAGAGCATTGAAAATCAATTTGAAGATAATCGGACGAAAATTAAATTTTCACCCATACAACCCACCATTTTCTTCAGAGGGGGTGCATTTTCCACAAAATTGGTACACATTTCTTAATCAATTTTTATAATGTTCTTTGAAAATAAGTTTGCACCCGATCCGATGAAAAACAAAAAGTTGCATACAACTGTTTTCCAGCCGTTTTCCAACTTTTTGGGTTGATTTTCCAAAATTTTAAAGTCCTGTTGTTAATATTTTGTTATGTAGAGCATTGAAAATCAATTTGAAGATAATCGGACGAAAATTAAATTTTCACACATACAACCCACCATTTGCTTCAGAATTTTTATAATGTTCTTTAAAAATGAGTTTGCATCCGATCCGATGAAAAACTAAAAAGTTGCATACAACTGTTTCCCGCCGTTTTCCAACTTTTTGGGTGGATTTTCCAAAATTTTAAAGTCCTGTTGTTAATATTTTGTTATGTAGAGCATTGAAAATCAATTTGAAGATAATCGGAAAAAATTCTATTTTCACCCATACAACCCACCATTTTCTTCCCAGGGGGATGCATTTTCCACAAAATTGGTACACATTTCTTAATCAATTTTTATAATGTTCTTTGAAAATAAGTTTGCACCCGATCCGATGAAAAACCAAAAAGTTGCATACAACTGTTTTCCCGCCGTTTTCCAACTTTTTGGGTTGATTTTCCAAAATTTTAAAGTCCTGTTGTTAATATTTTGTTATGTAGAGCATTGAAAATCAATTTGAAGATAATCGGACGAAAATTAAATTTTCACCCATACAACCCACCATTTTCTTCACAGGGGGTGCATTTTCCACAAAATTGGTACACATTTCTTAATCAATTTTTATAATGTTCTTTGAAAATAAGTTTGCACCCGATCCGATGAAAAACCAAAAAGTTGCATACAACTGTTTTCCCGCCGTTTTCCGTTTTTTTTGGGTGGATTTTCCAAAATTTTAAAGTCCTGTTGTTAATATTTTGTTATGTAGAGCATTGAAAATCAATTTGAAGATAATCGGACGAAAATTAAATTTTCACCCATACAACCCACCATTTTCTTCAGAGGGGGTGCATTTTCCACAAAATTGGTACACATTTCTTAATCAATTTTTATAATGTTCTTTGAAAATAAGTTTGCACCCGATCCAACTTTTTGGGTTGATTTTCCAAAATTTTAAAGTCTTGTTGTTAATATTTTGTTATGTAGAGCATTGAAAATCAATTTGAAGATAATCGGACGAAAATTAAATTTTCACCCATACAACCCACCATTTTCTTCACAGGGGGGTGCATTTTCCACAAAATTGGTACACATTTCTTAATCAATTTTTATAATGTTCTTTGAAAATAAGATTGCACCCGATCCGATGAAAAACCAAAAAGTTGCATACAACTGTTTTCCCGCCGTTTTCCAACTTTTTGGGTTGATTTTTCAAAATTTTAAAGTCCTGTTGTTAATATTTTGTTATGTAGAGCATTGAAAATCAATTTGAAGATAATCGGACGAAAATTCAATTTTCACCCATACAACCCACCATTTTCTTCCCAGGGGGATGCATTTTCCACAAAATTGGTACACATTTCTTAATCAATTTTTATAATGTTCTTTGAAAATAAATTTGCACCCGATCCGATGAAAAACCAAAAAGTTGCATACAACTGTTTTCCCGCCGTTTTCCAAATTTTTGGGTTGATTTTCCAAAATTTTAAAGTCCTGTTGTTAATATTTTGTTATGTAGAGCATTGAAAATCAATTTGAAGATAATCGGACGAAAATTAAATTTTCACCCATACAACCCACCATTTTCTTCCCAGGGGGGTGCATTTTCCACAAAATTGGTACACATTTCTTAATCAATTTTTATAATGTTCTTTGAAAATAAGTTTGCACCCGATCCGATGAAAAACCAAAAAGTTGCATACAACTGTTTTCCCGCCGTTTTCCAACTTTTTGGGTTGATTTTCCAAAATTTTAAAGTCCTGTTGTTAATATTTTGTTATGTAGAGCATTGAAAATCAATTTGAAGATAATCGGACGAAAATTAAATTTTCACCCATACAACCCACCATTTTCTTCAGAGGGGGTGCATTTTCCACAAAATTGGTACACATTTCTTAATCAATTTTTATAATGTTCTTTGCAAATAAGTTTGCACCCGATCCGATGAAAAACTAAAAATGCATACAACTGTTTTCCCACCGTTTTGCAACTTTTTGGGTTGATTTTCCAAAATTTTAAAGTCACCACAAACCACATTTTTTTCCAGGGGGATGTTTTCTACAAAATTGGTACACATTTCTAATCAATTTTTATAATGTCTTTGAAATTAAATTTGCACCGATCCGATGAAAAACAAAAAGTTGCATACAACTGTTTTCCCCGTTTTCCGTTTTTTTGGGTTGATTTTCCAAAATTTTAAAGTCCTGTTGTTAATATTTTGTTATGTAGAGCATTGAAAATCAATTTGAAGATAATCGGACGAAAATTAAATTTTCACCCATACAACCCACGATTTTCTTCCCAGGGGGTGCATTTTCTACAAAATTGGTACACATTTCTTAATCAATTTTTATAATGTTCTTTGAAAATAAATTTGCACCCGATCCGATGAAAAACCAAAAAGTTGCATACAACTGTTTTCCCGCCGTTTTCCAACTTTTTGGGTTGATTTTCCAAAATTTTAAAGTCCTGTTGTTAATATTTTGTTATGTAGAGCATTGAAAATCAATTTGAAGATAATCGGACGAAAATTAAATTTTCACCCATACAACCCACCATTTTCTTCCCAGGGGGTGCATTTTCCACAAAATTGGTACACATTTCTTAATCAATTTTTATAATGTTCTTTGAAAATAAGTTTGCACCCGATCCGATGAAAACCAAAAAGTTGCATACAACTGTTTTCCCGCCGTTTTCCAACTTTTTGGGTTGATTTTTCAAAATTTTAAAGTCCTGTTGTTAATATTTTGTTATGTAGAGCATTGAAAATCAATTTGAAGATAATCGGACGAAAATTAAATTTTCACCCATACAACCCACCATTTTCTTCCAAGGGGATGCATTTTCCACAAAAGTGATACCCATTTCTTAATCAATTTGTATAATGATCTTTAAAAATAAATTTGCACCCGATCCAATGAAAGTTTAAACGTTGCATACAACTGTTTTCCCGCCGTTTTCCAACTTTTTGGGTTGATTTTCCAAAATTTTAAAGTCCTGTTGCTTATTTTTTGTTATGTAGAGCATTGAAAATCAATTTGAAGATAATCGGACGAAAATTAAATTTTCACCCATACAACCCACCATTTTCTTCCGGGGGGTGCATTTTCCACAAAATTGGTACACATTTCTTAATCAATTTTTATAATGTTCTTTGAAAATAAGTTTGCACCCGATTCGATGAAAAACAAAAATTGCATGCAACTGTTTTCCCACCGTTTTTCAACTTTTTGGGTTGATTTTCAAAAATTTAAAAGTCCATGTGCTTATATTTTGTTATGTAGAGCATTGAAAATCAATTTGAAGATAGTCGGACGAAAATTAAATTTTCACCCATACAACCCACCATTTTCTTCCGGGGGGTGCATTTTCCACAAAATTGGTACACATTTCTTAATCAATTTTTATAATATTCTTTGAAAATAAGTTTGCACCCGATCCAACTTTTTGGGTTGATTTTCCAAAATTTTAAAGTCCTGTTGTTAATATTTTGTTATGTAGAGCATTGAAAATCAATTTGAAGATAATCGGACGAAAATTAAATTTTCACCCATACAACCCACCATTTTCTTCCCAGGGGGGTGCATTTTCTACAAAATTGGTACACATTTCTTAATCAATTTTTATAATGTTCTTTGAAAATAAGATTGCACCCGATCCGATGAAAAACCAAAAAGTTGCATACAACTGTTTTCCCGCCGTTTTCCAAGTTTTTTGGTTGATTTTGCAAATTTGAAAGTCCTGTTGTTAATATTTTGTTATGTAGAGCATTGAAAATCAATTTGAAGATAATCGGACGAAAATTTAATTTTCACCCATACAACCCACCATTTTCTTTTCTTCCAGGGGGTGCATTTTCCACAAAATTGATACACATTTCTTAATCAATTTTTATAATGTTCTTTGAAAATAAGTTTGCACCCGATCCGATGAAAAACCAAAAAGTTGCATACAACTGTTTTCCCGCCGTTTTCCAACTTTTTGGGTGGATTTTCCAAAATTTTAAAGTCCTGTTGTTAATATTTTGTTATGTAGAGCATTGAAAATCAATTTGAAGATAATCGGACGAAAATTAAATTTTCACCCATACAACCCACCATTTTCTTCCCAGGGGGGTGCATTTTCTACAAAATTGGTACACATTTCTTAATCAATTTTTATAATGTTCTATGAAAATAAGTTTGCACACGATCCGATGAAAAACCAAAAAGTTGCATACAACTGTTTTCCCGCCGTTTTCAAATTTTTGGGTTGAGTTTTCAAAATTTTAAAGTCCTGTTGTTAATATTTTGTTATGTAGAGCATTGAAAATCAATTTGAAGATAATCGGACGAAAATTAAATTTTCACCCATACAACCCACCATTTTCTTCCCAGGGGGTGCATTTTCCACAAAATTGGTACACATTTCTTAATCAATTTTTATAATGTTCTTTGAAAATAAGTTTGCACCCGATCCGATGAAAAACAAAAAAGTTGCATACAACTGTTTTACCGCCGTTTTCCAACTTTTTGGGTTGATTTTCCAAAATTTTAAAGTCCTGTTGTTAATATTTTGTTATGTAGAGCATTGAAAATCAATTTGAAGATAATCGGACGAAAATTAAATTTTCACACATACAACCCACCATTTGCTTCAGAGGGGGGTGCATTTTCCACAAAATTGGTACACATTTCTTAATAAATTTATATAATGTTCTTTGAATATAAGTGTGCACCCGATTTTGCTAAATTTTGATGTCCTGTTGCTAATATTTTGCTATGTAGAGCATTGAAAATCAATTTGAAGATAATCAGACGAAAATTAAATTTTCACCCATACAACCCACTATTTTCTTCCTCGGGGATGCATTTTCCACAAAAGTGATACACATTTCTTAATCAATTTTTATAATGATCTTTGAACAAAAATTTGCACCCGATCCGATGAAAATTAAAAAGTTGCATAAACAGTTGTTTATCCGCCGTTTTCCAACTTTTTGGGTTGATTTTCCAAAATTTTAAAAACCAGGTGCTTAAATTTTATTATGAAGAGAATTGAAAATCAATTTGAAGATAATCGTACGAAAATTAAATTTTCACCCATACAGCCAACCATTTTCTTTCCAGGGGGATGCATTTTCTACAAAATTGGTACACATTTCTCAATCAATTTTTATAATGATCTTTGAAAATAAGTTTGCACCCGATCCGATGTTGCATACAACTGTTTTCCCGCCGTTTTCCATTTTTGGGTTGATTTTCAAAAGTTGTAAAGTCCTTTTGCTAATATTTTGTTATGTAGAGCATTGAAAATCAATTTGAAGATAATCAGACGAAAATATAATTTTCCACACACAACCCACCATTTTCCACTTTTGAAGGTGTTTTTTAACAAAAAATCTTCACTTTTCACAAAATTGATACACATTTCTTAATCAATTTGTAAAATGATCTGTAAAAAAAAGTTTGCGCCAGATCCGATGAAAAACCAAAAAGTTGCATACAACTGTTTTCCCGCCGTTTTCCAACTTTTTGGGTGTATTTTCCAAAAGTTTAAAGTCCTGTTGTTGTGTAGAGCATTGAAAATCAATTTAAAGATAATCGGAAAAAATTCTATTTTCACCCATACACCCCACAATTTTCTTCCCGGGGGATGCATTTTCTACAAAATTGGTACACATTTCTTAATCAATTTTTGTAATGTTCTTTGAAAATAAGTTTGCACCAGATCCGATGAAAAATTAAAAAACGCATACAACTGTTTTCCCGCCGTTTTCCAACTTTTTGGGTGTATTTTCCAAAAGTTTAAAGTCCTGTTGTTAATATGTTGTTGTGTAGAGCATTGACAATCAATTTGAAGATAATAGGAGGAAAATTAAATTTTCACACATTCAACCCACCATTTGCTTTAGATTGGGGTGCATTTGCCACAAAATTGGTACACCTTTCTTAATCAATTGGTATTATGATCTTTGAAAATAAGTTTGCACCCGATCCGATGAAAAACCAAAAAGTTGCATACAATTGTTTTCCCATCATTTTCTAACTTTCTGGGTTGATTTTCCAAAATTTTAAAGTCCAGGACGAAAATTATATTTTCACCCATACAACACACAATTTTTTCCCAGGGGGTGCATTTTCCACAAAATTGGTACACATTTCTTAATCAATTTTTATAATGTTCTTTGAAAATAAGTTTGCATCCGATTCGATGAAAAACCAAAAAGTAGCATACAACTGTTTACCCGCCGTTTTCCAACTTTTTGGGTTGATTTTCCAAAATTTTAAAGTCCAGGTGCTAATATTTTGTTATGTAGAGCATTGAAAATCAATTTAAAAAAAAACAGACGAAAATTTGATTTTCACACATACAACCCACCATTTTCTTTCTGGGGGGGGGGGGGGGGGGGGTGCATTTTCCACATAATTAGTAAACATTTCTTATACAATTTTTATAATGTTCTTTGAAAATAAGTTTGCACCAGATCCGATGAAAAACCAAAAAGTTGCATACAATTGTTTTCCCATCATTTTCTAACTTTCTGGGTTGATTTTCCAAAATTTTAAAGTCCAGGACGAAAATTATATTTTCACCCATACAACCCACAATTTTTTCCCAGGGGGGTGCATTTTCGACAAAATTGGTACACATTTCTTAATCAATTTTTATAATGTTCTTTGAAAATAAGTTTGCACCCGATCCGATGAAAAACCAAAAAATGCATACAACTGTTTTCCCGCGGTTTTTCAACTTTTTGGGTTGATTTTCCAAAAGTTTAAAGTCCTGTTGTTAATATGTAGTTCTGTAGATCATTGAAAATCAATTTGAAGATAATCGGACGAAAATTCAATTTTCACCCATACAACCCACCATTTTCTCCAGGGGGGTGCATTTTCCACAAAATTGGTACACATTTCTTAATCAATTTTATAATGTTCTTTGAAAATAAGTTTGCACCAGATCCGATGAAAAACCAAAAAGTTGCATACAACTGTTTTCCCGCCGTTTTCCAATTTTTCTTTTCCAAAATTTTAAAGTCCAGTTGCTAATATTTTGTTATGTAGAGCATTGAAAATCAATTTGAAGATAATCGGACGAAAATTAAATTTTCACCCATACAACCCACCATTTTCTTCCCATTGGGGGTGCATTTTCCACAAAATTGGTACACATTTCTTAATCAATTTTTATAATGTTCTTTGAAAATAAGTTTGCACCCGATCCGATGAAAAACCAAAAATTGCATACAACTGTTTTCCCGCCGTTTTCCAACTTTTTGGGTTGATTTTCCAAAATTTTAAAGTCCTGTTGTTAATCGGACGAAAATTAAATTTTCACCCATACAACCCAATTTTCCAGGGGGTGCATTTTCCACAAAATTGGTACACATTTCTTAATCAATTTTTATAATGTTCTTTGAAAATAAGTTTGCACCCGATCCGATGAAAAACGAAAAAGTTGCATACAACTGTTTTCCCTTCGTTTTCCAACTTTTTGGGTTGATTTTCCAAAATTTTAAAGTCCTGTTGTTAATATTTTTTTATGTAGAGCATTGAAAATCAATTTGAAGATAATCGGACGAAAATTAAATTTTCGCCAAACAACCCACGATTTCCTCTCCAGCGGGGTGCATTTTCCACAAAATTGGTACACATTTCTTAATCAATTTTTATAATGTTCTTTGAAAATAAGTTTGCACCCGATCCGATGAAAAACCAAAAAGTTGCATACAACTGTTTTCGTCGTTTTCCAAGTTTTTGGGTTGATTTTTCAAAATTTTAAAGTCCTGTTGTTAATATTTTGTTATGTAGAGCATTGAAAATCAATTTGAAGATAATCGGACGAAAATTAAATTTTCACCCATACAACCCACCATTTTCTTCCCGGAGGGTGCATTTTCCACAAAATTGGTACACATTTCTTAATCAATTTTTATAATGTTCTTTGAAAATAAGTTTGCACCCGATCCGATGAAAAACCAAAAAGTTGCATACAACTGTTTTCCCGCCGTTTTCCAACTTTTTGGGTTGATTTTCCAAAATTTTAAAGTCCTGTTGTTAATATTTTGTTATGTAGAGCATTGAAAATCAATTTGAAGATAATCGGACGAAAATTAAATTTTCACCCATACAACCCACCATTTTCTTCCCAGGGGGTGCATTTTCCACAAAATTGGTACACATTTCTTAATCAATTTTTATAATGTTCTTTGAAAATAAGTTTGCACCCGATCCGATGAAAAACCAAAAAGTTGCATACAACTGTTTTCCCGCCGTTTTCTAACTTTTTGGGTTGATTTTCCAAAATTTTAAAGTCCTGTTGTTAATATTTTGTTATGTAGAGCATTGAAAATCAATTTGATAATCGGACGAAAATTATTGGTACACATTTCTTAATCAATTTTTATAATGTTCTTTGAAAATAAAATTGCACCCGATCCGATGAAAAACCAAAAAGTTGCATACAACTGTTTTCCCGCCGTTTTCCAACTTTTTGGGTTGATTTTTCAAAATTTTAAAGTCCTGTTGTTAATATTTTGTTATGTAGAGCATTGAAAATCAATTTGAAGATAATCGGACGAAAATTAAATTTTCACCCATACAACCCACCATTTTCTTCCAGGGGGGTGAATTTTCCACAAAATTGGTACACATTTCTTAATCAATTTTTAATGTTCTTTGAAAATAAATTTGGACCCGATCCGATGAAAAACCAAAAAGTTCCCGCCGTTTTCAAAATTTTTGGGTTGATTTTCCAAAATTGTAAAGTCCTGTTGTTAATACTTTGTTATGTAGACCATTGAAAATCAATTTGAAGATAATCGGACTAAAATTTAATTTTCAGGGGGTGCATTTTCCACAAAATTGGTACACATTTCTTAATCAATTTTTATAATGTTCTTTGAAAATAAATTTGCACCAGATCCGATGAAAAACCAAAAAGTTGCATACAACTGTTTTCCCGCCGTTTTCTAACTTTTTGGGTCGATTTTCCAAAATTTTAATGTCCTGTTGTTAATATTTTGTTATGTAGAGCATTGAAAATCAATTTGAAGATAATCGGACAAAAATTCAATTTTCACCCATACAACCCACCATTTTCTTCCCAGGGGGTGCATTTTCCACAAAATTGGTACACATTTCTTAATCAATTTTTATAATGTTCTTTGAAAATAAGTTTGCACCAGATCCGATGAAAAACCAAAAAGTTACATACAACTGTTTTCCCACCATTTTCTATCTTTCTGGGTTGATTTTCCGAAATTTTAAAGTCCTGTTGTTAATATTTTGTTATGTAGAGCATTGGAAATCAATTTGAAGATAATCGGACTAAAATTTAATTTTCAGGGGGTGCATTTTCCACAAAATTGGTACACATTTCTTAATCAATTTTTATAATGTTCTTTGAAAATAAGTTTGCACCAGATCCGATGAAAAACCAAAAACTCGCATACAACTGTTTTTCCGTCGTTTTCCAACTTTTTGGGTTGATTTTTCAAAATTTTAAAGTCCTGTTGTTAATATTTTGTTATGTAGAGCATTGAAAATCAATTTGAAGATAATCGGACGAAAATTAAATTTTCACCCATACAACCCACCATTTTCTTCCCAGGGGGGTGCATTTTCCACAAAATTGGTACACATTTCTTAATCAATTTTTATAATGTTCTTTGAAAATAAGTTTGCACCCGATCCGATTAAAAACCAAAAAGTTGCATACAACTGTTTTCCCGTCGTTTTCCAACTTTTTGGGTTGATTTTCCAAAATTTTAAAGTCCTGTTGTTAATATTTTGTTATGTAGAGCATTGAAAATCAATTTGAAAATAATCGGACGAAAATTAAATTTTCACCCATCTAACCCACTATTTTCTTCCTGGGGGGTGCATTTTCCACAAAATTGGTACACATTTCTTAATCAATTTTTTTAATATTCTTTGAAAATAAGTTTGCACCCAATCCAACTTTTTGGGTTGATTTTCCAAAATTTTAAAGTCCTGTTGTTAATATTTTGTTATGTAGAGCATTGAAAATCAATTTGAAGATAATCGGACGAAAATTAAATTTTCACCCATACAACCCACCATTTTCTTCCCAGGGGGGTGCATTTTCCACAAAATTGGTACACATTTCTTAATCAATTTTTATAATGTTCTTTGAAAATAAGTTTGCACCAGATCCGATGAAAAACCAAAAAGTTGCATACAACTGTTTTCCCGCCGTTTTCCAAATTTTTGGGTTGAGTTTTCAAAATTGTAAAGTCCTTTGGCTAATATTTTATTATGTAGAGCATTGAAAATCAATTTAAAGATAATCGGACGAAAATTAAATTTTCACCCATACAACCCACCATTTTCTTCCAGGGGGTGCATTTTCCACAAAATTGGTACACATTTCTTAATCAATTTTTATAATGTTCTTTGAAAATAAGTTTGCACCCGATCCGATGAAAAATCAAAAAATGCATACAACTGTTTTCCCGCCGTTTTCCAACTTTTTGGGTTGATTTTCCAAAATTTTAAAGTCCTGTTGTTAATATTTTGTTATGTAGAGCATTGAAAATCAATTTGAAGATAATCGGACGAAAATTAAATTTTCACCCATACAACCCACGATTTTCTCCAGGGGGGTGCATTTTCTACAAAATTGGTACACATTTCTTAATCAATTTTTATAATGTTCTTTGAAAATAAGTTTGCACCCGATCCGATGAAAAACCAAAAAGTTGCATACAACTGTTTTCCCGTCGTTTTCCAACTTTTTGGGTTGATTTTCCAAAATTTTAAAGTCATGTTGTTAATATTTTTTTATGTAGAGCATTGAAAATCAATTTGAAGATAATCGGACGAAAATTAAATTTTCACCCATACAACCGACCATTTTCTTCCCAGGGGGGGTGCATTTTCTACAAAATTGGTACACATTTCTTAATCAATTTGTATAATGTTCTTTGAAAATAAATTTGCACCCGATCCGATTAAAAACCAAAAAATTGCATACAACTGTTTTCCCGTCGTTTTCCAACTTTTTGGGTTGATTTTCCAAAATTTTAAAGTCTTGTTGTTAATATTTTGTTATGTAGAGCATTGAAAATCAATTCAAAAATAATCGGACGAAAATTTAATTTTCAACCATCCAACCCACTATTTTCTTCCTGGGGGGTGCATTTTCCACAAATTGGTACACATTTCTTAATCAATTTTTATTATGTTCTTTGAAAATAAGTTTGCACCCGATCCGATGAAAAATCAAAAAATGCATACAACTGTTTTCCCGCCGTTTTCCAACTTTTTGGGTTGATTTTCCAAAATTTTAAAGTCCTGTTGTTAATATTTTGTTATGTAGAGCATTGAAAATCAATTTGAAGATAATCGGACGAAAATTAAATTTTCACCCATACAACCCACCATTTTCTTCCCAGGGGGGTGCATTTTCCACAAAATTGGTACACATTTCTTAATCAATTTTTATAATGTTCTTTGAAAATAAGTTTGCACCCGATCCGATGAAAAACCAAAAAGTTGCATACAACTGTTTTCCCGCCGTTTTCCAACTTTTTGGGTTGATTTTCCAAAATTTTAAAGTCCTGTTGCTAATATTTTGTTATGTAGAGCATTGAAAATCAATTTGAAGATAATCGGACGAAAATTAAATTTTCACCCATACAAACCACTATTTTCTTCCTGGGGGTGCATTTTCCACAAATTGGTACACATTTCTTGATCAATTTTTATTATGTTCTTTGAAAATAAGTTTGCACCAGATCCGATGAAAAATTAAAAAATGCATACAACTGTTTTCCCGCCGTTTTCCAACTTTTTGGGTTGATTTTCCAAAATTTTAAAGTCCTGTTGTTAATATTTTGTCATGTAGAGAATTGAAAATCAATTTGAAGATAATCGGACGAAAATTAAATTTTCACCCATACAACCCACCAGGGTGGTGCATTTTCTACAAATTGGTACACATATCTTAATCAATTTTTATAATGATCTTTGAAAATAAGTTTGCACCCGATCCGATGAAAAACGAAAAAATTGCGTACAACTGTTTTCCCTTCGTTTTCCAACTTTTTGAGTTGATTCTCCGAAAGTTTGAAGTCTTGTTGTTAAAATTTTTTTATGTAAAGCATTGAAAATCAATTTGAAGATAATCGGACGAAAATTAAATTTTCAGCGGGGTGCATTTTCCACAAAATTGATACACATTTCTAAATCAATTTTTATAATGATCTTTGAAAATAAATTTGCACCAGATCCGATGAAAAACCAAAAACTTGCATACAACTGTTTTCCCGTCGTTTTCCAACTTTTTGGGTTGATTTTTCAAAAGTTTAAAGCCCTGTTGTTAAAATGTTGTTATGTAGAGCAATGAAAATCAATTTGAAGATAATCAGACGAAAATTTAATTTTCACCCATTCAACCCACTAATTTCTTCCTGGAGGGTGCATTTTCCACAAAATTGGTACACATTTCTTAATAAATTTTTATAACGTCATTTGAAAATAAATTTGCACCCGATCCGATGAAAAACCAAAAAGTTGCATACAACTCTTTTCCCGCCGTTTTCCAACTTTTTGGGTTGATTTTCCAAAATTTTCAAGTCTTGTTGTTAAAATGTTGTTATGTAGAGCATTGAAAATCAATTTGAAGATAATCGGACGAAAATTAAATTTTCACCCATACAACCCACCATTTTCTTCCCAGGGGGTGCATTTTCCACAAAATTGGTACACATTTCTTAATCAATTTGTATAATGATCTTTGAAAATAAGTTTGCACCAGATCCGATGAAAAACCAAAAAGTTGCATACAACTGTTTTCCCACCATTTTCTATCTTTCTGGGTCGATTTTCCGAAATTTTAATGTCCTGTTGTTAATATTTTGTTATGTAGAGCATTGAAAATCAATTTGAAGATAATCGGACTAAAATTTAATTTTCAGGGGGTGCATTTTCCACAAAATTGATACACATTTCTAAATCAATTTGTATAATGATCTTTGAAAATAAATTTGCACCAGATCCGATGAAAAACCTAAAAGTTGCATACAACTCTTTTCCCGCCGTTTTCCAACTTTTTGGGTTGATTTTTCAAAATTTTAAAGTCTTGTTGTTAAAATGTTGTTATGTAAAGCATTGAAAATCAATTTGAAGATAATCGGACGAAAAATAGATTTTCACCCATACGACCCACCATTTGCTTCCAAGGGCGATGCATTTTCCACAAAATTGGTACACATTTCTTAATAAATTTGTATAATGATCTTTGAAAATAAGTTTGCACCAGATCCGATGAAAAACCACAAAGTTGCATACAACTTTTTTCCGACCATTTTCTATCTTTCTGGGTCGATTTTCCGAAATTCTAATGTCCTGTTGTTAATATTTTGTTATGTAGAGAATTGAAAATCAATTTGAAGATAATCGGACTAAAATTTAATTTTCAGGGGGTGCATTTTCCACAAAATTGATACACATTTCTAAATCAATTTGTATAATGATCTTTGAAAATAAATTTGCACCAGATCCGATGAAAAACCAAAAAGTTGCATACAACTGTTTTCCCACCATTTTCTATCTTTCTGGGTCGATTTTCCGAAATTTTAATGTCCTGTTGTTAATATTTTGTTATGTAGAGAATTGAAAATTAATTTGAAGATAATCGGACAAAAATTCAACTTTCACCCATACGACCCACCATTTGCTTCCCAGGGGGTGCATTTTCCACAAAATTGGTACACATTTCTTTATCAATTTGTATAATGATCTTTGAAAATAAGTTTCCACCAGATCCGATGAAAAACCAAAAAGTTACATACAACTGTTTTCCCACCATTTTCTATCTTTCTGGGTCGATTTTCCGAAATTTTAATGTCCTGTTGTTAATATTTTGTTATGTAGAGAATTGGAAATCAATTTGAAGATAATCGGACTAAAATTTAATTTTCAGGGGGTGCATTTTCCACAAAATTGATACACATTTCTAAATCAATTTGTATAATGATCTTTGAAAATAAATTTGCACCAGATCCGATGAAAAACCAAAAACTCGCATACAACTGTTTTTCCGTCGTTTTCCAACTTTTTGGGTTGATTTTTCAAAAGTTTAAAGTCTTGTTGTTAAAATGTTGTTATGTAAAGCATTGAAAATCAATTTGAAGATAATCGGACGAAAATTAGATTTTCACCCATACGACCCACCATTTGCTTCCCAGGGGGGGTGCATTTTCTACAAAATTGGTACACATTTCTTAATCAATTTGTATATTGATCTTTGAAAATAAATTTGCACCAGATCCGATTAAAAACCAAAAACTTGCATACAACTGTTTTCCCGTCGTTTTCCAACTTTTTGGGTTGATTTTCCAAAAGTTTAAGGTCTTGTTGTTAAAATGTTGTTATGTAGAGCATTGAAAATCAATTCAAAAATAATCAGATGAAAATTTAATTTTGACCCATCTAAACCACTATTTTCTTCCTGGGGGGTGCATGTTCCACAAATTGGTACACATTTCTTGATCAATTGTTTTTATGTTCTTTGAAAATAAGTTTGCACCAGATCCGATGAAAAATTAAAAAATGCATACAACTGTTTTCCCGCCGCTTTCCAACTTTTTGGGTTGATTTTCCAAAATTTTAAAGCCCTGTTGTTAATATTTTGTCATGTAGAGAATTGAAAATCAATTTGAAGATAATCGGACGAAAATTAAATTTTCACCCATACAACCCACCAGGGTGGTGCATTTTCTACAAATTGGTACACATATCTTAATCAATTTTTATAATGATCTTTGAAAATAAGTTTGCACCCGATCCGATGAAAAACGAAAAAGTTGCGTACAACTGTTTTCCCTTCGTTTTCCAACTTTTTGAGTTGATTCTCCGAAAGTTTGAAGTCTTGTTGTTAAAATGTTTTTATGTAAAGCATTGAAAATCAATTTGAAGATAATCGGACGAAAATTAAATTTTCAGCGGGGTGCATTTTCCACAAAATTGATACACATTTCTAAATCAATTTGTATAATGATCTTTGAAAATAAATTTGCACCAGATCCGATGAAAAACCAAAAACTTGCATACAACTGTTTTCCCGTCGTTTTCCAACTTTTTGGGTTGATTTTTCAAAAGTTTAAAGCCCTGTTGTTAAAATGTTGTTATGTAGAGCAATGAAAATCAATTTGAAGATAATCAGACGAAAATTTAATTTTCACCCATTCAACACACTATTTTCTTCCTGGAGGGTGCATTTTCCACAAAATTGGTACACATTTCTTAATAAATTTTTATAACGTCATTTGAAAATAAATTTGCACCCGATCCGATGAAAAACCAAAAAGTTGCATACAACTCTTTTCCCGCCGTTTTCCAACTTTTTAGGTTGATTTTCCAAAAGTTTCAAGTCTTGTTGTTAAAATGTTGTTATGTAAAGCATTGAAAATCAATTTGAAGATAATCGGACGAAAATTAAATTTTCACCCATACGACCCACCATTTGCTTCCCAGGGGGTGCATTTTCCACAAAATTGGTACACATTTCTTAATCAATTTGTATAATGATCTTTGAAAATAAGTTTGCACCAGATCCGATGAAAAACCAAAAAGTTGCATACAACTGTTTTCCCACCATTTTCTATCTTTCTGGGTCGATTTTCCGAAATTTTAATGTCCTGTTGTTAATATTTTGTTATGTAGAGAATTGAAAATCAATTTGAAGATAATCGCACTAAAATTTAATTTTCAGGGGGTGCATTTTCCACAAAATTGATACACATTTCTAAATCAATTTGTATAATGATCTTTGAAAATAAATTTGCACCAGATCCGATGAAAAACCAAGAACTTGCATACAACTGTTTTCCCGTCGTTTTCCAACTTTTTGGGTTGATTTTTCAAAAGTTTAAAGTCTTGTTGTTAAAATGTTGTTATGTAAAGCATTGAAAATCAATTTGAAGATAATCGGACGAAAAATAGATTTTCACCCATACGACCCACCATTTGCTTCCAAGGGCGATGCATTTTCCACAAAATTGGTACACATTTCTTAATAAATTTGTATAATGATCTTTGAAAATAAGTTTGCACCAGATCCGATGAAAAACCACAAAGTTGCATACAACTTTTTTCCCACCATTTTCTATCTTTCTGGGTCGATTTTCCGAAATTCTAATGTCCTGTTGTTAATATTTTGTTATGTAGAGAATTGAAAATCAATTTGAAGATAATCGGACGAAAATTAAATTTTCAGGGGGGTGCATTTTCCACAAAATTGATACACATTTCTAAATCAATTTTTATAATGATCTTTGAAAATAAATTTGCACCAGATCCGATGAAAAACCAAAAACTTGCATACAACTGTTTTCCCGTCGTTTTCCAACTTTTTGGGTTGATTTTTCAAAAGTTTAAAGCCCTGTTGTTAAAATGTTGTTATGTAGAGCAATGAAAATCAATTTGAAGATAATCGGACGAAAATTAAATTTTCACCCATACGACCCACCATTTGCTTCCCAGGGGGTGCATTTTCCACAAAATTGGTACACATTTCTTTATCAATTTGTATAATGAT
Organism: Drosophila maculinotata; assembly: GCA_035045305.1. Lineage (NCBI taxonomy): Eukaryota > Metazoa > Arthropoda > Insecta > Diptera > Drosophilidae > Drosophila > Drosophila maculinotata. Next base: position 131,789 of record JAWNPD010000022.1, read on the forward strand.
CTTTGAAAATAAGTTTCCACCAGATCCGATGAAAAACCAAAAAGTTACATACAACTGTTTTCCCACCATTTTCTATCTTTCTGGGTCGATTTTCCGAAATTTTAATGTCCTGTTGTTAATATTTTGTTATGTGGAGCATTAAAAATAAATTTGAAGACAATCGGACGAAAATTAAATTTTCACCCATACGACCCACCATTTGCTTCCCAGGGGGTGCATTTTCCACAAAATTGGTACACATTTCTTAATCAATTTGTATATTGATCTTTGAAAATAAATTTGCACCAGATCCGATTAAAAACCAAAAATTTGCATACAACTGTTTTCCCGTCGTTTTCCAACTTTTTGGGTTGATTTTCCAAAAGTTTAAGGTCTTGTTGTTAAAATGTTGTTATGTAGAGCATTGAAAATCAATTCAAAAATAATCAGATGAAAATTTAATTTTGACCCATCTAAACCACTATTTTCTTCCTGGGGGGTGCATGTTCCACAAATTGGTACACATTTCTTGATCAATTGTTTTTATGTTCTTTGAAAATAAGTTTGCACCAGATCCGATGAAAAATTAAAAAATGCATACAACTGTTTTCCCGTCGTTTTCCAACTTTTTGGGTTGATTTTCCAAAAGTTTAAAGCCCTGTTGTTAAAATGTTGTTATGTAGAGCAATGAAAATCAATTTGAAGATAATCAGACGAAAATTTAATTTTTACCCATTCAACCCACTATTTTCTTCCTGGAGGGTGCATTTTCCACAAAATTGGTACACATTTCTTAATAAATTTTTATAACGTCATTTGAAAATAAATTTGCACCCGATCCGATGAAAAACCAAAAAGTTGCATACAACTGTTTTCCCACCATTTTCTATCTTTCTGGGTTGATTTTCCAAAATTTTAAAGTCCAGGTGCTAATATTTTGTTATATAGAGCATTGAAAATCAATTCAAAAATAATCAGACGAAAATTTAATTTTCTAATTTTCTGCGTCGATTTTCCAAAATTTTAAAGTCCACGACGAAAATTAAATTTTCACCCACACAACCCACAATTTTTTCACATTGGTACACATTTCTAAATCAATTTTTATAATGTTCTTTAAAAATAAGTTTGCATCCGATCCGATGAAAAACCAAAAAGTTAAATACAACAGTTTTCCCGCCGTTTTCCAATTTTTTGGATGTATTTCCCAAAAGTTTAAAGTCCTGTTGTTAATATGTTGTTATGTAAAGCATTGAAAATCAATTTGAAGATAATACCACGAAAATTTATTTTTCCACTTACAACCCACCATTTTCTACTTTTGGAGGTGATTTTTAACAAAAAATCTTCACAGGGGGGTGCATTTTCCACAAAATTGATACAGATTTCTTAATCAATTTGTATAATGATCTTTGAAAATAAATTTGTAACAGATCCGATGAAAAACTAAAAAGTTGCATACAACTGCTTTCACACCGTTTTCCAACTTTTTGGGTTGATTTTCCAAAATTTTAAAGTCCAGATGCTAATATTTTGTTATGTAGAGAATTGAAAATCAACGTGAAGATAATCGGACGAAAATTAAATTTTCACCCGTGCATTTCCCACAAAATTGGTATACATTTCTTAATCAATTTGTATAATGATCTTTGAAAATAAGTTTGCACCAGATCCGATGAAAAACCACAAAGTTGCATACAACTTTTTTCCCACCATTTTCTATCTTTCTGGGTCGATTTTCCGAAATTCTAATGTCCTGTTGTTAATATTTTGTTATGTAGAGAATTGAAAATCAATTTGAAGATAATCGGACGAAAATTAAATTTTCAGGGGGGTGCATTTTCCACAAAATTGATACACATTTCTAAATCAATTTTTATAATGATCTTTGAAAATAAATTTGCACCAGATCCGATGAAAAACCAAAAACTTGCATACAACTGTTTTCCCGTCGTTTTCCAACTTTTTGGGTTGATTTTTCAAAAGTTTAAAGTCTTGTTGTTAAAATGTTGTTATGTAAAGCATTGAAAATCAATTTGAAGATAATCGGACGAAAATTAAATTTTCACCCATACGACCCACCATTTGCTTCCCAGGGGGTGCATTTTCCACAAAATTGGTACACATTTCTTTATCAATTTGTATAATGATCTTTGAAAATAAGTTTCCACCAGATCCGATGAAAAACCAAAAAGTTACATACAACTGTTTTCCCACCATTTTCTATCTTTCTGGGTCGATTTTCCGAAATTTTAATGTCCTGTTGTTAATATTTTGTTATGTAGAGAATTGAAAATTAATTTGAAGATAATCGGACAAAAATTCAACTTTCACCCATACAACCCACCATTTGCTTCCAAGGGCGATGCATTTTCCACAAAATTGGTACACATTTCTTAATCAATTTGTATAATGATCTTTGAAAATAAGTTGCATTTCCAAAATTTTGAAGTCCTGTTGTTAATTTTTAGTTATGTGGAGCATTAAAAATAAATTTGAAGACAATCGGACGAAAATTAAATTTTCACACATACAACCCACCATTTTCTTCCTGTAGGGTGCATTTTCCACAAAATTGGTATACATTTCTTAATCACTTTTTATAATGTTCTTTGAAAATAAATTTGCACCAGATCTGATGAAAAACCAAAAACTCGCATACAACTGTTTTTCCGTCGTTTTCCAACTTTTTGGGTTGATTTTACAAAAGTTTAAAGTCTTGTTGTTAAAATGTTGTTATGTAAAGCATTGAAAATCAATTTGAAGATAATCGGCGAAAATTAGATTTTCACCCTTACGACCAACCATTTGCTTCCCAGGGGGGGGTGCATTTTCCACAAAATTGGTACACATTTCTTAATCAATTTGTATATTGATCTTTGAAAATAAATTTGCACCAGATCCGATTAAAAACCAAAAACTTGCATACAACTGTTTTCCCGTCGTTTTCCAACTTTTTGGGTTGATTTTCCAAAAGTTTAAAGCCCTGTTGTTAAAATGTTGTTATGTAGAGCAATGAAAATCAATTTGAAGATAATCAGACGAAAATTTAATTTTCACCCATTCAACCCACTATTTTCTTCCTGGAGGGTGCATTTTCCACAAAATTGGTACACATTTCTTAATAAATTTTGGAAAATCGACGCAGAAAATTAGAAAATTAAATTTTCGTCTGATTATTTTTGAATTGATTTTCAATGCTCTATATAACAAAATATTAGCACCTGGACTTTAAAATTTTGGAAAATCAACCCAGAAAGATAGAAAATGGTGGGAAAACAGTTGTATGCAACTTTTTGGTTTTTCATCGGATCCCATACAACCCACAATTTTTTCACATTGGTACACATTTCTAAATCAATTTTTATAATGTTCTTTAAAAATAAGTTTGCATCCGATCCGATGAAAAACCAAAAAGTTAAAAACAACTGTTTTCCCGCCGTTTTCCAATTTTTTGGATGTATTTCCCAAAAGTTTAAAGTCCTGTTGTTAATATGTTGTTATGTAAAGCATTGAAAATCAATTTGAAGATAATACCACGAAAATTTATTTTTCCACTTACAACCCACCATTTTCTACTTTTGGAGGTGATTTTTAACAAAAAATCTTCACAGGGGGGTGCATTTTCCACTAAATTGATACAGATTTCTTAATCAATTTGTATAATGATCTTTGAAAATAAATTTGTAACAGATCCGATGAAAAACTAAAAAGTTGCATACAACTGCTTTCACACCGTTTTCCAACTTTTTGGGTTGATTTTCCAAAATTTTAAAGTCCAGATGCTAATATTTTGTTATGTAGAGAATTGAAAATCAACGTGAAGATAATCGGACGAAAATTAAATTTTCACCAGTGCATTTCCCACAAAATTGGTATACATTTCTTAATCAATTTTTATAATGATCTTTGAAAATAAGTTTACACCCGATCCGATGTAAAATTAAACAATTGCATATAACTGTTTTTCCGCCGTTTTCAAAAATTTAGGGGGGAATTTTGCAAAACTTTGAAGTCCTGTTGTTAATATGTTGTTATGTTAAGCATTGAAAATCAATTTGAAGATAATACCACGAAAATTTATTTTTCCACTTACAACCCACCATTTTCTACTTTTGGAGGTGATTTTTAACAAAAAAACTTCACAGAGGGGTGCATTTTTCACAAAACTGATACACATTTCTTAATCAATTTGTATCATGATCGGTCAAAAAAAGTTTGCACCAGATCCGATGAAAAACCAAAAAATTGCATACAACTGTTTTCTCGCCGTTTTCCAACGTTTTGGGTGTATTTTCCAAAAGTTTATGGTCATATTAATATGTTGTTATGTAGAGCATTGAAAATAAACTTGAAGATAATCGGACAAAAATTAAGTTTTCACACATACAACCCACCATTTGCTTCAGAGGGGGGGGTGCATTTTCCACAAAATTGGTATACATTTCTTAATCAATTTGTTTATTTATCTTTGAAAATAAGTTTGCACCAGATCCGATGAAAACCAAAAAGTTTCATACAATTGTTTTCCCGCCGTTTTCCAACGTTTTGGGTGTATTTTCCAAAAGTTTATGGTCCTGTTGTTAATATGTCGTTATGTAGAGCATTCAAAATCAATTTGAAGATAATCGGACGAAAATTAAGTTTTCCATATACAACCCACCATTTGCCACTTTTAGAGGTTATTTTTAAAAAAAAATCTTCACTGGGCGGCGCATTTTCCAACAAATTGATACACATTTCTTAATAAATTTGTTTAATGATCTGTCAAAAAAAGTTTGCATCAGATCCGATGAAAAACCAAAAAGTTTCATACAACTGTTTTGCCGCCGTTTTCCCACTCTTTGGGTTGATTTTCCAAAATTGTATGGTCCTGTCGTAAATATGTTGTTATGTAGAGCATTAAAAATCAATTTGAAGATAATAGGACGGAAATGAAATTTTCACACATACAACCCACCATTTGCTTCAGAGGGGGGTGCATTTTCCACAAAATTGGCATACATTTCTTAATCAATTTGTAAAATGATCTTTGAAAACAAGTTTGCACCAGATCCGATGAAAAACCAAAAAGTTGCATACAATTGTTTTCCTGGCGTTTTTTAACGTTTTGGGTGTATTTTCCAAAAGTTTATGGTCCTGTTGTTAATATGTCGTTATGTAGAGCATTGAAAATCAATTTGAAGATAATCGGACGAAAATTAAGTTTTCCATATACAACCCACCATTTTCCACTTTTGGAGGTTATTTTTAAAAAAAAATCTTCACTGGGCGGCGCATTTTCCACCAAATTGATACACATTTCTTAATAAATTTGTTTAATGATCTGTTCAAAAAAGTTTGCACCAGATCCGATGAAAAACCAAAAAGTTGCATACAACTGTTTTCCCGCCGTTTTCCAGCGTTTTGGGTTGATTTTCCAAAATTGTATGGTCCTGTCGTTAATATGTTGGTATGTAGAGCATTAAAAATCAATTTGAAGATAATCGGACGAAAATGATATTTTCACACATACAACCCACCATTTGTGTCAGAGGGGGGTGCATTTTCCACAAAATTGGTATTGATTTCTTAATCAATTTGTATAATTATCTTTGAAAATAAGTTTGCACCAAATTCGATGAAAAACTAAAAAGTTGCATACAATTGTTTTCCCGCCGTTTTCCAACGTTTTGGGTGTATTTTCCAAAAGTTTATGGTCCTTTTGTTAAAATGTTGTTATGTAGAGCATTGAAAATCAATTTGAAGATAATCGGACGAAAATGAAATTTTTACCCATAAAACCCACCATTTTCTTCCTGGGGGGTGCATTTTCCACAAAATTAGAACACATTTCTTAATAAATTTTTATAATGTTCTTTGAAAATAAGTTTGCACCCGATTCGATGAAAAATTAAAAGTTGCATACAACTGTTTTCCCGCCGTTTTCCAAATTTTTAAGTTGATTTTTCAAAATTTTGAAGTCGTGTTGTTAATATTTTGTTATGTAGAGAATTAAAAATCAATTTGAAGATAATCGGACGAAAATTATATTTTCATCCATACAACCCACCATTTTCCCAGGGGGCTGTATCTTATACAAAATTGGTACACATTTCTTAATCAATTTGTATAATGATCTTTAAAAATAAATTTGCACCAGATCCGATGAAAAACCAAAAACTTGCATACAACTGTTTTCCCACCGTTTTCCATTTTTTTGGGTTGATTTTGCAAAATTTTAAAGTCCAGGTGCTAATATTTTGTTATGTAGAGTATTGAAAATCAATTTCAAGATAATCGGACGAAAATTAAGTTTTCCATATACAACCCACCATTTTCCACCTTTGGAGGTTATTTTTAAAAAAAAAAACCTTCACCGGGGGGTGTATTTTCCACCAAACTGATACACATTTCTAAATCTATTTGTATAATGATCTTTGAAAATAAGTGCAAGTGCATTTTTCACAAAATTGATACACATTTCTTAATCAATTTGTATCATGATCGGTCAAAAAAAGTTTGCACCAGATCCGATGAAAAACCAAAAATTTGCATACAACTGTTTTCTCGCCGTTTTCCAACGTTTTGGGTGTATTTTCCAAAAGTTTATGGTCATATTAATATGTTGTTATGTAGAGCATTGAAAATAAACTTGAAGATAATCGGACAAAAATTAAGTTTTCACACATACAACCCACCATTTGCTTCAGAGGGGGGGTGCATTTTCCACAAAATTGGTATACATTTCTTAATCAATTTGTTTATTTATCTTTGAAAATAAGTTTGCACCAGATCCGATGAAAACCAAAAAGTTTCATACAATTGTTTTCCCGCCGTTTTCCAACGTTTTGGGTGTATTTTCCAAAAGTTTATGGTCCTGTTGTTAATATGTCGTTATGTAGAGCGTTCAAAATCAATTTGAAGATAATCGGACGAAAATTAAGTTTTCCATATACAACCCACCAATTTCCACTTTAAGAGGTTATTTTAAAAAAAAAATCTTAACTCGGGGGGGGGCATTTTCCACCAAATTGATACACATTTCTTAATAAATTTGTTTAATGATCTGTCAAAAAAAGTTTGCACCAGATCCGATGAAAAACCAAAAAGTTTCATACAACTGTTTTCCCGCCGTTTTCCCACTCTTTGGGTTGATTTTCCAAAATTGTATGGTCCTGTCGTAAATATGTTGGTATGTAGAGCATTAAAAATCACTTTGAAGATAATAGGACGAAAATTAAATTTTCACACATACAACCCACCATTTGCTTCAGATGGGGGTGCATTTTCCACAAAATTGGTATACATTTCTTAATCAATTTGTATAATTATCTTTGAAAATAAGTTTGCACCAGATCCGATGAAAAACCAAAAAGTTGCATACAATTGTTTTCCCGGCGTTTTTTAACGTTTTGGGTGTATTTTCCTAAAGTTTATGGTCCTTTTGTTAAAATGTTGTTATGTAGAGCATTGAAAATCAATTTGAAGATAATCGGACGAAAATGAAATTTTTACCCATAAAACCCACCATTTTCTTCCTGGGGGGTGCATTTTCCACAAAATTAGTACACATTTCTTAATAAATTTTTATAATGTTCTTTGAAAATAAGTTTGCACCCGAATCGATGAAAAATTAAAAGTTGCATACTACTGATTTCCCGCCGCTTTCCAAATTTTTGGGTTGATTTTTCAAAATTTTGAAGTCGTGTTGTTAATATTTTGTTATGTAGAGAATTGAAAATCAATTTGAAGATTATCGGACAAAAATTATATTTTCATCCATACAACCCACCATTTTCCCAGGGGGCTGTATCTTATACAAAATTGGTACACATTTCTTAATCAATTTGTATAATGATCTTTAAAAATAAATTTGCACCAGCTCCGATGAAAAACCAAAAAATTGCATACAACTGTTTTCCCACCGTTTTCCATTTTTTTGGGTTGATTTTGCAAAATTTTAAAGTCCAGGTGCTAATATTTTGTTATGTAGAGCATTGAAAATCAATTTCAAGATAATCGGACGAAAATTAAGTTTTCCATATACAACCCACCATTTTCCACCTTTGGAGGTTATTTTTTAAAAAAAAACCTTCAACGGGGGGTTTATTTTCCACCAAACTGATACACATTTCTAAATCTATTTGTATAATGATCTTTGAAAATAAGTTTGCACCTGATCCGATGAAAAACCAAAAAGTTGCATACAACTGTTTTCCCGCCGTTTTCCAACTTTTTGGGTGTATTTTCCAAAAGGTTATGGTCCTGTCGTTAATATGTTGGTATGTAGAGCATTAAAAATCAATTTGAAGATTATCGGACGAAAATGATATTTTCACACATACAACCCACCATTTGTGTCAGAGGGGGGTGCATTTTCCACAAAATTGGTATAGATTTCTTAATCAATTTGTATAATTATCTTTGAAAATAAGTTTGCACCAAATTCGATGAAAAACTAAAAAGTTGCATACAATTGTTTTCCCGCCGTTTTCCAACGTTTTGGGTGTATTTTCCAAAAGTTTATGGTCCTTTTGTTAAAATGTTGTTATGTAGAGCATTGAAAATCAATTTGAAGATAATCGGACGAAAATGAAATTTTTACCCATAAAACCCACCATTTTCTTCCTGGGGGGTGCATTTTCCACAAAATTAGAACACATTTCTTAATAAATTTTTATAATGTTCTTTGAAAATAAGTTTGCACCCGATTCGATGAAAAATTAAAAGTTGCATACAACTGTTTTCCCGCCGTTTTCCAAATTTTTAAGTTGATTTTTCAAAATTTTGAAGTCGTGTTGTTAATATTTTGTTATGTAGAGAATTAAAAATCAATTTGAAGATAGTCGGACGAAAATTATATTTTCATCCATACAACCCACCATTTTCCCAGGGGGCTGTATCTTATACAAAATTGGTACACATTTCTTAATCAATTTGTATAATGATCTTTAAAAATAAATTTGCACCAGATCCGATGAAAAACCAAAAAATTGCATACAACTGTTTTTCCACCGTTTTCCATTTTTTTGGGTTGATTTTGCAAAATTTTAAAGTCCAGGTGCTAATATTTTGTTATGTAGAGCATTGAAAATCAATTTGAAGATAATCGGACGAAAATTAAGTTTTCCATATACAACCCACCATTTTCCACCTTTGGAGGTTATTTTTAAAAAAAAAACCTTCCCCGGGGGGTTTATTTTCCATCAAACTGATACACATTTCTAAATCTATTTGTATAATGATCTTTGAAAATAAGTTTGCACCTGATCCGATGAAAAACCAAAAAGTTGCATACAACTGTTTTCCCGCCGTTTTCCAACTTTTTGGGTGTATTTTCCAAAAGGTTATGGTCCTGTCGTTAATATGTTGGTATATAGAATATTAAAAATCAATTTGAAGATAATCGGATGAAAATGAAATTTTCACACATACAACCCACCATTTGCTTCAGAGGGGGGTGCATTTTCCACAAAATTGGCATACATTTCTTAATCAATATGTCTAATTATCTTTGAAAATAAAATTTCACCAGATCCGATGAAAAACCAAAAAGTTGCATACAATTGTTTTCCCGCCGTTTTCCAACGTTTTGGGTGTATTTTCCAAAAGTCCTGTTGTTTATATGTTGTTATGTAGAGCACTGAAAATTAATTTGAAGATAATCGGTTGAAAATGAAATTTTCACACATACAACCCACCTTTTGCTTCAGAGGGGGGTGCATTTTCCACAAAATTGGTATACATTTCTTAATCAATTTGTCTTATTATCTTTGAAAATAAAATTTCACTAGATCCGATGAAAAACCAAAAAGTTGCATACAATTGTTTTCCCGCCGTTTTCCAACTTTTTGGGTGTATTTTCCAAAAGGTTATGGTCCTGTTGTTAATATGTTGTTATGTAGAGCATTGAAAATCAATTTGAAGATAATCAGACGAAAATTTAATTTTCCACATACAACCCACCATTTTCCACTTTTGGAGGTGATTTTTAACAAAAAGTCTTCACAGGGGTGTGCATTTTCCACAGAAATGATACACATTTCTTAATCAATTTGTATAATGAATGATCTGTGAGAAAAAGTTTGCACCAGATCCGATAAAAAACCAAAAAGTTGCATACAACTGTTTTCCTGCCGTTTTCCAACTTTTTGGATTGAGTTTCCAAAATTGTGAAGTCCGGTTGTTAATTTTTAGTTATGTAGAGCATTCAAAATCAATTTGAAGATAATCGGACGAAAATTAAATTTTCACACATACAACCCACTATTTTCTTCCGAGGGTGGTGCATTTTCCACAAAATTGATACACATTTCTTAATCAATTTGTATAATAAATGATCTGTGAAAAAAAGTTTGCACCAGATCCGATGAAAAACCAAAAAGTTGCATACAAATGTTTTCCCACCGTTTTCCAATTTTTTGGGTTGATTTTCCAAAAGTCCTGTTGTTTATATGTTGTTATGTAGAGCATTGAAAATTAATTTGAAGATAATCGGACAAAAATTCAATTTTCACCCATACAACCCACCATTTGCTTCCAAGGGCGATGCATTTTCCACAAAATTGGTACGTATTTCTTAATTAATTTGTATAATGATCTTTGAAAATAAGTTGCATTTTCAAAATTTTGAAGTCCTGTTGTTTATTTTTAGTTATGTGGAGCATTAAAAATCAGTTTGAAGATAATTGGATGAAAATTAAATTTTCACCCATGCAACCCACCATTTTCTTCCTAGGGGGAAGCATTTTCTACAAAATTGGTACACATTTCGTAATCAATTTTTAAAATGATCTTTGAAAATAAGTAAGCACCAGATCCGATGAAAAACCAAAAAGTTGCATACAACAGTTTTTCCGCCGTTTTCCAACTTTTTGGGTTGATTTTCCAAAATTTTGAAGTCCTGTTGTTAATTTTTAGTAATGTGGAGCATTAAAAATCAATTTGAAGATAATCGAATGAAAATTAAATTTTCACCCATGCAACCCACCATTTTCTTCCTAGGGGGGTGCATTTTCTACAAAATTGGTACACATTTCGTAACAGTTTTTAAAATGATCTTTGAAAATATGTTTGCACCAGACCCGATGAAACCTTAAAAAGTAGCATACAACAGTTTTCCTGCAGTTTTTCAACTTTTTGGGTTGATTTTCCAAAATTTTAAAAACCTGTTGTTAATATTTTGTTATGTAGAGCATTCGAAATCAATTTGAAGATAATCGGACGAAAATTAAATTTTCACACATACAACCCACCATTTGGAGTGCATTTTCTACAAAATTGGTACACATATCTTAAACAATTTGTATAATAATCTGTGAAAAAAAGTTTGCACCAGATCCGATGAAAAACCAAAAAGTTGCATACAACTGTTTTCCCGCCTTTTTCAACTTTTTGGGTTGATTTTCCAAAAGTTTAAAGTCCTGTTGCTAATATTTTGTTATGTAGAGCATTGAAAATCAACTTGAAGATAATCAGACGAGAATATAATTTTCCACATGCAAGCCACCATTTTCCACTTTTGGAGGTGATTTTTAACAAAAAATCTTCACAGGGCGGTGCATTTTCCACAAAATTCATACACATTTCTTAATCAATTTGATTGAAAAACCAAAAAGTTGCATACAACACTTTTTCCGCCGTTTTCGAACTTTTTGGGTTGATTTTCCAAAATTTTGAAAACTTGTTGTTCATTTTTAGTAAAGTGGAGCATTAAAAATCAATTTGAAGATAATCGGACGAAAATTAAATTTTCACCCATACAACCCACTATTTTCTTCCCAGGGGGGTGCATTTTCTACAAAATTGGTACACATTTCGTAACAATTTTTAAAATGATCTTTGAAAATATGTTTGCACCAGATCCGATGAAAAACCAAAAAGTTGCATACAACTGTTTTCCCGCCGTTTTCCAACTTTTTGGGTTGATTTTCCAAAAGTTTAAAGTCCTGTTGTTAATATGTTGTTATGTAGAGCATTGAAAATCAATTTGAAGATAATCGGACGAAAATTAAATTTTCACACATACAACCCACCATATTCTTCCCAGGGTGGTGCATTTTCTACAAAATTGGTAAACATTTCGTAACAATTTTTAAAATGATCTTTGAAAATATGTTTGCACCAGACCCGATGAAAAACCAAAAAGTTGCATACAACTGTTTTCCTGCCGTTTTCCAACTTTATGGATAGAGTTTCATAAATTGTGAAGTCCGGTTGTTACTTTTTAGTTATGTAGAGCATTCAAAATCAATTTGAAGATAATCGGACGAAAATTAAATTTTTACACATACAACCCACTATTTTCTTCCCAGGGTGGTGCATTTTTTCAAAAAATTGATACACATTTCTTAATCAATTTGTATAATAAATGATCTGTGAAAAAAAGTTTGCACCAGATCCGATGAAAAACCAAAAAGTTGCATACAAATGTTTTCCCGCCGTTTTCCAATTTTTTCGGTTGGTTTTCCAAAAGTTTAAAGTCCTGTTGTTAATATGTTGTTATGTAGAGCATTGAAAATCAATTTGAACATAATCGGACGAAAATTAAATTTTCACCCATACAACCCAACATTTTCTTCCCAGGGGGTGCATTTCCAACAAAATTGGTACACATTTCTTAATCAATTTTTACAATGATCTTTGAAAATAATTTTGCACCTGATTCGATGAAAAACCAAAAAATTGCATGCAACTGTTTTCCCGCCGTTTTTTAAAAGTTGGGGGGGGGGGGTGATTTTGCAAAATTTTGAAGTCCTGTTGTTAATATTTGGTTATGTAGAGCATTACAAATCAATTTGAAGATAGTACCACCCAAATTTAATTTTCCACATACAACTTTTGGAGGTGATTTTTAAAAAAAATTCTCACTGGGGGTTGCGTTTTCCAAAAAATTGATACAAATTTCTTAATCAATTTGTATAATGATTTTTGAAAATAAATTTGCACCAGATCCGATGAAAAAACAAAAAGTTGCATACAACTGTTTTCCCGCCTTTTTTCAACTTTTTGGGTTGATTTTCCAAAAGTTTAAAGTCCTGTTGTTTATATGTTGTTATGTAGAGCATTGAAAATTAATTTGAAGATAATCGGACAAACATTCAATTTTCACCCATACAACCCACCATTTGCTTCCAAGGGGGATGCATTTTCCACAAAATTGGTACACATTTCTTAATCAATTTGTATAATGATCTTTGAAAATAAGTTGCATTTCCAAAATTTTGAAGTCCTGTTGTTAATTTTTAGTTATGTGGAGCATTAAAAATCAGTTTGAAGATAATCAGATGAAAATTTAATTTTCACCCATGCAACCCACCATTTTCTTCCTAGGGGGGTGCTTTTTCCGCAAAATTGGTACACATTTCTTAATAAATTTCTATAATGTTCTTTGAAAATAAGTTTCAACCAGATCCGATGAAAAACCAAAAAGTTGCATACAACTGTTTTCCCACCATTTTCTAACTTTCTGTGTCGATTTTCCAAAATTTTTCAGTCCAAGACGAAAATTTAATTTTCACCCATACAACCCAAAATTTTTGCCCAGGGGGGTGCATTTTCCACAAAATTTGTACACATTTCTTATTCAATTTTTAAAATATTCTTTAAAAAAAAGTTTGCATCCGATCCGATGAAAGACCAAAAAGTTGCATACAACTGTTTTCCCGCCTTTTTCCAACTTTTTGGGTTGATTTTCCAAAATTTAAAAGTCCAGGTGTTAATATTTTGTTATGAAGAGCATTGAAAATCAATTTAAAAATAATCAGACGAAAATTTAATTTTCACCCATACAACCCACTATTTTCTTCCTGGGGGATGCATTTTCCACAAAATTGGTGCACATTTCTTAATAAATTTTTATAATGTTCTTTGAAAATAAGTTTGCACCAGATCCGATGAAAAACCAAAAAGTTGCATACAACAGTTTTTCCACCGTTTTCCAACTTTTTGGGTTGATTTTCCAAAATTTTGAAGTCCTGTTGTTAATTTGTAGTTATGTGGAGCATTAAATATCAATTTGAAGAGAATCGGACGAAAATTAAATTTTCAGCCATACAACCCAACATTTTCTTCGCAGGGGGGTGCATTTCCCACAAAATTGGTACACATTTCTTAATCAATTTTTACAATGATCTTTGAAAATATGTTTGCACCAGACCCGATGAAAAACCAAACAATTGCATACAACTGTTTTCCCGCCGTTTCTCAAAAATTGGGGGTGGGGGATTTTGAAAAATTTTGAAGTCCTGTTTTTCATATTTTGTTATAAAGAGCATTAAATATCAATTTGAAGATAATACCACGAAAATTCAATTTTCCACATGCAACCCACCATTTTCCACTTTTGGAGGTGATTTTTAACAAAAAAATTTTACAGGGTGGTGCATTTTCCATAAAATTCATACACATTTCTTAATCAATTTGATTGAAAAACCAAAAAGTGGCATTCAACTCTTTTCCCGCTGTTATTCAACTTTTTGTGTTGATTTTCCAAAAGTTTAAAGTCCTGTTGTTTATATGTTGTTATGTAGAGCATTGAAAATCGATTTGAAGATAATCAGACAAAAATTCAATTTTCACCCATACAACCAACCATTTGTTTCCCAGGGGGGTTGCATTTTCCACAAAATTGGTACGTATTTCTTAATCAATTTTTGAAAATCTTTGAAAATAAATTTGCACCAGATTCGATGAAAAACCAAAAAATTGCATGCAACTGTTTTCCCGCGGTTTTCCAACTTTTTGGGTTCATTTTCCAAAAGTTTAAAGTCCTTTTGTTAATATGTTGTTATGTAGAGCATTGAAAATCAATTTGAAGATAATCGGACGAAAATTAAATTTTCACACATACAACCCACCATATTCTTCCCAGGGTGGTGCATTTTCTACAAAATTGGTAAACATTTCGTAACAATTTTTAAAATGATCTTTGAAAATATGTTTGCACCAGACCCGATGAAAAACCAAAAAGTTGCATACAGCTGTTTTCCCGCCGTTTTCCAACTTTTTGGGTTGATTCCAAAAGTTTAAAGTCCTTTTGTTAATATGTTGTTATGTAGAGCATTGAAAATCAATTTGAAGATAATCGGACGAAAATTAAATTTTCACACATACAACCCACCATATTCTTCCCAGGGTGGTGCATTTTCCACAAAATTGGTACACATTTCTTTATCAAGTTTCATAATGTTCTTTGAAAATAAGTTTGCACATGATCCGATGAAACCTTAAAAAGTAGCATACAACAGTTTTCCTGCAGTTTTTCAACTTTTTGGGTTGATTTTCCAAAATTTTAAAAACCTGTTGTTAATATTTTGTTATGTAGAGCATTCGAAATCAATTTGAAGATAATCGGACGAAAATTAAATTTTCAAACATACAACCCACCATTTGGAGTGCATTTTCCACAAAATTGGTACACATATCTTAAACAATTTGTATAATGATCTGTGAAAAAAAGTTTGCACCATATCCGATGAGAAACCAAAAAGTTGCATACAACTCTTTTCCCGCCGCTTTCCAACTTTTTTGGTTGATTTTCCAAAAGTTTAAAGTCCTGTTGCTAATATTTTGTTATGTAGAGCATTGAAAATCAACTTGAAGATAATCAGACGAAAATATAATTTTCCACATGCAACCCACCATTTGCTTCCCAGGGGGGTGCATTTTCCATAAAATTGGTAAACATTTCTTAATCAATTTGTATAATGATCTTTAAAAATAAATTTGCAACCGATCCGATGAAAAACCAAAAAGAAGCATACGACTGTTTTCCCGCCGTTTTTTAACTTTTTGGGTTGATTTTCCAAAAGTTTAAAGTCGTGTTGTTAATATGTTGTTATGTAGAGCATTGAAAATCAATTTGAAGATAATCAGACGAAAATTTAATTTTCCACATACAACCCACCATTTTCTACTTTTGGAGGTGATTTTTAACAGAAAATCTTCACAGGGGTGTGCATTTTCCACAGAAATGATACACATTTCTTAATCAATTTGTATAATGAATGATCTGTGAAAAAATTTGCACCAGATCCGATAAAAAACCAAAAAGTTGCATACAACTGTTTTCCTGCCGTTTTCCAACTATAAAAAATGATCTTTGAAAAAAAGTTTGCACCAGATCCGATGAAAAACCAAAAAGTTGCATACAAATGTTTTCCCGCCGTTTTCCAATTTTTTCGGTTGGTTTTCCAAAAGTTTAAAGTCCTGTTGTTAATATGTTGTTATGTAGAGCATTGAAAATCAATTTGAACATAATCGGACGAAAATTAAATTTTCACCCATACAACCCAACATTTTCTTCCCAGGGTGCATTTCCAACAAAATTGGTACACATTTCTTAATGAATTTTTACAATAATCTTTGAAAATAAGTTTGCACCTGATTCGATGAAAAACCAAAAAATTGCATGCAACTGTTTTCCCGCCGTTTTTTAAAAGTTGGGGGGGGGGGGGGTGATTTTGCAAAATTTTGAAGTCCTGTTGTTAATATTTGGTTATGTAGAGCATTACAAATCAATTTTGAAGATAGTACCACCCAAATTTAATTTTCCACATACAACTTTTGGAGGTGATTTTTAAAAAAAATTCTCACTGGAGGTTGCGTTTTCCAAAAAATTGATACAAATTTCTTAATCAATTTGTATAATGATTTTTGAAAATAAATTTGCACCAGATCCGATGAAAAAACAAAAAGTTGCATACAACTGTTTTCCCGCCTTTTTTCAACTTTTTGGGTTGATTTTCCAAAAGTTTAAAGTTCTGTTGTTTATATGTTGTTATGTAGAGCATTGAAAATTAATTTGAAGATAATCGGACAAACATTCAATTTTCACCCATACAACCCACCATTTGCTTCCAAGGGGGATGCATTTTCCACAAAATTGGTACACATTTCTTAATCAATTTGTATAATGATCTTTGAAAATAAGTTGCATTTCCAAAATTTTGAAGTCCTGTTGTTAATTTTTAGTTATGTGGAGCATTAAAAATCAGTTTGAAGATAATCGGATGAAAATTTAATTTTCACCCATGCAACCCACCATTTTCTTCCTAGGGGGGTGCTTTTTCCGCAAAATTGGTACACATTTCTTAATAAATTTCTATAATGTTCTTTGAAAATTAGTTTCAACCAGATCCGATGAAAAACCAAAAAGTTACATACAACTGTTTTCCCACCATTTTCTAACTTTCTGTGTCGATTTTCCAAAATTTTTCAGTCCAAGACGAAAATTAAATTTTCACCCATACAACCCACAATTTTTGCCCAGGGGGGTGCATTTTCCACAAAATTTGTACACATTTCTTATTCAATTTTTAAAATATTCTTTAAAAAAAAGTTTGCATCCGATCCGATGAAAGACCAAAAAGTTGCATACAACTGTTTTCCCGCCTTTTTCCAACTTTTTGGGTTGATTTTCCAAAATTTAAAAGTCCAGGTGTTAATATTTTGTTATGTAGAGCATTGAAAATCAATTTGAAGATAATCAGACGAAAATTTAATTTTCACCCATACAACCCACTATTTTCTTCCTGGGGGATGCATTTTCCACAAAATTGGTGCACATTTCTTAATAAATTTTTATAATGTTCTTTGAAAATAAGTTTGCACCAGATCCGATGAAAAACCAAAAAGTTGCATACAACAGTTTTTCCACCGTTTTCCAACTTTTTGGGTTGATTTTCCAAAATTTTGAAGTTATGTTGTTAATTTGTAGTTATGTGGAGCATTAAATATCAATTTGAAGAGAATCGGACGAAAATTAAATTTTCACCCATACAACCCACTATTTTCTTCCTGGGGGATGCATTTTCCACAAAATTGGTGCACATTTCTTAATCAATTTTTACAATGATCTTTGAAAATATGTTTGCACCAGACCCGATGAAAAACCAAACAATTGCATACAACTGTTTTCCCGCCGTTACTCAAAAATTGGGGGTGGGGGATTTTGAAAAATTTTGAAGTCCTGTTTTTCATATTTTGTTATAAAGAGCATTAAATATCAATTTGAAGATAATACCACGAAAATTCAATTTTCCACATGCAACCCACCATTTTCCACTTTTGGAGGTGATTTTTAACAAAAAAATTGTACAGGGTGGTGCATTTTCCATAAAATTCATACACATTTCTTAATCAATTTGATTGAAAAACCAAAAAGTGGCATTCAACTCTTTTCCCGCTGTTATTCAACTTTTTGTGTTGATTTTCCAAAAGTTTAAAGTCCTGTTGTTTATATGTTGTTAGCATTGAAAATCAATTTGAAGATAATCAGACAAAAATTCAATTTTCACCCATACAACCAACCATTTGTTTCCCAGGGGGGTTGCATTTTCCACAAAATTGGTACGTATTTCTTAATCAATTTTTACAATGATCTTTGAAAATAAATTTGCACCCGATTCGATGAAAAACCAAAAAATTGCATGCAACTGTTTTCCCGCCGTTTTCCAACTTTTTGGGTTCATTTTCCAAAAGTTTAAAGTCCTTTTGTTAATATGTTGTTATGTAGAGCATTGAAAATCAATTTGAAGATAATCAGACAAAAATTAAATTTTCACACATACAACCCACCATATTCTTCCCAGGGTGGTGCATTTTCTACAAAATTGGTAAACATTTCGTAACAATTTTTAAAATGATCTTTGAAAATATGTTTGCACCAGACCCGATGAAAAACCAAAAAGTAGCATACAGCTGTTTTCCCGCCGTTTTCCAACTTTTTGGGTTGATTTTCCAAAAGTTTAAAGTCCTTTTGTTAATATGTTGTTATGTAGAGCATTGAAAATCAATTTGAAGATAATCGGACGAAAATTAAATTTTCACACATACAACCCACCATATTCTTCCCAGGGTGGTGCATTTTCCACAAAATTGGTACACATTTCTTTATCAAGTTTCATAATGTTCTTTGAAAATAAGTTTGCACATGATCCGATGAAACCTTAAAAAGTAGCATACAACAGTTTTCCTGCAGTTTTTCAACTTTTTGGGTTGATTTTCCAAAATTTTAAAAACCTGTTGTTAATATTTTGTTATGTAGAGCATTCGAAATCAATTTGAAGATAATCGGACGAAAATTAAATTTTCACACATACAACCCACCATTTGCTTCCCAGGGGGGTGCATTTTCCACAAAATTTGTAAACATTTCTTAATCAATTTATATAATGACCTTGAAAAATAAATTTGCAACCGATCCGATGAAAAACCAAAAAGTTGCATACAAATGTTTGCCCGCCGTTTTCCAACTTTTTGGGTTGATTTTCCAAAAGTTTAAAGTCCTGTTGTTAATATGTTGTTATGTAGAAGATTGAAAATCAATTTGAACATAATCGGACGAAAATTAAATTTTCACCCATACAACCCAACATTTTCTTCCCAGGGGGTGCATTTTCTACAAAATTAGTACAGATTTCGTAACAATTTTGAAAATGATCTTTGAAAATAAGTTTGCATCAGATCCGATAAAAAACCAAAAAGTTGCATACAACTGTTTTCCCACCATTTTCTAACTTTCTGAGTCGATTTTCCAAAATTTTTAAGTCCAAGACGAAAATTAAATTTTCACCCATACAACCCAAAATTTTTGCCCAGGGGGGTGCATTTTCCACAAAATTTGTACACATTTCTTAATCAATTTTTAAAATGTTCTATAAAAAAAAATTTGCATCCGATCCGATGAAAAACCAAAAACTTGCATACAACAGTTTTTCCGCCGTTTTCCAACTTTTTGGGTTGATTTTCCAAAATTTTCAAGTCCTGTTGTTAATTTTTAGTTATGTGGAGCATTAAAAATCAATTTAAAGATAATCGGATGAAAATTAAATTTTCACCCATGCAACCCATTTTTTTCTTCCTAGGGGGGTGCATTTTCCACAAAATTGGTACACATTTCGTAATCAATCTTTAAAATGATCTTTGAAAATAAGTTTGCACCAGATCCGATGAAAAACCAAAAAGTTGCATACAACTGTTTTTCCGCCGTTTTCCAACTTTTTGGGTTGATTTTCCAAAATTTTGAAGTAATGTTGTTAATTTTTAGTGTTGTGGAGCATTAAAAATTAATTTGAAGATAATCGGATGAAAATTAAATTTTGCAAAATTTTGAAGTCCTGTTGTTCATATTTTGTTATATAGAGCATTAAAAATCAATTTGAAGATAATACTACGAAAATTCAATTTTCCACATGCAACCCACCATTTTTCACTTTTGGAGGTGATTTTTAACAAAAAATGTTTACAGGGTGGTGCATTTTCCACAAAATTCATTCACATTTCTTTATCAATTTGATTGAAAAACCAAAAAGTTGCACACAGCTCTTTTTCCACCGTTTTCCAACTTTTTGTGTTAATTTTCCAAAAGTTTAAAGTCCTGTTGTTTAAATGTTGTTATGAAGAGCATTGAAAATCAATTTGAAGATAATCGGACAAAAATTCAATTTTCACCCATACAACCCACCATTTGCTTCCCAGGGGGGCTGCATTTTTCACAAAATTGGTACACATTTCTTAATCAATTTGTATAATGATCTTTAAAAATAAATTTGCACCAGATCCGATGAATAACCAAAAAGATGCATACAACTCTTTTCCCACCGTTTTCCAACTTTTTGGGTTGATTTTCCAAAAGTTTAAAGTCCTGTTGTTAATATTTTGTTATGTAGAGCATTAAAATCAATTTGAAGTTAATCGGACAAAAATTCAATTTTCATGCATACACCCACAATTTTTTCCCAAGGGGTTGCATTTTCCACAAAATTGGTACACATTTCCTTATCAATTTTTATAATGCTCTTTAAAAAAAAGTTTGCATCCGATCCGATGAAAAACCAAAAAGTAGCATACAATTGTATTCCCTCCGTTTTCCAACTTTTTGGGCTAATTTTCCAAAATTTTAAAGTCTTGGTGTTAATATTTTGTTATGTAGAGCATTGAAAATAAATTTAAAATTAATCAGACGAAAATTTAATTTTCACCCATTTAACCGACCATTTTCTTCCTGGGGGATGCATTTTCCACAATATTGGTACACATTTCTTAATCAATTTGTATAATGAATGATCTGTGAAAAAAAGTTTGCACCAGATCCGATGAAAAACCAAAAAGTTGCATACAACTGTTTTCCCGCCGTTTTCCAACGTTTTGGGTGTATTTTCCAAAAGTTTTTGGTCCTGTTGTTAATATGTTGTTATGAAGAGCATTGAAAATCAATTTGAAGATCGGACGAAAATTTAATTTTCACACATACAACCCACCATTTGCTTCAAAGGGGGGTGCATTTTCCACAAAATTGGTACACATTTCTAAATCAATTTGTAAAATGATCTTTGAAAATAAGTTTGCACCAGATCCGATGAAAAACCAAAAAGATGCATACAACTCTTTTCCCACCGTTTTCCAACTTTTTGGGTTGATTTTCCAAAAGTTTAAAGTCCTGTTGTTAAAATTTTGTTATGTAGAGCATTAAAATCAATTTGAAGTTAATCGGACAAAAATTCAATTTTCATCCATACACCCACAATTTTTTCCCAAGGGGTTGCATTTTCCACAAAATTGGTACACATTTCTTAATCAATTTTTATAATGTTCTTTAAAAAAAAGTTTGCATCCGATCCGATGAAAAACCAAAAAGTAGCATACAATTGTATTCCCTCCGTTTTCCAACTTTTTGGGCTAATTTTCCAAAATTTTAAAGTCTTGGTGTTAATATTTTGTTATGTAGAGCATTGAAAATAAATTTAAAATTAATCAGACGAAAATTTAATTTTCACCCATTCAACCGACCATTTTTTTCCTGGGGGATGCATTTTCCACAATATTGGTACACATTTCTTAATCAATTTGTATAATGAATGATCTGTGAAAAAAAGTTTGCACCAGATCCGATGAAAAACCAAAAAGTTGCATACAACTGTTTTCCCGCCGTTTTCCAACGTTTTGGGTGTATTTTGCAAAAGTTTAAAGTCCTGTTGTTAATATGTTGTTATGAAGAGCATTGAAAATCAATTTGAAGATCGGACGAAAATTTAATTTTCACACATACAACCCACCATTTGCTTCAAAGGGGGTTGCATTTTCCACAAAATTGGTACACATTTCTTAATCAATTTTTATAATGTTCTTTAAAAAAAAGTTTGCATCCGATCCGATGAAAAACCAATAAGTAGCATACAATTGTATCCTTTCCGTTTTCCAACTTTTTGGGCTAATTTTCCAAAATTTTAAAGTCTTGGTGTTAATATTTTGTTATGTAGAGCATTGAAAATAAATTTAAAATTAATCAGACGAAAATTTAATTTTCACCCATTCAACCGACCATTTTCTTCCTGAGGGATGCATTTTCCACAATATTGGTACACATTTCTTAATCAATTTGTAAAATGATCTTTGAAAATAAGTTTGCACCAGATCCGATTAAAAACCAAAAAGCTTCATACAACTGTTTTCCCACCAATTTCTTACTTTCTAGGTCGATTTTCCAAAACTTTAAAGTCCAAGACGAAAATTAAATTTTCATCCGAACAATCCACAATTTTAAAAAAAATACTTCACAGGGGGGGTGCATTTTCTCAACAAAATTGATACACATTTTTTTATCATTTTGTATAATGATCTTAGAAAATAAATTTGCACCAGATCCGATGAAAAACCAAAAAGTTGCATACAACACTTTTTCCACCGTTTTCCAACTTTTTGGGTTGATTTTCCAAAAGTTTAAAATCGTGTTGTTAATATGTTGTTATGTAGAGCATTGAAAATCAGTTTGAAGACAATCAGACAAAAATTCATATTTCACATATACAACCCACCATTTGCTTCCCAGGACGGGTGCTTTTTCTACAAAATTGGTAAACATTTCGTAATAAATTTTCAAAATGATCCTTGAAAATAAGTTTGCACCAGATCCGATGAAAAACCGAAAAGTTGCATACAACAGTTTTTCCTCCGTTTTCCAACTTTTTGGGTTGATTTTCCAATATTTTAAGGTCCTGTTGTTAATATTTTGTTATGTAGAGAATTCAAAATCAGATTGAAGATAATCGGACGAAAATAAATTTTTACCCATACAACCCACAGTTTTTTCCCAGGGGGGTGCATTTTCCACAAAAATTTGTACACATTTCTTAATCAATTTTTATAATGTTCTTTAAAAAAAAGTTTGCATCCGATCCGATGAAAACCCAAAAAGTTGCATACAACTGTTTTCCCACCACTTTCTAACTTTCTGGGTCGATTTTCCAAAATTTTTAAGTCCTAGACGAAAATTAAATTTTCACCCATGCAACCCATCATTTTCTCCCTAGGGGGGTGCATTTTCCACAAAATTGGTACACATTTCTGAATAAATTTGTATAATGTTCAATAAAATAAGAAAAAGTTGCTTACAACAGTTTTCCTGCCATTTTCTAAATTTCTGGATAGATTTTCCAAAATTTTAAAATCCTGTTGTTAATATGTTGTTATGTAGAAAATTGAAAATCAATTTGAAGATAATCAGACGAAAATTTCATTTTCCACATACAACCCAACATTTTCCAATTTTAAAGGTGATTTTTAAAAAAAAAATACTTCACAGGGGTGTGCGTTTTCTCTACAAAATTGATACACATTTCTTTATCAATTTGTATAGTGATCTTAGAAAATAAATTTGCACCAGATGCGATGAAAAACCAAAAAGTTGCACACACCTCTTTTTTCACCGTTTTCCAATTTTTTGGGATAATTTTTCAAAAGTTTAAAGTCCTGTTTTTAATATGTTGTTATGTAGAGCATTGAAAATCAATTTGAAGATAATACCACGAAAATTCAATTTTCCTTATGCAACCCACCATTTTCCACTTTTGGAGGTGATTTTTAACAAAAAATTTTACAGGGTGGTGCATTTTCCACAAAATTCATACACATTTCTTAATCAATTTGTATAATGAATGCTCTGTGAAAAAAAGTTTGCACCAGATCCGATGAAAAACCAAAAAGTTGCATACAACTGTTTTCCCGCCGTTTTCCAACTTTTTGGGTTGATTTTCCAAAATTTTGAAAACCTGTTGTTATGTAGAGCATTCGAAATCAATTTAAAGACAAGCGGACGAAAATTTAATTTTCACACATACAACCCACCATTTTCTTCCAGGAGGGTGCATTTTCCACAAAATTGGTACACATTTCTTAAACAATTTGTATAATGATCTGTGAAAAAAAGTTTGCACCAGATCCGATGAAAAACCAAAAAGTTGCATACAACTCATTTCCCACCGTTTTCCAAATTTTTGAATGATTTTCCAAAAGTTTAAAGTCCTGTTGTTAATATGTTGTTATGTAGAAAATTGAAAATCAATTTGAAGATAATCAGACGAAAATTTCATTTTCCACATACAACCCACCATTTTCCAATTTTGAAGGTGATTTTTAAAAAAAAATACTTCACAGGGGGGTGCGTTTTCTCTACAAAATTGATACACATTTCTTTATCAATTTGTATAGTGATCTTAGAAAATAAATTTGCACCAGATCCGATGAAAAACGAAAAAGTTGCATACAACTGTTTTCCCGCCGTTTTCCAACTTTTTGGGTTGATTTTCCAAAATTGTATAGTCTATGTCTTAATATCAAAATCAATTTGAAGATAATACCACGAAAATTAAATTTTCACACATACAACCCAACATTTTCTTCCCAGGGGGGTGCATTCCCCACAAAATTGGTACACATTTCCTAATCAATTTTTATAATTATCTTTGAAAATAAGTTTGCACCCGATCCGATGAAACCCCGAAAAGTTGCATGCAACAGTTTTCCCGCAGTTTTTCAACTTTTTAAGTTGATTTTCCAAAATTTTGAAAACCTGTTGTTAATATGTTGTTATGTAGAGCATTCGAAATCAATTTGAAGACAAACGAACGAACATTAAATTTTCACACATACAACCCAACATTTCCTTCCCAGGGGGGTGCATTCCCCACAAAATTTGTACACATTTCCTAATCAATTTTTAAGATGATCTTTGAAAATAAGTTTGCACCACATCCGATGAAAAACCAAAAAAATGCATTCAATTGTTTTCCCGCCATTTTCTAAATTTCTGAGTTATTTCCAAAATTTTAAAATTCTGTTGTTAATATTTTGTTATGAAGAGCATTGAAAATCAATTTAAAACTAATCAGACGAAAATTTAATTTTCACCCATACAACCCACAATTTTTTCCCAGAGGGTGCATTTTCCACAAAACTGGTACACATTTCTTAATCAATTTTTAAAATGTTCTTTAAAAAAAAAGTTTGCATCCGATCCGATGAAAAACCAAAAAAATTCCATACATTTTTTTTTCCGCCATTATTTAACTTTTTGTGTTTATTTTCCAAAAGTTTAAAGTCCTGTTGTTTATATGTTGTTATGTAGAGCATTGAAAATCAATTTGAAGATAATACCACGAAAATTCAATTTTCCACATGCAACCCACCATTTTCCACTTTTGGAGGTGATTTTTAAGAAAAAATTTTTACAGGGTGGTGCATTTTCCACAAAATTCATACACATTTCTTAATCAATTTGATTGAAAAACCAAAAAGTTGCATTCAACTCCTTTCCCGCCATTTTCTAAATTTCTGGGTTATATCCAAAATTTTAAAATCCTTTTGTTAATATTTTGTTATGAAGAGCATTGAAAATCAATTTAAAACTAATCAGACGAAAATTTAATTTTCACCCATACAACCCACAATTTTTTCCCAGAGGGTGCATTTTCCACAAAACTGGTACACATTTCTTAATCAATTTTTAAAATGTTCTTTAAAAAAAAGTATGCATCCGATCCGATGAAAAACCAAAAAAATTCCATACATTTCTTTTTCCGCCGTTATTCAACTTTTTGTGTTGATTTTCCAAAAGTTTAAAGTCCTGTTGTTTATATGTTGTTATGTAGAGCATTGAACATCAATTTGAATATAATCGGACGGAAAATTAAATTTTCGCACATACAACCAACCATTTTCTTCCCAGGGTGGTGCATTTTCCACAAAATTGGTACACATTTCTTAATCAATTTTAATAATGATCTTTGAAAATAAGTTTGCACCAGACCCGATGAAAAACCAAAAAGTTGCATACAACAGTTTTCCCGCCGTTTTCCAACTTTTTGCTTTGATTTTCCAAAATTTTGAAGTCCTGTTGTTAATTTTAAGTTATGTAGAGCATTGAAAATCAATTTGAATATAATCGGACGGAAAATTAAATTTTCGCACATACAACCAACCATTTTCTTCCCAGGGTGGTGCATTTTCCACAAAATTGGTACACATTTCTTAATCAATTTTAATAATGATCTTTGAAAATAAGTTTGCACCAGACCCGATGAAAAGCGAAAAAGGTGCATACAACTGTTTCCCCGCCGTTTTCCAACTTAATGGGTTAATTTTCCAAATTTTTATAGTCTATGTCTTAATATTTTGTTATGTAGAGCATTGAAAATCAATTTGAAGATAATCGGACGAAAATTCAATATTCACCCATACAACCCACCATTTTCTTCCCAGGGGGTGCATTTTCCACAAAATTGGTACACATTTCCTTATCAATTTTTATAATGCTCTTTAAAAAAAAGTTTGCATCCGATCCGATGAAAAACCAAAAAGTAGCATACAATTGTATTCCCTCCGTTTTCCAACTTTTTGGGCTAATTTTCCAAAATTTTAAAGTCTTGGTGTTAATATTTTGTTATGTAGAGCATTGAAAATAAATTTAAAATTAATCAGACGAAAATTTAATTTTCACCCATTTAACCGACCATTTTCTTCCTGGGGGATGCATTTTCCACAATATTGGTACACATTTCTTAATCAATTTGTATAATGAATGATCTGTGAAAAAAAGTTTGCACCAGATCCGATGAAAAACCAAAAAGTTGCATACAACTGTTTTCCCGCCGTTTTCCAACGTTTTGGGTGTATTTTCCAAAAGTTTTTGGTCCTGTTGTTAATATGTTGTTATGAAGAGCATTGAAAATCAATTTGAAGATCGGACGAAAATTTAATTTTCACACATACAACCCACCATTTGCTTCAAAGGGGGGTGCATTTTCCACAAAATTGGTACACATTTCTAAATCAATTTGTAAAATGATCTTTGAAAATAAGTTTGCACCAGATCCGATGAAAAACCAAAAAGATGCATACAACTCTTTTCCCACCGTTTTCCAACTTTTTGGGTTGATTTTCCAAAAGTTTAAAGTCCTGTTGTTAAAATTTTGTTATGTAGAGCATTAAAATCAATTTGAAGTTAATCGGACAAAAATTCAATTTTCATCCATACACCCACAATTTTTTCCCAAGGGGTTGCATTTTCCACAAAATTGGTACACATTTCTTAATCAATTTTTATAATGTTCTTTAAAAAAAAGTTTGCATCCGATCCGATGAAAAACCAAAAAGTAGCATACAATTGTATTCCCTCCGTTTTCCAACTTTTTGGGCTAATTTTCCAAAATTTTAAAGTCTTGGTGTTAATATTTTGTTATGTAGAGCATTGAAAATAAATTTAAAATTAATCAGACGAAAATTTAATTTTCACCCATTCAACCGACCATTTTTTTCCTGGGGGATGCATTTTCCACAATATTGGTACACATTTCTTAATCAATTTGTATAATGAATGATCTGTGAAAAAAAGTTTGCACCAGATCCGATGAAAAACCAAAAAGTTGCATACAACTGTTTTCCCGCCGTTTTCCAACGTTTTGGGTGTATTTTGCAAAAGTTTAAAGTCCTGTTGTTAATATGTTGTTATGAAGAGCATTGAAAATCAATTTGAAGATCGGACGAAAATTTAATTTTCACACATACAACCCACCATTTGCTTCAAAGGGGGTTGCATTTTCCACAAAATTGGTACACATTTCTTAATCAATTTTTATAATGTTCTTTAAAAAAAAGTTTGCATCCGATCCGATGAAAAACCAATAAGTAGCATACAATTGTATCCTTTCCGTTTTCCAACTTTTTGGGCTAATTTTCCAAAATTTTAAAGTCTTGGTGTTAATATTTTGTTATGTAGAGCATTGAAAATAAATTTAAAATTAATCAGACGAAAATTTAATTTTCACCCATTCAACCGACCATTTTCTTCCTGAGGGATGCATTTTCCACAATATTGGTACACATTTCTTAATCAATTTGTAAAATGATCTTTGAAAATAAGTTTGCACCAGATCCGATTAAAAACCAAAAAGCTTCATACAACTGTTTTCCCACCAATTTCTTACTTTCTAGGTCGATTTTCCAAAATTTTAAAGTCCAAGACGAAAATTAAATTTTCATCCGAACAATCCACAATTTTAAAAAAAATACTTCACAGGGGGGGGTGCATTTTCTCAACAAAATTGATACACATTTTTTTATCATTTTGTATAATGATCTTAGAAAATAAATTTGCACCAGATCCGATGAAAAACCAAAAAGTTGCATACAACACTTTTTCCACCGTTTTCCAACTTTTTGGGTTGATTTTCCAAAAGTTTAAAATCGTGTTGTTAATATGTTGTTATGTAGAGCATTGAAAATCAGTTTGAAGACAATCAGACAAAAATTCATATTTCACATATACAACCCACCATTTGCTTCCCAGGACGGGTGCTTTTTCTACAAAATTGGTAAACATTTCGTAATAAATTTTCAAAATGATCCTTGAAAATAAGTTTGCACCAGATCCGATGAAAAACCGAAAAGTTGCATACAACAGTTTTTCCTCCGTTTTCCAACTTTTTGGGTTGATTTTCCAATATTTTAAGGTCCTGTTGTTAATATTTTGTTATGTAGAGAATTCAAAATCAGATTGAAGATAATCGGACGAAAATAAATTTTTACCCATACAACCCACAGTTTTTTCCCAGGGGGTGCATTTTCCACAAAAATTTGTACACATTTCTTAATCAATTTTTATAATGTTCTTTAAAAAAAAGTTTGCATCCGATCCGATGAAAACCCAAAAAGTTGCATACAACTGTTTTCCCACCACTTTCTAACTTTCTGGGTCGATTTTCCAAAATTTTTAAGTCCTAGACGAAAATTAAATTTTCACCCATGCAACCCATCATTTTCTCCCTAGGGGGGTGCATTTTCCACAAAATTGGTACACATTTCTGAATAAATTTGTATAATGTTCAATAAAATAAGAAAAAGTTGCTTACAACAGTTTTCCTGCCATTTTCTAAATTTCTGGATAGATTTTCCAAAATTTTAAAATCCTGTTGTTAATATGTTGTTATGTAGAAAATTGAAAATCAATTTGAAGATAATCAGACGAAAATTTCATTTTCCACATACAACCCAACATTTTCCAATTTTAAAGGTGATTTTTAAAAAAAATACTTCACAGGGGTGTGCGTTTTCTCTACAAAATTGATACACATTTCTTTATCAATTTGTATAGTGATCTTAGAAAATAAATTTGCACCAGATCCGATGAAAAACCAAAAAGTTGCATACAACTCTTTTCCCGCCGTTTTCCAACTTTTTGGGTTGATTTTCCAAAATTTTGAAAACCTGTTGTTATGTAGAGCATTCGAAATCAATTTAAAGACAAGCGGACGAAAATTTAATTTTCACACATACAACCCACCATTTTCTTCCAGGAGGGTGCATTTTCCACAAAATTGGTACACATTTCTTAAACAATTTGTATAGTGATCTTTGAAAAAAAATTTGCACCAGATCCGATGAAAAACCAAAAAGTTGCATACAACTCATTTCCCACCGTTTTCCAAATTTTTGAATGATTTTCCAAAAGTTTAAAGTCCTGTTGTTAATATGTTGTTATGTAGAAAATTGAAAATCAATTTGAAGATAATCAGACGAAAATTTCATTTTCCACATACAACCCACCATTTTCCAATTTTGAAGGTGATTTTTAAAAAAAAATACTTCACAGGGGGGTGCGTTTTCTCTACAAAATTGATACACATTTCTTTATCAATTTGTATAGTGATCTTAGAAAATAAATTTGCACCAGATCCGATGAAAAACCAAAAAGTTGCATACACCTCTTTTTCCACCGTTTTCCAATTTTTTGTGATAATTTTTCAAAAGTTTAAAGTCCTGTTTTTAATATGTTGTTATGTAGAGCATTGAAAATCAATTTGAAGATCGGACAAAAATTCAATTTTCACCCATACAACCCACCATTTGCTTCCCAGGGGGTGCATTTTCCACAAAACTGGTACACATTTCTTAATCAATTTGTATAATGATCTTTCAAAATAAATTTGTAACCGATCCGATGAAAAACGAAAAAGTTGCATACAACTGTTTTCCCGCCGTTTTCCAACTTTTTGGGTTGATTTTCCAAAATTGTATAGTCTATGTCTTAATATCAAAATCAATTTGAAGATAATACCACGAAAATTAAATTTTCACACATACAACCCAACATTTTCTTCCCAGGGGGGTGCATTCCCCACAAAATTTGTACACATTTCCTAATCAATTTTTAAAATGATCTTTGAAAATAAGTTTGCACCACATCCGATGAAAAACCAAAAAAATGCATTCAATTGTTTTCCCGCCATTTTCTAAATTTCTGAGTTATTTCCAAAATTTTAAAATTCTGTTGTTAATATTTTGTTATGAAGAGCATTGAAAATCAATTTAAAACTAATCAGACGAAAATTTAATTTTCACCCATACAACCCACAATTTTTTCCCAGAGGGTGCATTTTCCACAAAACTGGTACACATTTCTTAATCAATTTTTAAAATGTTCTTTAAAAAAAAAGTTTGCATCCGATCCGATGAAAAACCAAAAAAATTCCATACATTTTTTTTTCCGCCATTATTTAACTTTTTGTGTTTATTTTCCAAAAGTTTAAAGTCCTGTTGTTTATATGTTGTTATGTAGAGCATTGAAAATCAATTTGAAGATAATACCACGAAAATTCAATTTTCCACATGCAACCCACCATTTTCCACTTTTGGAGGTGATTTTTAACAAAAAATTTTTACAGGGTGGTGCATTTTCCACAAAATTCATACACATTTCTTAATCAATTTGATTGAAAAACCAAAAAGTTGCATTCAACTCCTTTCCCGCCATTTTCTAAATTTCTGGGTTATATCCAAAATTTTAAAATCCTTTTGTTAATATTTTGTTATGAAGAGCATTGAAAATCAATTTAATACTAATCAGACGAAAATTTAATTTTCACCCATACAACCCACAATTTTTTCCCAGAGGGTGCATTTTCCACAAAACTGGTACACATTTCTTAATCAATTTTTAAAATGTTCTTTAAAAAAAAGTATGCATCCGATCCGATGAAAAACCAAAAAAATTGCATACATTTCTTTTTCCGCCGTTATTCAACTTTTTGTGTTGATTTTCCAAAAGTTTAAAGTCCTGTTGTTTATATGTTGTTATGTAGAGCATTGAACATCAATTTGAATATAATCGGACGGAAAATTAAATTTTCGCACATACAACCAACCATTTTCTTCCCAGGGTGGTGCATTTTCCACAAAATTGGTACACATTTCTTAATCAATTTTAATAATGATCTTTGAAAATAAGTTTGCACCAGACCCGATGAAAAACCAAAAAGTTGCATACAACAGTTTTCCCGCCGTTTTCCAACTTTTTGCTTTGATTTTCCAAAATTTTGAAGTCCTGTTGTTAATTTTAAGTTATGTAGAGCATTGAAAATCAATTTGAATATAATCGGACGGAAAATTAAATTTTCGCACATACAACCAACCATTTTCTTCCCAGGGTGGTGCATTTTCCACAAAATTGGTACACATTTCTTAATCAATTTTAATAATGATCTTTGAAAATAAGTTTGCACCAGACCCGATGAAAAACGAAAAAGGTGCATACAACTGTTTCCCCGCCGTTTTCCAACTTAATGGGTTAATTTTCCAAATTT
Organism: Drosophila maculinotata; assembly: GCA_035045305.1. Classification (NCBI taxonomy): domain Eukaryota; kingdom Metazoa; phylum Arthropoda; class Insecta; order Diptera; family Drosophilidae; genus Drosophila; species Drosophila maculinotata. The sequence goes on from JAWNPD010000022.1 coordinate 163,666, forward strand.
TTATAGTCTATGTCTTAATATTTTGTTATGTAGAGCATTGAAAATCAATTTGAAGATAATCGGACGAAAATTCAATATTCACCCATACAACCCACCATTTTCTTCCCAGGGGGTGCATTTTCCACAAAATTTGTAAACATTTCCTAATCAATTTTATAATGTTCTTTGAAAATAAGTTTGCACCCGATCGGATGGAAAACAAAAATGTTGCTTACAACTGTTTTCCTGTAGTTTTTCAATTTTTTGGGTTGATTTTCCAAAATTTTTAAAACCTGTTGTTAATTTGAAAGCATTAAAAATCAATTTGATATAATCGGCCGTTTCGCCCCTTTTTCAAAAATTGGGGGGGATTGCGCAAAATTTTAAAGTCCTGATGTTAATATTTTGTTATGTAGAGCATTGAAAACCAAATTGAAGATAATCAGACGAAAATTAATTTTACGACATACAACCCACCTTTTTCCACTTTTGGAGGTGATTTTTAACAAAAAATCTTCACAGGGGTGTGCATTTTCCACAGAATTGATACACATTTCTTAATCAATTTGTATAATGACTTTTGAAAATAAATTTGCACCAGATCCGATGAAAAACCAAAAAGTTGCATACAACTCTTTTCCCACCGTTTTCCAACTTTTTGGGTTGATTTTGCAAAAGTTTAAAGTCCTGTTGTTTATATGTTGTTATGTAGAGCATTGAAAATCAATTTGAAGATAATTGGTCAAAAATTTAATTTTCACCCATACAACCCACCATTTGCTTCCCAGGGGGGTGCATTTTCCACAAAATTGGTAAACATTTCTTAATCAATTTTTATAATGTTCTTTAAAAAAAAGTTTGCATCCGATCCGATGAAAAACCAAAAAGTAGTATACATCTGTTTTCCCACCACTTTCTAACTTTCTGGGTCGATTTTCCAAAATTTTAAAGTCCAAGACGAAAATTAAATTTTCACCCATACAACCCACAATTTTTTCCCAGGGGGTGCATTTTCTACAAAATTGGTAAACATTTCCTAATCAATTTTTAAAATGATCTTTGAAAATAAGTTTGCACCACATCCGATGAAAAACCAAAAAAATGCATTCAATTGTTTTCCCGCCATTTTCTAAATTTCTGAGTTATTTCCAAAATTTTAAAATTCTGTTGTTAATATTTTGTTATGAAGAGCATTGAAAATCAATTTAAAACTAATCAGACGAAAATTTAATTTTCACCCATACAACCCACAATTTTTTCCCAGAGGGTGCATTTTCCACAAAACTGGTACACATTTCTTAATCAATTTTTAAAATGTTCTTTAAAAAAAAGTTTGCATCCGATCCGATGAAAAACCAAAAAAATTCCATACATTTTTTTTTCCGCCATTATTTAACTTTTTGTGTTTATTTTCCAAAAGTTTAAAGTCCTGTTTTTCATATTTTGTTATAAAGAGCATTAAATATCAATTTGAAGATAATACCACGAAAATTAAATTTTCCACATGCAACCCACCATTTTCCACTTTTGGAGGTGATTTTTAACAAAAAAATTGTACAGGGTGGTGCATTTTCCATAAAATTCATACACATTTCTTAATCAATTTGATTGAAAAACCAAAAAGTGGCATTCAACTCTTTTCCCGCTGTTATTCAACTTTTTGTGTTGATTTTCCAAAAGTTTAAAGTCCTGTTGTTTATATGTTGTTATGTAGAGCATTGAAAATCAATTTGAAGATAATCAGACAAAAATTCAATTTTCACCCATACAACCAACCATTTGTTTCCCAGGGGGGTTGCATTTTCCACAAAATTGGTACGTATTTCTTAATCAATTTTTACAATGATCTTTGAAAATAAATTTGCACCCGATTCGATGAAAAACCAAAAAATTGCATGCAACTGTTTTCCCGCCGTTTTCCAACTTTTTGGGTTCATTTTCCAAAAGTTTAAAGTCCTTTTGTTAATATGTTGTTATGTAGAGCATTGAAAATCAATTTGAAGATAATCGGACGAAAATTAAATTTTCACACATACAACCCACCATATTCTTCCCAGGGTGGTGCATTTTCTACAAAATTGGTAAACATTTCGTAACAATTTTTAAAATGATCTTTGAAAATATGTTTGCACCAGACCCGATGAAAAACCAAAAAGTAGCATACAGCTGTTTTCCCGCCGTTTTCCAACTTTTTGGGTTGATTTTCCAAAAGTTTAAAGTCCTTTTGTTAATATGTTGTTATGTAGAGCATTGAAAATCAATTTGAAGATAATCGGACGAAAATTAAATTTTCACACATACAACCCACCATATTCTTCCCAGGGTGGTGCATTTTCCACAAAATTGGTACACATTTCTTTATCAAGTTTCATAATGTTCTTTGAAAATAAGTTTGCACATGATCCGATGAAACCTTAAAAAGTAGCATACAACAGTTTTCCTGCAGTTTTTCAACTTTTTGGGTTGATTTTCCAAAATTTTAAAAACCTGTTGTTAATATTTTGTTATGTAGAGCATTCGAAATCAATTTGAAGATAATCGGACGAAAATTAAATTTTCACACATACAACCCACCATTTGCTTCCCAGGGGGGTGCATTTTCCACAAAATTTGTAAACATTTCTTAATCAATTTATATAATGACCTTGAAAAATAAATTTGCAACCGATCCGATGAAAAACCAAAAAGTTGCATACAAATGTTTGCCCGCCGTTTTCCAACTTTTTGGGTTGATTTTCCAAAAGTTTAAAGTCCTGTTGTTAATATGTTGTTATGTAGAAGATTGAAAATCAATTTGAACATAATCGGACGAAAATTAAATTTTCACCCATACAACCCAACATTTTCTTCCCAGGGGGTGCATTTTCTACAAAATTAGTACAGATTTCGTAACAATTTTGAAAATGATCTTTGAAAATAAGTTTGCACCAGATCCGATAAAAAACCAAAAAGTTGCATACAACTGTTTTCCCACCATTTTCTAACTTTCTGGGTCGATTTTCCAAAATTTTTAAGTCCAAGACGAAAATTAAATTTTCACCCATACAACCCAAAATTTTTGCCCAGGGGGGTGCATTTTCCACAAAATTTGTACACATTTCTTAATCAATTTTTAAAATGTTCTATAAAAAAAATTTGCATCCGATCCGATGAAAAACCAAAAACTTGCATACAACAGTTTTTCCGCCGTTTTCCAACTTTTTGGGTTGATTTTCCAAAATTTTCAAGTCCTGTTGTTAATTTTTAGTTATGTGGAGCATTAAAAATCAATTTAAAGATAATCGGATGAAAATTAAATTTTCACCCATGCAACCCATTTTTTTCTTCCTAGGGGGGTGCATTTTCCACAAAATTGGTACACATTTCGTAATCAATCTTTAAAATGATCTTTGAAAATAAGTTTGCACCAGATCCGATGAAAAACCAAAAAGTTGCATACAACTGTTTTTCCGCCGTTTTCCAACTTTTTGGGTTGATTTTCCAAAATTTTGAAGTAATGTTGTTAATTTTTAGTGTTGTGGAGCATTAAAAATTAATTTGAAGATAATCGGATGAAAATTAAATTTTGCAAAATTTTGAAGTCCTGTTGTTCATATTTTGTTATATAGAGCATTAAAAATCAATTTGAAGATAATACTACGAAAATTCAATTTTCCACATGCAACCCACCATTTTTCACTTTTGGAGGTGATTTTTAACAAAAAATGTTTACAGGGTGGTGCATTTTCCACAAAATTCATTCACATTTCTTTATCAATTTGATTGAAAAAACAAAAAGTTGCACACAGCTCTTTTTCCACCGTTTTCCAACTTTTTGTGTTAATTTTCCAAAAGTTTAAAGTCCTGTTGTTTAAATGTTGTTATGAAGAGCATTGAAAATCAATTTGAAGATAATCGGACAAAAATTCAATTTTCACCCATACAACCCACCATTTGCTTCCCAGGGGGGCTGCATTTTTCACAAAATTGGTACACATTTCTTAATCAATTTGTATAATGATCTTTAAAAATAAATTTGCACCAGATCCGATGAATAACCAAAAAGATGCATACAACTCTTTTCCCACCGTTTTCCAACTTTTTGGGTTGATTTTCCAAAAGTTTAAAGTCCTGTTGTTAATATTTTGTTATGTAGAGCATTAAAATCAATTTGAAGTTAATCGGACAAAAATTCAATTTTCATGCATACACCCACAATTTTTTCCCAAGGGGTTGCATTTTCCACAAAATTGGTACACATTTCCTTATCAATTTTTATAATGCTCTTTAAAAAAAAGTTTGCATCCGATCCGATGAAAAACCAAAAAGTAGCATACAATTGTATTCCCTCCGTTTTCCAACTTTTTGGGCTAATTTTCCAAAATTTTAAAGTCTTGGTGTTAATATTTTGTTATGTAGAGCATTGAAAATAAATTTAAAATTAATCAGACGAAAATTTAATTTTCACCCATTTAACCGACCATTTTCTTCCTGGGGGATGCATTTTCCACAATATTGGTACACATTTCTTAATCAATTTGTATAATGAATGATCTGTGAAAAAAAGTTTGCACCAGATCCGATGAAAAACCAAAAAGTTGCATACAACTGTTTTCCCGCCGTTTTCCAACGTTTTGGGTGTATTTTCCAAAAGTTTTTGGTCCTGTTGTTAATATGTTGTTATGAAGAGCATTGAAAATCAATTTGAAGATCGGACGAAAATTTAATTTTCACACATACAACCCACCATTTGCTTCAAAGGGGGGTGCATTTTCCACAAAATTGGTACACATTTCTAAATCAATTTGTAAAATGATCTTTGAAAATAAATTTGCACCAGATCCGATGAAAAACCAAAAAGATGCATACAACTCTTTTCCCACCGTTTTCCAACTTTTTGGGTTGATTTTCCAAAAGTTTAAAGTCCTGTTGTTAAAATTTTGTTATGTAGAGCATTAAAATCAATTTGAAGTTAATCGGACAAAAATTCAATTTTCATCCATACACCCACAATTTTTTCCCAAGGGGTTGCATTTTCCACAAAATTGGTACACATTTCTTAATCAATTTTTATAATGTTCTTTAAAAAAAAGTTTGCATCCGATCCGATGAAAAACCAAAAAGTAGCATACAATTGTATTCCCTCCGTTTTCCAACTTTTTGGGCTAATTTTCCAAAATTTTAAAGTCTTGGTGTTAATATTTTGTTATGTAGAGCATTGAAAATAAATTTAAAATTAATCAGACGAAAATTTAATTTTCACCCATTCAACCGACCATTTTTTTCCTGGGGGATGCATTTTCCACAATATTGGTACACATTTCTTAATCAATTTGTATAATGAATGATCTGTGAAAAAAAGTTTGCACCAGATCCGATGAAAAACCAAAAAGTTGCATACAACTGTTTTCCCGCCGTTTTCCAACGTTTTGGGTGTATTTTGCAAAAGTTTAAAGTCCTGTTGTTAATATGTTGTTATGAAGAGCATTGAAAATCAATTTGAAGATCGGACGAAAATTTAATTTTCACACATACAACCCACCATTTGCTTCAAAGGGGGTTGCATTTTCCACAAAATTGGTACACATTTCTTAATCAATTTTTATAATGTTCTTTAAAAAAAAGTTTGCATCCGATCCGATGAAAAACCAATAAGTAGCATACAATTGTATCCTTTCCGTTTTCCAACTTTTTGGGCTAATTTTCCAAAATTTTAAAGTCTTGGTGTTAATATTTTGTTATGTAGAGCATTGAAAATAAATTTAAAATTAATCAGACGAAAATTTAATTTTCACCCATTCAACCGACCATTTTCTTCCTGAGGGATGCATTTTCCACAATATTGGTACACATTTCTTAATCAATTTGTAAAATGATCTTTGAAAATAAGTTTGCACCAGATCCGATTAAAAACCAAAAAGCTTCATACAACTGTTTTCCCACCAATTTCTTACTTTCTAGGTCGATTTTCCAAAATTTTAAAGTCCAAGACGAAAATTAAATTTTCATCCGAACAATCCACAATTTTAAAAAAAATACTTCACAGGGGGGGGTGCATTTTCTCAACAAAATTGATACACATTTTTTTATCATTTTGTATAATGATCTTAGAAAATAAATTTGCACCAGATCCGATGAAAAACCAAAAAGTTGCATACAACACTTTTTCCACCGTTTTCCAACTTTTTGGGTTGATTTTCCAAAAGTTTAAAATCGTGTTGTTAATATGTTGTTATGTAGAGCATTGAAAATCAGTTTGAAGACAATCAGACAAAAATTCATATTTCACATATACAACCCACCATTTGCTTCCCAGGACGGGTGCTTTTTCTACAAAATTGGTAAACATTTCGTAATAAATTTTCAAAATGATCCTTGAAAATAAGTTTGCACCAGATCCGATGAAAAACCGAAAAGTTGCATACAACAGTTTTTCCTCCGTTTTCCAACTTTTTGGGTTGATTTTCCAATATTTTAAGGTCCTGTTGTTAATATTTTGTTATGTAGAGAATTCAAAATCAGATTGAAGATAATCGGACGAAAATAAATTTTTACCCATACAACCCACAGTTTTTTCCCAGGGGGGTGCATTTTCCACAAAAATTTGTACACATTTCTTAATCAATTTTTATAATGTTCTTTAAAAAAAAGTTTGCATCCGATCCGATGAAAACCCAAAAAGTTGCATACAACTGTTTTCCCACCACTTTCTAACTTTCTGGGTCGATTTTCCAAAATTTTTAAGTCCTAGACGAAAATTAAATTTTCACCCATGCAACCCATCATTTTCTTCCTAGGGGGGTGCATTTTCCACAAAATTGGTACACATTTCTGAATAAATTTGTATAATGTTCTATAAAATAAGAAAAAGTTGCTTACAACAGTTTTCCTGCCATTTTCTAAATTTCTGGATAGATTTTCCAAAATTTTAAAATCCTGTTGTTAATATGTTGTTATGTAGAAAATTGAAAATCAATTTGAAGATAATCAGACGAAAATTTCATTTTCCACATACAACCCAACATTTTCCAATTTTAAAGGTGATTTTTAAAAAAAAATACTTCACAGGGGTGTGCGTTTTCTCTACAAAATTGATACACATTTCTTTATCAATTTGTATAGTGATCTTAGAAAATAAATTTGCACCAGATGCGATGAAAAACCAAAAAGTTGCACACACCTCTTTTTCCACCGTTTTCCAATTTTTTGGGATAATTTTTCAAAAGTTTAAAGTCCTGTTTTTAATATGTTGTTATGTAGAGCATTGAAAATCAATTTGAAGATAATACCACGAAAATTCAATTTTCCTTATGCAACCCACCATTTTCCACTTTTGGAGGTGATTTTTAACAAAAAATTTTACAGGGTGGTGCATTTTCCACAAAATTCATACACATTTCTTAATCAATTTGTATAATGAATGCTCTGTGAAAAAAAGTTTGCACCAGATCCGATGAAAAACCAAAAAGTTGCATACAACTCTTTTCCCGCCGTTTTCCAACTTTTTGGGTTGATTTTCCAAAATTTTGAAAACCTGTTGTTATGTAGAGCATTCGAAATCAATTTAAAGACAAGCGGACGAAAATTTAATTTTCACACATACAACCCACCATTTTCTTCCAGGAGGGTGCATTTTCCACAAAATTGGTACACATTTCTTAAACAATTTGTATAATGATCTGTGAAAAAAAGTTTGCACCAGATCCGATGAAAAACCAAAAAGTTGCATACAACTCATTTCCCACCGTTTTCCAAATTTTTGAATGATTTTCCAAAAGTTTAAAGTCCTGTTGTTAATATGTTGTTATGTAGAAAATTGAAAATCAATTTGAAGATAATCAGACGAAAATTTCATTTTCCACATACAACCCACCATTTTCCAATTTTGAAGGTGATTTTTAAAAAAAAATACTTCACAGGGGGGTGCGTTTTCTCTACAAAATTGATACACATTTCTTTATCAATTTGTATAGTGATCTTAGAAAATAAATTTGCACCAGATCCGATGAAAAACCAAAAAGTTGCATACACCTCTTTTTCCACCGTTTTCCAATTTTTTGTGATAATTTTTCAAAAGTTTAAAGTCCTGTTTTTAATATGTTGTTATGTAGAGCATTGAAAATCAATTTGAAGATCGGACAAAAATTCAATTTTCACCCATACAACCCACCATTTGCTTCCCAGGGGGTGCATTTTCCACAAAACTGGTACACATTTCTTAATCAATTTGTATAATGATCTTTCAAAATAAATTTGTAACCGATCCGATGAAAAACGAAAAAGTTGCATACAACTGTTTTCCCGCCGTTTTCCAACTTTTTGGGTTGATTTTCCAAAATTGTATAGTCTATGTCTTAATATCAAAATCAATTTGAAGATAATACCACGAAAATTAAATTTTCACACATACAACCCAACATTTTCTTCCCAGGGGGGTGCATTCCCCACAAAATTGGTACACATTTCCTAATCAATTTTTATAATTATCTTTGAAAATAAGTTTGCACCCGATCCGATGAAACCCCGAAAAGTTGCATGCAACAGTTTTCCCGCAGTTTTTCAACTTTTTAAGTTGATTTTCCAAAATTTTGAATACCTGTTGTTAATATGTTGTTATGTAGAGCATTCGAAATCAATTTGAAGACAAACGGACGAACATTAAATTTTCACACATACAACCCAACATTTCCTTCCCAGGGGGGTGCATTCCCCACAAAATTTGTACACATTTCCTAATCAATTTTTAAAATGATCTTTGAAAATAAGTTTGCACCACATCCGATGAAAAACCAAAAAAATGCATTCAATTGTTTTCCCGCCATTTTCTAAATTTCTGAGTTATTTCCAAAATTTTAAAATTCTGTTGTTAATATTTTGTTATGAAGAGCATTGAAAATCAATTTAAAACTAATCAGACGAAAATTTAATTTTCACCCATACAACCCACAATTTTTTCCCAGAGGGTGCATTTTCCACAAAACTGGTACACATTTCTTAATCAATTTTTAAAATGTTCTTTAAAAAAAAGTTTGCATCCGATCCGATGAAAAACCAAAAAAATTCCATACATTTTTTTTTCCGCCATTATTTAACTTTTTGTGTTTATTTTCCAAAAGTTTAAAGTCCTGTTGTTTATATGTTGTTATGTAGAGCATTGATAATCAATTTGAAGATAATACCACGAAAATTCAATTTTCCACATGCAACCCACCATTTTCCACTTTTGGAGGTGATTTTTAACAAAAAATTTTTACAGGGTGGTGCATTTTCCACAAAATTCATACACATTTCTTAATCAATTTGATTGAAAAACCAAAAAGTTGCATTCAACTCCTTTCCCGCCATTTTCTAAATTTCTGGGTTATATCCAAAATTTTAAAATCCTTTTGTTAATATTTTGTTATGAAGAGCATTGAAAATCAATTTAAAACTAATCAGACGAAAATTTAATTTTCACCCATACAACCCACAATTTTTTCCCAGAGGGTGCATTTTCCACAAAACTGGTACACATTTCTTAATCAATTTTTAAAATGTTCTTTAAAAAAAAGTATGCATCCGATCCGATGAAAAACCAAAAAAATTGCATACATTTCTTTTTCCGCCGTTATTCAACTTTTTGTGTTGATTTTCCAAAAGTTTAAAGTCCTGTTGTTTATATGTTGTTATGTAGAGCATTGAACATCAATTTGAATATAATCGGACGGAAAATTAAATTTTCGCACATACAACCAACCATTTTCTTCCCAGGGTGGTGCATTTTCCACAAAATTGGTACACATTTCTTAATCAATTTTAATAATGATCTTTGAAAATAAGTTTGCACCAGACCCGATGAAAAACCAAAAAGTTGCATACAACAGTTTTCCCGCCGTTTTCCAACTTTTTGCTTTGATTTTCCAAAATTTTGAAGTCCTGTTGTTAATTTTATGTTATGTAGAGCATTGAAAATCAATTTGAATATAATCGGACGGAAAATTAAATTTTCGCACATACAACCAACCATTTTCTTCCCAGGGTGGTGCATTTTCCACAAAATTTGTACACATTTCTTAATCAATTTTAATAATGATCTTTGAAAATAAGTTTGCACCAGACCCGATGAAAAACGAAAAAGGTGCATACAACTGTTTCCCCGCCGTTTTCCAACTTAATGGGTTAATTTTCCAAATTTTTATAGTCTATGTCTTAATATTTTGTTATGTAGAGCATTGAAAATCAATTTGAAGATAATCGGACGAAAATTCAATATTCACCCATACAACCCACCATTTTCTTCCCAGGGGGTGCATTTTCCACAAAATTTGTAAACATTTCCTAATCAATTTTATAATGTTCTTTGAAAATAAGTTTGCACCCGATCGGATGGAAAACAAAAATGTTGCTTACAACTGTTTTCCTGTAGTTTTTCAATTTTTTGGGTTGATTTTCCAAAATTTTTAAAACCTGTTGTTAATTTGAAAGCATTAAAAATCAATTTGATATAATCGGCCGTTTCGCCCCTTTTTCAAAAATTGGGGGGGATTGCGCAAAATTTTAAAGTCCTGATGTTAATATTTTGTTATGTAGAGCATTGAAAACCAAATTGAAGATAATCAGACGAAAATTAATTTTACGACATACAACCCACCTTTTTCCACTTTTGGAGGTGATTTTTAACAAAAAATCTTCACAGGGGTGTGCATTTTCCACAGAATTGATACACATTTCTTAATCAATTTGTATAATGACTTTTGAAAATAAATTTGCACCAGATCCGATGAAAAACCAAAAAGTTGCATACAACTCTTTTCCCACCGTTTTCCAACTTTTTGGGTTGATTTTGCAAAAGTTTAAAGTCCTGTTGTTTATATGTTGTTATGTAGAGCATTGAAAATCAATTTGAAGATAATTGGTCAAAAATTTAATTTTCACCCATACAACCCACCATTTGCTTCCCAGGGGGGTGCATTTTCCACAAAATTGGTAAACATTTCTTAATCAATTTTTATAATGTTCTTTAAAAAAAAGTTTGCATCCGATCCGATGAAAAACCAAAAAGTAGCATACAGCTGTTTTCCCACCACTTTCTAACTTTCTGGGTCGATTTTCCAAAATTTTAAAGTCCAAGACGAAAATTAAATTTTCACCCATACAACCCACAATTTTTTCCCAGGGGGTGCATTTTCTACAAAATTGGTAAACATTTCCTAATCAATTTTTAAAATGATCTTTGAAAATAAGTTTGCACCACATCCGATGAAAAACCAAAAAAATGCATTCAATTGTTTTCCCGCCATTTTCTAAATTTCTGAGTTATTTCCAAAATTTTAAAATTCTGTTGTTAATATTTTGTTATGAAGAGCATTGAAAATCAATTTAAAACTAATCAGACGAAAATTTAATTTTCACCCATACAACCCACAATTTTTTCCCAGAGGGTGCATTTTCCACAAAACTGGTACACATTTCTTAATCAATTTTTAAAATGTTCTTTAAAAAAAAGTTTGCATCCGATCCGATGAAAAACCAAAAAAATTCCATACATTTTTTTTTCCGCCATTATTTAACTTTTTGTGTTTATTTTCCAAAAGTTTAAAGTCCTGTTGTTTATATGTTGTTATGTAGAGCATTGAAAATCAATTTGAAGATAATACCACGAAAATTCAATTTTCCACATGCAACCCACCATTTTCCACTTTTGGAGGTGATTTTTAACAAAAAATCTTCACAGGGGTGTGCATTTTCCACAAAATTGGTACACATTTCTTAATCAATTTGTATAATGATCTTTGAAAATAAGTTTGCACCAGATCCGATCAAACACCAAAAAGTTGCATACAGCTGTTTTCCCACCACTTTCTAACTTTCTGGGTCGATTTTCCAAAATTTTAAAGTCCAAGACGAAAATTAAATTTTCACCCATACAACCCACAATTTTTTCCCAGGGGGTGCATTTTCTACAAAATTGGTAAACATTTCTTAATCAATTTTTATAATGTTCTTTAAAAAAAAGTTTGCATCCGATCCGATGAAAAACCAAAAAGTAGCATACAATTGTTTTCCCGCCTTTTTCAAAACTTTTTGGCTTGATTTTCCAAAATTTTAAAGACCAGGTGCTAATATTTTGTTATGAAGAGCATTGAAAATCAATTTGAAGATAATCAGACGAAAATTTAATGTTTACCAATACATCCCACCATTTTTTTCCTGGGGGATGCATTTTCCACAAAATTGGTACACATTTCTTAATCAATTTTTATAATGTTCTTTGAAAATAAGTTTGCATCCGATCCGATGAGAAACCAAAAAGTTGCATACAACTGTTTACCCGCCGTTTTCCAACTTTTTGGGTTGATTTTCCAAAATTTTCAAGTCCTGTTGTTAATTTTTAGTTAAGTGGAGCATTAAAAATCAATTTGAAGATAATCGGATGAAAATTAAATTTTCACCAATGCAACCCACCATTTTCTGCCTAGGGGGTGCATTTTCTACAAAATTGGTACACATTTCGTAATCAATTTTTAAAAGGATTCAAATGATAGGTTTGCACCTGATCCGATGAAAAACAAAAAAGTTGCATACAATTGTTTTTCCGCCATTTTCTAAATTTCTGTGTTGATTTTCCAAAATTTTAAAATCCTGTTAGTATGGTGTTATGTAGAGCATTGAAAATCAATTTGAAGAAAATCGGATGGAAATTAAATTTTTACCTATGCATCCTACCATTTTCTGCTTAGGGGGGTGCATTTTCTACAAAATTGGTACACATTTCGTAATCAATTTTTAAAAAGATTAAAATGATAGAAATGATAGGTTTGCACCAGATCCCATGAAAAACCAAAAAGTTGCATACAACTGTTTTCTCGCCGTTTTCCAACTTTTTGGGTGGATTTTGCAAAATTTAAAAGTCCTGTTGTTAATATTTTGTTATGAAGAGCATTGAAAATCAATTCAAAAATAATAAGACGAAAATTTAATTTTCACCCATACAACCCACCATTTTTTTCCTGGGGGGTGCATTTTCCACAAAATTGGTACACATTTTCTAATCAATTTTTATAATGTTCTTTGAAAATAAGTTTGCACCCGATCCGATGAAAATTTAAAACTTGCATACATTTGTTTTCCCGCCGTTTTTAAAAATTGGAGGGGGATTTTGCAAAATTTTGAAGTCCTGTTGTTAATATTTTGTTATTGAGAGCATTAAAAATCAATTTGAAGATAATACCACGAAAATTTAATTTTCCACATACAACCCAAAATTTTCCATTTTTGGAATTGTCCACAAAAGTGGTACACATTTCGTAATCAATTTTTAAAATGATCTTTGAAAATAAGTTTACACCAGATCCGATGAAAAACCAAAAAATTGCATACAACTGTTTTCCCGCCGTTTTCTAACTTTTTGGGTTAATTTTCCAAAAGTTTAAAGTCCTGTTGTTAATATGTTGTTCTGTAGAGCATTGAAAAACAATTTGAACAAAATCGAACGAAAATTATTGAAAATCAATTTGAACCTTTCGTGTGATCTCGAAGAGAAAGGTAAGGACACAGGAAAAGGGTCAAGATTTAAGGGTGAGAGAAAGGTCGGCTCGTGTGTGATCTCGAAGCGAAAGGTAAGGTCATGGGAAAGGGTCAACATTTTATTATCTCTAAGTGAGCACAGGTGTCTTTCCCTTTGCACGATTCCCTAGAGAGGGGGTGAATGCATGTGCGTACTTGTGACTTTGCTTGTTGACAAGTAAAGATCAAACAAATACAAACAAGAGCGGTGAAGAGTTCATTCTTAATTTATTGCCTTTATGGTTTTGGGTTCACATAATCATAGTAACCACAACATTTTGTGTGGGAACTTGATTGTTAGAGAGTTTCACCCCTCACCTAAAACATATGCTAGACCAAACCTGATAAGGGCCTGCATTGAAAATAACCAAATCGTGAAGCAAAAATCTATTGAATTCGCATTTAAATGAGCATTCCTTCAGTAGTTCTATAACTATAGTCCTAGTACCACGCGTTTCATTTAAAAATATTCAGTTCAGTGAAAATTTCTTAAAAATATACAAACAAAAAATCAATCCATCGATATGGCAGCAAACAACAAAAATAACTCCATGAGCGACGATGGGTTCAACAATATATACAACGCGAATTATATAAGCGTTAACAACGTTCGCAACCCTATAACACCCAACTATTTTGAAACGATAACTATAAACACACCCATCATCAACAACACACCCGACAACTCCAACACCTCCAACATCAGCAACATCAACTTCAACACACCCATCACCCCCATCAGAAACTTCAACACGCCCAACATCAACTATATAACTCCTTACATCTACAACACACCCAACATCTACAACACACCCATTATCTACAACACACCCAACACCTCCATCACCAGCACCAACAACAACAACTTCAACACGCTCATCACTCCCAAAATCTACAACACACCCAACATCTTCAACACTCCCAGCACCAGCAACTCCCATCAGCACGTTCCTTCAAAGGAAAATAAAGTCTGCAATGCGTCCGCTCTACAAGCATCTTCAAAATGGAGTTCGCATTTGACATCAAACTCTCACAAAATGAATGTGTTCTCACCGCTAAATAGTGCGGTGCAACATATCTCGAGCGGCTTCAAAAACCGCATATCTACATTCTCATTTGAGAATATGCGAGAGGAGCTTCTAGACCCCATTGAATTTATAGATGAAGCAGGAGAAGCTCTAATACCTCTGTACACATACATCATGTAAAGCGAACCTAGAGCTCTTTGCTGAATACATTAAATTCTGTGATGTTGAAATGGTGATGTCTGTTAAATCCCACCAGACAAACATGTGTGTAATCACAAGTGGAAGCAATGTGAAGGACACTTTCATCCATCACTCTGCAATCATCCGTGGGAAAATGGGTAAGTTCCAGGAGAAGGATAGCGGTTGGACCATGACCAGAATAATTAGACTGGAGCTAAACATAAATAAATATACTCCATTAAAAGGCTCAAGCTCAACCACGTCAGCCTTATGTTTCTGGAGAGTGATGGAGTGGCACATTTTTCATGGATTAAAAATATATCAAGGGATGTTACAAAAATATAAATACTTGCTATTTTAAAATTTTTATTTCATATAAAATGTTTTTGTTTTTTAATTTCAGACTTGTTAGCTCACAACTTACATCTAACCAGCACCAACTATATTTCTGCAACGCCTGTCTAAACTATTCTCACAGCGAGAGACTACAACAAGAAAACAAACTTCAATGTGGTAAAGTCGTTGCTTCACTGCCGAGTTTGGAAAAGTCTATGTTTTAAAAATTTTAATCGTAGTTTAGATGTACCCTTTGTAGTCTATGCAGACTTCGAGTGCATACTTACCCCCATCAATACTCAGGTTAGTGAGAATGTTATAGCAACTTCTCAACATATTCCGATAGCCTTTTATTACATTAAGTGTCATTTTTACTCAAGGTTAGATAAATTTGTGCTAGAGACTGGGGAAAAGCCGGTATAAAATTTGTTAGATCTCTTATCAGAGATGTTACTGAAATGTATACCAATTACCTTAGTTCTATAGTCCCCATACAAATGAGCTTGATAGAGGAGACTAGTTTTAATAATACAACACACTGTCATATTTGTAAGAAATTTGTAGGGTCTGATAGAGTAAGAGACCATTGTCATTTAACTGGTAAATATAGGGGGGCAGCACATAACAAGTGTAATATTAATTTTCAGCTTGCACCTTTTGTCCCTGTATTTTTCCATAATTTCTCGCGATATGATTCGCATTTATTTGTTAGAGAACTTAGCAAAGTTGAAGACGATATTAAAGTACTCCCACTCAATAAGGATTATATATTTCCATTTCTAAATTTACATACATTGCGTCCCACGAAAAAAATCTAGAAATTAGATTAAGTGCTAATTTGAGTACTGAAAGCTTCCAGACTGTAAAAAGTTGTTTCCCTCTAGACAATCAATTTAACCTTGTACGTAGAAAGGGTGTCTTTCCCTATGAGTACCTAGATTCACAAGAACCGTTAACTGACACTTATCTGCATTCAAGGGAAAATTTCTTTAATAGTCTTACTAATAAAGAATGTTGCCCTGAGGATTATGCGCATGCACAAAATGTTTGGGCAGTCTTTGGTTGTCAGACCCTAAAAGATTACATGGAATTATATCTAAAAACTGACGTTTTTCAAAATTTTCGTTCATTGTGTCAAAAAATTTATTCACTAGACCCTGTTCCCCCTTCGTGGGATGCAATGCTTAAAACCACAGAGATAGAGCTTGAGTTATTAACAGATATCGACATGTACAGATTCATCCAAAGTGGTAGTCGTGGCGGGTTAGTTCAGTGCTGTAAACGGTACTCGAAAGCCAACCACAAATATTTGAGTGACTATGATGATAGCAAACCATCAGAATATTTAATGTATTTAGATGCAAATAATCTGTATGGTTGGGCTATGTCACAGAGTCTTCCATACACTGGGTTTCAATGGCTAAATGAAGATGAAATTAGAACACTCGATATCTCATCCATTACAGAAACCTCCGAAGATGGGTATATTCTCGAAGTAGACCTTTTGTACCCTAAT
Source organism: Drosophila maculinotata (assembly GCA_035045305.1). NCBI lineage: Eukaryota > Metazoa > Arthropoda > Insecta > Diptera > Drosophilidae > Drosophila > Drosophila maculinotata. The sequence goes on from JAWNPD010000022.1 coordinate 180,229, forward strand.
CATCTTCATGACTACCATAATGACCTCCCTTTTGTCCGCTTAACCAAAAGCCCACACCCGAGGCTAAAGCAAATAAGCTGGTTGCTGATCTCAGATCTAAGGTGAAATATTCGATTCATTACACAAATCTTCAACAATGTTTGCGTAATGGCTTATTATTAACAAAGATCCATAGAGTACTTAAATTTAAACAGTGAACTTGGCTTAAAAAGTACATCGATCTTAACACCCAACATAGGACACTAGCAAAAAACAATTTTGAAAAAGATATTTTCAAACTTTTGAACAACGCTGTCTATGGGAAAACCATGGAGAATGTTGAAAAACGCAAAGATGTGAAACTGGTCACATTATGGGCGACAACAAATTGTAACCGGTTGGGGGCACGGGCGCTTATTGCGAAGGCGAGTTTTCATAGCTCTGCACAATTTTCTGAAGATATGTATGCCATCCAGATGCAGCGCCTTCATAATGTTTATGATAAGCCCATGTATTTAGGTTCACTGTCTTAGAATTATCCAAATGGCAAATGTATGATTTCCATTATGATTACATGAAACCCAAATTTCAGGAGAAAGTCTCTCTAAATTATATGGATACAGATTCATTTATATATTCAATAGAGACTAACGATTTCTTTAAAGATGTCGTTAAAGATATTGAAATGAGGTTTGATACCTCTGAGTATCCCGAAGAGTTGGCAAACGTATATGGGATAAAAAGGTGCAACAAAAAAGTCTTGGGTATGATGAAGGATGAGAATTGTGGGAAACGTATGTTAGAGTTTGTTGGGCTTAGAGCGAAAATGTATTCCCTGTCTCTTGAGGGGGGAGGGTGCATAAAAAAATCCAAAGGTGTAAAGAGGTCTGCATTAGATAAGCTTAGTATAGATAATTATAAGGAATGTCTATTTACAAATACACAATTTAAGGATTCAATGATGATGTTTAGATCAAAGATCCATAATTTATACACACATAGAGTTAAAAAAACTACATTAAGCTCTAGAGATGATAAGCGCAAGATAAGGGAAGATGGCATCCAAACATATGCTTGGGGCCATTATAGAATTAATACCTAATAAAGATAATAGTAAGAAAACAAATGTACAATACATATATACATATATATAAACAAAATAAAAAAAATTAAAATATTTTAGAAAAAACCAGTATATCTTGTTTTAATAATAATCTTTTAATTCTGTAAATTTTTATCCTATTTCATGAAAAATGGCAACAAAAATATAGCCTAAAAAAAAGAAGAAAATATATAAACTATTAAGAAACCTAATTTAATATCCGTAAACATTTAAAAAGAAGAAAATATATATATATATATATAACCTGTAAAGAAAAGTAATAAAAATACCCTCAATATTAAATAAATAAACCATGTTTTTGATTACTTTTCAAATTTTGTTTTTATTTATTTCAAAAGTAAAACCTTAAAAAGAAGCATTAAAAATACCCTCTACATTAAATAAATAAACTATGTTTTTGATTACTTTTAAAACTTTGTTTATATTTATTTCAAAAGTAAAACCTGAAAAGGAAGCATAAAATATGATAAAATAAATAAATAAATAAAATTGGTGTTTTTTTTTCTGGAGTATAAATAATTTTTATTTTATTTTTGAATATATATATATATATATTTTTTTGTTTTAAACATTTGTTGTTGTTGTTTTAAATATTTATGTTTCCTAAAACGGAGTCCCACATATCCACGCAGTGGAACTCCTCTTCAAAAGTTAATGGAGGCTCGACCTCCATTTGCTCACCAACAACCCACGACGTTAGTGAGAGCAAATCCAATCTCTCTGGTCTTCTTGTTGTTGTTGGTGGTGCTGCTGCTGCTGTTGGTATTGTTGTTGTGGTTGTTGCTGGTGATGTTGTTGTTATTGTTAATGATGTTGATGTTGTTGTGGTTGCAGCTGGTGATGTTCTTGTTGTTGTTGGTGGTGCTGCTGCTGCTCCATCATTCTCGTCATCAGAATCGATGATGAGAATGGGCTCTCCAAAATCAGACACATAGGGGATGGTGTCTTCATCATCACCCAGAAAAAGTGCTGCAGAATGTATCCTACCATTAAATGTACGGATGATAGGCGGCCAATTTTCCTCATCCTCAAGTAGAGGACAAGGTGAAGCCAACGGGTTCATGATGAACCCACTGGCTGGTGGCCAGTACCCGTCATCCTCATCCTCATCCAGGGGGCACGGTTGCCCCAACTGGCTCATTATGACTTCTTCCTCCCACTCGCTCATCTCATCCTCAGAATCGCCGATAATGACAATGGGGTAATCGTGTTCCTCAGGCACGACCTCGGCCAATATCTTTGCCATCGCTGCTTGTGTTAATGTTGTGTGCCTCATGTTGACTTGATTCTGACTCTGTTCTAGTCAGGACTTCTATTTATATCTAGGATCCTTCCATGCTCTAGGTATTTTTCACTTTTTTCTCACTCTGTACACACACAAAACGTCCCATCGAGTACATGAAAAGTTTTCGGGGGAAACATCAAACGCAAATAATGATAAGGATCGCTAGGTACCAAATATGTACCTTTCACTATTTTTTCTTTTGACCCCTTATTCACTTACTCAAGATAAGATGAAAAAATGTCAAGTTGCTCAATAAAATATCATCTTTATTAGGGTTTTCTATTTAACATACATAGGAGTCCTTTTTTTTCTTGTGGAGATTTTGTTTTGTATAAAGCCGCTTGTACTAACGGGACAGTGTGACCGCTGATGAGCATTCACAAAACTTCTTTGATATTTATCCAAGAGTTATGTTCATTTGAGAAACCTAACCATTTAACAAATACTTTAGTATTTTGTCGCTTTACTATTTTTTTAACTAGATAAGTGTGTGGGAACCTTGACTTTCTCATCTCGTCTTTATAGAAACCGCATTTCAGTGGAGTACCTTGATAGTCTTCTAATATGTAAATTAACCAGTCTGCTGGTCCGTCGAGAGAGATTGTGTCCAAATCCCCGTCGAACCAATGAGACAGTATTATTTGAGAGTACAGCTTTTTATTATTGGGCACGTCTTGCCGCAAGGGAATTAGCTTAAGATCTAAATATGCCAATCAAAGAATGCTTAACATAAACCCAAGAGTGTCAACGGCGACGCTGCCAGAGCGGCTGGTAGAGCGGCCGCCGACGCAGTTGTTGACGCTGTCGCTGTGGCCGCCGAAAGTGCTGACCACGCAGCATGTGCAAGGAGTTATTACGCCCGCTGTCGCTAGGGCCGCTGACCATTTGTTTATGTTATGCGCAGTTATGCACAAAACCAAACATAGCGACGGATGTGAGCCGCGTGATCAGCGACTATGTTGCGCTGCAGATCTTAGGCAGCGCGAATACAACGGTGGGTGTGAGCCGCGTGATCAGTGGTTAACTGCTCCCCTTCTCAAAACATTGCCGTCCTCGGCTATGCCAATGTTTGCAATCACCTCAGTCAGCTCTTGCGCTTCTCTATTTCTTTTCTCACGTTGTCTTAAAGAGATGAGAGTGCCCACGATGATGCCAAACCCCAAGATTCCTGCAATGGCGGCTAATGAGATGGACTTGCCGAAAGCTTCATTTCTGAGCTCCTCGATGTAGCTAAGTTGTCGGCGCTTAATCGATGCAGGAACGACATGCTTAGTATACCGTCATGACCTGTGATGTTCAACAGAGGTGACATCGCGACCCCTGGGGTACGCCTTGGTATACTGTTCCGGTTGACGTATGTGTGCCGTTTATGGTGGCCGCTGAATCGAAGGTGACCAAGAATGTGCCGTTGATTAGTAGGTCCGCATGGCCATCTGTGCTCACCCTGGCTGGGCTGTCGTTGACGATGATTACCCCATCCTCGACGATTGTGATGGGGTTCAGGTGGCTAGGCTGCGTTCTACAATGGGCCATGCCTCCCGCATGCAGCTGCTGGGCGCACGTACTATTTGTCGCTAGCTCGCAGAACGTTGTAACGGCTGTCACGGCGCAGTTGGTGACCGCGACCACCTTGGCGTCGCACTCGGCTACTGTGTTGTCGTCGTCTGTGAGTTGCACGACTCTGCCACGATGTGTCACTGGGAATATGGTGACCTTTCTACAAGAGAACTTAACCTTGGAGTAGCTTATTATGATGTGGATTACATTTTCGGATTGTAAGATTTTAATTCTAGATACTTCTAAAATGCTAGATACAGATACTTCTATGGGTTGATCAACCAGAATTTCTCTCGTGTCGCTATGGTCCAAAATAACTGGATTTATGGTATTTAATTTGGCAAGCGCTATAGTTAAAAGCAAATTATTTATTTCAGTGATTAAAATCCTGTTTCTTGTTAATAATAGTTCGAAAAGGTGGCCTGTGTCTATTTGCTCTTTTTTGGTGTATTTTAACAGTTCGTTAACAGTATTTGTTAATTTGTTTATTTGATTTCGCGTTTCTGAGTTTATGACGATCTGTTTATTGTTAGAGTCGATTAACCGGCTCTCTGTGATTTTAATCTGGTCTAGGTCTCTAGCATCAGGCGTCCCTGCCACTATCTTCAGTGCCGTGCCAATGAAGTCTAGACTCCTTGCATTCCTGTGGTGGACCTTTAAAGCGGACAAAAGCGTTTTTACGTGTTCGGTGTCTGTATCTAATAACTTTTGCATATGCGAACGGGGAAATAGTAAGGTCAGTTTGTTTGTCTCCTCGAGCATGGTCATATAATCGGACAGGTTAACAGTGTGTCTCAAGTACCCATATTGTTCCCAAATAACCACCTCGCTATCTACGATGGGAATGTATTTAGAATGCGAGTAATCCGAAACCCGCGCGTAAACTGATCTAGGCATAACAGTATTATGAGTGCGAACCTGAAAGTAAAGCGAAGCCGGAGTAAGTGCGTGTTTGCGGTGCAAAAAGCATATTTCCTAATTTTATGTTTACTTGCTATTATGTGCGTGCGGTGCGAATATTTTCTTAATCTAGTCCTTATTTGATATTGTCCTTATGGACCACCCTCCCCTTTATTAGGACCGATGTCCCCAGGTCCGCTTCGACCTTCTGCTCCACGTATAGGGGAGTAAGCTTGTTGTCCTTATTTGATATTGTCCTTATGGACCACCCTCTCCTTTATTAGGACCGATGTCCCCAGGTCCGCTTCGACCTTCTGCTCCACGTATAGGGGAGTAAGCTTGTTGCCGAGCCTTTTGTTGGTTTTGACGAGAACTTTTTATCCTACCTCAAAAACTCTACTCTGCCTATTCTCATTAACCCGATTGCGCTGAAGCAGCTGCGCTTTTTGTAACTTGTTCCTTACTGACTGTTGCAATTCGGCCGTAGCCGAATGAATTACGTCGATCGGTTTTTTATCAATAGCGGAATGTATCGTGCCGTTGTATAGCACGGTGGCCCTTAGAATAAGCTCCACTGTGTTTGCACTGCCATTGTGGATCCCTAGGCTTCTAGCGATTTCACCTAGCGTGGAGTGGAAACGTTCCACTTGTCCATTGGATGTACTGTGTAAGGGGGGTGCATTACTTATGGAAACCTCAAAGTGGTTTGACAGTAATGATCTAATGGTTTCCGAGTTCAACGATGGTTCGTTGTCGCAATAGATCGACTTAGCGTGTGGGAAAATGTTCATTAGTTGGATGAGCGCAATTTTTATATCTTCAATCGTACGGGACGCTATCGGTTGCACGACCGCAAATTTAGAGAATTTGTCTAAACATGTTAGAAAAAATTTTTTGTTTGTCGAGTATATGTCGACGTGCAAAATTTCGCCCGTGAATGAGGGAATTGGTGTTTCGCCCAAAGGTTGTTTGTTTGGGTGCCTATCGTATTTGGCTCTTGCACAAACTTTGCAATTCAAGGCCACCTCATTTGCCAATCTAGTCATGTTTGGGAAGTAGTACTCGCCTATGATTTGCTTCACGTTTTCTTGGGCCGCCCTATGGGCGCGATTGTGCTCTAATGTTGTGATTTCCAGCATTTCATCTGTATTAAAAATGTCTGCAACAAGATTTTTGCAATGCCTGAATTTCGTGGCTGGGAATGTCGTTACTAACTCATTTTGTATTTGAGCCAACACGTGCAGACTGCAGTGCAGTGCATTTACCACATCAGGGTTTACAACTTCCTTTAAGAGGTCGAGTAACGCCTCTTTACTAGTGTTGTTGATTAGGTGGCGCATCTTTGTTTTGAAAATTACAAATCTCTGCTTCAAAGGGAACCTCGCCTCTTCGATAACAATCTGATTTCTAAAACAATTCAGGGGCTTGTCAGTTGCTTCTATTGTGTATGACAGCGACACCTCACTGTGTATTGTCGCGGCGTCCGAGTTTGCGGTCTGATTTTCTAATGCATGCAGATCCTGTCGATACAGTGCGTCGGCAACGTAATTCTCTTTGCCGGGTTTGTAGAAGACATTGGCGTTGTGCTCGTCAATGAACGCTTTCCAGCGCTTAATCTTTGCATTCGGGTTTCTTTCTGAAACCGCATATGCCAGCGGTTGGTGATCTGTGAATATATTTATTCCCTTTGCCCCGTACAAGTAGTGGCGAAGTTTACCTAAGGGCCAGACAATCGCAAGCAATTCTCGCTCATTTGTTGTGTAATTGGCCTCCCTGTCTTTTAACGTTCTCGAAATCATTGTGATCGGACGACCGTTTTGAGAGAGAACAGCCCTTATGCCGTGACCTGACGCGTCTGTTGTCAAGTCGAAGGGTGACTTATAGTCAGGGTAAAGTAACATGACATCTTCGGATGCCAGGATGTTTCTTAATTTTTCGAACGAGTGTTTTTGCACTTCGTTCAGCTGGATCGGGATTTTCCTCGATCGATGTTTGCTAACGGAGCCATTTTCTCCCTTTAAAATATCGGACAATGGCCTAGCTATGGATGCGAAGTCTTTTACAAAGCACCTGTAGTAGCTGGCGAGTCCCAAAAAGGATCTCACCGCGAACAAATTCTTAGGCTCAACGTATTCCTGTATGGCCTTAACTTTTTCGGGGTCAGTTTTTGCCCCCTCGCCTGTCACTATGAAACCTAAGTACTCCACGCTTTCGCTAACAAACTGGGTTTTCTCTCGCGCTACTCGCATGTTGGCGTCTAAGAGGTTTCCTAAGACCGCATCAACGTGTCTGACATGGTCGTTCTCATTTTCCGAGAACACAATCACGTCATCGACGTACACGTAGCAGCATTTGCCAACGTACTCTCTGAGTACATCGTCAATGGCACGTTGAAAGATGCTGCCAGCGTTTTTTAGACCGAAGGGAAGTCGGCAGAACTCGTACTTCCCTCCATTTACTGAAAACGAGGTCTTTTCGCGGTCCTTTTCTGCTAAGACGATCTGGTGGTAACCAGACTTCAAGTCTTGCGTGGTAAAAAACTTCGCCTTACCCAGATTTGATAAAATCATGGATATGTCTGGCATGGGGTACTTGTCAGCTATCGTTTGTTCGTTAAGCTTTCTAAAGTCGACCACTAGTCTTTTCTTTTTTTCCCCAAATTCGTCTACTCCTTTTTTGTCTACTACCCATAGTGGGTTATTATAAGGTGATCTTGATTTCCTTATAATACCGTCTTTAAGGAGCTGTTCCATCTCCTTGGCGACGAAGTCTGCTACTCCCATAGGATATGGGTAAAGCTTGGTGTGGGGACTCGTTGGTGGTTCTGATTGTAGCAACAACGGCCGTGTTGTAAGGCAGCGATTCGTTTGGGTTTGCAAAAACCCTAGTCCTAGCAGTAAGGACCTTTTCAAATCTAGCCTTGACATGGAAAGGTATCTCTGAGTCTTTTAGTTTGGTGAAATTAACGTTTTTGCACTCATGGTACAGAATATGTTCTGTACCGTTTTGGAGATTTATTTTGCCCTTCTTCAAATCGAGATTTGCCTGAACCTGTGTAAACAGGTCTAGGCCAATAATCCCGTCAAAGGTAGATAGGCTGTTAAGAATAAAAAGTGGAGATGTCACTCCGAATATGGAGAGAAAAACTTTCTCTTTGATTTGATCAGAGCCGTGAATGGAATTTACGGTAAAAGACTTTTGGGTGGGCACTACGTTTTTAAGCTGTTTACAAGGCTTCATGTAGTTTTTTGACGCCCCAGTCTCGATTAAGAATTTGAAAGTTATCCCCGCTACTTTTTTTTGTATAAATGGTAGCAGGGATTTGCCCCTAAAAAATTAACGCAATCACTATCGCTTTCTTGGTCGTCGGCAGCTTCGCTGGCTGCGGAGGTGGCGGCTTTCTCATATGAGGCAGTGGACCCGTCATCTTGTGATAGGTGGTCCACTCTTTGGCGCCTCTGGCCTGTCACTCGTTCAGTCCCACTTCTTTTCTGTGCTCTTGGGGGCCCTTGTTCCTTTTGGAACACAGTTGGTTGCCTAAACTTAGACGAAGTGTCTACCTCCATTGGCTCTTGGCCCTGGGTGCTAGTCTGTGGCTGCTGAAAGCCACCCTGCCTTGCGTAAGCTGGGCTCTTGGTATGGTTAGGATTGGCCCCTGCACCTCTCTGTTCTTGTTGTCTGTTCGACCTAGCCTGAGGCTTCTGGTCGTGCCTGTTGTTTTTGTCCTCTAAGGACTTGGCGTAGTTCACCGCGAAAGCATATCTTTCGTGGTTTGCTTCTACTTTCTTTGCTAATGCCAAAGCTGAAGGCAAGTCAGGTGGGTGCGCAGAGAAAAGTACGTCTGTTAGGCTTCTCTTCAAGCCTGATATGAATACCCTTAGGGCATCGCTTCTAAATTTATCACACATACCCCTAGCTAGGGCTGCGTCGTAAGTCATATTGACTTTATTGGTCAACAATGTCAGCTTCTTTTCTACTTCGTCGTAATATTCTTGGATTGTCAAGCCGCCCTGTCTCAAGGTGCCTAGTTCTTGTTCTATCACATGCAAGGCGCGTTTGTCGCTATACGAGGCATCCAATCGACTTATGAAAGCGTCAAAGTTTAATGCTGTGCTGAACTGAGAGAGAATCGCGTTCGCCTTATCTCTGATTTTGCTTCTTATTATTATTACCGCTTGGTAATGTCTGCTACTGCCCTGGTAGGGCTTGAAAATTTTATAGGCAGCATGAGCCGCTTGACGCCACGAAACGTATGTTTCTGGTGCACCAGTGAATTCTTGCAGGCACTTGACGGCGTCTAAAGGTTCGTCACACGTTACCCCCGGGGTCACTTCCACATCCTGATACACTATTATTTCTGGCACAACTAGATGGGAGTTTTTAAATTTGCCAGTTAGCTCTTCTAACTGATCTTTGAATTCTTGCCGCAGCGCTCCAAAATTTCGTTCGTGTTGAGCTGCCTGTGCCGACAGTGCGGCGTTCACTGAGGCCTGAACTATGACCGAAATCTGTTCACTGTTCATCATTGTTAATCTTCTGTCAACTTTGATATCACAAATACCTTTTATCAGTTCGTCTATTTCACTGTCAGAACTAGAATCACAAAATTCGACGACTATGCCGTCGCACATAAGTACAAATTCAGATACTATTCACGAACTCGTTTTTAATTTTTTATTTTTAACGTGAAAACTAAATTTTGGCTTTGGGTTGTCGGTTTTAGACAATTTGCATTTAACGTATATTTTTTATAAAGCTTAATATGCCAATCAAAGAATGCTTAACATAAACCCAAGAGTGTCAACGGCGACGCTGGCAGAGCGGCTGGCATAGCGGCCGCCGACGCAGTTGTTGACGCTGTCGCTGTGGCCGCCGAAAGTGCTGACCACGCAGCATGTGCAAGGAGTTTTATTACGCCCGCTGTCGCTAGGGCCGCTGACCATTTGTTTATGTTATGCGCAGTTATGCACAAAACCAAACATAGCGACGGATGTGAGCTGCGTGATCAGCGACTCTGTTGCGCTGCAGATCTTAGGCAGCGCGAATACAACGGCGGGTGTGAGCCGCGTGATCAGTGGTTAACTTGTATGTCGTGGGATTTGTGTTACGTACTTGACTTATTTTAAAAATGTCAGTTGTCCAGTTTGGTGTGTACCCCTTCTCAAATTTATGCTTATGTTGACTAATACGAACGTAGTCACCCACACGGAGTTTTGTGCCACTAAATATTTGTATATGACTGTAGACAGTGTTTAGTAATTTGTTTTCATTAAATGCATTTACTTTTGTAGGTGCCATTTGAATTGTTCTATGATGTTTTCGATTGTATACACCAAGGGTGGGCGCGTAGTGGCTCACGGAGCTCACTGAGCTCACTCCGTTATTTTTTAACAATCGGCGTCTGCAAATCGCTTGTGCGCCGTCGGCGAGATTCCAAAAACAAAATACATGAAGTGTGCGCCGATTCTTAGACCCGAGCCGCGACCGCGTGACATCTGCATTTCGTCGCGACGCGTTTGCGAGATTCCAAAAACAAAATACATGAAGTGTGCGCCGATGCTTCGACTCGAGCCGCGATCGCAAAGCAATAAAATAACAGTTAGGTCCCTGTACACTGGCTAAAAAAATGCAAACTTAACATGTCTTATATAAATACTATTGAATAAATTTGAGTTTTGAATTTATTATTTTGCTCAGTGCACACATTTGTTGTGTTAGTTTTGCGCAGATTAACGACCACAGTAGCGGTGTTTGTTGTAGATGTTGTTGTCGGGCTCACTTCCTAAATTTGGCTGCCCACCTTTGGTATACACCAATCAGTTGGCGATACATTTCAATCCAATGATACCATTATAACTAAACTCCCTCCACATCATCTCCTTAAGTGTTCTATTAAAACGTTCAACAATTGACGCTTTTAAACCACTATAAGTCGAGTAATGATTAATATTATGTTTTTCACATCAGCTTTTAAAGATAGTATTAAAGAATTAATTTCCATCATATGTTTGTAAGTTCTTAGGAGTTCGTTTCATTTCAAAAATAGATGTGAAAGCATCTGCAACTTCTATTCCAGTTTTTGTTCTCAGTTCAACTCCCCATGCATATTTGGAAAATGTATCAATAACAGCCAATAGATATCTATAACCTTTGTTTGATGATGAGTACTCTCCCATTTCCACTAAGTCTGCTTGCCAATGATCATCGATTCCCTTCATAACAACTCTGCGACGTTTAAAATTTTTACGGGCTGGTACATATAGTTCATTGATAATTTCTCTTTTAATCATGGTGTTCGAGAATTCCCTTAATTATTTTCTCATCTTTATATTTTCTTAGCTCGATGTCACAAGCACTTGTTGTGCTTTCAATGGCACTTTCAAAATTGAATTGTAGTTTCTTATTATCACTGTTTATAACTGTGTACAAGCCTTGTGTTGCGTCATTGATTTGTGTTTGCAGAAAACTTTTGTTACCGGCATCTTTTTCTTCCATAGGGTTTCCCACATTTTTAAGACGCTTGTTGTTTACCAGGAATTGGTTTTGTAAAACTAGAACTTTCTTTCACGATTGTTCGAGGAAAAGTGACCGAACTTGTCGAGAGGCATTTTAGTATTGATAATCTGATAACGAACCCACTGTTATTTATTTATTTAATTAGTAAATAATTTCTGCTTCTGGTAGTTCTTCAATTATCGAGACTATCTCATTATTATGATAACTATGTCCTGCTATCTTCAGCAGAAGCTTCAGCCTATCAACAATCTCATTAGGATCATCCCAATTTATATAATTTGACTTAGACATTGCAGTCGGTTCATTAGATTTCGGAACATTTTTTTTTATAATTTCACTATATTTAAGATTTGCTTGCATGCATTTAAATCCATCTCATCGTACCCTTAAGATTAATGAATATAATCCAGGAGTAAGATTCCACTTTACACCGGTTTCCAACTCTATTTTATTATTGTTAACGGTTATTCTGCTATCCCCCAATTTAATTTCATTCTGTTTTTTATTCGGTCCAAATGCTTTGTCAAGTTTCCCGTTTCGCTCTAACTCATTCACACTAAGATTATAACTATCATTTTTTCTTGTAGTAGTAACCTAATTATAATCCTCATTAGTTTGTTCGCTTAATACAACATGCTGAGAATGAGATTGGTCTCTAGAGATTTGGCCATCAATAGCATCAAAGAAAATATTACTATAATTTTCATCGTCTTTGATTTCATTTTTTGTATTAGCTACATCTTCTCTCTTGACTATCGTTTCTTCTCTAGCTATAATATTGCCTTTAACGATTTTCTTTAGAGGTTGTGTTATCGGCTTAAATGTTTCCTCAAGCTAACATTCATTCGCAGCTCGTCCCAATTTAATACTCTGAAATTTTCTTTTTAGAGCGTGTCTTGTTTTTGTTAATTCCTTAAGTATATGCTCATTCATTTTTAAATATGTCTACACCTATCAGTAACAAAACCTGTTCCAAATCGTTTGAAATAGAGCTGTTTTAGTTTTTTCAAACTGCTTAAACTGGTGGGTCCGTTATTTCAAACAGGGTTCCAGTTTAAACCGGGGGCTGTTATTTTAAACAGGAGGCCGTTCCAGCTTAAACAGGGGCTGTTATGTTAAACAGGGGGCCGTTATTTTAAACAGGGGCCGTTATTTTAGACAGGAGTCGTGCACTAATCAATTGCTCGAAACAGACTGATGATAGTTTGAATATATATTAGTGTAATATATATATATATATAGTTGAAGAAAAACCCATTAATTGACTTCAAGTTTTCTTATTAATCTTCATTTTATAAACTAACCAAGTACTTGCTTTTAGAGATACTTTTAGTAAATAGTAGGTGTTGTAATCGATAATTAAAATCTTAAACATAAATGTCCACAGTTAAATGTACCAAACAGAAAATAAAAATTGTATATACAGTAGCTCACAGCTTATTTCGTGCAGATGTAATATCAAATTTAAAAAGCATACAGTCTCTAAACTATAATAGTTATCCAAAAAATTTATATGCAGTTTTTTAGAGCAGTCTTTTAATATTTATAAGGCAACTTCATTGTTTTTGTATTTTTATAAATAATACTTAATACTTACAAAAACAAAAATTATTGACTTTTTTTATGTCACAGCTTATTTCGTGCACTGCACATAGTCTTAAAAATAAGTAAAAAATCTTAAAGCTAATATTTGGTGTGGCCTCCCTTTTGCTTAATAACTCCCTTCAAACGATTTTCCATGGAAAAACCAATTTTTGCGTTGTCTCTGCGGTAATTTTTTGCCATTCCTCCAAAAGTGCCGTTTTCAGATCATTTTTGTTTGAAATAGACCGTTTGCGAATAGCCAGATCCAAAATTGCCCACAAATTCTCAATCACGTTTAAGTCTGGTGACTGAGCAGCCGGATTCATGACATGGGGGAAGTTCCAGATTAGCCAGGACTGCACAATACCCGCTTTGTGCTTAGGATCGTTGTCCTGGTAAAATCTAAAACGATCTCGTAGGCCTTTGCACTTTGCAGCAAGTTTTCTTTTAAAAGTTTTTATCCATTGTTCCATCAATGAAAACAAGGTTCCTTACGCCAGAGGCCGCCATACAGGCCCAAACCATGACACTGCCCCCACCATGCTTCACCGTGGGCTTTATGTGTTGCTTTTGGAGCTCGGTATTAGGCTGACGCCAAACATATTGCATTCCATCGGAACCAAAGATGTAATTTATCTTATTTTTTCCCCCAGTATGACCCAACCCATAAACTGTAAAAGAACATAGCTTTTGGAATGACTGAAGGGACAGAAGAAGAAACGGAGATTTTCGATGCACAGTTCACGGATAAATGTTAGTCAAAATGACTGCACGAAATAAGCTGTGACCTCTTATTTTTAAAATTTTTTTGTTTTTTAAATTGTGGAAAAACGGAAAGTTCGATTTGTTTTATGTTTAAAGTACTTAAGTTAAGATACAACAATTAAAAATTCCGCATTTAAATTTTTTGGATAACTATTATAGTTTAGAGACTGTATGCTTTTTAAATTTGATATTACATCTGCACGAAATAAGCTGTGAGCCACTGTATATATAAATTAATTATAGTTACTCTCCGCGTTAGCTAGAGCTAATTTATATATTCCGCGTTAGCGGTAATAAAACAACAGGACCGATTCGGAACGAGGTATATATGTAAAAGGCAAACCCATCAAGATCAACACCATGATGTTAATTAACATAAGTATCGATATACAAGTCGTCGTCGGTGCTTGTCAGCAGCAGCGGCAATTTGATTTAGAGAAGGAGTTGAAAAAAGTCGTTCTTAGCTACCGATTAAAGTACCACTCTTACTTTGTATGAAACACTATAATTATAATAAACAATATCGTCATAATAAATATTACATTTGGGGGCTCGTCCGTGTCAATACAGAGTTAAAAGTGTGTGATCGTGGCTGATGCAATAGCAGATTCTCGGAAAACTAGTAAAGTTGGTATATGCTACTTAAAAGTTGTAAAGTTGTTACAATTGGCTATACAAATTAAGTTGAACAATCCGAATTCTGAGAGCAAAAGAGTGGACACGCAGTTTTGTATAAATCTATTGTTGTGAAATTAAGTTGTGAAATTCGAAGTCGCGCCGCAGCGTCACCGTCGTTTTGCAGAAACCGTAAATTTCGTAGTACATGCAGAAAACGACGCGCAATATGAAGAAAACGCCGGCAAAAAAGCAGACAAAAGTAGAAAACGAAAATCAAAGAGAGGCAAGAGAAAAGTTGCGTTCAGCGAGAAACGAAATAGCTGAAGCCGAGCCAGGAACGTCGCGTGCAAGTGCAGACAATGTTAATGAGGAGAACAGTATTGAATAAAAAATGGAACAAATGCTACAGCTGTTAAGCCTAAAAATGCTTTCTGATGAGCAACGCGACAAGCAAGTTAAAATCGCTCCAGATAATTGTGAAAAAGTAGTGTGCGATTGTGATGGCAAGTCTGTGCCAATTGAAAAGTGGTTCGAAATTTTCGAAAAAAATGCTGATGCATACGAACTTACAGATAAACAAAAATATGTGAAGGCTAGAGGCAAGATGAGCGGTGTTGCTAAACTTTTTCTTGAAGCTGAAAGTGTTTGTAATTACGATGAGCTTAAGAGCGTATTATGCGAAGAATTTATGGGAAGCTATAATAGTGCGGATATTCATCAGATGCTGCAAGAGAGAAAGAAGAAAAACAATGAATCTATGCACGAAAATATGTTGCATATGAAGAAAATAGCATCGGCTGGTTATGTGGAAGACGCGGCTGTCATAAGCCATATTGTAAACGGTCTTGACATAAAATCGAGTACAAGTATGCAATGTATCGCTGTAAATCGTTCAGAGCCCTGAAAGAAGAGTTTGATATATATGGGCGTATGAACATATGTGAGAAAAAGAACAATCAACAAAGAGCAAGTGTCAAACATCAAAGTGCGCAGGGCGGTAAAAAAGAGTATTGTTTTAACTGTGGCTCAGGCGAACACAAGCGCAAAAAATGTACGGCCGAAACAAAATGCTTTAAGTGTAATCAAAGTCGTCACATTTCGCGTAACTGTGATAAAGCCGATAAATTTGATAAAGTGGGCGTCATTGCTGATCACAGCCGCATTAAAAACATTCAAATAAATGGGATTAAAGTTGACTGTCTTGTGGATACAGGGTCAGATGTGACCTTAATCAAAGAAAGTGTCGTGAAGAGCATAAAAAACGTTGATCTTTTTAAAAGCATATTACAACAAAGCCTATTGGATGCTTTGAGGCAGAAGTTATGATAGACAATTTGCAGACCGATCAGAAGTTTTTAGTTGTATCCAGTGCTCAGATCGATCACGATGTCCTGTTGGGGCATGATTTCATCAAAAAGTTTCGATTGATAGCTTTTTGAAGCTGGATGCAGACCCGATGCCAATAGAGGAGAATGCTCTCATATAAAATGTCGTTGAAGAGGCAACTTATATAGCACCGCCGCAATATCGCAATGAGATTGCGCAGATAATAGAATGCAGTTTTCAGAAGTCTACAGAAGTTGCAAAGCAGTGCCGAATTCAGCTGAAAATAGTGCCGATTAGCAGCAGACGAATCCAGCGCGGTGAAGAAACAGGTTGAGGAATGGGTCGAGCAAGGAATCGTGCGCAAGTCGTCATCAAATGTTGCGAGCAGAGTTGTTGTAGTTAAAAAAAAAGATGGTACACTACGCGTTTGCATCGATTACAGGAAGTTGAACAGCATGGTTTTGGTCGATTGTTTTCCTGTACCGCTGATGGAGGAAATCTTGGAAAAGCTGCAGCCGGCTAGGTGGTTTACAATAATGGACCTTGAAAATGGTTTTTTTCATGTGCCCATTGATGAGCAGAGCAAGCCGTTTACAGCATTCGTCACAAGAGAGGGGCTATTCGAGTTTAACAAGGCGCCTTTTGGATTTAAAAACTCGCCAGCTGCGTTTATTCGGTACGTAAACTGTATATTTCAAGAACTAATCAACTCTGATGTTATGCAGCTTTATATGGATGACATTATTGTTTACGACGCGTCGCCCGATATGTGTATGCAGAAAACAAAATTGGTTCTGGAGACAGCAGCGCAATTTGGTCTGAAGATCAAGTGGAAGAAGTGCAGCTTCATGCAATCACGCATAAGCTTTCTTGGCCATATTATCGAGGACGGGCGAATCTGGCCCGGCAAAGAGAAGACAACAGCAGTCAGCCGTTTTGCTACGCCCAAAGACATCAAAGCAGTGCAAGCTTTTCTGGGACTCACTGGGTTTTTCAGAAAATTCATTCCTGGGTACGCACAAGTTGCACGGCCGCTAACAAATCTTCTCAGGAAAGAAGCAGTGTTCAACATAGGTGAAGCAGAGCAACAGTCGCTACAAAGCTTAAAGCAGCTACTTGCAATCGAGCCTATATTGCATATTTATTCAAGAGAAGCGCCGACTGAACTTCATACAGATGCGTCCAAACAAGGGTTCGGAGCTGTGTTGCCGCAGTAGTTTGACGGCAGCTTTCATCCGATTTATTATTGGAGCAGAAAGACAACAGAAGTCGACTCCAAGCGTCACAGTTATTATTTAGAGGTGAAACAGCCTATCTCGCGCTCAAAAAATTTCGTCACTATTTGTTGGGGATCCGATTTGATCTTGCTACTGACTGTGTGGCCTTTAAGCAGACAACAACTAAAGCAGACATTCCAAGAGAAGTTTCTCAGTGGATTTTGTATATGGAAGACTTCACATACAATGCAGTACATCGAACAGGAGAAAGAATGAGACACGTGGACTTTCTCAGCCGCTTCCCACAAACATGCATGTTCGTGACAACAGAGCTATCCGCTCGTATAAAGAGGGCGCAGCAAGATGACGAATTCGTCAAAGCCATACTGGAGATCCTGAAGCAGCACCCATACCAAGACTACAAGCTAAAAGGTGGCCTTCTGTTTAAAGTCGTCAATGGCAATGAGTTGCTTGCGGTACCGAAGCTGATGGAACGAGAAGTGATACAAGGGTCGCATGAAGTTGGTCATTTTTCGACAGCCAAGACGATGCACTCAATCCAACAGCAGTACTGGATTCCGCACCTTGAGAGCAAGGTATCAAAGTTAATTGCTAATTGTATCAGTTGCATTATTTTTAGCAAAAAGTTGGGCAAACCAGAGGGGTATCTGTATCCCATAGACAAAGGAGACACGCCACTACACACGCTGCACATTGATCACTTGGGACCAATGGACGCAACAGCTAAACAATATAAGTACATTTTGGGTATAGTGGATGCGTTTTCAAAATTTGTATGGCTGTTTCCGACAAAATCAACCGGCTGCGATGAAATTATAAAGAGGCTGAGCGACTGGTCGTTTGTGTTTGGTTTTCCCAAACGCATTATAAGCGACAGAGGCGCAGCATTTACATCCAACGCTTTTGCCGAGTTTCTCAACGAAAACAAAGTTGAGCTGTGTGGACAACGACAGGAGTGGCCAGAGGCAACGATCAGATCGAGAGAGTGACCGTTCAATTTTGGGATCTCGCGAAGCTGTCAATTCTGAGTCAACGAGTGGTACAAATATGTGCCACAGGTCCAAGGCGATCTTCGCATGTGCACGCAACATTGAAGTCGTCACCATTTGAGGTCATGTTTGGAACCAAAATGCACAGCCAAGCTGAGAGTCGACTGTTGGAGGTACTCAACGAGGAGTTAGTTACACAGTTTAACGACGAGCGTCAGAAGCTGCGTGAGCAAGTTAAACACAACATCGAGCAGGCGCAACAAGTCTATAAACGCAACTACGACAAAAAACATCGAGCTGACCACGGCTACAGAGAGGGAGATCTGGTAGCAATTAAGAGGACGCAGTTCGTCGCGGGACGCAAGCTGGCCAGCGAATATCTGGGTCCGTACGAAGTTACAAAAGTGAAGCGTAACGGCCGCTATGACGTCAGAAAGACAGCGCACATCGAGGGTCCAAATATCACATCAACAAGCAGTGACAACATGAAGCTGTGGCGTTTCGTATCCGAGAACGACGATATGTTGTCATCTGGGACAGATGAAGAAGATCAGGAGGGCCGAATGTAAAAGGCAAACCCATCAAGATGGCAACACCATGCTGTTAATTAACATAAGTATCGATATACAAGTCGTCGTCGGTGCTTGTCAGCAGCAGCGGCAAGTTGATTTAGAGAAGGAGTTGAAAAAAGTCGTTCTTAGCTACCGATTAAAGTACCACTCTTACTTTGTATGAAACACTATGATTATAATAAACAATATCGTCATAATAAATATTACATATATAAAACAAGCTCGTCCGTGTCAATACAGACGTTAAAAGTGTGTGATCGTGGCTGATGCAATAGCAGATTCTAGGAAAAGTAGTAAAGTTTGTATATGCTACTTAAAAGTTGTAAAGTTGTTACAAGTGAAATCTTAGAAAAGCTGCAGCCGGCTAGGTGGTTTACAATAATGGACCTTAAGAATGGTTTTTTTCATGTGGTCATTGAAGAGCAGAGCAAGCCGTATGACAGCATTCGTCACAACGAGAGGTAGGCTATTCGAATAAATGTAAACATTAACCAAGGCGCCTTTCGGACACATTTAAAAACTCGACCAGCTGCGAAATTTATTTGACGAAACCACGGTTCGTATCTATAACTGTATATTTCAAGAACTAATCAACTCTGATGTTATGCTGCTTTATATGGACGACATTATTGCTTACGACGCGTCGCCCGATAGTATGTATGCAGAAAACAAAATTGGTTCTTGAGACAGCAGCTCAATTTGGTCTGAAGATCAAGTGGAAGAAGTGCAGCTTCATGCAATCATGAGTCAACGAAGTGGTACAAATATGTGCCACAGGTCCAAAAGGCTATCAATTCGCATGTGCACGCAACATTGAAGTCGTCACCATTTGAGATCATGTTTGGAACCAAAATGCACAGCCAAGCTGAGAGTCGACTGTTGGAGGTACTCAACGAGGAGTTAGTTACACAGTTTAACGACGAGCGTCAGAAGCTGCGTGAGAAAGTTAAACACAACATTGATCAGGCTCAACAAGTCTATAAACGCAACTACGATCAAAAAACATCGAGCTGACCACGGTTACAGAGAGGGAGATCTGGTAGCGATTAAGAGGACGCAGTTCGTCGCGGGACGCAAGCTGGCCAGCGAATATCTGGGTCCGTACGAAGTTACAAAAGTGAAGCGTAACGGCCGCTATGACGTCAGAAAGACAGCGCACATCGAGGGTCCAAATATCACATCAACAAGCAGTGACAACATGAAGCTGTGGCGTTTCGTATCCGAGAACGACGATATGTTGTCATCTGGGACAGATGAAGAAGATCAGGAGGGCCGAATGTAAAAGGCAAACCCATCAAGATGGCAACACCATGCTGTTAATTAACATAAGTATCGATATACAAGTCGTCGTCGGTGCTTGTGAGCAGCAGCGGCAAGTTGATTTAGAGAAGGAGTTGAAGAAAGTCGTTCTTAGCTACCGATTAAAGTACCACTCTTACTTTGTATGAAACACTATAACTATAATAAACAATATCGTCATAATAAATATTACATTTGGGGGCTCGTCCGTGTCAATACAGAGTTAAAAGTGTGTGATCGTGGCTGATGCAATAGCAGATTCTCGGAAAAGTAGTAAAGTTGGTATATGCTACTTAAAAGTTGTAAAGTTGTTACAAGTGGCTATACAAATTAAGTTGAACAATCCGAATTCTGAGAGCAAAAGAGTGGACACGCAGTTTTGTATAAATCTATTGTTGTGAAATTAAGTTGTGAAATTCGAAGTCGCGCCGCAGCGTCACCGTCGTTTTGCAGAAACCGTAAATTTCGTAGTACATGCAGAAAACGACGCGCAATATGAAGAAAACGCCGGCAAAGAAGCAGACAAAAGTAGAAAACGAAAATCAAAGAGAGGCAAGAGAAAAGTTGCGTTCAGCGAGAAACGAAATAGCTGAAGCCGAGCCAGGAACGTCGCGTGCAAGTGCAGACAATGTTAATGAGGAGAACAGTATTGAGGAAAAAATGGAACAAATGCTACAGCTGTTAAGCCTAAAAATGCTTTCTGATGAGCAACGCGACAAGCAAGTTAAAATCGCTCCAGATAATTTTGAAAAAGTAGTGTGCGATTGTGATGGCAAGTCTGTGCCAATTGAAAAGTGGTTCGAAATTTTCGAAAAAAATGCTGACGCATACGAACTTACAGATAAACAAAAATATGTGCAGGCTAGAGGCAAGATGAGCGGTGTTGCTAAACTTTTTCTTGAAGCTGAAAGTGTTTGTAATTATGATGAGCTTAAGAGCGTATTATGCGAAGAATTTATGGGAAGCTATAATAGTGCGGATATTCATCAGATGCTGCAAGAGAGAAAGAAGAAAAACAATGAATCTATGCACGAGTATATGTTGCATATGAAGAAAATAGCATCGGCTGGTTATGTGGAAGACGCGGCTGTCATAAGCCATATTGTAAACGGTCTTGACATAAAAAACGAGTACAAGTATGCAATGTATCGCTGTAAATCGTTCAGAGCCCTGAAAGGAGAGTTTGATATATATGAGCGTATGAACATATGTGAGAAAAAGAACAATCAACAAAGAGCAAGTGTCAAACATCAAAGTGCACAGGGTGGTAAAAAAGAGTATTGTTTTAACTGTGGCTCAGGCGAACACAAGCGCAAAGAATGTACGGCCGAAACAAAATGCTTTAAGTGTAATCAAAGTGGTCACATTTCGCGTAACTGTGATAAAGCCGATAAATTTGATAAAGTGCGCGTCATTGCTGATCACAGCCGCATTAAAAACATTCAAATAAATGGGATTAAAGTTGACTGTCTTGTGGATACAGGGTCAGATGTGACCTTAATCAAAGAAAGTGTCGTGAAGAGCATAAAAAACGTTGATCTTTTTAAAAGCATAACTACGTTGCGCGGTCTTGGACATATTACTACAAAGCCTATTGGATGCTTTGAGGCAGAGGTTATGATAGACAATTTGCAGACCGATCAGAAGTTTTTAGTTGTATCCAGTGCTCAGATCGATCACGATGTCCTGTTGGGGCATGATTTCATCAAAAAGTTTCGATTGATAGCCGACATGCAGGGGTACACATTTTTGAAGCTGGATGCAGACCCGATGCCAATAGAGGAGAATGCTCTCATATATAATGTCGTTGAAGAGGCACTTATATAGCACCGCCGCAATATCGCAATGAGATTGCGCAGATAATAGAATGCAGGTTTCAGAAGTCTACAGAAGTTGCAAAGCAGTGCCGAATTCAGCTGAAAATAGTGCCCGATGGAGTTGTCAAGCCGTTTCACCATTCACCAAGCCGATTAGCAGCAGACGAATCCAGCGCGGTGAAGAAACAGGTTGAGGAATGGGTCGAGCAAGGAATCGTGCGCAAGTCGTCATCAAATGTTGCGAGCAGAGTTGTTGTAGTTAAAAAAAAAGATGGTACACTACGCGTTTGCATCGATTACAGGAAGTTGAACAGCATGGTTTTGGTCGATTGTTTTCCTGTACCGCTGATGGAGGAAATCTTGGAAAAGCTGCAGCCGGCTAGGTGGTTTACAATAATGGACCTTGAGAATGGTTTTTTTCATGTGCCCATTGAAGAGCAGAGCAAGCCGTATACAGCATTCGTCACAAGAGAGGGGCTATTCGAGTTTAACAAGGCGCCTTTCGGATTTAAAAACTCGCCAGCTGCGTTTATTCGGTTCGTAAACTGTATATTTCAAGAACTAATCAACTCTGATGTTATGCAGCTTTATATGGACGACATTATTGTTTACGACGCGTCGCCCGATATGTGTATGCAGAAAACAAAATTGGTTCTGGAGACAGCAGCTCAATTTGGTCTGAAGATCAAGTGGAAGAAGTGCAGCTTCATGCAATCACGCATTAGCTTTCTTGGCCATATTATCGAGGACGGGCGAATCTGGCCCGGCAAAGAGAAGACAACAGCAGTCAGCCGTTTTGCTACGCCCAAAGACATCAAAGCAGTGCAAGCTTTTCTGGGACTCACTGGGTTTTTCAGAAAATTCATTCCTGGGTACGCACAAGTTGCACGGCCGCTAACAAATCTTCTCAGGAAAGAAGCAGTGTTCAACATAGGGGAAGCAGAGCAACAGTCGCTACAAAGCTTAAAGCAGCTACTTGCAATCGAGCCTGTATTGCATATTTATTCAAGAGAAGCGCCGACTGAACTTCATACAGATGCGTCCAAACAAGGGTTCGGAGCTGTGTTGCTGCAGCAGTTTGACGGCAGCTTTCATCCGATTTATTATTGGAGCAGAAAGACGACAGAAGCCGAGTCCAAGCGTCACAGTTATTATTTAGAGGTGAAAGCAGCCTATCTCGCGCTCAAAAAATTTCGTCACTATTTGTTGGGGATCCGATTTGATCTTGCTACTGACTGTGTGGCCTTTAAGCAGACAACAACTAAAGCAGACATTCCAAGAGAAGTTTCTCAGTGGATTTTGTATATGGAAGACTTCACATACAATGCAGTACATCGAACAGGAGAAAGAATGAGACACGTGGACTTTTTCAGCCGCTTCCCACAAACATGCATGTTCGTGATAACAGAGCTATCCGCTCGTATAAAGAGGGCGCAGCAAGATGACGAATTCGTCAAAGCCATACTGGAGATCCTGAAGCAGCACCCATACCAAGACTACAAGCTAAAAGGTGGCCTTCTGTTTAAAGTCGTCAATGGCAATGAGTTGCTTGCGGTACCGAAGCTGATGGAACGAGAAGTGATACAAGGGTCGCATGAAGTTGGTCATTTTTCGACAGCCAAGACGATGCACTCAATCCAACAGCAGTACTGGATTCCACACCTTGAGAGCAAGGTATCAAAGTTAGTTGCTAATTGTATCAGTTGCATTATTTTTAGCAAAAAGTTGGGCAAACCAGAGGGTTATCTGTATCTGTATAGACAAAGGAGACACGCCACTACACACGCTGCACATTGATCACTTGGGACCAATGGACGCAACAGCTAAACAATATAAGTACATTTTGGGTATAGTGGATGCGTTTTCAAAATTTGTATGGCTGTTTCCGACAAAATCAACCGGCTGCGATGAAATTATAAAGAGGCTGAGCGACTGGTCGTTTGTGTTTGGTTTTCCCAAACGCATTATAAGCGACAGAGGCGCAGCATTTACATCCAACGCTTTTGCCGAGTTTCTCAACGAAAACAAAGTTGAGCATGTGTGGACAACGACAGGAGTGGCCAGAGGCAACGGTCAGATCGAGAGAGTGAACCGTTCAATTTTGGGTATCATCGCGAAGCTGTCAATTCATGAGTCAACGAAGTGGTACAAATATGTGCCACAGGTCCAAAAGGCGATCAATTCGCATGTGCACGCAACATTGAAGTCGTCACCATTTGAGATCATGTTTGGAACCAAAATGCACAGCCAAGCTGAGAGTCGACTGTTGGAGGTACTCAACGAGGAGTTAGTTACACAGTTTAACGACGAGCGTCAGAAGCTGCGTGAGAAAGTTAAACACAACATTGATCAGGCGCAACAAGTCTATAAACGCAACTACGACAAAAAACATCGAGCTGACCACGGCTACAGAGAGGGATCTGGTAGCGATTAAGAGGACGCAGTTCGTCGCGGGACGCAAGCTAGCCAGCGAATATCTGGGTCCGTACGAAGTTACAAAAGTGCAGCGTAACGGCCGCTATGACGTCAGAAAGACAGCGCACATCGAGGGTCCAAATATCACATCAACAAGCAGTGACAACATGAAGCTGTGGCGTTTCGTATCCGAGAACGACGATATGTTGTCATCTGGGACAGATGAAGAAGATCAGGAGGGCCGAATGTAAAAGGCAAACCCATTAAGATGGCAACACCATGCTGTTAATTAACATAAGTATCGATATACAAGTCGTCGTCGGTGCTTGTGAGCAGCAGCGGCAAGTTGATTTAAAGAAGGAGTTGAAGAAAGTCGTTCTAAGCTACTGATTAAAGTACCACTCTTACTTTGTATGAAACACTATAACTATAATAAACAATATCGTCATAATAAATATTACATTTATTAACACCAGGCCGAGGTGCTCTGATGGTTATCAAAATAAGAACTAAAAACTAAAGACAATGAAATGTTACAGTTAGAGTCGGCGGAGCCGACTTCTGTGCCCGCGATAACGCTGAGCTTGCGCCTCGTGTGGGATATCCTATTACGAGCAGTTGCAGCTAAGTCGCTGACCGACAGAATGCGGCGTCGGCATAATTGGGCAAGTGCTCGGTCTGGAGTTCAGCAGACTTGCCGACCCAGTTGGGCTGCGCGTGTTACTTGTTAACTTATATATGATTTAAATAAAAACATTTATACCCCCAAAAACAGAAAAAAACACCAATTTAATTAATTTATTTATGTTATATTTTTCAGGTTACATATTTTATGCTTCCTTTTCAGGTTATATTTCTTGAAATAAATAAAAACAAATTTAAAAATAATCAAAAAACATGGTTTATTTATTTAATGTAGAGGGTATTTTTTATTACTTTTCTTTACAGGTTATATATATTTTCTTCTTTCAATGTATAGGGGTATTTAATTAGTTTTCTTTATAGGCTACATATTTTGCATCTTTTTTTTATTTCAGATGGGGTATTTTGGTTAGTTTTCTTTATAGGTTATATTTATTTTCTTCTTCTTTTAAGGTTATATTTTTTGTTGATATTTTTCATGAAATGGGATAAAAATTAACAGAATTAAAAGATTATTATTATTATAATTAAAATAAGATAGATTGTTTTTTTTTTTTAATTTAATTTTTGAATATATATTTATATATAAATAATAATAGATACATTTAATTTATTTAATTTTAATATATTAAATTAAAATACATTTTTCATTGTATGATTTTTTGATTTTTTGTATATTTGTTTTCTGACTATTATCTTTATTAGGTATTAATTCTATAATGGCCCCAAGCATATGTTTGGATGCCATCTCTCCTAATCTTACGCTTATCATCTTTAGAGCTTAATGTAGTTTTTATACCCTGATCCCATTAAAAATGGGAAAAAGGGGTATTATGGTTTTGTGCAAAAGTATGTAACAGGCATAAGGAAACAACTCCGACCCCATAAAGTATATATATTCTTGATCACTATCAATAGCCGAGTCGATTAAGCCGTGTCCGTCTGTCCGTCCGTCTGTCCGTCTGTATGAACGCACGTTTCTCAGAGACTACAAAAGCTAGAGACTTCATATTTGAAATATAAGTTCTCGTAGTGCCGGGACAAGACCAGTTTATCATTTTTTTTCGATATCTCGTCCCGTTCAAAAGTTATCGATAAATTTCGATTCCAGCCAAGTGTTTTTCGGGTATAACTTGAAAGTTATTAAAGCTAGCGACTTTATATTTAAGTTTAAGTTACTGTTCTTCCCGCTCGATACAAACTCATCATTTTTTCGATATATCAATCTTTTCAAAAGTTATCGATAAATTAAGATTCCAGAACAGTGTTTTTAAGGTATAGCTTAAAAGTTATAAGATGTAGAGACATCAAATTTGTTACATATATTCTCCTATAGCAAACAAAGGTTAAATACATTTCACTTTTTGGATACCCCTCCCCAATCTCACAGAAATCGAAAAATACGTAATTTTAAAGGTATGACCTTCGGATTTTACAAAGTTGCACATTTATATGCTATCTTTATGTTTTACAAATTTCATTTTGATCAGACAATAAACAAAGAAGTTATTAACGATTCAATGTACCATAGTTTAAAGCCAAAGGAAGAAGAAGAATCAAAGCAAATGTATGACGCGCGTAGCAAGCAGCTGTTGTATGTATATGTATGAATGCAGATAAATAACTTTAATGAATGTAAGACCTTGGATCAGGGTATCTCCTAGTCGGGAACTCTCGACTAGAGCACTCTTACTTGTTTTTAACTCTATGTGTGTATAATTTATGGATCTTTGATCTAAACATCGTCATTGAATCCTTAAATTGTGTATTTGTAAATAGACATTCCTTATAACTATCTATACTAAGCTTATCTTATGCAGACCTCTTTACACCTTTGGATTTTTTTATGCACCCTCCCCCCTCAAGAGACAGGGAATACATTTTTGCTCTAAGCCCAACAAACTCTAACATACGTTTCCCACAATTCTCATCCTTCATCATACCCAGGACTTTTTTGTTGCACCTTTTCATCCCATATAGTTTTGTCAACTCTTTAGGATACTCAGAGGTATCAAACCTCATTTCAATATCTTTAAAGAAATTGTTAGTCTCTATTGAATATATAAATGAATCTGTATCCATATAATTTAGAGAGACTTTCTCCTGAAATTTGGGTTTCATGTAATCATAATGGAAATCATACATTTGCCATTTAAATAATCCTAAGCCAGTGAAACCTAAATACATGGGCTTATCATAATCATTATGAAGGTGTTGCATCTGGATGGCATACATATCTTCAGAAAATTGTGCAGAGCTATGAAAACTCCCCTTCGCAATAAGCGCCCGTGCCAACCGCTTACAATTTTTGTCTCCCATGATGTAATCAGTTTCACATCCTTGCGTTTTTCAACATTCTCCATGGTTTTCCCATAGACAGCGTTGTTTAAAAGTTTGAAAAACTCTTTTTCAAAATTGTTTTTTGCTAGTGTCCTATTGTGGGTGTTAAGATCGATGTACTTTTTAAGCCAAGGTGACTGTTTAAATTTAAGTACTCTATGGATCTTTGTTAATAATAACCCATTACGCAAACACTGTTGAAGATTTGTGTAATGAATCGGATATTTCCCCTTAGATCTGAGATCAGCATTAAGTTTATTTACTTTAGCCTCGGGTGTGGGTTTTTGGTTAAGCGGACAAAAGGGGAGGTCATTATGGTGGTCATGAAGATGATTAGGATACAAAAGGTCTACTTCGAGAATATACCCATCTTCGGAGGTTTCTGTAATGGATGAGATATCGAGTGTTCTAATTTCATCTTCATTTAGCCATTGAAACCCAGTGTATGGAAGACTCTGTGACATAGCCCAACCATACAGATTATTTGCATCTAAATACATTAAATATTCTGATGGTTTGCTATCATCATAGTCACTCAAATATTTGTGGTTGGCTTTCGAGTACCGTTTACAGCACTGAACTAACCCGCCACGACTACCACTTTGGATGAATCTGTACATGTCGATATCTGTTAATAACTCAAGCTCTATCTCTGTGGTTTTAAGCATTGCATCCCACGAAGGGGGAGCAGGGTCTAGTGAATAAATTTTTTGACACAATGAACGAAAATTTTGAAAAACGTCAGTTTTTAGATATAATTCCATGTAATCTTTTAGGGTCTGACAACCAAAGACTGCCCAAACATTTTGCGCATTTGCATAATCCTCAGGGGAACATTCTTTATTAGTATGACTATTAAAGAAATTTTCCCTTGAAGGCAGATAAGTGTCAGTTAACGGTTCTTGTGAATCTAGGTACTCATAGGGAAAGACACCCTTTCTACGTACAAGGTTAAATTGATTGTCTAGAGGGAAAAAACTTTTTACAGTCTGGAAGCTTTCAGTACTCAAATTAGCACTTAATCTAATTTCTAGATTTTTTTCGTGGGACGCAATGTATGTAAAGTTCTCTAACAAATAAATGCGAATCATATCGCGAGAAATTATGGAAAAATACGGGGACAAAAGGTGCAAGCTGAAAATTAATATTACACTTGTTATGTGCTGCCCCCCTATATTTACCAGTTAAATGACAATGGTCTCTTACTCTATCAGACCCTACTAAAACTAGTCTCCTCTATCAAGCTCATTTGTATGGGGACTATAGTATTAAGGTAATTGGTATAAATTTCAGTTACATCTCTAATAAAAGATCTAACAAATTTTATACCGGCTTTTCCCCAGTCTCTAGCACAAATTTATCTAACCTTGAGTCAAAATGACACTTAATGTAATAAAAGGCTATCGGAATATGTTGAGAAGTTGCTATAACATTCTCACTAACCTGAGTATTGATGGGGCTAAGTATGCACTCGAAGTCTGCATAGATTACAAAGGGTACATCTAAACTACGATTAAAATTTTTAAAACATAGAC
The DNA here is from genome assembly GCA_035045305.1 of Drosophila maculinotata. Taxonomy (NCBI): domain Eukaryota; kingdom Metazoa; phylum Arthropoda; class Insecta; order Diptera; family Drosophilidae; genus Drosophila; species Drosophila maculinotata. The sequence goes on from JAWNPD010000022.1 coordinate 208,729, forward strand.
TTTTCCAAACTCGGCAGTGAAGCAACGACTTTACCACATTGAAGTTTGTGTTCTTGTTGTAGTCTCTCGCTGTGAGAATAGTTTAGACAGGCGTTGCAGAAATATAGTTGGTGCTGGTTAGATGTAAGTTGTGAGCTAACAAGTTTGAAATTAAAAAACAAAAACATTTTATATGAAATAAAAATTTTAAAATAGCAAGTATTTATATTTTTGTAACATACCTTGATATATTTTTAATCCATGAAAAATGTGCCACTCCATTACTCTCCAGAAGCATAAGGCTGATGTGGTTTTCGGTTTCCTGCTCATAATCCGTTAAATATAGTGGGCCAATGACTATATTTTGTTCCTCATCGAACCCAAACACATTTATGCTTATGTTTCCGTTTTGAATCTCAAAAACTTTAATTTGTTTAAGAGGTAGCGGGAAATCTAAATTGTTGAAGTTCAGAGTTAATGAACCATTTGTTGCTATCGTTGAGCTCCGGATGTTCTCTATTATAGCTAGAGCATATTGCTGACTGATTATTTTTAGGCGTTTTAAAGGCTGATGCCCATGTTTTAATGCCCATTTAAAACAAAACTCATCAGCGTTCTTTACATTTACCAGCGCCTTTTTTGTTTTTAGCGCTTTGGATAAGTCTATATAGCTTGAGCCTTTTAATGGAGTATATTTATTTATGTTTAGCTCCAGTCTAATTATTCTGATCATGGTCCAACCGCTATCCTTCTCCTGGAACTTACCCATTTTCCCACGGATGATTGCAGAGTGCTGGATGAAAATGTCCTTCACATTGCTTCCACTTGTGATTACACACATGTTTGTCTGGTGGGATTTAACAGACATCACCATTTCAACATCACAGAATTTAATGTATTCAGCAAAGAGCTCTAGGTTCGCTTTACATGATGTATGTGTACAGAGGTATTAGAGCTTCTCCTGCTTCATCCATAAATTCAATGGGGTCTAGAAGCTCCTCTCGCATATTCTCAAATGAGAATGTAGATATGCGGTTTTTGAAGCCGCTCGAGATATGTTGCACCGCACTATTTAGCGGTGAGAACACATTCATTTTGTGAGCGTTTGATGTCAAATGCGAACTCCATTTTGAAGATGCTACTTGTAGAGCGCACGCATTGCAGACTTTCTTTTCCTTTGAAGGAACGTGCTGATGGGAGTTGCTGGTGCTGGGAGTGTTGAAGATGTTGGGTGTGTTGTAGATGTTGGGAGTGATGAGCGTGTTGAAGTTGTTGTTGTTGGTGCTGGTGATGGAGGTGTTGGGTGTGTTGTAGATAATGGGTGTGTTGTAGATGTTGGGTGTGTTGTAGATGTAAGGAGTTATATAGTTGATGTTGGGCGTGTTGAAGTTTCTGATGGGGGTGATGGGTGTGTTGAAGTTGATGTTGCTGATGTTGGAGGTGTTGGAGTTGTCGGTGTGTGTTGTTGATGATGGGTGTGTTTATAGTTATCGTTTCAAAATAGTTGGGTGTTATAGGGTTGCGAACGTTGTTAACGCTTATATAATTCGCGTTGTATATATTGTTGAACCCATCGTCGTTCATGGAGTTATTGTTGTTGTTTGCTGCCATATCGATGGATTGATTTTTTGTTTGTATATTTTTTAAGAAATTTTCACTGAACATAATATTTTTAAATGAAACGCGTGGTACTAGGACTATAGTTATAGAACTACTGAAGGAATGCTCATTTAAAAGCGTATTTCAATAGATTTTTGCTCCAAGATTTGGTTATTTTCAATGCAGGCCCTAATCAGGTTTGGTCTAGCATATGTTTTAGGTGAGGGGTGAAACTCTCTAACAATCAAGTTCCCACATAAAATGTTGTGGTTACTGTGATTATGTGAACCCAAAACCATAAAGGCAATAAATTAAAAATGGACTCTTCACCGCTCTTGTTTATATTTGTTTGATCTTTACTTGTCAACAAGCAAAGTCACAAGTACGCACATTCATTCATAAATTAAGTGTCACAGAACCGACACATCCTTACTACTAATGATCTTTGAAAATAAGTTTGCATCCGATCCGATGAAAAACCAAAAAATAACATACATCTGTTTTCCCGCCGTTTTCAAAAATTGGGAGGCGATTTTGCAAAATTTTGAAGTCCTGTTGTTAATATTTTGTTATGCAGAGCATAACAAATCAATTTGAAGATTATACCACGAAAATTCATTTTTCCACATGCAACTCACCACTTTCCACTTTTGGAGGTGATTTTCAACAAAAAATCTTCACAGGGGAGCGCATTTACACATAATTGATACACATTTCTTCATCAATTTGTATATTGATCTGTGAAAAAAAGTTTTCACCTGATCCGATAAAAAACCAAAAAGTTGCATACAACTTTTTTACCGCCGTTTTCCATGTTTTTGGGTTTATTTTCCAAAAGTTTAAAGTCCAGGTGTTAATATTTTGTTATGAGAGCATTGAAAATCAATTTAAAAATAATCAGACGAAAATTTAATTTTCACCCATTTAACCCACCATTTTCTTCCCAGGGGGATGCATTTTCCACAAAATTGGTAATCAATTTTTATAATGTTCTTTGAAAATTAGTTTGCACCCGATCCGATGAATAACCTTTTACCAACTTTTTGGGTTGATTTTCCAAATTTTTGTGGTTAATTTTTATACCCTGATCCCATTAAAATTGGGAAAAAGGTATAATGATTTTGTGCAAAAGTATGTAAGGAAGCATCTCCGACCCCGAGTCGATCTAGCCATGTCCGTCTGTCTGTCCGTCTGTCCGTCTGTCCGTCTATCCGTCCGTCTGTATGAACGCGCGTTTCTCAGAGACTACATAAGCTAGAGACTTCATATTTGAAATATAATTTCTCGTAATGCCGGGTCAATACAAGTTTATCATTTTTTCAATTTTTCATTTTTTCAATATCTCATCCCGTTCAAAAAATATCTATAAATTTCGATTCTAGAACAGTGTTTTTAAGGTATAGCTTTAAAGTAATAAGAGGTAGAGGCACCAAATTCAGCACGTTTATTTTCATATATAATTAATTCGTAGTTTTAGTGGTTTGACCTTCGGATTTCACATAGTTTGTCTCACATTTAAATGCCATCTTTATGTCCTACAAATTTCATTACGATCGGACAATAAACAAAAAAGTTATTTACGATTCAGTGTAACATAGTTTGGGGCCAAAGGATGAAGAAGAAGCAAAGCAATTGCATGACGACGAGCAGCCAGCAGCTTGTGTTTGTATGTGTGTTTGTGTGTGTGTTGCAATGTATGAATGCAGATAAAGAATTATGAATGTAAGAACTGGGCTCAGGCTAGTCGGGCACTCTCGACTAGATCACTCTTACTTGTTTGTTATGTAGAGCATCGAAAATTAATTTGAAGATAATCGGACGAAAATTAAATTTTCACCCATACAACCCACTATTTTCTTCCCAGTGGGGTGCATTTTCCACTAAATTGGTACACAATTTTTATAATGTTCTTTGAAAATAAGTTTGCACTTGATTAGTTGAAAAACCAAAAAGTTGCATGCAACTGTTTTCCCGCCGTTTTGCCCACTTTTTGGGTTGATTTTGAAAAATTTACAAGCCCTGTTAATATTTTGTTATGTAGAGAAACAAATTTTGATTGATTGGTGAACTTACATGTTTTATTTTGGGCGTTAACTATGTTAGCCTACTCGGGTGTGGTTCAATTAAAGTTGGGCGCCAATTATGAAGATCACTCGACTACGCTGTAGGTAATTATGTAACCAGAGATCGCACGATGAAGTTATACATCTTGAAGATCCCTCGGTGTTACAGGTAATCCCTCGACTATGCTTATAGCTTGAAGATCCCTCGGTGGCGCGTAGGGTGCGTTTACCTCTTACTCGCTGGTCCTCCTTATGAGGTAGGGAAGCTGTTACGCTTCCAATCGCTGGCCTTGTGGCTCAGTGATATATTAATTAATAACGAAATGATTTAACGGCTAAGGCCGGAGCAATGATATTTATTGTGGTCTCTTTAGAGAACAATACAAAACTGAATTACAAGTTACAAGCAAGCTTAAGCTAAGGTTACAAACATAAGCTACAAATGCATAGCCGGCAAGCCGACTCAGCATAAGCGAAAACGCTGCTCTTGCGACACAGCTCATATCATGCCAATGCATAAGCTACAAAGTCACAGCCGGCAAGCCGACTCAGCTGCTCTGGCGGCACATGCAAGTGTCATGTTACCGTCGCTGACTACTGCAGCTGGTGCACAGAACAACGTTATTTGACGCGTCAGCGCTATGCGAGGCATGCTTAGTGACTTATTGCTATATGTTCGAGGGTTACTCGATAACTTATATACATATACAATTATAAGTATATATATAAGAAACATTTGTAATACTGAGCGACATCTTTGTTGCCCGGTAGTAGCGTATGGCCCGTAAAGCCATACAACACATAGACAGGCGTTCAATGTTAAGATCACAATAGGAATATATACATATATATAATAAAAACAAGTAAGAGTGCTCTAGTCGAGAGTGTCAAACTAGGATAAACCCTGATCCAAGGTCTACATTCATTGAAGTTATTTATCTGCATTCATACATAGAAACACACACACACACATATACAAACAAAAGCTGCTGGCTACGCGCGTCATAAATTTGCTATGCTTCTTCTTCTTCCTTTGGACCCAAACTATGTTACATTGAATCGGTAATAACTTTGTTTATTGTCCGATCGTAATAAAATTTGTAGGACACACCAATGGCATATAAATGTGAGACTATGTAAAATCCGAAGGTCATACCCCTAAAAGTACGTATTTTTTGATTTCTGGGAGATCGGGGAAGGGTATCCAAAAAGTGAAAAGTATTTAACCTCTGTATGCTATTGAAGAATACATGTACCTAATTTTGTGACTCTACGTCTTATAACTTTTAAGCTATACCTTAAAAACACTGTTTTGGAAACTTAATTTATCGATGATTTTTGAAAGGATTGAGATATCGAAAAAAAATGATGAGTTTGTTTAGAGCCGGCAGTACAGTAACTTCAACTTAAATATAAAGTTTCTAGCTTATATGACTTTCAAGTTATGCCCGAAATCGAAATTTATCGATAAATTTTGAACCCGGCACTACGAGAATATGAAGTCTCCAGCTTTTGTAGTCTCTGAGAAACACGCGTTCATACAGACGGACAGACGGACAGACGGTCAGACGGACAGACGGACATGGCTATATCGACTCGGCTATTGATACTGATCAAGAATATATGTACTTTATGGGGTCGGAGATGCTTTCTTATGCCTGTTACATACTTTTGCAGAAAACCATAATACCCATTTTTCCCATTTTTAATGGGATCAACAAACAAAAAGCCGTGGTACTCATTTTATTACCCAATGTAGAGGTATCTATGGTTTCCCAAGATCACCCCATTCTGGGTAAAGCAACTGGCATACTTGTAAAGTTTAATGAAACTATTATTATAAAGGTACTGAACAAGCGTATGTAGTTAAGACACATTAAACATTTGAAATACAAAAAAAATATGGCACAAAAACAAATACAATTTTTAAGAACAGCGTCATCTCTGATACTAGATTTCGATGGCAAAGCTGAAAATCTAAGAAGTTTCTTGGACGCGTTGCGTTTAGTGGACCCGATCAAAGAGACACACGAGTCAACTTATCAAGACTAAATTAAAAGGCCATGCAAAAGATTTGACAGGTAATGAGCAGACAATTGCTAATATCATTACAAAACTATCAAATACAGTTAAGGGAGAATCAGTAGAAGTTATCCCATCCCATTTTATGGGAAATTTTATTCATCCGAATTAATTAGAGAAATTAGTTTTGCTGTTCCGATCAGAAGTACTAGGAACTTTTTCGCGATTTCTCTGCAAGCCTGTAACTATGTAGTCCATAACCCTTTTCGGATCTTATGCTCTACCTTTTCCAGATAATAAGTAATGCTACTTCTGTCCCTACTCTCAGAACTGTACAATAACAACATCTGTCTAACATTTAAATAGTCTTTGTTCATTTCTTGTATTTATATTGTATGTTCTATTCTTATTTCGCGATCTTCGTAGCCGCGCGTTATGCGGCGCGCCCCTCGGTCGGTTGGGCGGGAGGTGGGTTGCATGTTGCCTGGGTCTGCGCGTTAACAAGCCCTGGCTTGGTATCGTTGGGCCACTTGAATGTACTGTTCGTTAGTACATCAACGTCCATAGACATTACATTACATCCAATACATGGAGGTCATACAGGCATATCAAAAACTTTAGCTATGGTAAAGAGACATTAGGTTAGGTTAGGTAACCTAACCTAAAAAGACATTGCTACTTGAAAAATATGACATGTCATATAACAAAGTATGTACGTAATTGTCCAAAATGCCAAGTATCGAAAACAACTATTCATACAAAAACTCCTATGACCATAACAGACACACTAATATGTGATTTTGATAGAGTGATATAGTAGATATAGGTCCGCTACCTAAATCTGAAAATGGTAATGAATACGCAATTACATTGATATGCGATTTAACCAAATATCTTGTAGCTATTCCAATTCCAAACAAAAATGCTAATACTGTTGCAAAAGCAATATTCGAATCTTTTATACTAAAATTCGGGCCAATGAAGACGTTTATTTCGGACAAGGGGACTGAATATAAAAGTTATGTAATTAGCGACCTGTGCAAATATTGAAAAATAGACAATATAACGTCTACAACACACCACCACCAGACAGTTGGAACAGCAGAAAGAAGTCATAGAACTTTTAACGAATACATTCGTTCATATATATCGGTTGATAAAACAGATTGGTATGTAAGGCTCCAATATTTTGTTTACTGATTCAACACGACCCCCTCTATGACACATAGTTATTATCCATATGAGTTAGTTTTTGGCAAACAAAATAATTTGCCCACGTATTTTAAGAAAATAGATGTAGTTAGTAGAAGATTAAGCTAAGGAATCTAAATTTAGATTAGAACAGGCTAATAAAAGAGCAAAAATAAGTAAGAACAGCATAAGGCTAAAAGAAAGGAATACTATGACAAGAATATAGTTAATTTCGAATTAAAAATAGGAGACATGGTTCTTTTAAGAAATTAAACTTTCCATAAGCTGGAATCAGCATATTTAGGCCCTTATACTGTTGAAACAAGTAGGAGTGCTCTAGTCGAGAGTGCCCGACTAGCCTGAGCCCAGTTCTTACATTCATAATTCTTTATCTGCATTCATACATTGAAACACACACACACAAACAAACACAATATGCTGGCTGCCGGCTGCGAGTGTCATGCAGTTGCTTTGCTTCTTCTTCTTCCTTTAACCCCAAACTATGTTACATTGAATAGTTATTAACTTGTTTGTTTATTGTCCGATCGTAATGAAATTTGTAGGACATAAAGATGGCATATTTATGTGAAAATATGTAAAATCTGGTCATACCTCTAAAGCGTATGTATTTTTCGATTTCTTGGAGATCGGAGGAAGGTATCCAAAAAGTTAAATGTATAGGAAAATATACATACCAAATTTGGTGCCTCTACCTCTTATAACTTTTGAGCTATGACTTTAAAGCACTGTTCTGGAATCTTAATTTATCGATAACTTTTAAACGGGTTGAGATATCGCAAAAAATTGATAAGTTTGTATAGGGGCAGTACGATAACTTAAAATTAAATATAAAGTCTCTAGCATCTATGACTTTCAAGTTATGCTCGAAAAACACTTATCTGGAATCGAAATTTATCGATAACTTTTAAACGAGACAAGATATCGAGAATAAAATTGAATAACTTGTATTGACCCGGCACTACGAGAACTTATATTTCAAATATGAAGTCTCTAGCTTTTGTAGTCTCTGAGAAACACGCGTTCATACAGATGGATGGACAGACGGACAGACAGACGGACATGGCTATATCGACTCGGCTATTGATACTGATCAAGAATATATATACTTTATGGGGTCGGAGATGCTTTCTTATGCCTGTTACATACTTTTGCACAAAACCATAATACCCCTTTTTCCAATTTTTAATAGGATCGAGTAATAAAAGGTACAAAAAGTACATAAAGACTGATAAAAACCGTATCGCCCTTAATATGACAATGAAAAAAAAAAAAAAAAGTAAAATCAAAATCAAAATCAAAATTTAAAAAAAGTGATGGCCTAATCAACCACTCACATTGATTAAATATTGAAACACAAAATTTATCTTAAAAACATAAAAAAAAACATACATTCTCTTATTAAACCTTTAAATTAAAAATTATCTTTATGTAAGTCAAATTTTTAATAATCATTTATTCCAAAAAAAAAAAATTGTTCACACGTATATATTGTAAAATGTATTTTACTTTAAATAACTTAATATTTTTACGTAATTTTTTTAAAAAGGGAGTTGTAATATATATATGCATTCAAACCAGCTAAATGCATAAACATATAAATACAATATAATTATACATAGCAAGCGCATATAGAGACGTTGAGCATGTTTATATGTTAGCGTAGGTCACTAGCCTCAACTGGATATTTGAAACCACTTGAGCAGCGAAGAACTGCTGACACGCAGATTTCCACGCTTAGCCAAATGCGCATATTTACTGAGTACATATAAGTTCTCTATATGCATATACATACATAAGACTCTCACACTTTATGTATAAGCTAGCAAGAAGTATTTTGCAATAAAGGAAATCATTCTAATTCTGACCACAAAGAAACATTTTTCATTTTCAACATAACACCTTACAGAAGATTATCGGACAAAAATGAAATTTTCGCCCATACAACCCAACATTTTCTTCCCAGGGGTGCGTTTTCCACAAAATTGGTACACATTTCTTAATCAATTTTTTCCAAAATTTTAAAGTCCTGTTAATATTTTGTTATGTAGAGCAAGGGTGGGCAGCCAAATTTAGCAAGTGAGCCCGACAACAACATCTACAACAAACACCGCTACTGTGGTCGTTAATCTGCGCAAAACTAACACAACAAATGTGTGCACTGAACAAAATAATAAATTCAAAACTCAAAGTTATTCAATAGTATTTATATGAGACATGTTAAGTTTGAATTTTTTTAGCCAGTGTACAGGGACCTAACTGCTATTTTATTGCTTTGCGATCGCGGCTCGAGTCGAAGCATCGGCGCACACTTCATGTATTTTGTTTTTGGAATCTCGCAAACGCGTCGCGACGAAATGCAGATGTCACGCGGTCGCGGCTCGGGTCTAAGAATCGGCGCACACTTCATGTATTTTGTTTTTGGAATCTCGCCGACGGCGCACAAGCGATTTGCAGACGCCGATTGTTAAAAAATAACGGAGTGAGCTCAGTGAGCTCCGTGAGCCACTACGCGCCCACCCTTGATGTAGAGCATTAAAAATCAATTTGAAGAAAATCAGACGAAAATTTTACTTTCCACATACAACATACAATTTTTCTCGTAGGGAGATGATTTTTAAAAAAAAATTTGTATACACTTCTTAATGAATTTGAATAATAATTTTTACAAATAACTTTCAACCCGATCCAATATAAAACCATAAAGTTGCATACAACTGTTTTCCCGCCGTTTTTCACCTTTTTGGGTTGATTTTGCAATATTATAAAGTCCTGTTGTTAATTGCTTGTTATGTAAAGCATTGAAAATAATTTTAAAGATAATCGGACGAAAATTAAATTTTCACCATACAACCCACCATTTTCCTCTTGGGGGGGGGGGGGGGGTCATTTTAAAAATAAACTGGTATACAGTTCTCAATGAATTTTTATAATGATCTTTAAATAAAAAATTCAACCCGATCTGATGAAAAACAAAAATGTTTCATACAACGGGTTACAGACTAACAGGAAACTACTGTACAAATTTCAGCTCTCTTGCTTTTTTAGTTTGGGCCCTGCGTTGATCACTAATCACCAGTATATAGATAGATACTCCCAATCCAATAAACAGAATTTAAAAAAACACAGATATAGTCACACAGACAGACTGACAGATACCCAAACACATACCGACAGACAGACAGACCGACAGACAGACAGACACACAGACAGACAGACAGGCAGAAAGACACCGACAGACACCCAGCCACAGAAATATTGACAGATAAACATAGACGGACAAACAGACATAAACGCAGACAGACAGAAACAGACAGATAGACACAGACAGACACACACAGACTGACAGACAGACTGGCAGAAAGATACAGACAGATAGACACAGACAGACACAGACAGACACAGACAGACACAGACAGACACAGACAGACATAGACAGACACAGAGAGACACAGACAGACACAGACAGACACAGACACACACAGACAGACACAGACAGACACAGACAGATACAGACAGACACAGACAGACAGAAAGCCAGACAAACACATGCAGCCAAACAGGCATACAGACAGACACAGACCGACACAAACAGACACAGACAGACACAGCCAGACAGACAGATGCAGACAGACAGACACACAGACGAACACAGACAGACACCCAGACACAGAATTATTGACAGATAAATCGAGACCGACAGACAGACATATTTACAGACAGACAGACACTGCCAGACAGACAGACAGATAGACCCACACCGACATTAACAAATAGACAAACACAGACAGACACCCTGCACAGACATATTGCCAGATAGACACAGACGGACATATACACAGACAGAAACAGACACAGACAGACTGACACAGACAGACAGACAGACAGACAGACAGACAGACAGACAGACAGACAGACAGACAGACAGACAGACAGACAGACAGACAGACAGACAGACAGACAGACAGACAGACAGACAGACAGACAGACAGACAGACAGACAGACAGACAGACAGACAGACAGACAGACAGACAGACAGACAGACAGACAGACAGACAGACAGACAGACAGACAGACAGACAGACAGACAGACAGACAGACAGACAGACAGACAGACAGACAGACAGACAGACAGACAGACAGACAGACAGACAGACAGACAGACAGACAGACAGACAGACAGACAGACAGACAGACAGACAGACAGACAGACAGACAGACAGACAGACAGACAGACAGACAGACAGACAGACAGACAGACAGACAGACAGACAGACAGACAGACAGACAGACAGACAGACAGACAGACAGACAGACAGACAGACAGACAGACAGACAGACAGACAGACAGACAGACAGACAGACAGACAGACAGACAGACAGACAGACAGACAGACAGACAGACAGACAGACAGACAGACAGACAGACAGACAGACAGACAGACAGACAGACAGACAGACAGACAGACAGACAGACAGACAGACAGACAGACAGACAGACAGACAGACAGACAGACAGACAGACAGACAGACAGACAGACAGACAGACAGACAGACAGACAGACAGACAGACAGACAGACAGACAGACAGACAGACAGACAGACAGACAGACAGACAGACAGACAGACAGACAGACAGACAGACAGACAGACAGACAGACAGACAGACAGACAGACAGACAGACAGACAGACAGACAGACAGACAGACAGACAGACAGACAGACAGACAGACAGACAGACAGACAGACAGACAGACAGACAGACAGACAGACAGACAGACAGACAGACAGACAGACAGACAGACAGACAGACAGACAGACAGACAGACAGACAGACAGACAGACAGACAGACAGACAGACAGACAGACAGACAGACAGACAGACAGACAGACAGACAGACAGACAGACAGACAGACAGACAGACAGACAGACAGACAGACAGACAGACAGACAGACAGACAGACAGACAGACAGACAGACAGACAGACAGACAGACAGACAGACAGACAGACAGACATACAGACACAGACAAAAACAGACAGACACAGACAAAAACAGACAGACAGATAAACATAATTTATCTGCCACTCTCACTCTTTTATTTAGTATTGGAACTTTTTATATCGACGTTGTTTTTGCTTTAAGCTAAATTCTAGTAAACGTTTAAGTCATACCATTTAGCTTTCTCTTTTTTTATGTTCTCTTTTGCTTTAGGCTTTCATGTCAGTTAATTTTTTTATTGCTGTGTTTTTAATTTGTTTGTATTTTCGTCAGTTTTATTGTTTTTTTGTGGTAGACTTGGGCCATACGTGCAAGTCTTTTGAGCGGTTCGCCGTGGCCAACTATTCGGTGGGCGACGGAATCTTTGTATATGGGCGTGGAGGATCTGGAGGCGTGCGCTTTCGTGCGTTGGCCTTGTTTTTATCAAACAGAAAATACTAAGCTCCTTTGGCACTTTTACACACACATTCCCTGGTTCCTGAAGCGGCCTTGATTAGGTGTGGCGTTCCTGGGCTCTCTGGCGTCCGTGAGGTAGTTGGTATAAAGATTAAGCCGCAATCTATTATCGCGTGCAATATATCCCGTAACTGGCAGAAGGGCCCAAAGACAAATTTAAATTTCCGCGTTTTATATATCTTTTTTTTCACGTGTTAACAATGTTAACATAATTTCACAATAATTAAATCGGCAGACTCCTAGCAAGCGTAGCTTTCGTTTCTTTGTTCTTGCTTAACTTTAATCTCTTAATGGCTTAGAATTTTTTATTTTATTTTTGCGGGTTTGCGGGTAACCACGAGGTTACCGAAGGTGAATTATAATTTTTTCTTTTTGTTCTCATCTGCTCTACTGAACTGGCTTGATCGACGAACTCCAAAGAAAGAATGCAAGAACCCGTTGCCGAAGCTATCTGCCCGACCCGAGTAATTACTCACCACAGTCTAGCTCGATATCGCTAATCAACGCAGGCTTTAAGTTTGGCGCTGCCAACTGCATTTCATTCTTCTTTTTCAGGGTTTGTGTCTAAACTATTTTAAAAACAAGTAAGATTGCTCTAGTCGAGAGTGCCCGACTAGGATGTACCCTGATCCAAGGTCTTACATTCATTGAAGTTATTTATCTCCATTCATACATAGAAACACACACACATATACAAACAAAAGATGCTGGCTAAGCGCGTCATACATTTGCTATGCTTCTTCTTCTTCCTTTGGCCCCAAACTATGTTACATTGAATCGTTAATAACTTCTTTGTTTATTGTCCAATCGTAATAAAATTTGTGGGACACAAAGATGGCATATAAATGTGAGACTATGTAAAATCCGAAGTTCATACCCCTAAAAATACGTATTTTTCGATTTCTTGGAGATTGGGGAGGGGTATCCAAAAAGTGAAATGTATTTAACCTCTGTATGCTATTGGAAAATATATGTACCAAATTTGGTGACTCTACCTCTAATAACTTTTAAACTAGAGGTATTGAAAAAATATATAATGAGTTTATATCGAGCCGGTAGTACAGTAACTTAAACTTAAATATAAAGTTTCTAGCTTTTATGACTTTCAAGTTATGCCCGAAAAAAAACTTGTCTGAAATCGAAATTTATCGATAACTTTTGAACGGGACGAGATATCGAAAAAAATGATGAACTTGTATCGTCGGCGGATTCTTGGTAGAAAGAAACGTCTATAGCAACAGCATACTTCTAAAAAACTTCGAACTTGCTTTATGTTCTTGGGCGTTGGCCAGTTCAATATAAAAAAAAATTTGTCCGGGTCCGTAGCGATACCTCCACTTCCAGTTTCGAAACCTAAGTATTTAACCTTGGTGACACATATTTTGTTTTTTGAGATATTTAGTGTAAGATGGGCTTTTCGAAATTGATTGGCAATTCTGACTTACACAGCTATATGAGACGCAAAATCTTCCGATACTATACAGAGGTCATTTTAATGCGCGAACACGCAATGGCGAAAATCTTCTGGAATTAACGAATCCATTAGACGACACATTGTTGACGAAACATTGCAAAGACAAAAATGTTTTACCGTGAATTGGTAAAGGGATCTGCCTGATACTGTAAAAGCAGTCAACGGCTTCGCTTTATTCAACTCAATCTGCCAATAAGCGTCTTTAAGATCCAACTTGGAAATTAAATTTGCCTTTGGTAGACGAGCGAATAAACCATCAATGCTTTGTAACAGATATGCATCCTTTTGTGTCGCCTCATTTAATTTTCGGGCATCTAAGCACAACCGATTTTTATTTGGCTTCACCACTAATCGAATGGGAGAACTCCAGGCACTTTGAGAGGGTTCGATCACCCCTAACTGTATCATACAATCAATTTCTTTAAACATTATTTTTTCAACGGCTGGGCTTACAGGGTAGTGCCTTTGTTTAACGGCCCTGCCATCAGCAATTCCCATGTGGTGTTTTATTTCTCCTGTACCCCCTAAACCTTACTTTTCGAAACTAGGGAACAATACCTTAACAGCCTCTAATTGTCTTAGTTGGGTTTCGGATAAGGGATATTGTTCTGCTGTGACGAAATTTCCCTCATCCGAAGTTCATATAAAACTAATTATTCCTGGCGCAAATCCAAATAAACGCCAAAAATCTATGCCTAAGATCAGCCTTTGGGAGATAGACGGAATAACATAAAATTCTATATCCTCCTCCTTTTCTTGATACTTCATGCGAACTTTAAGTATGCCAAGTACCTGATGTGGTTTTGAATCGGCTGTACGCACGTGTGACTTTATTGCTTTAAAATTTTATAATTCTGAAAATTTCGTTAGAGCTAATGTTGAACCTACACAACTAATATTGGCTCCAGTGTCGAGCAATCCTTATTTGGAAAAATTCATTCTGTCACTATTACTATGAAAAATTGTGGATACTATTAAATGCCTCCCATTCTTAAACTTACCCTGTAGATCCTCATAAAACCAAATGTCATAAAATATAGAAAGTTCTTTCAATCGCTGTGATGGAAAATACAAAACTTATACCAATAATCTCGGTCGAGCGTGTTCAAAAGCTCGAACACTCGAATTCCGAAGATAAATTCAATTTAAATACTTAACTTACACGTTTCTTTACGGAACCAACTAATATTTCAATTAAATTGAGCTATCTTTCTTTATTTATTTATTTTTTTTATATTTGCTGTATTCACTGTTGATGTGAGTTTTATTTATGCATCAGTTCAACTAACAACATATGTATATCTATACTCCCATCAACCATTTGTTTAAGATGACTTAAAATAATAATATTAAAAGATCTCAACATCTTACATTGGTCTTGTTAATTCAGCAGTCGCTTAAATACTAGCAAGTATTGAAAAAATAGCTAACTTCTGATTTGCTTGTTGCCAACAAGATAACAAAGGTCTCGTAACTTGCCTTTTACCCTAGGTATATCCTGTGTGCAGAATTTTAACTATTAAAACGTTGGGCGCCAAAATCAGTGATGTCCTTGACTGCCTCGCCCTGCTCCATAAATTCCTGGTAGCTTACACCGGCGGGTATGGAGAAGTCAGTTTTCATACAGGCTCGGGGATCATCAGCTAAGCAGCGGATCGGCACCCATTGATACCTAGCTCTAGCGGGATGGGGGGTTGTTGCAGCCGCAAATGATAGCTAACACACAATTAAATATTAAAAACAAGTGGAAAACTATTTTTCCTACTTAATACTTCGCAATTGTATGTTCATGGTCAGCGGCCATTCACTCCGGTTGTGTATCTAATTCTCAAATTATTTGCACACTCGCAGACGTTTAAGTCGGCACTGCACTTTTTACATCATCGCACGTTCTTGGTTGATCTGGCTGTTGTTCCGCGGCTTAGACAATTGAAGTGGCACACAAATTTTACTCACCTGCACCAGCCTCGATGAAGGCCTTCACTTTGACGATGCTGCGTGCTATATTAAATTTTGATTATAAACATAAATTATCTGAATTTTTGTATATGGGAGAGATGGATCTGGAGGCGTGCGCTTTCGTGCGTTGGCCATGACCCCAATAGCAAAGGGGTGGCTTTTTTTATCAAAGCAGAAAATACTAAGCTCCTTTTGCATTTTTACACACATTCCTTTGTGCCTGATTAGATGTGGCGTTCCTGGGCGCTCTGGCGTCCGTCAGGTAGTGGGTTTTTTTGTTTCTTCCGGGATAGGCAAGCGCATCCCAGCCTGGTTTAAAGATAAAGCTGCAATCTATTATCGCGTGCAATATATCCCGTAACTGGCAGAAGGGCCTAAAGACAAATTTAAATTTCCGCGTTTTATATATGTTTTTTTTCACGTGCTAACAATGTTAACATAATTTCAAAACAATTACCTCGGCAGACACCTAGCAAACGTAGCTTTCGTTTCTTTGTTCTTGCTTAACTTTAATCTTTTAATGGCTTAGAATTTTTTATTTTATTTTTGCGGGTTTGCGGGTAACCACGAGGTTACCGCAGGTGAATTATAATTTTTTTTTCTCATCTGCTACTGAACTGGCTTGATCGACGAACTCCAAAGAAATAATGCAAGTACCCGTTGCCGAAGCTATCTGCCCGACCCGAGTAATTACGCACTACAGTCTAGCTCGATATCGCTAATAAACACAGGCTTTAATTTTGGCGCTGCCAACTGCATTTCATTCTTCTTTGTCAGGGTTTGTGTCTAATCTAATAATAATATTTTTTGTTTTTAAAGCAATATTTCAACTATTTTAAAAACAAAAATTCAATTTTTAAATTTTATGAGTCCATTACACCAACCGAAAATCTAACGAACTTCACGAGGCACGATTAGCGGTAATTAGTTCTGAATATCTTTGGCGTGGTAAGTGCCAAGGTCTTTACCTCGTAGATTCCCTAGAACATAATATGCATTTCCTTCTTTCTTTCTAATCCTTCATTTAGTGAATAGAGGTCCCAGCTTTTTATTGTAATTTTGGCTAAAATTACTTAACTGATAATTTCTTTTAACCACCTCTTGGCCTTTCTTAAAAGAAACCGGTTTAGAGCGAAGGTTTTACTGACAAACGTTTCTTTTATACGCAGCTCGACTATATCTCAATTTGTCCAGCCTGAGTAATGATAATTGGTCAGGTCGCTGCACTATAGGTGATTCTTCTAACAAGAACAATCGGCTTAACAACTTATAATCGTCTCCATGATTAATCATGTCAAGCCCAAATAACGCCTTGTACGGGGAGCAACCGATTGATTGATGCAAAGAAGAACGTAACGCCGAAGATATATTACACAACTGCTGATCCCATTCTGTCTGATCTGCTCTAAGATCGGAACGTATGGCCGCAATCAAGGATCTATTAACTCGTTCCGCAGCATTGCTTTGGGGTGCATATAAGGCTGTCAATAGGTGCTTGATGCCGAATTTTGTTAAGAGTGCTGAAAATTCATTTGATTTTAATTGAGAGCCATTGTCACTAATAATCGACTCTGGAATTCCATACTCAGAAACAATATGTTGACACAAAAACTCATTTATCGCCGCTGTAGTAAATTTTTTTAAAGGACATAGCCAGTGATACCGACTAAAATGGTGAAGAAGAATTAGTAAACCAATATGTTCCTCTTTACTTCGTGGATACGGACCCAACATATCTATGTAGAGTCGTTGAAACGGCCTACTGGACACGCTCTGTTCTCCCATCGGTGGTCTTATAACTCGATTAGGTGCTTTTGTCTGCTTACACACGTCACAATTACGCACATATTCCCGCACTTGTTTGGTCAAGCCTGGCCAGAATAAAAATGCGTAACCTCTCAATCGTCTTTTGCTTACTTCCGAGGGCCGATATAACACAATCATGTTCTTGACGTATTGCTGTTCCGCGTAATGTTTCTGGAACCAATAATTTCGAACTCTCCGACTCTTGAGCCGCATTGCCTGAGGGATGTTCGGTGCGAATGTATACATATCGATCAGGTAGCTTCTCAGTATTCGCCTCTATTCTGGCTTTAAAGTCTAGATATACTTGATCGGTAAACTCCGGTAAGTCTATGTCAATTTCCGGTCCAATTAGTTATACACCATTAATGTCATCCTCACATATTCGGAACAACGCATCGGGGACATCCTTATCGATGAGAAATCGTAAACTTAAATGCCTGTAATCGAAAATTTCGAAATCTCCATCTAGAGTTTCCGCCGATAATGTTTTAACTCGATATAAAAATTCCTCCGACAAGCCCTCTGGAGTGCCATCAAATCTGATTCCTCATTTTTGTAACATATCGGCAATTTTATGTGCAACTAGAGCCTAATTTAAATTTGAGGACTTCCCACTTCTCTGAAAGTTTGTCCCCCTATTTCTGAACAGGCGCAGCCGTCGGCATGCCTGCGACAGTCATTGTGGTTAAAACTCGACTAACTGTCTCTTTGACGATCGACTCAATATTTTCTCTCTGACTACTGTGGTCTGGTCGAAAAATTTCTGGCCTTTTTGGTCGAGCCTGTCGAGGTGGTCTACCCGTTCGGCGCGGTGCATTCTCATAGGCGGTTGGCGGTGTACGTGCAGTAGTGTCGGGGGACGTAAATGAGCTTGGCGAGGTGTTTGGGTGTTTAGCTGACACCCTCTGAACTGGACGTTGAAGCCCCATCGTTGCTTTTTACTGTTGTCATTTTTGAAAGAGTAAATAAGAGATTTGTTCTTGAGGTCAACAACCGCATGATAGGACGACAAGGAGACTTGAGAAACAAATAAGGTTATTATTAGTGGAGGTCATCGTCGGCATTCGGGGCTTGTTCCCCGTCGTTCTCTGCCTGGTCTTTCAAGTTGTGCTGGTAGAACGGCTTTAGTTGGGCTAAATTCGCCACCTTCTTCCGTTACTTTCTGGGCTTCGTCAGCCTTACTATATTGGGGGATAAGAATTTAATCACACGGTATGGTCCGTCGAATCGGGGAGCCAACTTCGCAGCGAAACCATCCGCGGCCTTGGAGAGCTTATGCTGTTTAATTAACACCATCGAGTCCAGAGTGGGTCTCCATTCACGTCGGCGTAGGCTATAATACCTAGCTTGATCCTGAGCCGCTCGCTGTAGATTTTCCCGCACTAGGCTAAATATCTCCTTCAACCGTTCCGCTTTCTCTTGTGGCGTTTGGCTCTTCGTCGCGAAACCCGGTGTCACCTCGTCATACAGTGTCGCTAGTAAACGTGGCTCTCTTCCCTGTATCAGAAAAGAAGATGAAAAACCCGTCGAATCGCTAACGCTGGTATTTACCGCGAGAGATATCTCGGGTATCCATTCGTCCCATGAGATTTGGTGACCCTCCAAATACTGGATTATCATCATCTTAACCGTTCAATTTGTCCTCTCCGTTGGATTCTCCTGAGGGCAATTAGGGGCTGTATATTGGACGTCTACACCCAATCCATTCAAGAATGACTTGAACACCCTGCTCGTGAACTGGGCACCGTTGTCGCAGACGAATTTCCTAGGTATCCCAATTCGGCATAAAATACGCTCCCGAAATGCTTTTTGTAGGTGAGCGGCGGTGGCCTTCCTCAAAGGCACCAGCTCCACCCATTTAGAGAACGCATCATGGAACACTAACAAAACTGTGTTACCGTGTTTCGATCGTGGCAATGGACCTACGAAATCTGCACACAAGATGGCGAACGGTTCATGTGCCTGTCGTGTGAGCATTCGCCCTGCAGGTTTCCGTTGCTCCCACTTGAACTTCTGGCATTTCTCGCAGCACCTGGCAGATGGCGACATCCCTAAACATATCTGGCCAATAATACCGGTGTGCCACCCGAAAAATAGTTTTCCGTATACCTTGATGACCAGCCGTAGGTGCGTCATGACATTCCCGGAGGATTTGATCTCTCTGACCGTACTCCACACACAGTTTCCACGGGATGTAGTCTTCGTCGTCCGCTCTGTAACCCATATGTCGATACAAACATCCATTCTTAATCATATAATTCGCAAATTTCTCAGGGTCGTTCGTCACCTTCTCGTGCATTGCCATTGCCCATTTACAATGGGTCTTCTCTGTTACCACTTGCTGACACGTTTCCAAGGGTTGACGGGAGAGCGCATCTGCTACCACGTTGAGCTTCCCTCGCCGGTAGTGTACATCGAACTGGAACTGCTGGAGTTCCAAAGCCCAGCGCGCTATTCTCCCCGAATGGCTCTCAATTGAGTTCAGCCACTTTAGCGCGAGATGGTCTGTGATTACATCGAAGCGGTATCCTTCCAAATAACAACTTAACTTCCGAATTGACCAGACTATTGCGAGGCACTCTTTCTCGGTAGCCGAATAGTTTTCTTCCGCTTGTAGTAATTTTCGACTTGCGTAGGCTATCACCCGTTCGTGTCCTTCGATTTCCTGGGTAAGAACCGCACCTAGGCCGTGATCGCTTGCATCCGTCTGTAATGTGAATTTTCCGGAAAAATCGGGACAAGCCAGCACGGGAGCAGTTGTCATGCTTTCTTTTTCATTGTTCTAACACTGCCTGTTGTTCCGTGATCCAAGGTCGAGATATACTTGGCGTGTCTCAACCTCTCTAAAATATGGTTGATCCCGGGCACCGGATACGCGTCTGGAATCGAATTGGCATTGAGCTGTCTGTGTCCACACACATCCGCCAATCTCCCGTCTTCTTCTTAACTTACACGACTGGGGAACTGTGTGGGCTGTGTGACGGTTCGATAACACCTGACGTGAGTAGCTCTTCCACCTGGACATCTATTATCCTTTGCATCGCTGGATTCTTCGGATAATAGCGCTGCTTCAAGGGCATGTCGTCCTTCAGCAGGATCTTATGCTCAGCTATATGTGAGACCCCTTGGAGCCCGTCAAACATAGAGAGCTCGGACGCTAAGAACTCCTGCAATTTTTATCCCAACTCCGGTGTCGATCCGAGATTCCTTTCTGTTTCCTTATGGGTTGGGGATTCCAGATTCAACGCTCCTCCCTCAGTCATTCCCTCCGCCTCCTTATTCCCCCCATACCTTTGCCCTGTCGTGGATTTTCCCGTACTCGTCATCTGTAATGTCTCCGATTCCGGTGTAAATTCCGGTCTGTCTGTCTGTGGTCTGGCCTTTTACGTCTTCACCCCCTCATCTTCTCTCGCACGTACTACCGTACCCAGAATCAGTTCCGCCATGCCATCGCAGGCGAGTACCGATTGCACACAAAAAATCAATTCCGAGAATGACCTGGTCTAACATCGACGGCATCACCAGGATAGGCATACTGATTTCTCGTCCTCCTAAACCCACTGCGATCCTGAGCATCTTACTCACCTCGAGGCTAGAGCCGTCGGCCAATCGGATACGAGTCTGCACTCTTACTACCTCGCGACATGACTCTACCTCCTGAGCGTACGACTCACTCATAAAACTACGAGTCGCCCCCGTATCTATTGTCGCATCTACCTCGCGCCCCTCTTTCACCCGCAAGGGATTTTCTAACTCCGGACCCCCATTCTTACGGCGTCTGCCAGAGTCCGATTCAGACAGAGCCGCTGCCCGTTTCCCTACTGACAACAATCACGAGTCATCACACCCTTAGTACCACAGTTCCAGCAGAAGATTACCCGCGGGTTCGGATATTCTCGGGCGAAGTGCCCCCTTGTGCGCATTTGTGACACGCCCTTCGCGGATCGAAGGGCTGTTCCGCCCCATGATCCGTCACACGGTACGCAGTATCCTGACTCATCTCGAACGTCCTCTCGGTATTCACTCGCTTATTAGTCAGCGAAGATGGGGTACCCCGAAATGGGTTAGACTGATTACCGCATAGCCCCCCTATCCATTTCGGTGCGAGTCATGTAGAGGGGGGCATGGGCCACACCTCCTCCCATCGTTCGCTCACGACTCTGCCTTTTGACCGTCTCGTATTCTACCGCGAACTGGGTCAATTGGGATAAATTGTTGAAATCTCCTCTCCTGACGTATAACCGGTACTCTGGAGCGGCGTTCTCGTAGACCCTGTGCAACTCCCTATCTGTATCGTACCCGGCGTGGTGCATCAGCGCCCTGAGATCTATTAAGTAATCTTTAAAACACTCTCCATTTCTCTGACAACGCACACGTATGGCGTCTTCAAAACGCTCAAAATACCGAGGTGGCAGGAAGAACTTCAGAAAACCTCGTCGGAACGTCTCCCATGACACATCTAGCAACCGGCTTTTCACGAACCATCGTGCCGCCTTCCCCACGAGGACTTCGCTCATCACCTTAGGCAGCCGATCCCAACTTACACTGTAAGAAATGGCCCGTTCTTCTATTGTTTCGAGGAATTCGAGAGGATCCCCTTCTCCGTCGAACGGCACGATGACCTGGCTGCGATTGTCTAACCGTCGGTCTGAGCCACTGGCGAGGTCGGTAGGGAACGTGAGTCCCAGATCTCCTCCTCGTTCTGTACTTCCCCCAACTACCCCAGGGTTAATTCTAAGTCCTGAAGTTCCCAAACCTCTTTAAGTGCCGGCCCGATCTTCACCAGACGTCTCGTCCGTTCCCCCGAGACTTGGCACTCACCCATACTGTACTTCACACTCGGCTAGTCGCACCCACACTTGTGCGGAATGTATGCCCCTGCTGATGTACGCCGCTAAACGCCTCCGCACATAGCACACATAAATAGTTTGTTTTGTTTTGTTAAGTATTCATACTTTGTTAACTAGTGTAAGCTTGCTCGCGCGGACACAGTTGATCCACTTTTAGGAATGTGAAAGACAAAAGATGAAACAGCCAAATAAAACAAGAATGCCGATTAGCTTCCAAGCAAAGGCGCGTGCCGAATTTTATGAATTTTATCAGCGCAGGCGTGGAAACCAAATTGCACCCTACCAAACGTTTAAGTCAGCACTGCACTTTTTACATCATCGCACGTTCTTGGTTGATCTGGCTCTTGTTCCGCGGCTGAGACAATTAAAGAGACCGCCAACCGCCCGACGTCAACCGCAGAAACAGCCGTAGCCAGCCGAGAGACCGCCAACCGCCCGACGATGTCGGAAGCAGTCAAAGCCAGCAGCGACAACTCCAACACCACAACGACACGTACGGCAACCCCAGGACTCGGCAGTGGTGCTCAACCTCCGGCACTCACGACACGCGCAGTGATCAGCAACGATGACTCAAACCACACAAGAACAAAAAAATTTTACTGTTTGCTTTGCATTTGACCAGGTAAATCGATATTTACAAACTATTCATTTTTTCACTATTTCTCAACTTTGATGGAAAATAAATAAAAAGTATAATCTAGTATTTTTGCCATACTTTCAAAATAGGTTCTTTGATTATTCCTTTATCTAATGCAAAAAGTTTCAGCTGCCCGTTTTTGCCCCTTTTTTTAAAAGTTAAAATAGTGAAAAAAGACATAGTTTCAAAAATGTGTTGCATGCATTTCTGGTCAATTTATGACATATAACCGTGAAAACCCATTCTTATTGTTATTGTTTCGTTCGTTATTGTTAAGATACCTGATTTTTGTTTTTCATTCTGTAGTGCTTGCCTGAGATCCTTTGTCAAATCCTGGTCTCTAAGTTGAGGTGCAATTACAGGATATATAAATTCATTACCAGGTACGCACCAACTATAGAAATTGCTGTGGCGTACAAGTAGTCACACATCTCATACAGGTAGGCACAAATTTTCTTCGGACACGTGCTTAGTACCCAAATTGCACTACCTGACTTAAATGTAACTCAAATCACAGGGATAAACAATCAAATTGTTAAGAGATTGGGAACGATCTTAAATGTTTTAAACTGCAAGGAAAAAGTTAATTCTGCAAAATATGGAGAGTATGCTTCAAAAACTGCATCACTTTTAGCAGAATTATATCGACAGAAAAAGTTGACCCCGGCAGTCCATAAAATATTGGCGCATGGCAAAGATATAATTAAATATCAGACTTTGCCAATTGGAGAGCTTTCTGAAGAAGCACAGGAGTCTCTAAATATATTTTATAAAAATTACAGGTTTCTAAACACTTTCAAAGCATCATGGGTGAGACAGAATGAGTTAACCTTTTCAACATGTTAGCAGCATCTTCCGATCCACTTATTTCATCACTGCGCCATGTAAAGTCACGAAAAGAGTTAGAAAATATTTATAGTTCAGAAATGATTAGTCTTTTAGATATACCTTCTGTATTAGATTGTGAGCAATATTTTACAAAAAATTAAAGTTAACAAAAAAAAATTTTTTTTTAAATATTTATAATATAAGTTTTTAATAATAAAAGCTTTTCAAACAAAACATAATAAATCAATAAATTACAAAAATATATTTTTTATTTCCCAGAAAATTGATTTTTCAACAAATTTCAAATTGATCGATTATCTCTTTTGGTTCAAATTTTTGCAACGAAAAAACTCAAATGGCGCCACTTAGTCTCTCAATCGTGGGACGAGAGCACACAGCAGCAGCCAATAGCGAAGGAGTAGCGAGTCCATGGTGGAATTATAATATTATTATAATTCCACCATGAGCGAGTCGAGCCACGATCGCCGAATGACGATCGGCAGCGCTGCCCGCAGTTCGGCAGCTGAGCATGAGTCGAGCGTAGGCGCGAGTAATTATTCGTGTGGAGAACAAGCTACAAGACGGTTAAGACGCGGACAGCTGAGAACAAAGTCAGGCAGACACACACACACGCCAAACTAGACAGAGCCCGCAGGCCCCGCTACGACACAAAGAAAATACGCACAGCATCGACACACACACACATACAGCCAGGAAAACCCACAAGCATCTGAGCGCCGCTGTTTCGTTGTTTGTTATATTTTTTTTTGACACTTCGAACAGCATTTATGGTAAGACAAAACCTCAGATTCTCCTTTCTAAAAAAAACTAGGTCTCAAATTCAAACATTATCAAATAGTTTGGTGCGGTATTGAGGTAGGGCCAAAACACAAAGAGATTTTTTTGATCAATAGACAATAAAGCCCCCGGCATGGTCAGATCACCGTTATAAATATATATATATATATTCTTTCCCAAACTAGGAATAAGATCTATGGATAAAGAGCCGGTGGTCGAGAGAAGAGGTGTGTTAGTACCTAAGTGGCCCGGGAACGGTTGCATGTACGCCAGGACAGGAGCACGAGGTTGGTAAAATTCCCTTGCGTATCCTAGCCGGCGGATAAGCTCCGTACCTGATCCCACGGTGGAGGCTTGCCCTAAAGTCAACGCCGTGGTGGCCACGTAGCGTCTTTCCCGTACTCTCTCAGACCCACGGCCGGGTTTTCTCGCGCTCCCTTTTCTTACGGGTAGTCTGACACGGGTGTTGTAGGGTTGGGTTACTGGGTAGTGGCTTGAGAGTGGTACCGTAGATGCCGAATGAGAATGTAAGGTTGGTAAAATCCCCTTGCCTATCCTAGTCGGCATATACGTCACCGTTTCGACCCCACGAGTTGCACTTTAAGGTTCACAAAAATAGGTAAGAAAATAATTTACAAAAACTCGAATAAAATCTTAAAATTTGGTATTACTTGGAAATTATAACAAGGCATTATCCCGAAAAGGCTACCATATCCAGAAGGCTTCAACGAGCTCGATTTGTCTACATTTATGCTTGAGCCTAGTGACAAGTGTTCGATTTGTCATGAGTTAATGACTGAATCCCAAGAAATAGCGAAAGCTAGGCGTGGGCCTACTTTTCACTTAAGATGTATCATACTAAAAAAATAATGTTATATCTGCAAATATGTATAAAACGAACGCGACCTTCGTTGCTTATGTGGCACCTCCGAGTAATGGAGCAATTCCAAAAAGGCATAATGCCCGAAATAGGTCCAATGCACGTCCCCTACACCAATCTCAAGAACGAACTGCCCAAGATGGTGATAATTTTGTTTGCTTAGATAGTGCTCCAGAAGCAATAAACAGTGAAGCAAAGCCAGCTCGGATAAGGGCAGAGCTGCGCTTGCTTTGCGAGTTACTAGAGGGCAAAACAAAGTCTCTTCTGCAGGCTCGACTAGGATTTCTCCGCAGAATACAATTAATTATGATATAATTTTTGAACGGATTAGCCAGCTGATAGACAAAAAATAATCCAATATGTCCTTAAATAGCAATGTTCACTTAAGGGGCCCACTGTGCGAAAATTCCTGTACAGAGTGCGTGTTTTAACAGCAGACAGTCTACAAAATGACTTCTCGCTAACATGCAAAAATTTGCTCGTAGGGAAGGCTCGCGACTGCTATTGGCGCTTTCGAAACGTAAATCCTGTTGTTGAGTGGGATGAATTTTGCGAGGCGTTTAAAAACCAATATCATGACAATAAAGACGATGACGGCATCCGGGAAAATGTTCGAGCTAGAAAGCAACGTCACGGCGAATTGTTTGACACCTATTATGAATGACCTTGGTTGCATGTTTGTCTAACCGATGGACGAATATAAGCTAATACAGCAACTGAAAAGGAACCTAGTGCCAGAGGTAAGACAAGCACTGTTATATGTGACAATTCACTCAGTTGCACATTTGCGTCAACTTGTCCAGTTAAGGGAAAACTTGCTCGGCGAAGACGACGCAAAACGCTCTTTGAATCGCAGTGGAGGGCTCAAGCAATTTAAACGGACTTAATCTGCTGTTGATACGCCAGCTGTAGCTTCTGACAATGAGCCAGCTGGAAGTGAAATGGACGTTAGTGCATTGCAGCATAGTGGTAGAAAGTTTGCTTGTTGAAACTGTGATCAGGAAGGACATACATTGGATATGTGCTTACATGATCGAACAATTTTCTGCTACGGCTGCGGAGCCAAAAACGTATATAAACTACAGTGTATAATCTGTATGAAGCGCTCGGAGAACTATCGGAAGGGACCATCCGCCGACAACAGTCGGGTGGCCCCAAAACAAATGTAACCAATCATTTAGACCCTTGTTTGGTATGCTCGCCAGCTCGCATACTAATAGGTCATGATGAGCTGCGCCCAGAAGCTACCAACTTTAAAGTCGTATCCGGTTCCCCTCCAGATACTTATACCCCGAAATTATTCTCTATTTGACCTTACCATGAACGATTCTCCAGCTTCATGGAAGCTCGAACTAGAATCTTTGACGCCGCCAGACTAACGCCTTAGCGAGCTACAGTGCGTATGCGCAAATTCTGGAGCAAGATTCTAACCAACCGAAAATTACTTGTAGCAACTATTTTGAATAATGCTACTGACGCGCGGTTATACGCTGATATTCACCTTTTAGACTTTTTGGAGCTGGGGTTGATTGACACAGAAGCAAATATAAGTTGCATCTGCTCATTATTGTGTATCCAGCTTTTCGCAAAATAGCATCGAGTGTTAGAACCGCGGATGGCAAGGCCATCCTGTGATTGGTTCGATCATTATAACTGTTTCGTATACAAATTCCTTCAAACCCATTAACTTCTTTATCATACCTTCAATAGACAAAAACATCATACTCAGTACTGACTTTTGGATGACCTTCGAATTGGCTCCTAGTGTGGTTTCTTCTGTAGCAATTGACGCATCGACGGTTCATGAACATGCAGTTGCAAACCATGAAGGGAAATAACCTTTGACTGCAGAACAGAACAGACGCCTGGAGGCGGTAATCAGCCTGTTCCCTAATTTTGCACAACAAGAACTCGGTAGGACTTCGTTATTGAAACACGATATTAACATAGGCATAGCCCAGTTAAGCAGAGCTCGTCTATGTGCCTAGTAGTCAAACCTGCGAAGGTGTGCCTTTTGTTAAGATGCCAGAAAAATGAACGAATGCACCAAGAGAGATGCATATCCACTTCGTAGCATTGATGGCATTTTTGCTAGGTTACTGAAAGCGAATATAATCACCAAGATAGACCTTAAGGACGCTTTTTGGCAGATTTCATTATCGAAACGTTCTAAGGTCAAAACAGCCTTTACATTACCTCGTCGCCCACTATACCCATTCACAATAATGCCGTTCGGCCTTTGTAATGCTCCGCAGACCATGTGTCGCTTGATGGATGAATTGATCCCACCCGAGCTTAAGTATTGCGACTTTGGCGATCTTGATGACCTTTGTGTGGTGTCGGAAGATTTTGAATCCCATCTATCAGTACTCGTTCGTTAATCTGAACAGTTTTAAAGAGCGAACTTAACTTTGAATGTTAAAAAATGTCAGTTCTGCGTAACGGAAGTCCAATATCTGGAATATGTCATTGGGCAAGGCGGCATTAAGACAGATGCGCAGAAACTAGAATCGATTAGAAAA
Source organism: Drosophila maculinotata (assembly GCA_035045305.1). NCBI lineage: Eukaryota > Metazoa > Arthropoda > Insecta > Diptera > Drosophilidae > Drosophila > Drosophila maculinotata. Next base: position 236,814 of record JAWNPD010000022.1, read on the forward strand.
TGGCCGGTTTCGAAAACTTTGAAACAAGCCAGAAGTTTGCTAGGTTTAGTGGGGTGATACCGACGTTTTATTGAAAACTGTTCTGATGACTTTTAAACCCTGATCCCATTAAAAATGGGAAAAAGGGGTATTATGGTTTTATGCAAAAGTATGTAACAGGCATAAGCAAGCATCTCCGACCCCATAAAGTATATATATTCTTGATCAGTATCAATAGCCGAGTCGATATAGCCATGTCCGTCTGTATGAACGCGTGTTTCTCAGAGACTACAAAAGCTAGAGAAATATAAGAAATATATTCATGTTTGAAATATAAGTTCTCGTAGTGGCGGGACGATACAAATTTATCATTTTTTTTTCAATATCTCGTCCCGTTCAAAAGTTATCGATAAATTTCGATTTTAGTCAAGAGTTTTTCGGGCATAACTTGAAAGTCATTAAAACTAGCGAATTTATATTAAAGTTTAAGTTACTGTACTGCTGGCTCGATACAAACTCATCATTTTTTTATATCTCTATCCTTTCAAAAGTTATCGATAAATTAAGATTCCACAACAGTGTTTTCAAGGTATAGCTTAAAAGTTAAGAGAGGTAGATTCACCAAATTTGGTACATATATTCTCCCATAGCATACAAATGTTAAATTAATTTCACTTTTTGGATACCCCTCCCCGATCCCACAGAAAAGCAAAGCTTTCACTCAAGTGAAGCTTTCCCTGCGAGCCGATCCCCACACAGAGCAGCTCAACTCATTAGTATTTAGTATGTATAAACCCTACAAAGTGCACACAACGCAGTTTAAGTGCCCTCGTAAATAAACATATATACACATAAAAGAAAACACAAGACTTATTATTTGCACAACACCAGAAAAACCTACGTTACAAACTACAAGGGAAAAATTAATAAGCTGAATACCTGGAAATCTGCCCCCCGACAAAACATTGGTCCTTCGAGCCGGATACATTTCATCAATTCTTTCATTCCACTCGACCCAGCTAGCATCGGTGGATTCCCAAATAAAAGCTAAGTCATTTTTCCATTTAATATATATATATATATGTAAATATGTATATATGTGCACGCATCCGAGCGTATCCATACATTCATACATACGTACTCACATACATATATATGTTAGCTCCAAATTACATACAGTGAATCACAAAAGTATTCGTTGCTGGGTATATGGCGCAAAAACCATAGTATTTAACCATATTAGCAGTAATTTTGATCAAATTTTTTGGACTGCATTCTTAAATTAATGTTAAGGAAAGGCGATGTAAAAGAAAGAATTTCAAAATTTTAACCCGTTACCAAAATAGAACAAAAAAATAAAAAAAAACGGGTATTTTCATCTCACAAAAGTATTCGTTGTTCTTATAGCACATATATTGTTACTCTAAAAAAAGGCAATACTGCTTAAATTAATATTTTGTGTTGTGCCCCTTGCTGGAACATATCGCCTCCAAACGTGGTGACATTGATTCAACAAGTTTACGACAATATTAAGGACTAACTCTTGCCCACTCATCCAGGTGCACCTGCTTCAAGACAATTTTTGACGTAATGCGCTGCTGTCCGATTATAAGCCCGAGATGAGACCATAGATTCTCTATGGGATTTGTATCGGAACTCTGTGGCTGCTGGGGCCAATTAACTGGACATTATATATAAGCCTAGTTTAATCGATGTAACCAGGTTTTTAAAGTTGAAAAGGTTAACATATGCGACTAGGCCTATTCCTTGTAGGAACAGGCACCACGAAAATATGGAGTTTTTTTGGATTTGGGTTGCCTTTCTCCAGGTCTTAATATATAAGTGTGGATCAGCTCTGGCATAAAGTGGCCAAAATGGGCTAATTCAAACTTGGTGAACAACAAATTAGTCAGTTCGTTGTTGTTATTCGTCACTTTGGACTATTATACACTGACTTTAAATTTTTTTTAACCACTTTTTGTAAATCTTTGCGTAGCTTGAACACGCACAACTTTATTCGGCTACCTTTGCGGTGGAAAATTTTGAAAGAAAATCTCTACAACCTCTCTCTGTTACCACTCGCTGACACGTTTCCAAGGGTTGACGGGAGAGCGCATCTGCTACCACGTTGAGCTTCCCTCGTCGGTAGTGTACATCGAACTGGAACTGCTGGAGTTCCAAAGCCCAGCGCGCTATTCTCCCCGAATGGCTCTCAATTGAGTTCAGCCACTTTAGCGCGAGATGGTCCGTGATTACATCGAAGCGGTATCCCTCCAAATAACATCTTAACTTCCGAATTGACCAGACTATTGCGAGGCACTCTTTCTCGGTAGCCGAATAGTTTTCTTCCGCTTGTAGTAATTTTCGACTTGCGTAGGCTATCACCCGTTCGTGTCCTTCGATTTCCTGGGTAAGAACCGCACCTAGGCCGTGATCGCTTGCATCCGTCTGTAATGTGAATTTTCCGGAAAAATCGGGACAAGCCAGCACGGGAGCAGTTGTCATGCTTTCTTTTCACTGTTCTAACACTGCCTGTTGTTCCGTGATCCAAGGTCGAGATATACTTGGCGTGTCTCAACCTCTCTAAAATATGGCTGATCCCGGGCACCGGATACGCGTCTGGAATCGAATTGGCATTGAGCTGTCTGTAATCCACACACATCCGCCAATCTCCCGTCTTCTTCTTAACTTACACGACTGGGGAACTGTGTGGGCTGTGTGACGGTTCGATAACACCTGACGTGAGTAGCTCTTCCACCTGGACATCTATTATCCTTTGCATCGCTGGATTCTTCGGATAATAGCGCTGCTTCAAGGGCTTGTCGTCCTTCAGCAGGATCTTATGCTCAGCTATATGTGAGACCCCTTGGAGCCCGTCAAACATAGAGAGCTCGGACGCTAAGAACTCCTGCAATTTTTATCCCAACTCCGGTGTCGATCCGAGATTCCTTTCTGTTTCCTTATGGGTTGGGGATTCCAGATTCAACGCCTCCTCCCTCAGTCATTCCCTCCGCCTCCTTATTCCCCCATACCTTTGCCCTGTCGTGGATTTTCCCGTACTCGTCATCTGTAATGTCTCCGATTCCGGTGTAAATTCCGGTCTGTCTGTCTGTGGTCTGGCCTTTTACGTCTTCACCCCCTCATCTTCTCTCGCACGTACTACCGTACCCAGAATCAGTTCCGCCATGCCATCGCAGGCGAGTACCGATTGCACACAAAAAATCAATTCCGAGAATGACCTGGTCTAACATCGACGGCATCACCAGGATAGGCATACTGATTTCTCGTCCTCCTAAACCCACTGCGATCCTGAGCATCTTACTCATCGGATACGAGTCTGCACTCTTACTACCTTGCCACATGACTCTACCTCCTGAGCGTACGACTCACTCATAAAACTACGAGTCGCCCCCGTATCTATTGTCGCATCTACCTCACGCCGCCCGACTCGCACGGTGGCCGTGATGCGCCCCTCTTTCACCCGCAAGGGATTTTCTAACTCCGGACCCCCATTCTTACGGCGTCTGCCGGAGTCCGATCCAGACAGAGCCGTTGCCCGTTTCCCGACTGACAACAATCACGAGTCATCACACCCTTAGTACCACAGTTCCAGCAGAACATTACCCGCGGGTTCGGACATTCCCGGGCGAAGTGCCCCCCTTGTGCGCATTTGTGACACGCCCTTCGCGGACCGAAGGGCTGTTCCGCCCCGTGATCCGTCACACGGTACGCAGTATCCTGACTCACTCGCTTATTAGTCAGCGTAGATGGGGTACCCCGAAATGGGTTAGACTGATTACCGCATAGCCCCCTATCCATTTCGGTGCGAGTCATGTAGAGGGGGGCGTGGGCCACACCTCCTCCCATCGTTCGCTCACGACTCTGCCTTTTGACCGTCTCGTATTCTACCGCGAACTGGGTCAATTGGGATAAACTGTTGAAATCTCCTCTCCTGACGTATAACCGGTACTCTGGAGCGGCGTTCTCGTAGACCCTGTACAACTCCCTATCTGTATCGTACCCGGCGTGGTGCATCAGCGCCCTGAGATCTATTAAGTAATCTTTAAAACACTCTCCATCACTCTGACAACGCACACGTATGGCGTCTTCCAAACGCTCAAAATACCGAGGTGGCAGGAAGAACTTCAGAAAACCTCGTCGGAACGTCTCCCATGACACATCTAGCAACCGGCTTTTCACGAACCATCGTGCCGCCTTCCCCACGAGGACTTCGCTCATCACCTTAGGCAGCCGATCCCAACTTACACTGTAAGAAATGGCCCGTTCTTCTATTGTTTCGAGGAATTCGAGAGGATCCCCTTCTCCGTCGAACCGCATACATAACTTCCTCACTACCTCAGGCACGATGACCTGGCTGCGATTGTCTAACCGTCGGTCTGAGCCACTGGCGAGGTCGGTAGGGAACGTGAGTCCCAGATCTCCTCCTCGTTCTGTACTTCCCCCAACTACCCCAGGGTTAATTCTAAGTCCTGAAGTTCCCAAACCTCTTTAAGTGCCGGCCCGATCTTCACCAGACGTCTCGTCCGTTCCCCCGAGACTTGGCACTCACCCATACTGTACTTCACACTCGGCTAGTCGCACCCACACTTGTGCGGAATGTATGCCCCTGCTGATGTACGCCGCTAAACGCCTCCGCACATAGCACACATAAATAGTTTGTTTTGTTTTGTTAAGTATTCATACTTTGTTAACTAGTGTAAGCTTGCTCGCGCGGACACAGTTGATCCACTTTTAGGAATGTGAAAGACAAAAGATGAAACAGCCAAATAAAACAAGAATGCCGATTAGCTTCCAAGCAAAGGCGCGTGCCGAATTTTATGACTTTTATCAGCGCAGGCGTGGAAACCAAACTGCACCCTACCAAACGTTTAAGTCAGCACTGCACTTTTTACATCATCGCATGTTCTTGGTTGATGTGGCTCTTGTTCCGCGGCTGAGACAATTAAACAGACCGCCAACCGCCCGACGTCAACCGCAGAAACAGCCGTAGCCAGCCGAGAGACCGCCAACCGCCCGACGATGTCGGAAGCAGTCAAAGCCAGCAGCGACACTCCAACACCACAACGACACGTACGGCAACCCCAGGACTCGGCAGCGGTGCTCAACCTCCGGCACTCACGACACGCGCAGTGATCAGCAACGATGACTCAAACCACACAAGAACAAAAAAATTTTACTGTTTGCTTTGCATTTGACCAGGTAGATCGATATTTACAAACTATTAATTTTTTTACTATTTCTCAACTTTGATGGAAAATAAATAAAAAGTATAATTTAGTATTTTTGCCATACTTTCAAAATAGGTTCTTTGATTATTCCTTTATCTAATGCAAAAAGTTTCAGCTGCCCGTTTTTGCCACTTTTTTTTAAAAGTTAAAATAGTGAAAAAAGACATAGTTTCAAAAATGTGTTGCATGCATTTCTGGTCAATTTATGACATATAACCGTGAAAACCCATTCTTATTGTTATTGTTTCGTTCGTTATTGTTAAGATACCTGATTTTTGTTTTTCATTCTGTAATGCTTGCCTGAGATCCTTTGTCAAATCCTGGTCTCTAAGTTGAGGTGCAATTACAGGATATATAAATTCATTACCAGGTACGCACCAACTATAGAAATTGCGGTGGCGTACAAGTAGTCACACATCTCATACAGGTAGGCACAAATTTTCTTCGGACACGTGCTTAGTACCCAAATTGCACTACCTGACTTAAATGTAACTCAAATCACAGGGATAAACAATCAAATTGTTAAGAGATTGGGAACGATCTTAAATGTTTTAAACTGCAAGGAAAAAGTTAATTCTGCAAAATATGGAGAGTATGCTTCAAAAACTGCATCACTTTTAGCAGAATTATATCCACAGAAAAAGTTGACCCCGACAGTCCATAAAATATTGGCGCATGGCAAAGATATAATTAAATATCAGACTTTGCCAATTGGAGAGCTTTCTGAAGAAGCACAGGAGTCTCTAAATAAATTTTATAAAAAATACAGGTTACTAAACACTTTCAAAGCATCATGGGTGAGACAGAATGAGGACCTTTTCAACATGTTAGCAGCATCTTCCGATCCACTTATTTCATCACTGCGCCATGTAAAGTCACGAAAAGAGTTAGAAAATATTTATAGTTCAGAAATGATTAGTCTTTTAGATATACCTTCTGTATTAGATTGTGAGCAATATTTTACAAAAAATTAAAGTTAACAAAAAAAATTTTTTTTTAAATATTTATAATATAAGTTTTTAATAATAAAAGCTTTTCAAAGAAAACATAATAAATCAATAAATTACAAAAATATATTTTTTATTTCCCAGAAAATTGATTTTTCAACAAATTTCAACTTTGCTTACCCATAAATAGACACCTAAACATCGCAGATTTCTTTTTAAACGCTCATTTTATAGGTTGATTAATTATCTATCCTATGCTTTTCAAATTGATCGATTATCTCTTTTGGTTCAAATTTTTGCAACGAAAAAACTCAAATGGCGCCACTTAGTCTCTCAATCGTGGGACGAGAGCACACAGCAGCAGCCAATAGCGAAGGGGTAGCGAGTCGAGCCACGATCGCCGAATGACGATCGGCAGCGCTGCCCGCAGTTCGGCAGCTGAGCATGAGTCGAGCGTAGGCGCGAGTAATTATTCGTGTGGAGAACAAGCTACAAGACGGTTAAGACGCGGACAGCTGAGAACAAAGTCAGGCAGACACACACACACGCCAAACTAGACAGAGCCCGCAGGCCCCGCTACGACACAGAGAAAATACGCACAGCATCGACACACACACACATACAGCCAGGAAAACCCACAAGCATCTGAGCGCCGCTGTTTCGTTGTTTGTTATATTTTTTTTTGACACTTCGAACAGCATTTATGGTAAGACAAAACCTCAGATTCTCCTTTCTAAAAAAAACTAGGTCTCAAATTCAAACATTATCAAATAGTTTGGTGCGGTATTGAGGTAGGGCCAAAACACAAAGAGATTTTTTTGATCAATAGACAATAAAGCCCCCGGCATGGTCAGATCACCGTTATAAATATATATATATATATTCTTTCCCAAACTAGAAATAAGATCTATGGATAAAGAGCCGGTGGTCGAGAGAAGTGGTGTGTAAGTACCTAAGTGGCCCAGGAACGGTTGCATGTACGCCAGGACAGGAGCACGAGGTTGGTAAAATTCCCTTGCGTATCCTAGCCGGCGGATAAGCTCCGTACCTGATCCGACGGTGGAGGCTTGCCCTAAAGTCAGCGCCGTGGTGGCCACGTAGCGTCTTCCCCGTACTCTCTCAGACCCACGGCCGGGTTTTCTCGCGCTCCCTTTGCTTACGGGTAGTCTGACACGGGTGTTGTAGGGTTGGGCTACTGGGTTACTGCTGTTGATAAGCCAGCTGTAGCTTCTGACAATGAGCCAGCTGGAAGTGAAATGGACGTTAGTGCATTGCAGCATAGTGGTAGAAAGTTTGCTTGTTGAAACTGTGATCAGGAAGGACATACATTGGATATGTGCTTACATGATCGAACAATTTTCTGCTACGGCTGCGGAGCCAAAAACGTATATAAACTACAGTGTATAATCTGTATGAAGCGCTCGGAGAACTATCGGAAGGGACCATCCGCCGACAACAGTCGGGTGGCCCCAAAACAAATGTAACCAATCATTTAGACCCTTGTTTGGTATGCTCGCCAGCTCGCATACTAATAGGTCATGATGAGCTGCGCCCAGAAGCTACCAACTTTAAAGTCGTATCCGGTTCCCCTCCAGATACTTATACCCCGAAATTATTCTCTATTTGACCTTACCATGAACGATTCTCCAGCTTCATGGAAGCTCGAACTAGAATCTTTGACGCCGCCAGACTAACGCCTTAGCGAGCTACAGTGCGTATGCGCAAATTCTGGAGCAAGATTCTAACCAACCGAAAATTACTTGTAGCAACTATTTTAAATAATGCTACTGACGCGCGGTTATACGCTGATATTCACCTTTTAGACTTTTTGGAGCTGGGGTTGATTGACACAGAAGCAAATATAAGTTGCATCTGCTCATTATTGTGTATCCAGCTTTTCGCAAAATAGCATCGAGTGTTAGAACCGCGGATGGCAAGGCCATCCTGTGATTGGTTCGATCATTATAACTGTTTCGTATACAAATTCCTTCAAACCCATTAACTTCTTTATCATACCTTCAATAGACAAAAACATCATACTCAGTACTGACTTTTGGATGACCTTCGAATTGGCTCCTAGTGTGGTTTCTTCTGTAGCAATTGACGCATCGACGGTTCATGAACATGCAGTTGCAAACCATGAAGGGAAATAACCTTTGACTGCAGAACAGAACAGACGCCTGGAGGCGGTAATCAGCCTGTTCCCTAATTTTGCACAACAAGAACTCGGTAGGACTTCGTTATTGAAACACGATATTAACATAGGCATAGCCCAGTTAAGCAGAGCTCGTCTATGTGCCTAGTAGTCAAACCTGCGAAGGTGTGCCTTTTGTTAAGATGCCAGAAAAATGAACGAATGCACCAAGAGAGATGCATATCCACTTCGTAGCATTGATGGCATTTTTGCTAGGTTACTGAAAGCGAATATAATCACCAAGATAGACCTTAAGGACGCTTTTTGGCAGATTTCATTATCGAAACGTTCTAAGGTCAAAACAGCCTTTACATTACCTCGTCGCCCACTATACCCATTCACAATAATGCCGTTCGGCCTTTGTAATGCTCCGCAGACCATGTGTCGCTTGATGGATGAATTGATCCCACCCGAGCTTAAGTATTGCGACTTTGGCGATCTTGATGACCTTTGTGTGGTGTCGGAAGATTTTGAATCCCATCTATCAGTACTCGTTCGTTAATCTGAACAGTTTTAAAGAGCGAACTTAACTTTGAATGTTAAAAAATGTCAGTTCTGCGTAACGGAAGTCCAATATCTGGAATATGTCATTGGGCAAGGCGGCATTAAGACAGATGCGCAGAAACTAGAATCGATTAGAAAATGGCCGGTTTCGAAAACTTTGAAACAAGCCAGAAGTTTGCTAGGTTTAGTGGGGTGATACCGACGTTTTATTGAAAACTGTTCTGATGACTTTTAAACCCTGATCCCATTAAAAATGGGAAAAAGGGGTATTATGGTTTTATGCAAAAGTATGTAACAGGCATAAGCAAGCATCTCCGACCCCATAAAGTATATATATTCTTGATCAGTATCAATAGCCGAGTCGATATAGCCATGTCCGTCTGTATGAACGCGTGTTTCTCAGAGACTACAAAAGCTAGAGAAATATAAGAAATATATTCATGTTTGAAATATAAGTTCTCGTAGTGGCGGGACGATACAAATTTATCATTTTTTTTCAATATCTCGTCCCGTTCAAAAGTTATCGATAAATTTCGATTTTAGTCAAGAGTTTTTCGGGCATAACTTGAAAGTCATTAAAACTAGCGAATTTATATTAAAGTTTAAGTTACTGTACTGCTGGCTCGATACAAACTCATCATTTTTTTATATCTCTATCCTTTCAAAAGTTATCGATAAATTAAGATTCCACAACAGTGTTTTCAAGGTATAGCTTAAAAGTTAAGAGAGGTAGATTCACCAAATTTGGTACATATATTCTCCCATAGCATACAAAGGTTAAATTAATTTCACTTTTTGGATACCCCTCCCCGATCCCACAGAAAAGCAAAGCTTTCACTCAAGTGAAGCTTTCCCTGCGAGCCGATCCCCACACAGAGCAGCTCAACTCAGTTAGTATTTAGTATGTATAAACCCTACAAAGTGCACACAACGCAGTTTAAGTGCCCTCGTAAATAAACATATATACACATAAAAGAAAACACAAGACTTATTATTTGCACAACACCAGAAAAACCTACGTTACAAACTACAAGGGAAAAATTAATAAGCTGAATACCTGGAAATCTGCCCCCCGACAAAACATTGGTCCTTCGAGCCGGATACATTTCATCAATTCTTTCATTCCACTCGACCCAGCTAGCATCGGTGGATTCCCAAATAAAAGCTAAGTCATTTTTCCATTTAATATATATATATATATGTAAATATGTATATATGTACACGCATCCGAGCGTATCCATACATTCATACATACGTACTCACATACATATATATGTTAGCTCCAAATTACATACAGTGAATCACAAAAGTATTCGTTGCTGGGTATATGGCGCAAAAACCATAGTATTTAACCATATTAGCAGTAATTTTGATCAAATTTTTTGGACTGCATTCTTAAATTAATGTTAAGGAAAGGCGATGTAAAAGAAAGAATTTCAAAATTTTAACCCGTTACCAAAATAGAACAAAAAAATAAAAAAAAACGAGTATTCGTTGTTCTTATAGCACATATATTGTTACTCTAAAAAAAGGCAATACTGCTTAAATTAATATTTTGTGTTGTGCCCCTTGCTGGAACATATCGCCTCCAAACGTGGTAACATTGATTCAACAAGTTTACGACAATATTAAGGACTAACTCTTGCCCACTTATCCAGGTGCAGCTGCTTCAAGACAATTTTTGACGTAATGCGCTGCTGTCCGATTTTAAGCCCGAGATGAGACCATAGATTCTCTATGGGATTTGTATCGGAACTCTGTGGCTGCTGGAGCCAATTAACTGGGCATTATATATAAGCCTAGTTTAATCGATGTAACCAGGTTTTTAAAGTTGAAAAGGTTAACATATGCGACTAGGCCTATTCCTTGTAGGAACAGGCACCACGAAAATATGGGGTTTTTTTGGATTTGGGTTGCCTTTCTCCAGGTCTTAATATATAAGTGTAGATCAGCTCTGGCATATAGTGGCCAAAATGGGCTAATTCAAACTTGGTGTTATTCGACACTTTGGACTATTATGCACTGACTTTAAATTTTTTTAACCACTGTTTGTAAATCTTTGCGGAGCTTGAACACGCACAACTTTATTCGGCTACCTTTGCGGTGAAAAATTTTGAAAGAAAATCTCTGCAATTTGAGAGCCCATCTAGCTAACCTAGAACTTAAGTCGGCTTGAGACATAAGCCACTTCAAAGACGCGTGGTCGGTATGTATGGCCAATTCATGGCCTTCAACATACGCTCTAAAGTTCTTCACACAAATTATAGCCGCCAAACATTCCTTCTCCGTGACTGAATAGCTTCTCTGACACTGATTTAACTTGCGAGACATGAATGCTATGGGGACATCATTACCATCGCTATCAGATTGCATTAAAACGCCTCCAACACCTATGTGGCTGGCATTGCAATGTATAGCAAAGGGGATAGAAAAGTCAGGGATATGTAGGACTGGAGCCATACACATTTGTTCTTTTAAACACTCAAACGCCTTCTGCGCTTCGTCAGACCATACAAACGATCGACGTTGATTTAGCGTGTCAGAAATTGGGGCGGCAATACCTGCATAATTTTTTATAAACTTATGGTACCACCCTGTAGTTCCTTATAATCTACGCACTTGCTTCACCGATTTAGGTACTGGAAATTTTCGAATAGCTGCAACTTTTTCTGGGTCAGTTTGTATCGTACCATAACCAATGACATGTCCTAAATATTTAACCTCCTTAAGGCAAAATTTGCTTGTATCCACATTAATAGTGAGGCCGGCTTGTGATAGTTTGTCTTTCAGCGCTTTTAATACCGTAATATGCTTCTCAAATGACTCCGAAATCACCAAAAAAATCGTCAAGATAAATGAATATTTCATTTCGCAGAGTTGGCGGGATGACTTTATCCATCAGTTTGGACATGGTCTGTGGTGCATTGGATAAGCCAAACGGCATTACCGTAAACTGATATAGTGGCCTCCCTGGCACTGTAAAAGCGGTTTTCTCACGAGCCCTAGGTGTAAGCGGAATTTGCCAATATGCATCCTTTAAATCGATGCTCGCAATGAATTGCGCTTTTGGAAGTCTACTCAAAATGCCATCGATGAGGGGCATAAGATACGCATTTTAATTGTTATGTCATTAACTTTACGGCTATCGAGGCAAAGGCGAACTTTACCGGGCTAATGAACAAGGACGACAGGTTAAGACCAGGGACTATCTGATTCTTCAATTAATTCATCATACATAAATGTTTCTATTGCAGGCGACACTGCATAATGGCGTTGTTTTATGGGTCGAGACTCCGAAACTTATATGTCATGTGTAAGCCAGTTTGTCTTTCCTAAACCTTTTTCTGTAAACGAAGGAAACAACTGTATGGTGGATACTAGTTGCTTTTGTTGTATCTCGGACAAAGGTATCTGTAAAGGGTCCTCGAAATTTATTGCTGACAATTTTTTAGAATTTCCTTTACTGAACACAAAGTACGGTAATAAGTTAAAACTTCTCCAAAAGTCGATGCCTAAATATAATTCTTGTGATAACGACGGTACAAGATGGATGCATAATCGTTTTGATTCACCTCGAAAACAGACGGACGTTGAAATTTTACCTACAATTGTTTGGTGTTTTCCGTCTGCAGTGCGAACAGCTGAATTTAAAGGCTTAAAATCAATGTTATTTTGAGCCAACTCCTGCAAATTTACCCCCAATGCAGCTTATGGACGCATCAGTATCCATCAAGCCACTGATAGTCTTGCCAAAAAGTGTAACATCAGCATAGGGTCGCAAATCATTAACATTATTTATAACAGACGATAGTAGTACTGCTCTGCGTGTTTCCTTACTCTGTTTACGAAAACTTTCTCTACGCTTATGGTCTCGAGTTTTAGATTAGTCGCGCTTACCACATCCATAGCAGAACACTTTACGCTCGGCTTCACACTCTTGATATCGGTGACCTTGTTTGCTACAATTCCAACAGGAAAGAGTCATTGCTTCGATATCAAACGTTTCCGAATCTTCAACATCGGATTCTGTGTTGCATTCTGTCTGCTCGGATACTTCGTTCACCTGATGTCGAGGAACGAATCGTCGAGTAGACGGAATTGGCTTAAAAGTGCTCTGCATAAATCTTTCACGCGTGCGTACAATTTGTCGCAAATGTACAATATTGTTCACCGGCACATACAAAATTTCATGCTGAACTTCATTCAGCAGATTCGCTCGCAATACCTCTAACAAGGACTGCTCCGACATGGGCTGTACCAGCTTATCGGATAGCGCAACTATAGCTTCATAAAAGCTGTCAAACGATTCGGTTGGTTTTTGTTTCCGTTGTGAGATAGCTGTGCGAATCTCTTAATCTGTTCGTCCATCGGAAAATTTGGATTTGAGGGCTATACATAGATCAATCCAGCGGACTGTTGGTACACTTTTGTGATACCGCCAATAACATTCACCATCTATTGCTATAGATGAGTTTTTTTTTTTTTTTTTTTTTTGGTTTTAGTTTATTAAGGCATACGGGGTAGGCTTAACACCCCTTTGTGACCTTGGTTTCTTTTGATTCAGCCCAGTTGGGCGCGCCGGCTAGCCTTCCGGCTTAGCTTAAACAATTAACAACAACAAAGTATTTACAGAACAAATTAACAGTAACAATCACAATTTTCGGAGCTATCTTCTGCTAGATCTAGCCCTGGGAGATCGAAGCATCAGGTCCCTCGGTAGGCGCCTGTTTAATCTTCTTCTTGGACAGCATGCTCTAGTCAGGCCCTTTGCAAGGCGATTTCGATGACGCTCAAGCCTATCGTTGTACCGGCTGGAGTGCTTATTAATCTCATCAAAGACCGTGGCCAGTTTCAGGTCTCTATGTAGAGTGGTGTTCCGAATGTACCACTCGCATCCGGTAATTAGTCTTGTGATCCTGTTTTGGGCCGCCTGGACTCTCCTGATCTGACAATCACAAGTCAGGCCCCAGATTTGGCACCCATATTTCCAGATCGGCGCGATAACCTGTTTGTAGACTGTCACCTTGTTGTTGAGTGGCAGTTTACTGCGTGAGCTTAGTAACCAAAAATGTTTGGTCACCGCAGCTCGGGTGCGAGTCCTCATTGCCGTCACCTGCTTGGAGAAGGTAAGCCTGCGATCCAAGATTACCCCAAGGTATTTAGCCGAGTTGGCCTGTAGGACAGGAGCCCCCTCAATAAGAACGGCCGGCGGCGTTTTGTGTCGCAGGGTGTAGCAGACATTGGCAGACTTGTCGCTGTTTATACCGATGTTCCAGCGACTCGCCCATCGCGCGAACGTTGTGGCGTGCTCTTAGATCCCGTCGGCTGCATCGTGTTCACAGCTTGACCTGTAAGTGACACAGACGTCATCTGCAAACGTTGCGAGCATTGTTGGCAGGCTAGCATCGGCTGCGGCATGTCGCAGCTGTACAGGCAGTACAGCAGGGGGCCCAAGACACTTCCCTGTGGAACACCAGCTCCCACATCATACTTGGAAGAGGCTGCCGAATGGAAGCGGACCGCAAACTGCCTTCCCTCCAGGTATGACCGCAGTAGTCCAAAGTATGGAGCAGGCAACGTGTCCTTTATTTTAACCAGTAGACCTGTGTGCCAGACACGGTCAAACGCTTCCCTGATATCCAGGAAGAGGGCGTTGCAGTACTCTTTTCTGTCGAATGCATCCAATATTTGCTCAACAACACGGTGAAGTTGTTCGACAGTGCAGTGTCCAGCTCGGAACCCGAACTGGTGCTCAGGAATGATCCCCTGGGAATCCATGATCTCGAACACCTTTGAGATCGAAGGAAGAAGACTGATAGGCCGGTATGACGCAGAGTCCCTTTCCGGCTTGCCAGGTTTGTGGATCATGGAAATTATCCCGAGCTTCCACTGGGTTGGGAAGCATTGCAGCCTTACTATAGCGTTGAACAGCAGCGCTATGTAGAGGATCGCGTGACTGGGCAGTGCCTTTAATGTGGCGTTGCAGATGGCATCATGGCCTGGTGCTCTGTTGACGCTCTGGCAACCGATGACATCAGCTATCTCTCTAGGGGTGAACGGTCTGATAGGCAGGTCCATTTGGAGCGCTTGGGTTAGCCTGTCATGCGTCTCCCTTAATTGCTCCGGGCTGGCAAGCTCAAATGGCTGGAAGCGTTCAGCAAGGTGTCCCGCAAACAACTCCGCTTGCTCCAAGTCCGTCCGACACCATGTCCCGTTGCTGTCTATCAGTGGCGCCTTCCTGGTGCACCTCCTTTTAATAGCGCGCGTGGCCTTCCAAAGCGAGTGCGTCGCGTCGCAGTCAATGCCAGTGTTGGCCAGTCTCTCGTCAAACCATGCAGCTTTGTGATCCGCTAGTGCGCGTCGGAGCCTACCCTGCGCTCTATTCCAAGCTGCTTTGCCCAGAGGGTGGCGAGACCTCATCTAACTAGAGCGTAGGCGTCTCTTTTCGGCGATTAGTAGCAGGATCTCATTGGTTATCGGGATTCCTGATGCTACGGGTTTCCTGGGCGGGTTGCGAGTAGCTATTTGTGCTGCTGTCTTGACTTTGTCGGTAAATAGGTCAATAGCATCTTCAATGTCCTTCCCGGAGTTAATCTCAATGTCGAGATGCAGCGAACGCTCCAGTTGACCTTGAAACACTTCCAGGTTGCTGCGCCTGGTTATTTGCCGCTCCATCCTTGGGTATGTTACTGCAGCTGCATCCAGCGTGATAATCAGCGGTAGGTGGTCGGAGCTGAGATCAACGACAGACCGTATATCAGCATGGATGCCCAGGATGCCTCTCATCAGGCCAAAATCTAGGCAGCTTAGAGAGCCTCTCCTGCCGTACGGGTACCGCGTTGGGCCCCCTGTTGCTAAGGAGTTCACCTCCGTGCTCAGGACAAGGTTCGCTAGGGCACGACCTCGTTGGTTGCACCTCGCCGCTCCCCAGAGCCAGTGGGACGCATTCCAGTCACCCGCAACGATGTATTTCGGACGATGCTGCTCCAAAATGCTGTCGAATTCGTCGGTAGTCCATGCAAACCTCGGTGGGCAGTATACCGCTCCCAATTTGATGGTACCGTTTGGATGGCTGCAGACGCAAGTTGCACCTTTTCGGTGGCTATAGGTCTCAACGGGAAGTGTACCATGCTGGACTTCACCGCTTCACTTCGCTGCTCCTCTTTTAGCGTTGCCATCGCTTGGGTCGTTGGCAGTATAGGCCTCATACCCATACAAATTTGGCGCTCCCGTCCCTCGGCAATGTGACTCGCTAAGCAGCAATACATCAATGTTGTGTCGCCGCACGAAACATTCAAGTTCGGGCAGCTTTGTGGATACGCCGTCGCGTAACGAGCTAGCAGCTCAAAGTTACTATCTAGCGTCTGAATTGTAAGGGCTTCGACGCGATAGAGAAAATCATCTATTGCTATAGATGAGTGGCCTGAAAAACGTAACCTCCAGTTAGCGATTATCTGACTTACTCTATCCGAGCGCAAATTTTAAGGCTGCTGTAAATCCAGTGGAAACGAATCGGCTGATTGGACGCTGGATTTCGCATTTCTGCGTTTTCCCGGTTGGGCAATCTGAACAGTTGTTCAAATGATTGGTGTTGCCTAACTGGAGAGGACTGCCTAGTGGCCGAGTGTTCTCTTTCAGCTGCAACTGGAGCAACTGATTGGAGCGACAATTGTTGAAATCCAGTTTCAATCGCTTTTGACAACATTTGGGTATGCTGTGCTAGCAATTGTTTGTTGCAAGCTAGCAGCTGGAGCTGGAACTGGATTATGAGCTGAAGCTTTGTCATCAGATGGAGCTGAAGATATAGCTGAAGCTGACATTGTAGTTGGGGCTTCAGAAAGATTTGGGGCTGAACTTGGCGCTAGTACTCTAATCACTTCCTGCTGATTAAAAATTGTGACCCCGCTCTGCATACTAGTACTGGATGGTGGAGCTTGCTGAGCTGCACCTATAAGTTTCGATTGTGATCTGGTCATATGTTGTGAGCCTGTAGCTTGTGCTGCAACTATTTCTTCTGCCAAATTTATATTCGATTTACTAAGAGCAGTTCTACAAACAGGACAGATTTTCTGATTTCCTGTTCGTGTGTTGAAGCAGGAGTGATGGAAATAATGGTTACAGCTGGTAGTTAAAAGTTGAGATGAATATTCAACTTCTTTCGTGCATACGCAGCAAAGAGTTTCGCTATCTAATCTCTGAGACCCATTATTCCCACTTCTGTTTAATGGCATTGTAAATTTTATAATATATATGACCTAATTTTAGCGAAATTCCTATACTTTTAATTGCAGACACGATAATAAAACAAAACAAGTAAGAGTGCTCTAGTCAAGAGTGCCCGACTAGGATATACCCTGATCCAAGGTCTTACATTCATTGAAGTTATTTATCTGCATTCATACATAGAAACACACACACATATACAAACAAAAGCTGCGGCTACGCGCGTCATACATTTGCTTTGCTTCTTCTTCTTCCTTTGGCCCCAAACTATGTTACATTGAATCGGTAATAACTTCTATTTTGTTTATCGTCCGATCGTAATGAAATTTGTAGGACACAAAGATGGCATATAAATGTGAGACTATGTAAAATCCGAAGGTCATACCTCTTAAAATACGTATTTTTTGATTTCTTGGAGATCGGAGAGAGGTATCCAAAAAGTGAAATGCATTTAACCTCTGTATGCTATTGGAGAGTATATATACTAATCTTGGTGACTCTGACTCTTATAACTTTTAAGCTATACCTTAAAAACACTGTTTTGGAAACTTAATTTATCGATAACTTTTGAAAGGATTGAGATATTGAAAAACAAATGATAAGTTTGTTAAGAGCCGGCAGTACAGTAACTTAAACCTGAATATAAAAGTTATACCCGAAAAACACTTGTCTGAAATCAATATTTATCGATAACTTTTGAACAAGATGAGATATCGAAAAAAAATGATTGACTTGTATTGACCCGGCACTACGAGAACTTATATTTCAAACATGAAGTCTCTAGCTTTTGTAGTCTCTGAGAAACAGGCGTTCATACAGACAGACGGTCAGACGGACAGACAGACGGACATGGCTATATCGACTCGGCTATTGATACTGATCAAGAATATATATACTTTATGGGGTCGGAGATGCTTCCTTATGCCTGTTACATACTTTTGCACAAAACCATAATACCTCTTATTCCCATTTTTAATGGGATCAGGGTATAAAAAAACTTTGCGACAGAATTTGAAATGAAAATGCAATAGTTCATCCCAGCTTAGATCATACCTTCGCGCAGAAGTTATCGTTCCAGGAAAGAAACATAGCAAGAAAAAACGCACCAGCAAAGAGTACTATCTTCTTCCGGCAATAACCTGCAATATAAATATCAGCACAAATGAAACAATTACTGTAATAGCGTGAGTGTCCGAGGCATATTTCTAAACTTGGTTCAAGTTGAGCGGCCACTAAAGGTTTTAATCCTTTTAGCTGTGTCCTGCGACTGAAACAACGTTAAACAATATACCTTCTATATCCATTGCATACTTGAGGGTGTATTTACTTATAATGTTTCTATATAGTGGCAGGTCGTAGCTTTTATCCACGAATAAACATGTGTCCAGCAATAACTCCACATACTAGTAAATACATCGGGAATTCAATGGCTATGCGTAATTAGTGTTTGGCAATACAGCTATTTTGAATATAGTATTGATTCCAGAACAGCTCACAATAGCACATGTGTTATGAATACTATTAAGATGCGGGCTTAAAGTTATTTGAAACTATTAAGTCATCCACCATCTTAGTATTCAAAACTAGGACAAAATGAAAGGAATTAAAGAAAGGGTAGAAAACCGGGTATAAAAGTCTGAAGCGTTTGCATTTGTATGCATTGCTTGTAGGTGTTGCTGACTTTTTTACAAAATTTTTCTAACTCGCGGTCAGGTTTAGCTAGGGCAACATAACGCCAAATTATGTCACTCCGTTTTGTATCGCTAAACAGCTTACAACAATGCTAACACTGGCCCCACGTTGGGCCCCAAATAAATTATTTATTCTGTAACGATTAACGAAGAGTATCTTCGGGCAATGAAGCTGGTGTTGGGGTTACTATGGAGGAGAACGCGCTTGCATATTCGGCTACTATCTGGTCGGATAAGGGTGTGGGTATAGTTATTTAACCTTCACGTTAATTTGCTTCGTTCCTAAGAATTATTAATTTATTGAAATTCGCGTACTATTTTTAGGGCATGAAAGAAAAGGCATTGGGAAAGGGCTAAAAAGGATAAGAAAGCTACAATGGATAACAGAGAAAATATAACAGGGATAGAAAGGGGATATACAACCAACTTCGAACATCACTTATTATTGTTGCACTTAAAAGAGCGAACGCCCACCCTACCAAGATCCTGAAAAGCCTAGCAAGATGTAATAGAAACATCAGGATCCCTTAAAATGGTCATGTGTCGGCTAGCCTACCTCGTTCCAATGCTGCATGGTTCCAAATAAGTTAATAAACTAGCACATATTCAATTTAACAAACATTTTATTTAAAACTAATTCCAATTGAGGATATTCATATTAAACAAGAAAAACAGCTGACAAGATTTAGAATTATTATACTCAGGAAAAATATCTAACAAAATGAACTAACAAAATCTACGAACGAACTGCGCTGGTGGAGAAATTATTACACTAATAGTATAAATATAAATCAAAATTATAGATATAAATAGTTAAGTATACATAAGATAAATAGTATAAGGCAATATGAATTTAAGTATTTTAAATAAATAAAAATATAATACTATAAAGCCATATAATTAAAAATATTTTATAGCGTTAAATGGCATCATGCAAAAATTGAGACCAAATGTTTTGTCGGCTATTGAAGTGCATAAGCCTAAGTCACATCAGCTGTTACTCAGCCGTATCAAACTGCAAGGCCAATGAACTGCAGCTTAAGGCAAAAAGGAAGCTTTTGCCAGATCGCTGGGTCTGCAGCAGCAACAAAAAATATGTAAACAAACAACAACTTATCAACTGTTTTTGGCTCGCCGGCTCACTAAAGCTCATGTAGAAGCTTTTGCTTTGGTTTTGGCTGCTGGAGCCAATTAACTGGGCATTATATATAAGCCTAGTTTAATCGATGTAACCAGGTTTTTAAAGTTGAAAAAGGTTAACATATGCGACTAGGCCGATTCCTTGTAGGAACAGGCACCACGAAAATATGGGGTTTTTTTTTGATTTGGGTTGCCTTTCTCCATTCTTAATATATAAGTGTGGATCAGCTCTGGCACATAGTGGCCAAAATGGGCTTATTCAAACTTGGTGAACACTTTGGACTATTATGCACTGACTTTAAATTTTTTTAACCACTTTTTGTAAATCTTTGCGGAGCTTGAACACGCACAACTTTATTCGGTGAAGACCACGAGGAAAAAAGGCAGACTGGGGCTAGGCTACAGAGTGAAAAATCTGATTCTCCGGAAATTGCTTTCTCCAAGTCTTCGGTATTCACCATGGACTGTCAAAATTTTGGAAATTTCCTTTTTGGTTGCCTTTATTCGTTTTTGTTATGTGTTTATTCTAAATCTCGCCCATAGATGGCGCTACCAATTCTACCCAACTAATAAGTGACACTTAACAATTAAATGTAACAAAGAAGTACTTGCTAAATATATGAGATATTCTACAAAAATATGTCTGTTAATAATAATATGTGTAAACTAATTAATAAACAAACCTAAATACAACTATTAATGGCAATGCCAATGCGTTCGGCCAGTAGCGAAACTATGGCCTACCCTTGAAATAGTACCCACAAAAATTCTTGCCTACTTTCAGGCTATTCTGTAAAATGTTTGAATTCTAACGACAAGCGAGCACTACAACCTACAGCATTTAATACATACATATATTACATATTTAATGCAAAGAAAAATTACTACAAATAAATAAATTTATTCCAAATAAAATACTTGATCAAATTACATATGTAAATACATACATATATTCCACGGCATTATTGCAACCACATACATACACACAAGTATACTAAGTCCGAACTCCGATGCACACCTACACACCACATAAGTACCGCTGCATATATATATATATATATATCATTTGGCAGGCAAACGAAACCCGCTGCTGTTTGACATAGCGGTTGCGTATACCCTGTTTTTTATATCCTGATCCCATTAAAATTGGGAAAAAGGGATATTATGGTTTTGAGCAAAAGTATGCAACAAGCATAAGGAAGCATCTCCGACCCCATAAAGTATATATATTCTTGATCAGTATCAATAGCCGAGTCGATATAGCCATGTCCGTCTGTCTGTCCGTCTGTCCGTCCGTCTGTATGAACGCCTGTTTCTCAGAGACTACAAAAGCTAGAGACTTCATATTTGAAATATAAGTTTTCGTAGTGCCGGGTCAATACAAGTTTATCATTTTTTTCGATATCTTGTCCTGTTCAAAAGTTATCGATAAATTTAGATTTCAGACAAGCGTTTTCGGACATAACTTGAAAGTCATAAAAGTCAATTTGAGTTTCAGTTACTGTACTGCCGGCTCGATACAAACTCATCATTTTTTTTTCGATATCTCAATCCTTTCAAAAGTTATCAATAAATTAAGATTCCAGAACAGTGTTTTTAAGGTATAGCTTAAAAGTTATAAGAGGTAGAGTCACCAAATTTGGTACATATATTCTCCTATAGCATTTTGAGGTTAAATACATTTCACTTTTTGGATACCCCTCCCCGATCTCACAAAAATCGAAAAGTACGTGGTTTAAGAGGTATGACCCTCGGATTTTACATAGTCCCACATTTATATGCCATCTTTGTGTCCTACAATCGATCAGACAATAAACAAAGAAGTTATTAACGATTCAATGTACCATAGTTTGGAGCCAAAGGAAGAAGCAGAAGGAAAGCAATTGCATGACGCGCGTAGCCAGCAGCTTGTGTTTGTATGTGTGTTTGTGTTTGTGTTTCTATGTATGAATGCAGATAAAGAATTATGAATGTAAGAACTGGGTTCAGGGTATCTCCTAGTCGGGCACTCTTACTTGTTTTGTCTGAGAAGTTGTTGAGTGGATCATCCATTTGGTACAACACATTCTAATTCGTCATAAATATTTTTTTTTAAAATATATATTTGGTGTGTTCCGATTCCAGTTGTTCCACTTGTGCATTTCATACACGTTTTTGGTATTATCCGATTCCAATCGCTCCACGTGTTCATTTTTACACATTTAAAAATATATTTGGGTGTGTTCCGATTCCAGTTGTTCCATTTGCGCATTTCTTAGGGTTTGGGGGCTCTCCGATCCAAAGGTTCCACGTCATCGAGTTTCCTCTTTGAGTGTCGTATCTTTCTTTGGCTTGTTTGAATTGTCCGTCACTCCGAAACCGATTGTTTCATCAGAAGCTTGCTGCCGATTATGCCAAGTGATAGTGAAAGGGACAACAAGTCAAAACTTTCTCTACCGGTCAGCCAGCACCGAAGATCAGGATCATATCCCAATCCTTCCATCAAAATCTCAGCTTCAATTCCAAAGCAGACAGCATCTTCCAAGAGTAAAGAAATAGTCAGGACACCAGTAACGCACGGAGGTCTCAAACGCACAACTAGATCCGTAGAACAGCATCGAACTAGTTCCGCTAAGATGGCCTTGAATGACTTTATAACTGTGACTGACAGGATCAGCCAGTTTGACTCATTGATTAATAGTCCTGCAAGTAGCGAAGTTTCACTTTTCACGCTACAAATCCGTAAAGATCAGATCCGCACTTTATGGGAAAAGGTGGATCAAGAATACGAACGCTGTGCTCAAGCTCTGAGTCAGGATGCTGGTAGCACAGATATTCCCACCATGCAGGCAAAATATGACTATTGCTATTCCGCTTACGAACGATGTGCGTCCTCTCTCAACCAGCAAATCGAGAGTGCTACTGTACAGAGCAGACCACCAGCGCCCACATATGTTCCGAGAGGTTGCAATCTTCCACCAGTCGACACAGAAGTGTTCGATGGGGATTACTTGCGGTGGCCGACTTTCCACGATCTCTTCACGGCTATCTATGTCACTAATGCTCGGTTAACGCCTGTCGAGAAGCTATTCCACTTGAATGCAAAAACTAGCGGCGAAGCGAAGACAATTGTGGCTAACTCCCCTCTCACCAACGATGGTTTCGCTTCCGCTTGGGGCGCTTTGCAAGAGCGTTTTGAGAACAAACGTCTCTTGGTCAATAGCCAATTGAGGATCCTTTTCAATCTGTCCGCCATAGCATATGAATCTGGCATGGCTTTAAAGGAACTCCAGAGCACGATCCAAGGCTGCTTAATAGCACTCGAGCACTCCCAAGTATCAACAGAGAACTGGGACTGTCTTCTAGTATTCCTATGCTCGTCCAAGCTACCAAAAATTACACTCTCATTGTGGGAACAGTCGCTCGTGAACAAATTCGAAATTCCGGAGTGGCAGGACCTCAATCGTTTCCTCAGCGAGCGGTATCACACGCTCGAGGCAATTGAAGATGTTAAGCCAATTTCGAGTGCTCAGGCTGTTTCCAAGCATACTCGAAACCCTTCAGCCGCCAAAAAGGTAAACACCTTTGAAGCAAGGGTCACCACAACCCTTAGGACATGCGATCTCTGTTCAAAAGAGAACCACCCGGTGCGTCTATGTCCTTGTTTCCTACAAATGAATGTTGCGGAAAGAGCCGATTACATTAAGCAAAAGAAATTGTGCTTAAATTGTTTCGCCAGAGGACACCAATTGCGGGAATGTCCTAGTTCTCACAATTGCTACACGTGTAAAGGGCGTCACAATACGCTTCTACACCGCAGCGATTCCTCTTTCAATAATGTCCGGTCAGGAGCATCTACTTCCGCAAATGCTAATCAAAATTTACAGTCCACTCCTTCCACTCAACAAAACAACATGCAGAATTATTTCACGTCCAATAATCAAGGCGTGCTCTTAGGTACCGCTATTGTCAATATTTGGCATAAGGGTACAGCATTCCCGGCTCGAGCATTAATAGACTCGGGATCCGAGGCAACCTTCATTTCCGAGCGCCTCTTCCGGCTGACACGATTGCCATTCCAAGGCATCCAGGCACAAATCTCAGGGCTTAATAAAACCAATTCGCAGACGCAGAAACTCTGCCACTTTCACTTAGTTTCTCCACATCGACCACGGATGCAAATTGAAGTATCAGCCTATGTTCTGCCACAACTGGCAGGAAATCTACCATCAGGTACGATCTCCCCGTCCGCCTTGCAAGGTCTTCCGAATATACAACTTGCCGACCCAGACTTCACACGGAGTGCGCAAATCGATGTACTCATCGGAGCTGATGTCCTCCCTTCTATAGTACTCGGCGGGGTCCGACCTAATATTTGTGGAACTCTTTTGGGACAAGAGACAATTTTCGGTTGGATTATTTCAGGACCAGTTCCAAAGGCGCCAGCGGTTTCGAACAAGCTTGCGTCCTTTTCCACTCAAATTGTATTGAGTAACGAAGAACCTATTGAAAAGCTTCTCACAAAGTTCTGGGAGGTGGAGTATATACCGGTAAGACCAGTTAAGGAATCCGACGCGCTGTGTGAGACGAACTTCATTCGAACGACGCGAAGGGATGAAGCGGGTAGATATGTTGTCTCACTGCCATTTCGAGACCCAGAGCATATCACCCTAGGTCATTCCAGATCTATTGCATTGGCGCAGTTCCTAAGAAATGAGAGTAGACTTAATAAAAATATCCAGATCCAAGAATACCTGGATCTAGGCCATATGCGTCAAGTCACTTTCGACAGTAGCAAACAGAACTTCTACTTGCCTCACCATGCGGTTTTCAAGCCAGACAGCACCACGACCAAAGTGCGCGTGGTGTTTAACGACTCCAGCAAGTCTACGCTAGTCTAAATGATGTCCTACATCCAGGACCTGTGCTTCAGGAGGATTTGACCATCCAAATCCTAAAAGATTCTTGTCGACTCAGCGCACACACCCTTCCAAAGAATTTTATATCGCAACTCAACGGGTGAACTCTGCGACTACGAGCTCAGCACGGTCACTTTCAGAGTAAACTGTGCTCCCTTCCTCGCGATACGAGTTTTGCAACAGCTTGCACACGATGTCCAACTGCAATATCCGCTAGCGTGTGAGATCATTAGATCCTCGATGTACGTGGATGACGTCCTCGCAGGAGCTCATTCCGAACAGGTCGCTATTTCTATGATCCATGAGCTCCAAGACGCATTTAGCTCCGCAGGTTTTCCATTACGAAAATGGACGTCCAACAAGAAGGGTGTATTGAATTGTCTGCCCAACCGCCACTTGTTATACCCTGATCCCATTAAAAATGGGAAAAAGGGGTATTATGGTTTTGTGCAAAAGTATGTAACAGGCATAAGGAAGCATCTCCGACCCCATAAAGTATATTATTCTATGGACGTTGATGTACTAACGAACAGTACATTCAAGTGGCCCAACGATACCAAGCCAGGGCTTGTTAACGCGCGGACCCAGGCAACATGCAACCCACCTTCCGCCCAACCGACCGAGGGGCGCGCCGCATAACGTGCGGCTACGAAGATCGCGAAATAAGAATAGAACATACAATATAAATACAACAAATGAACATAGACTATTTAAATGTTAGACAGATGTTGTAATAGTACAGTTCTGAGAGTAGGGACAGAAGTAGCATTACTTATTATCTGATAAAGGTTATTATAACTAGAGCATAAGATCCGAAAAGGGCTATGGACTGCATTAGTTAGTATTACAGGCTTGCAGAGAAATCGGGACAAAGTTCCTAGTACTTCTGATCGGAACAGCAAAACTAATTTGGCTAATTAATTCGGATGAATCAATTTCCCCGTTAATTAGTTTGTGTAAGAAGATAACACCAAGCATGGTTCTACGATCAGAAAAAGAGGGAAGACTTATTAGTAAAGTCTACGGTATGGAAGCAAGCGAGTATTAGGATTCCAGTGAAGACACCGAAGGGCAAAGAATAGAAACTGTTTTTGTACAGATTCTATTCTATCCTGATGAACCTTGTATTGTGGACACCATATGCAAGACCCATACTCAAGAATGGGGCTAACAAGTGACGTATAAAAAGTCTTAGTAACGTAGGGATCGTCAAATTCTTTCGACCAACGCTTAATGAAACCCAAGACACCAAAGGCTCGATTAGCAGCAGAAGAATTCTTGTCAAACTTAAGCTTGGGATCCAAAAGGATACCCAAATCTTAACCGACTAATTCGTTCAAGTGGTTTTCCATTAAGAACATAATTATTTAAAAAGGGCATTCGCCTATAAAAAGACATTACGTTGCATTTACCACAATTTAAATTTAATAAATTTACCCGACACCAGGTTTGAAAGCTGTCTAGATCAGTTTGCAACCTTGTACCAGATAGAAAATCAGTAGACGAAAAACAAAGTTTAACATCATCGGCATTCATCAGCACCAGAGAGTGTGTTACCACCGAAGGAAGGTCATTAATGAACAATGTAAATAACAAGGGACCAAGTCGTCAAGGTGTGGTACTCCGGAAGTGACCTGAACAGACTAAGAGACAAGTCCTTTAAAAAAGACTTTTTGGGATCTGAAACTTAGATAATTGGAGATTCAAAGAATTATGTTTTTAAGAAATCCCATACGATGAAGCTTAAGAAGTAAAAGAGAATGATTAACGGAATCAAACTCTTTACTGAAATCGGTGTAAATAACATCTATTTGCATTTTATTTTGAAACCCCTTCATAACAAAAGAAGTGAATTTAAGTTAATTAGCAGGGTAAAATTATAGATCTACAAAGATGTTGTTGTTGAGAAGTTATTAATTTCTCAAAAATCTTAGGAATAGCAGACAACTTAGAAATACCTCTATAGTTTTGAACGTTTGACGTGTTTCCTTTTTTATGGAGAGGATAATAAATGATTCCTTCCACATAACGGGAAAAGAGCACAACTCGATGGACAGTTTAAAAAGCTTATATAATGGCCTCAAAAGACCTTCAGCACAGTACCTAAGCACGCAGCCTGGTACTCCATCAGGTCCCGGTGAGAATACTGGCTTAATAGCCTTAAGATCATTTAATAGCGAGCTTTCCGTTATTAAAGGTCCAAATATGCAATTAGAGACTTTACTTGTAGGATATGGCAAAACAATTGAACTTTGATGACTTGTTGTTTGAAAAAACGCAGCAAATAAATCGGCGATGGCCTGATCTGTGTTAGCTGTCGTTTTTTCCAAAAATACGGTTGATGGAAGTTTGATGACTTACGTTTCGCATTAACGAAGTTATAAACTGTTTAGGATCCCGCTGAAACTGTAACCTGCAACTTCTAAGGTAATCCTGGTAGCATTGGTAAATCAGGATAGAGAAATTGGATCGAGCAATCAAGTAGTCCCTACGCCTGTAAAGCTGGGACCAGTCAGCCTGGGATAGAGTTGAGTAAGTTTATAAAATCGGTGTTCCGAAATTGACGAACTCGCTCGTGAGGTAGAGTCGTGGGCACATCCCCCGGATAGGTAAATCTTCAACACTTCCAAAGTTGGGTGATATGATCTTCGGGAAGGGATATAGGTTCAATACGGGAGACAGATTCGAGGGAGGCATCCAAAACGAAATAAGATCAAGCATCCTATTCTGAGAATTTGGGATAGCTTGATTTGATACAATGACATCCACTATTATCAAGAAAATCATGTTGGGTCGTGGGAGTCAATCTTGCAGTCTTTTAGAAATCCAAACAGTCCCAGCAGTATTGAAATCACCAAGAACAACAAGAAATCACGATCAGAAAGCTGATGACACAGAGTGTTTGCAGAAAAATGCGAAGTTCAGAATTGTCTGCAGAAGGGGGGTTAAGAACAAGCAATAAAAGGCTACACCACGAAGGCTCATTTGACAGCAACAATTCATTCTTAGAACTATTTTTTACTTTTCTGAAGTAAATCGACATCAACAGCATAGTCACCCCACCACGCGAGGAGTGCGATCTTTTCTTAAACGGAAAATTTGTTAAAAATTTCAGAATTTGGATGTCGGGCCTTAACCATTTTCAGAAAAGGCAACGACATTAAAAGTAAGGACTGCTTTTAGGTAAAGATTACTAGTTTCTCATACTCTTCTTCTGATGCCCAGTGAGAGGGAGGATTTTAGTTTTTTGTGTTTCGACACTATAGGTGCTTGTTGACCTAGCAACTACAGAGGGGAGTGCAACCGGAGTCCGATTTTTCTTTTTTCAGTGTTTTTTCAGTGTTCAGGCCATTTAATTGTGAATATGGCAGGAACACTTTTTTTGAGAATTTCCCGAAGTCGTTTTAAATTTTTCCACCGTTTTGGCTTCAGTTTGCCTGATAAAGGCCTTGCTCGTCAGTGTGTTAGGGGCGCCTGGAAACTTTGTTTTTTTGGTGGGACTAAAGGGTATTCCACCGCAGCTTCTAGGGGAGCTTAGCCTTTTGAAGAGTTTTGATTTGGCAGACATTCAGCAAGAGTTGTTGACTGCACACATGCCTGCATTCGCAAAAAGTTCTTGGGTCAGCAGGAACAACATCCTGGGTTGACGTTGATTTCCTTCGCTCTCGAGGAGTGGGGTGTTCTCGTGTGGAGCAGGGCAGGACCGTTGGAACCGAAGCTCTTAGGCCAATTGACAGCCTTGTGGCCTTTTTGCGCTTAGGAGACTCGTTCAAAAGTTTCTCCTTTGATGTCATCCAACGCAGAGACCTTCGAACAGTTTTTTGACCGACCGAATTCTCCAAAGCCTTTCTTGGTCTGCCTCATGAATCCCATATTCCCTTTCGACATCCCTCGAGTCCACTTGCCTGACTGGCTCGTCAGGTCTTCGGCCGTTGAGGCCAGCGCATTTTTCGTGCGCAACATTTCGCACAGCCAGCAACAACGAAACCCATTACATTTCCGCACCTGGCAATTTTGAGAAAAAGATTTTTTCAACAAAAATTTAAAGACACTCAAATAGTACAAATCCTCAAAGCAACAATTTTTTTTCATATTTCTTGTAGGTTAGTTTTTCGACAATCGCGGGGGGGGCGCGACACAACGACAGAAGAGCGCGGCCGCCAACCCCGAGGCGCGGGGGGGAGCGGCGCGTCCACTTCTCGTTGCGATCACTCCAGCAACCATTGCTTGGGCTCTGTTGTTGTGTCCTTTTTTTTTTTTTTTCCAACTATTCACACAACCGATTACCAGCCACAAGTGAACGTAACGAAACGATGCTTTGAAGCGCAAAAAAAACAGTTGTGCTAATCGAGCGAGAATTTTTTGCCCTGTCCGTGTGTTCGTCCGTCTGTCCGTAGTTGAACGCACGTTTTTCGAGACTACAAAAGCTAGAGACTTCTTTTGAATTGTTCTCGTGGTGCCGGGACAAGCCAGTTTTATTTTTCATTTATGTAAATTTCGATTCAGCCAAGTGTTTTTCGGGTTAACTTGAAAGTCTAAGCTAGCGACTTTTTTTGAGTTTAAGTTACTGTCTGCCGGCTCGTCAAACTTATATTTCGATTTAATCCTTTCAAAAGTTTGATTTTAGATTCCAGAACAGTGTTTTTAAGGTAAGCTTAAAAGTTTAAGAGGAAGAGTCACCAAATTTGACTTTTTTCTATAGCTACAAAGGTATCATTTCACTTTTCGGATTTTCTAGTTGCACATTTTTGCCATTTTTGTGTGCTCAAATTTCTTTCGATAGACAACAAACAAAGAAGTTTAACAATTCATTCCATAGTTTGGGGCAAAAGGAAGAAGAAGAAGAAGAATCTTGCTGACGCGCGTAGCCAGCAGCTTTTGTGTTGTGTGTGTGTGTTTCTATGTTGATGCAGATAAATAACTTCAATGAATGTAAGAAATTGGATCAGGGTATATCCTAGTCGAGCACTCTCGACTAGAGCACTCTTACTGGTTAAACACTGATTTTCTTAACATTGAAGAGGCGAGTATCGCTAAAACGCTAGGCATTCTTTGGAGGGCCACTACAGACGAATTCTACTTCGTGGTTTCGAAACCGGAAGCCAAACCTGCCTACACAAAACG
The DNA here is from genome assembly GCA_035045305.1 of Drosophila maculinotata. Classification (NCBI taxonomy): domain Eukaryota; kingdom Metazoa; phylum Arthropoda; class Insecta; order Diptera; family Drosophilidae; genus Drosophila; species Drosophila maculinotata. The sequence continues at coordinate 266,763 of JAWNPD010000022.1, forward strand.
TGAAGTCCTTGCACACATCGCCAAGCTTTTCGATTCAGCTAGCTGGTTAGCTCCCTTTGTGATCCAAGCCAAGTTGTTTATGCAAGAACTATGGCTAAGAGAGCTGGGGTGGGATGACTTTTTGCCCAATGATCTTCTCCAGAATTGGCAAGAGTTTCTCAGAAGTTATCCCTGTCTCGATCAAATCCGAATTCCACGGTGGGTCAGTTACCACCCAAATGTATGCATACAATGTCATGGGTTTTGCGATGCCTCTCAACGTGCATATGGCGCAGCGATCTACGTCCGAGTACAAACCGAGCGCGACATTTCATGCTTCCTACTTGCTGCTAAGTCCCGAGTTGCACCAGTTAAGACAGTATATCTGCCTCGTCTCGAGTTGTGCGGGGCCGTCCTTCTTGCAGAGCTCTCCGAAGCAATAATTCCTCAATTGCCACTTGGGGACCATGAGATTTTCTATTGGACAGATTCGACAATTGTTCTGGCATGGCTAAGCAAACCCCCATGTGTGTGGACAACCTTCGTGGCCAACAGGGTTGCAAAGATTGTCCAAACCACGACCGGAGCCCAGTGGAACCACGTCCGATCTGAAGAGAATCCAGCGGACCTACCAAGTCGTGGTATAGTTTCCCAAGATCTCGTTGGCAACGAGCTGTGGTGGCATGGACCAGAATGGTTGAAAGCCCCCCAAGAATCGTGGAATTTGCCAATACAGCCTCCTCCCGAGACTCATTTGGAACAGCGTGCTGTAAAAGTCCACACCACGACATCCTTGATCGTTTCTCTGATCTCGGAAGGGCATTGCGTGTTCTGTCGTATGCCGTCCGATTCAAAAAAATGTGTCAAAAAGTTCCACTTGATTGTTCCACTGAAGTATCCAGTAATGAGATATCAGACGTGTTACAATCATTGGTCGTAGCAACTCAGCGCACACACTTAGCCGACGCATTGCCTCCTGCTAAAGAAATCGCTTTCGCCGACTAGTTCGATACGGTGTCTCAATCCATTCGTTGACCTCAATGGTGATATCAGAGCTTGCGGTCGAATTCAAGCTTCCGGGTCGCTTAGTTACGATGAGCGTCACCCAATTCTACTGCCACCCTCCAGTCCTCTCTCCCGGCTATTAGTGCGGTTCACCCATCGCATAGCTCTTCATGGAGGGAACCAGCTAACAGTACGTCTTATCCGGTCAAGGTACTGGATCCCAAAGCTTCGGAATTTGGTAAAATCCATTATCAACGCGTGCAAGATATGCGTTTTTCATAAAAAGAAGCTCCAAACGCAATTGATGGGAGACTTGCCTTTACAACGTACCACTTTTTCCCGACCTTTCACAACCACCGGCATTGATTTCGCTGGCCCCTTCGAAATAAAAAGTTTCACAGGACGGGCTTGCCGCATATCAAAAGGGTACGTTTGTGTATTCGTGTGCTTTAGCACGAAAGCCATTCATTTAGAGGCAACGTCAGACCTGACTACCGAGACGTTTCTCGCAGCCTTCGCTCGTTTTGTATCCAGGCGAGGGTGTCCGCATCAAGTTCACTCTGACAACGGAAAGAACTTTGTAGGAGCATCCAGGGCTCTCGACAGTGAATTTTTGAAAGCCACAAAGGCGCAAGTCACCTCAACGTACAACCACCAAAACTTGACGTGGTGTTTTATTCCGCCAGGAGCACCACATATGGGCGGTCTGTGGGAGGCAGGAGTTAAAAGTTTTAAAACGTTATTCTACAAATCCACATCCAATCAAAAGTATACGTTTGAAGAATTTTCGACCCTGCTCGCAAAGATCGAAGCGTGTCTTAACTCACGCCCGATCTCTCCTATGTCTGAAGATCCGACTGATCCTCTAGCTTTGAGTCCTGGTCATTTCCTCGTTAGTGGCCCATTATTATCCGTCACTGAGCCAGAGATCACGGAACCTGCTTCATCTATCCTTAATCGGTGGCAGCGCCTCAAAGCCATCAATCAACATTTCTGTGCTCGTTGGAAAGACGAATATTTGAAAGAGTTGCACAAGCGCAATAAATGGCAATTTCCAACAAGGAACCTCGAAGTAGGCGACCTTATTGTTATAAAAGAAGACAATCTTCCATCTACGGAATGGCGCCTCGGTCGAATCCAAAAGACGTACCCCGGTAGCGACGACAAAGTACGTGTCGTCGACATTCTCACGTCCCGGGGCATTGTCAAGCGTCCAATTGCCAAATTAGTCCTTCTTCCGGGCGAGTCTGAGATCCAGTCTCTTTATGCTCGCATCCTCTCCAATTTAACACATGCCCCCACGCACCCGCAAGTCAGGCCCTTCCCAGGAGGAGCGCAGATGCTCGCGAGGAACGGAGTCCTTCCGCTGCCGTGTGTGTCGCGGAGTCCATCCCCTTCGGAGGTGCCGACGTTTTTTACGGCTCAGCGCGGAAAAGCGGTTGAGAGCGGTACTTATTAACAAGTACTGCTCGAGTGGGGACAAATGCCGTGTATGTCGGCGCGACCACCACACCCTCCTCCACCTCCATGAAGGCAGGCGTCAGAGAGCTGTCCACGCGAGCGCAACTACTGGCGGGTCAGAACGCACCACGTCCTCACGGGCTCCAACTCCACACGCCCAACCTGAAGCCTCGATCCCGTCGCCGTCACTGACCACGCTGCTGCAGCATCGCAACCCCAAGCTGATGCCAACTGCCCTGGTATTAATCGACAACGGCTCCAAGACATACGAGACGAAGGCGCTGATTGACCCGTGTACCCCCGTGTCCAGGATTAGCGCATCATTGGCAGCAGCGTTCCGCTTGAGCAGCGTCGAGATTGGCGAGGAGAAGGCATGCTCAGCGGTTCTCCGGTCTAAGGCCAGCGAGGGGTTCAGGTTGGAGATAGTCCTGAAGGTGGACGAGCAGATCCACTGCCGGACTCCGATCACCCCCATCAACGAGGTGGTGAAGGACAAGTTTGACGGCATCATTCTTGCGGACGAAACATTTTTTCGGCCATCCTCAATTTTTGTGGTGCTCGGAGCCGACGTTTTTTCCGACATCGCACGTGATGGCTTCCTGCCTAGTACAGGCGGTCTACCTGTGGCCATGCGGACCGTCTTCGGCTGGACGCTCTCCGGCGCCTGTAGCCAATAAGTAACGTTCCCTTTTTTTTGCACTATACTGCAAGGGCGGCGGGATGTTTACGCCAAAGTTGGCAAAACATGGGTTTAAGCCCAAGCTGAGCTTCCATCTCACGCTCTCCCGAAAAGCAGAGCTTTCACTCAAGTGAAGCTTTCCCTGCGAGCCGATCCCCACACAGAGCAGCTCAACTCACTTAGTATTTAGTATGTACAAACCCTTCAAAGTGCACGCAACGCAGTTTAAGTGCCCTTGTAAATAAACATATATACACATAACAGAAAACACAAGACTTATTATTCGCACAACACCAGAAAAACTTACGTTACAAACTACAAGGGAAAAATTAATAAGCTGAATACCTGGAAATCTGCCCCCCGACAAAACACAATTGATGACGCGCGTAGCAAGCAGCTTGTGTTTGTATATGTGTGTGTGTGTGTTTCTATATATGAATGCAGATAAAGAATTATGAATGTAAGAACTGGGTTCAAGGTATCTTCGGGCACTCTCGACTAAAGCACTCTTACTTGTTTGATAACCGAATTGTTGTCAATAAATAAAAAGTTTGTTTAATCGGAAGCCGCGCAGCAAGCATTCGAAAAACTCAAAGATTTGTTATCTTCTGCCCCTGTGTTGCAAAATCTTAATTTTGATAAGACATTTTATATACACTGTGACGCGAGTGACTTTGACATTGACGCGGTATTAGTTCAGGTATCTGAAGATGGCCAAGCTACCAGTGGCTTTTATGTCAAAGAAACTGAACACAGCTCAGCGTAACTATGGTGTTATAGAGCGCGAGTGTCTGGCTGCTGTTGAATCTATTGAACGATTTAGATGCTACTTGGAGCTACAATTTGTGGTAATCATTGACCATGCTAGTCTGGTTTGGCTCATGAGGAAACCAAATCTTAAAAGAAGGCTTGCGCGCTGTTATATGCGTTTCAAGGGTATAAGTTCACAGTTAGGGTATAAGTTCACAGTAAGTCATCGGCGAGGTCGTGAAAGTATAGTGCCGGATGCGCTTTCACGAATGTTTTTTAATGAAGTTGCTATATTAGAAGAAATTGGTCCAGAAGTAGATTTGAGCTCCGAATGTTTTAATAAGTCTGGCTACCAGAAACTGCGAGGCAAGTTTAGACATGAGGAAGCAAGGTACCCTGATATTGAGAAAATAGACAATTTTGTGTATATTCAAACCGAACACGATTATGGTTCAGAAGGTAGCAGTCGTAATAGTTGGAAACTTTGGATTCCAAAGAGCTTAACAAACGTGATGGTACAGAGAGCGCATGACATTGTAATTTCAGCTCATTGTGGAATAGCTAAAACGTTAGAGAGCATCTGTCGGCATTTTTATTGACCAGGAATGGTTGTCCAGGTACGTGATTACGTGCCCAATTGCGATGTTTGCAAAGCGACTTAAGCACCTAATCGTACTCTAAAGCCACCAATGAGCAATCTCTGATCGCCCATTTCAACGTTTGTACGTGGATATTCTTGGACCATATCCGAGAAACAAAAGTGGTCACATTGGTCTTTTTATTGTCCTCGATTATCTATCCAAGTTTCTGGTAATGTCCTATGAAAAAATTCTCATAAGGTGTCATAAAAGAGTACCTACAGAACCACATACTTTTCGTATATGGAGTACCCCAAATACTGGTTGGCGACAACGGCTCTCAGTTAAAGGCTGTCGAATTCAATGCTTGGCTAACATCCCTGGACATAAGGCATATATATACCGCATTGTATTCACCACAGTTTAACGCTTCGAAGAGAGTCAATCGTTCAATTATAGCAGCAATTCGTGCATATTCAAAACATGACCATCGCGAATGGGACCACCATATACATGCAATAAGCTGTGAGCTTAGAAACTCAATTCAGCATAAATTGTTCTCCCTACCATGCTTTGTATGGATTCAACATGGCAACTCATGGGTCAAGTTATCAGCTTCTAAGCAATTTGGGTATGCTGGACGAGGGAGAGATAATCTGTTAAAGCTAATTCGAAAGGCGTTACGGCAAAACGTGGCCAAAGCAAACGATCAACAGTCCCATTACAATTTACAAACTCGTGAGGTAGCTTTTCAAGTAGGCCCAGAGATTTTTAGGAGGAACTTTGCGCTAAGCAACTTTGATAAGAATGTTAACGCTTAACTAAATACGGCATGGCTAAAGACCCGAGTACTTGAGAAAGTGGGTGGAAGCTATTATGTTCTGGAAGCCCTCCAAGACCGACAGCAAGGGACTTTCTATGTAAAGGATATTCGGCAGTAATTGATTTTTTTCAGGCTTTTTCTCCAAGTCAATGCCATTAGAAACGCCTGTGGTGTAGTGTACAATTCTTGCCAGCAAAATACTTTTCACAGAAGTGGCTTTTTTGCATTTGGGATAACATAACGGCTATCTAGTTTAATTTTTTTTTTAAATAATGATGCCCAGTTAGCAAAGCTTCAAACCCTGCGATGATAACCCCAAAGCTATCATTATCAGCTGTCGAAGTTGTCAAGGTGACATATGTCATTTTTGAGCTGAGCTCAAACTTAAATATATTATTTGCTCGTTTTAAACGTCGCTAACGCGTATAAGTATTTCATAGTTTCGTGCATCTTTCTTCTTCGGCTGAGGCATCCGCATCGCAAGCTGGAAATATAGTCCTATTCTGCTTAAATGGAAGGTAATATGCTTTTTTTTCTTTAAAAGGCGGCATAGCTGATTGTGCTTTAACTTTTCCTTATAGCACTTCTTTTGGCCAACTAAAACGACTGCAAGTCACAGCGAACGGGAAACAAAAACCGCTACCTACATGCTCGCTTATCGAGGCGATTAGGAGGAGCGCATAGTGGTTAGCTACAAGTTGGGATAGTGGAGCTTCTGTTTCGCAAGGCAACAGGCACGAGAGCTGCGCTTGCGCGACTTTTAACTTCGCCTCGCGTACCTCGTCGATTGGCAAAATGCGCACATCTTTAGCGTTTGCAGCTTGCAACAACAACCACTACACATCGTCAAAATAGCTGGCCCAAATTGCATACATCTGTACTTGTATATCAACAACAATTAGAACAAGTAAGAGTGCTTTAGTCGAGAGTGCCCGACTAGGAGATACCCTGAACCCAGTTCTTTCATTCAGTATTCTTTATCTGCATTCATATACATTAACACATACACACACATATACAAACACACGCTGCTACTGCGAACGTCATGCAATTGCTTTGCTTCTTCTTCTTCCATTGGCCCAAAACTATGTTACATTTTATCGTAAATAGCTTCTTTGTTTATTGTCCGATCGTTATGAAATTTGTAGGACATAAAGATGGCATACAAATATGTGAGTATGCTGAATCCAAAGGTCATACGTTCAAAAATACGTATTTTTCGATTTATAGAGGATTGGCGAAAGTTATCAAAAAAAAAAAAGATTTTGTACTTTTGTATGCTATACGAGAATATATATTGTGAATATGGTGCCTCTAGCTCTTAAAGCTTTAAAGTATACCCAAAAAACACTGGTCTCAAATCAAAATTTATCGATAGCTTTTGAACAAGTTGAATACGAAAAACAAAGTTTAACATCATCGTATGCCGATCAGCACCGGAGAGTGCTTTATCACCGAAGGAAGGTTATTAATGAACAATGTAAATAACAAGGGACCAAGGTTACTACCTTGTGGTACTCCGGACGTGACCTGAACAGACTTAGAGACAAGTTCTTTAAAAAAGACTTTTTGGGATCTTAAACTTAGATAATTGGAGATCCAAAGAATTAAGTTTTTTGGAAATCCCAGAAGATGAAGTTGATGAAGTAAAAGAGAATGATTAACGGAATCAAAAGCTGTACTGAAATCGGTGTAAATAACATCTGTTTGCATTTTATTTTCAAACCCCTTCATAACAAAAAAAGTGAATTCAAGTAAGTTAGTGGTAGTAGATCTATTTTTCACAAACCCGTGGTGGTAGGGTGAAATTAAAGATCTAAAAAGATGTTGAAGTTATTAATTTCTCAAAAATCTTTGGAATAGCAGACAACTTTGAAATACCTCTTAAGTTCTGAACGTTAGACTTGTTTCCTTTTTTATAGAGAGGAATAATAAACGACTCTTTCCAAAAAAAGAGCACAACTCCACGGACAGACTAAATAGCTTATATAATGGCCTCAAAAGACCTTCAGCACAGTACCTATGCACGCAGCCTGGTACTCCATCAGGTCCCGGTGAGAATAGTGTTAAAAAAAAAGCAATGCACCTTGGCATAAAAACTTAAAATAATCTTTGTTTAAGTTGTCGTTAGTTTCCCATCTAGAATAATAGTTAATTATATTTTGATTTCAAAAGATGGGCAAAACAACCAAAAGTTAATTCAGTGCAGCAAAAACATGCTGAAATCTTTATAAAATCAAAAGCTTTTGGCTAGTTTAAACAAGAACCACAACTGTAGAAAAACGACACAAGATCAATGATTAACAAGTAAGAGTGCTCTAGTCAAGAGTGCCCGACTAGGATATACCCTGATCCAAGGTCTTACATTTATTGAAGTTATTTATCTGCATTCATACATAGAAACACACACACATATACAAACAAAAGCTGCTGGATAAGCGCGTCATACATTTGCTTTGCTTCTTCTTCTTCCTTTGGCCCCAAACTATGTTACATTGAATCGTTAATAACTTCTTTGTTTAATTTCCGATCGTAATTAAATTTGTAGGACACAAAGATGGCATATAAATGTGAGACTATGTAAAATCCGAAGGTCATAACTCGTAAAATACGATTTTTCGATTTCTTGGAGATCGGGGAGGGGTATCCAAAAAGTGAAATGCACTTAACCTCTGTATGCTATTGGAGAGTATATGTACTAAATTTGGTGACTCTACGTCTTATAACTTTTAAGCTATACCTTAAAAACACTGTTTTGGAAACTTAATTTATCGATAACTTTTGAAAGGATTGAGATATTGAAAAAAAAAATGATGAGTTTGTTTAGAGCTTGCAGTTCAGTAACTTAAACTTAAATATAAAGTTTCTAGGTTATATGACTCTCAAGTCATGCCCGAAAAACACTTGTCTGAAATCTATATTTATCGATAACTTTTGAACGGGATGAGATATCGAAAAAAAATGATAAACTTGTATTGACCCGGCACTACAAAAACTTATATTTCAAATATGAAATCTCTAGCTTTTGTAGTCTCTGAGAAACAGGCGTTCATACAGACGGACGGACAAACGGACAGACGGACAGACGGTCAGACGGACAGACGGACAGACAGACAGACAGACGGACATGGCTATATCGACTCGGCTATTGATACTGATTAAGAATATAAATTAACCAGTCTGCTGGTCCGTCGAGAGAGATTGTGTCCAAATCCCCGTCGAACCAATGAGACAGTATTATTTGAGATTACAGCTTTTTATTATTGGGCACGTCTTGCCGCAAGGGAATTAGCTTAAGATCTAAATATGCCAATCAAAGAATGCTTAACATAAACCCAAGAGTGTCAACGGCGACGCTGGCAGAGCGGCCGCCGACGTAGTTGTTGACGCTGTCGCTGTGGCCGCCGAAAGTGCTGACCACGCAGCATGTGCAAGGAGTCTTATTACGCCCGCTGTCGCTAGGGCCGCTGACCATTTGTTTATGTTATGCGCAGTTATGCACAAAACCAAACATAGTGACGGATGTGAGCCGCGTGATCAGCGACTATGTTGCGCTGCAGATCTTAGGCAGCGCGAATACAACGGCGGGTGTGAGCCGCGTGATCAGTGGTTAACTGCTCCCCTTCTCAAAACATTGCCGTCCTCGGCTATGCCAATGTTTGCAATCACCTCAGTCAGCTCTTGCGCTTCTCTATTTCTTTTCTCATGTTGTCTTAAAGAGATGAGAGCGCCCACGATGATGCCAAACACCAAGATTCCTGCAATGGCGGCTATTGAGATGGACTTGCCGAAAGCTTCATTTCTGAGCTCCTCGATGTAAGCTAAGTTGTCGGCGCTTAATCGATGCAGGAACGGCATGCTTAGTATACCGTCATGACCTGTGATGTTCAACAGAGGTGACATCGCGACCCCTGGGGAACGCCTTGGTATACTGTTCCGGTTGACGTATTGTGTGCCGTTTATGGTTGCTGCTGAATCGAAGGTGACCAAGAATGTGCCGTTGATTAGTAGGTCCGCATGGCCATCTGTGCTCACCCTGGCTGGGCTGTCGTTGACGATGATTACCCCATCCTCGACGATTGTGATGGGGTTCAGGTGGCTAGGCTGCGTTCTACAATGGGCCATGCCTCCCGCATGCAGCTGCTGGGCGCACGTACTATTTGTCGCTAGCTCGCAGAACGTTGTAACGGCTGTCACGGCGCAGTTGGTGACCGCGACCACCTTGGCGTCGCACTCGGCTACTGTGTTGTCGTCGTCTGTGAGTTGCACGACTCTGCCACGATGTGTCACTGGGAATATGGTGACCTTTCTACAAGAGAACTTAACCTTGGGGTAGCTTATTATGATATGGATTACATTTTCGGATTGTAAGATTTTAATTCTAGATACTTCTAAAATGCTAGATACAGATACTTCTATGGGTTGATCAACCAGAATTTCTCTCGTGTCGCTATGGTCCAAAATAACTGGATTTATTGTATTTAATTTGGCAAGCGCTATAGTTAAAAGCAAATTATTTATTTCAGTGATTAAAATCCTGTTTCTTGTTAATAATAGTTCGAAAAGGTGGCCTGTGTCTATTTGCTCTTTTTTGGTGTATTTTAACAGTTCGTTAACAGTATTTGTTAATTTGTTTATTTGATTTCGCGTTTATTGTTAGAGTCGATTAACCGGCTCTCTGTGATTTTAATCTGGTCTAGGTCTCTAGCATCAAGCGTCCTTGCCACTATCTTCAGTGCCGTGCCAATGAAGTCTAGACTCCTTGCATTCCTGTGGTGGACCTTTAAAGCGGACAAAAGCGTTTTTACGTGTTCGGTGTCTGTATCTAATAACTTTTGCATATGCGAACGGGGAAATAGTAAGGTCAGTTTGTTTTTCTCCTCGAGCATGGTCATATAATCGGACAGGTTAACAGTGTGTCTCAAGTACCCATATTGTTCCCAAATAACCACCTCGCCATCTACGATGGGAATGTATTTAGAATGCGAGTAATCCGAAACCCGCGCGTAAACTGACGCTAGACATAACAGTATTATGAGTGCGAACCTGAAAGTAAAGCGAAGCCGGAGTAAGTGCGTGTTTGCGGTGCAAAAAGCATATTTCCTAATTTTATGTTTACTTGCTATTATGTGCGTGCGGTGCGAATATTTTCTTAATCTAGTCCTTATTTGATATTGTCCTTATGGACCACCCTCCCCTTTATTAGGACCGATGTCCCCAGGTCCGCTTCGACCTTCTGCTCCACGTATAGGGGAGTAATCTTGTTCCCGAGCCTTTTGTTGGTTTTGACGAGAACTTTTTCTCCTACCTCAAAAACTCTACTCTGCCTATTCTCATTAACCCGATTGCGCTGAAGCAGCTGCGCTTTTTGTAACTTGTTCCTTACTGACTGTTGCAATTCGGCCGCAGCCGAATGAATTACGTCGATCGGTTTTTTATCAATAGCGGAATGTATCGTGCCGTTGTATAGCACGGTGGCCCTTAGAATAAGCTCCACTGTGTTTGCACTGCCATTGTGGATCCCTAGGCTTCTAGCGATTTCACCTAGCGTGGAGTGGAAACGTTCCACTTGTCCATTAAATGTACTGTGTAAGGGGGGTGCATTACTTATGGAAACCTCAAAGTGGTTTGACAGTAATGATCTAATGGTTTCCGAGTTCAACGATGGTTCGTTGTCGCAATAGATCGACTTAGCGTGTGGGAAAATGTTCATTAGTTGGATGAGCGCAATTTTTATATCTTCAATCGTACGGGACGCTATCGGTTGCACGACCGCAAATTTAGAGAATTTGTCTAAACATGTTAGAAAAAATTTTTTGTTTGTCGAGTATATGTCGACGTGCAAAATTTCGCCCGTGAATGAGGGAATTGGTGTTTCGCCCAAAGGTTGTTTGTTTGGGTGCCTATCGTATTTGGCTCTTGCACAAACTTTGCAATTCAAGGCCACCTCATTTGCCAATCTAGTCATGTTTGGGAAGTAGTACTCGCCTATGATTTGCTTCACGTTTTCTTGGGCCGCCCTATGGGCGCGATTGTGCTCTAATGTTGTGATTTCCAGCATTTCATCTGTATTAAAAATGTCTGCAACAAGATTTTTGCAATGCCTGAATTTCGTGGCTGGGAATGTCGTTACTAACTCATTTTGTATTTGAGCCAACACGTGCAGACTGCAGTGCAGTGCATTTACCACATCAGGGTTTACAACTTCCTTTAAGAGGTCGAGTAACGCCTCTTTACTAGTGTTGTTGATTAGGTGGCGCATCTTTGTTTTGAAAATTACAAATCTCTGCTTCAAAGGGAACCTCGCCTCTTCGATAACAATCTGATTTCTAAAACAATTCAGGGGCTTGTCAGTTGCTTCTATTGTGTATGACAGCGACACCTCACTGTGTATTGTCGCGGCGTCCGAGTTTGCGGTCTGATTTTCTAATGCATGCAGATCCTGTCGAGACAGTGCGTCGGCAACGTAATTCTCTTTGCCGGGTTTGTAGAAGACATTGGCGTTGTGCTCGTCAATGAACGCTTTCCAGCGCTTAATCTTTGCATTCGGGTTTCTTTCTGAAACCGCATATGCCAGCGGTTGGTGATCTGTGAATATATTTATTCCCTTTGCCCCGTACAAGTAGTGGCGAAGTTTACCTAAGGCCCAGACAATCGCGAGCAATTCTCGCTCATTTGTTGCGTAATTGGCCTCCCTGTCTTTTAACGTTCTCGAAATCATTGTGATCGGACGACCGTTTTGAGAGAGAACAGCCCCTATGCCGTGACCTGACGCGTCTGTTGTCAAGTCGAAGGGTGACTTATAGTCAGGGTAAAGTAGCATGACATCTTCGGATGCCAGGATGTTTCTTAATTTTTCGAACGAGTGTTTTTGCACTTCAGCTGGGTCGGGATTTTCCTCGATCGATGTTTGCTAACGGAGCCATTTTCTCCCTTTAAAATATCGGACAATGGCCTAGCTATGGATGCGAAATCTTTTACAAAGCACCTGTAGTAACTGGCGAGTCCCAAAAAGGATCTCACCGCGAACAAATTCTTAGGCTCAACGTATTCCTGTATGGCCTTAACTTTTTCGGGGTCAGTTTTTGCCCCCTCGCCTGTCACTATGAAACCTAAGTACTCCACGCTTTCGCTAACAAACTGGGTTTTCTCTCGCGCTACTCGCATGTTGGCGTCTAAGAGGTTTCCTAAGACCGCATCAACGTGTCTGACATGGTCGTTCTCATTTTCCGAGAACACAATCACGTCATCGACGTACACGTAGCAGCATTTGCCAACGTACTCTCTGAGTACATCGTCAATGGCACGTTGAAAGATGCTGCCAGCGTTTTTTAGACCGAAGGGAAGTCGGCAGAACTCGTACTTCCCTCCATTTACTGAAAACGAGGTCTTTTCGCGGTCCTTTTCTGCTAAGACGATCTGGTGGTAACCAGACTTCAAGTCTTGCGTGGTAAAAAACTTCGCCTTACCCAGATTTGATAAAATCATGGATATGTCTGGCATGGGGTACTTGTCAGCTATCGTTTGTTCGTTAAGCTTTCTAAAGTCGACCACTAGTCTTTTCTTTTTTCCCCAAATTCGTCTACTCCTTTTTTGTCTACTACCCATAGTGGGTTATTATAAGGTGATCTTGATTTCCTTATAATACCGTCTTTAAGGAGCTGTTCCATCTCCTTGGCGACGAAGTCTGCTACTCCCATAGGATATGGGTAAAGTTTGGTGTAAATAGGGGACTCGTTGGTGGTTCTGATTGTAGCAACAACGGCCGTGCTGTAAGGCAGCGATTCGTTTGGGATTGCAAAAACCCTAGTCCTAGCAGTAAGGACCTTTTCAAATCTAGCCTTGACATGGAAAGGTATCTCTGAGTCTTTTAGTTTGGTGAAATTAACGTTTTTGCACTCATGGTACAGAATATGTTCTGTACCGTTTTGGAGATTTATTTTGCCCTTCTTCAAATCGAGATTTGCCTGAACCTGTGTTAACAGGTCTAGGCCAATAATCCCGTCAAAGGTAGATAGGCTGTTTAGAATAAAAAGTGGAGATGTCACTCCGAATATGGAGAGAAAAACTTTCTCTTTGATTTGATCAGAGCCGTGAATGGAATTTACGGTAAAAGACTTTTGGGTGGGCACTACGTTTTTAAGCTGTTTACAAGGCTTCATGTAGTTTTTTGACGCCCCAGTCTCGATTAAGAATTTGAAAGTTATCCCCGCTACTTTTTTTTGTATAAATGGTAGCAGGGATTTGCCCCTAAAAAATTAACGCAATCACTATCGCTTTCTTGGTCGTCGGCAGCTTCGCTGGCTGCGGAGGTGGCGGCTTTCTCATATGAGGCAGTGGACCCGTCATCTTGTGATAGGTGGTCCACTCTTTGGCGCCTCTGGCCTGTCACTCGTTCAGTCCCACTTCTTTTCTGTGCTCTTGGGGGCCCTTGTTCCTTTTGGAACACAGTTGGTTGCCTAAACTTAGACGAAGTGTCTACCTCCATTGGCTCTTGGCCCTGGGTGCTAGTCTGTGGCTGCTGAAAGCCACCCTGCCTTGCGTAAGCTGGGCTCTTGGTATGGTTAGGATTGGCCCCTGCACCTCTCTGTTCTTGTTGTCTGTTCGACCTAGCCTGACGCTTCTGGTCGTGCCTGTTGTTTTTGTCCTCTAAGGACTTGGCGTAGTTCACCGCGAAAGCATATCTTTCGTGGTTTGCTTCTACTTTCTTTGCTAATGCCAAAGCTGAAGGCAAGTCAGGTGGGTGCGCAGAGAAAAGTACGTCTGTTAAGCTTCTCTTCAAGCCTGATATGAATAACCTTAGGGCATCGCTTCTAAATTTATCACACATACCCCTAGCTAGGGCTGCGTCGTAAGTCATATTGACTTTATTGGTCAACAATGTCAGCTTCTTTTCTACTTCGTCGTAATATTCTTGGATTGTCAAGCCGCCCTGTCTCAAGGTGCCTAGTTCTTGTTCTATCACATGCAAGGCGCGTTTGTCGCTATACGAGGCATCCAATCGACTTATGAAAGCGTCAAAGTTTAATGCTGTGCTGAACTGAGAGAGAATCGCGTTCGCCTTATCTCTGATTTTGCTTCTTATTATTATTACCGCTTGGTAATGTCTGCTACTGCCCTGGTAGGGCTTGAAAATTTTATAGGCAGCATGAGCCGCTTGACGCCATGAAACGTATGTTTCTGGTGCACCAGTGAATTCTTGCAGGCACTTGACGGCGTCTAAAGGATCGTCACACGTTACCCCCGGGGTCACTTCCACATCCTGATACACTATTATTTCTGGTGCAACTAGATGGGAGTTTTTAAATTTGCCTGTTAGCTCTTCTAACTGATCTTTGAATTCTTGCCGCAGCGCTCCAAAATTTCGTTCGTGTTGAACTGCCTGTGCCGACAGTGCGGCGTTCACTGAGGCCTGAATTATGGCCGAAATCTGTTCACTGTTCATCATTGTTAATCTTCTGTCAACTTTGATATCACAAATACCTTTTATCAGTTCGTCTATTTCACTGTCAGAACTAGAATCACAAAATTCGACGACTATGCCGTCGCACATAAGTACAAATTCAGATACTATTCACGAACTCGTTTTTAATTTTTTATTTTTAACGTGAAAACTAAATTTTGGCTTTGGGTTGTCGGTTTTAGACAATTTGCATTTAACGTATATTTTTTATAAAGCTTTTGCGCTTCACATAGAAAAAATTAAAAAAAAAAATGTATCTGGCTGATCAGCCCACTTACATGATTTTTTTATCACTAGTGTTAGGTTCTAACCCGGTTGGGCGCCAATTAACCAGTCTGCTGGTCCGTCGAGAGAGATTGTGTCCAAATCCCCGTCGAACCAATGAGACAGTATTATTTGAGATTACAGCTTTTTATTATTGGGCACGTCTTGCCGCAAGGGAATTAGCTTAAGATCTAAATATGCCAATCAAAGAATGCTTAACATAAACCCAAGAGTGTCAACGGCGACGCTGGCAGAGCGGCTGGCAGAGCGGCCGCCGACGTAGTTGTTGACGCTGTCGCTGTGGCCGCCGAAAGTGCTGACCACGCAGCATGTGCAAGGAGTCTTATTACGCCCGCTGTCGCTAGGGCCGCTGACCATTTGTTTATGTTATGCGCAGTTATGCACAAAACCAAACATAGCGACGGATGTGAGCCGCGTGATCAGCGACTTTGTGCGCTGCAGATCTTAGGCAGCGCGAATACAACGGCGGGTGTGAGCCGCGTGATCAGTGGTTAACTTATATATACTTTATGGGGTCGGAGATGCTTCCTTATGCCTGTTACATACTATTGCACAAAACCATTATACCCCTTTTTCCCATTTTAATGGGATCAGGGTATAACAATTAAGAGTGCTCTAGTCGAGAGTGCCCGACTAGGATATACCCTGATCCAAGTTCTGACATTCATTCAAGTTATTTATCTGCATTCATACATAGAAACACACACACACACATATACAAACACAAGCTGCTTGCTACGCTCGTCATCAATTGCTTTGCTTCTTCTTCCTTTGGCCACAAACTATGGTACATTGAAGCGTTAATAACTTCTTTGTTTTTTGTCTGATCGTAATAAAATTTGTAGGACACAAAGATGGCATAAAAATAACGTATTTTTCGATTTCTGTGAGATCGGGGAAGGGTATCTAAAAAGTGAAATGTATTTAACCTCTGCATGCTATAGGAGAATATATGTACCAAATTTTGTCACTCTACCTCTTATAACTTTTAAGCTATACCTTAAAAACACTGTTCTGGAATCTTAATTTATCGATAATTTTTGATAGGATTGAGATATCGAAAAAATTGATAAGTTTGTGTCGAGCCGGCAGTACAGTAACTTAAACTTAAATATAAAGTTGCTAGCTTTAATGACTTTCAAGTATTGCCCGAAAAACACTTGGCTAAAATTAAAATTTATCGATAACTTTTGAACGGGACGCGATATCGAAATGATAAACTTGTATCGTCCCGCCACTACGAGAACTTATATTTCTAATATGAAGTCTCTAGCTTTTGTAGTCTCTGAGAAACACGCGTTCATACAGACGGACATGGCTATATCGACTCGGCTATTGATACTGATCAAGAATATATATACTTTATGGGGTCGGAGATGCTTCCTTATGCCTGTTACATACTTTTGCACAAAACCATAATACACCTTTTTCCCATTTTTAATGGGATCAGGGTATAAAAATAATGCAGTTCCAAACTCGGTCTATAACGCTTTAATTATTCTCCGATTTAGTGCAAAATTATTGATATGACTAATAATTCCTAAAAGTGCATGCCACAATTAAATAGGTACATACATCTCCAGTTCAGGGAAGGCCTTCGACGGATATAACAGATGGGTGAGTGCTAGCTTTATTTATTATTTGGGTAATGTTTACCAAATCTCCAACTGAAACCAAATGAGTGCATAATTACAGTTTTGAGTAAGCTTTTAAGCCGATTATAAGTGCACACTTTGAGAAAGCTTTTAAGCGATTATGAGTGTTAGCTTTGAGTGAGTTTTTTATGCATAATGAGCGCAACGATAATGCATGCGTATATCATTTGATCTCAGTTGTGCTTTCGTTTGTTTATTTTGACTATGCGCTAACTCACGTAATGTAATCATAAAATTCGTTTTTTTCTGAATATGCATTACGCATTGACAAGCAGCTGCGTTTGCGCGTTTTTATTCTGAATATGTTGTGGGTTTAAGCCAAGCTTTGTTTTGTTCTGATTTCTGCTTAATGTACCCATGAATCATTAAATATTTTAAATTTTTCAAGAAGGTAGGGGTAGGGGCAAATAGAGCTAGGGATTTTCCAAATTTATCTTTTTTTTCGCGCTAAAGGAAGATTAACGGCTGGGAGGGTTTAGAAGCGCAGCTACGATGCAATCATGGTACCTCAATATGTGTGAAAATTATTTTTGAATTCTCTCTCTTATTCTTATGTGTTTTTGTTTCTGGTGGTTTCTTTTTTTTAAGGGTCTAAAAGACTCGATATAAATTTGTATAGTGTAGGCGTTGCGGAGCTGAGTCCAAAGAACCCCCCCACAGGCTGATTGCAAGCTGTTGCCAGCGAGTCTACCCGGACGAATCCCGCGACCATATAGTCCACTTCTACTACAGGCTTTGCAATCTGCAACGAAATTGTCCTTCCACTTGAGGTACTCTACAGTAAAGAATACGTGTCAATTTTGATGTTGCGTCTTTCATTGAAAAAGGTGTGAAATGTCGCCCATATACATAAGGTCGAAAATGTTTCATCGCCCAGTGTATTGCTGCGAGCTCTTGATCGGTTGTGGATTTATTGCTTTCAATGTGTAAAAGTTCTTGAGACGTATGCAATTGGAAGTTGCTCGCCTTCGTACTCTTGGCTGAGTACTGCACCACATTTTTACTAGCATCTGTGGTTATTCAAAACTGTTTGCTGAAATCAGGGTATTGTAGAAGTGTGTGTTGCAATAAAGCTTTCTTTAAATATTCAAATGCATTGCATTCTATAGTCCAGTCGAATTGGACATTTTTTTTTGCAGTCTTGTTTATGACGAAAATGATTTCAAAAATTTTTGGTTAAGCGTCTGTAGTAGTTACAAAACGGAATAAAACGTCTCGCACTGTCGGCATCTTTACAAATTTGATTATTTTTGATAACGTCATATATTTTTCCATCTGGAAGAATGCCTTTATCGGTGAATTTGTGGTAGGTTACTTTGTGCATGAAGAATGTACATTTATCAGGGTGAAGCTTTAAATTATGTTGTCTGCACAGCATAAAAATATCGACTACATTTTTGAGCATGTGTTTCTAGAAACAACCGATAACTACAAGATCATCCATCAAGAGAAATGCTTGCAATAGTTTTAAACCTGAAAATGGAAGGGTCATTCGTTGAAATGAGTTACGTGTGATTTTTAATCCGAAAGGGAGTCGAAGTGTTAATCCGAAGTATAGGTCTAAATTATGCCATTCCTTGACTGGTTTTAAATTCTCTCTTAGACGTTTGATAACGTCTAAAGCCTGAGTCCAGTGGAGCTCTGTTAGTCTATTTTTGTTCTCTTGATACAATTCTCGTATTTCAATATAAATGTTTACTAAATTAATAGTGTGTTTATAAATCGTCCTGATATGAGTGAGACGAGTTTGACTAAGACTTTTGTATGATATTTCGAACTCAATTCTTAGTTCTTTGACATTTGCGCAAGTAGCATTCTACTCCATGTGTTATAACTTATAAGCGTAGAATTGCTATTTAGAAGATTGTCGTTATTCAACTTCCTTTTGCGTTTATTCAGATATGTCCGTTTAGGACTAAGAGAAGTATATGCATTATTTCCTCAAGATCTATTCCTCAAATTGTCGCAATCAAAAAAAAAAATGTTGTTTTAGATCAACTGTGAAGTTTAACATTCTACCAAGTCCCGTTCAAAAGTAATCGATTAATTTCGATTCCAGACGAGTGTTATTCGATCATAACTTTAAAGTCATAATAGCTAGAGACTTTAAATTTTAATTTAATATATCGTACTGCCGGCTCAATACAAACTTTTTTTTGATACCTCAATCCGTTCAAAAGTAATCGATAAATAAGATTACAGAACAGTGTTTTTAAGGTAAAGCATCAAGGTTATAAGAGGTAGATACACCAAATTAAAAAATAGTATGTATATTCTCCTATAGTATACAGAGCTTAAACATTTTTAACATTTTTGATACCTCCCGCTGATCTCCCAGAATTCTAAAAATACGTAGTTTTAGAGGTATGACCTTCGGATTTCACATAGTCTCACATTTATATGCCATCTTTGTGTCCTACAAATTTCATAACGTTCGCACAAATACGTTATTTGCGATTCAATGTAACATAGTTTGGGGACAATGGAAGAAGAAGAAGCAATGCAATTGCATGACGCGCGCAGCGTGTGTTTGCATGAGTGTGTTTGTTTCCATTTGTAAATACAGATAAATTATTTTGAATGAATGTAAGACCTTGGATGGGGGTATATCCTTGTAGGACACTCTCGACTAGAGCACTTTTACTTGTTTTAGTATGTATTCTATAAAATGTTGCTGTTAGTAATTAATAGTAATTTCGAAGTAGCGTATACACGTTGTGCCTTCTTTTAATATATATTTTTTTTGGGGCATATATTGCTAAGCCATGTTAATGTGCAGCATTATAGCCGTTACTTCGCCCTTGAAGTTGTTGTTTTAGTTCCGCGGCGTGTTCTTTGTAACGCTATCGGTCTTCCGGATTCTTGGCATTTTGGCCAAGTCTAGTTGTTCCTTCGTTGACGCAGTAGACGGCTCTTCTGCACACCGCGATTCTTTGGGACTTTTACTTTCGGTATTTGTGTCAGCTGCCTTTTGATTTCCTCCTAATTTTTTTTCCGGTGGCAATCTGCCTTGCCTTATACTTGGTTTTGTGATTGGCTTCGTGCACTAAGCATACAACTTATAGAGGCGTCAAGTCGACTAAAAATGACTGCATAAAAAATTCTGACGGAGGATCCCATGAGAATTTCAAATCGATTTCCACCACAGCTCATGTGCTGCGACTGCTTTTTCGTCGATTTGACGCCACTATGTGTTGTATGCTGAGTGCTTCGGGCCAATTGTCGGTTTCTCTTTAAGTTGTTTAGCAATTTCTAATTGCGTTGGATTATTTGGCAGTGAGACTGCACTTGTATTGCTTTTATTGTTCATTTGTTTTTATATCATTTCTCATTTTGATGCATTTAATGCATTTAATGTTCTAATTTATATCTTTTTCAATAATAATCTCACACATGCATGCGCTGTTGTACATGGTGTTGTTGTAATTTCAGATGTTGTTGTATCACTTAAATTGTTTCTGTCTCTGGGTATTTGTTAGTTAGCTGTTCACTTTTGATTTATAAACACGTTTCACAGAGTATTGCAATTATTTTTCTTCCCCGCAAGGGATGCCAGTTGTTGCTGCTGTAGTTGTTGATACTGCGGCTGCAGGAATTTACGACCAGTTGAAACGGTGTCAGCGTTGTTTATTGCATTGTTTTTACAATCCTGAAATCTTTGGATCGTTCTGTCCTGTCACGGTCACCATGTGGGGCTCACGCGGGATGCGTGCCTCGCAGTTCACCTTTAATTAAAGGAAAAGACAACCATCTCGGTTGATTTGGGTTTGTAGTAGGCCGATAGCTCAACGGCCATGAGACTGCTCTCCCACCACTGATCTGCTGTTAACTATCTGATCAGCTATTTACTATTTGCCCATCACTAAAGGTAAAGTGTGGGTTAATAGGCGAGAGGCGAGTTCAGCAGTTCGACTGCCACCGCAAAATAAAGCAGACGTACATAGAGAAAGAGTGTTTGTCTTTTAGTTGGCCCCTTACAATTTCAGAAGTGGAATAAAAAATCACGCAATGGACATAAATATCCGTGGCCAATCTAAAAAAATCGTTGGCGATTCTGTGCTTTGCAACAAAAAGCTCTAAAGCCGAGCTGATAGCCCGCTTAAACGCGGTGCCAGAAGAAAACCGTGGCAGCGCTCCGAGAATGGACGAATCGGACGATGAGGAGCAGTTAACCAACAATATGGCGGCCCAGAGAAGCATATTGCAGGAGCAGCAAGAAGAAATTTTGTCGGGTACAGAACTTCTGAGCAATATTCGCAACGAAATATTAGCGGCTAAAAATTTGCTGGAACAGTTACGTTTGCAAGGCGTTAGCAACAACGCCATTCAAAAGCGGCCGTCAGAGGAAGACGACAACAGTGCACGTAACGGTTCCGAGAAAAACGGCGACGAACACGCAGCAGAAGCAGATGACGGAGACAGCAACAACGATCGCGCTCACGATTGAGAGACACGATTGGCCTCTCAATCGTGGATTGCGCTGCAGATTATCGCTAAAATGATGCCGACGAAAACGGTCGCGAAGAAATTCATCAAGCAGCAAAAGGAAACGACAATTGGGCGTCACTAACATTCCAGTTGGAAAAGCACCCTCTATTGGCAGCACCCTGTTCATTATTATACCCTGATCCCATTAAAAATGGGGAAAAGGGGTATTATGGTTTTGTGCAAAAGTATGTAACAGGCATAAGGAAGCATCTCCGACCCCATAAAGTATATATATTCTTGATCACTATCCCTGCTACTAGCCCTGTCCGTCTGTCCGTCCGTCTGTCCGTCTGACCGTCTGTCCGTCTGTATGAACGCACGTTTCTCAGAGGCTACAAAAGCTAGAGTCTTCATATTTGAAATATAAGTTCTCGTAGTGCAGGGACAAGACCAGTTTATCAGTTTTTTTCGATATCTCGTCCCGTTCAAAAGTTATCGATAAATTTCGATTCCAGCCAAAAGTTTTTCGGGTATAACTTAAAAGTTATAAAAGCTAGCGACTTTATATTTAAGTTTAAGTTACTGTACTGCCGGCTCGATACAAACTTATCGTATTTTTTTGATATCTCAATCCTTTCAAAAGTTATCGATAAATTAAGATTCCAGAACAGTGTTTTTAAGGTATAGGTATAAAAGTTATAGAGTGTAGAGTCACCAAATTTGGAACATATATTCTACTATAGCATACAAAGGTTACATACATTTCACTTTTTGGATACCCCTCTCCAATCTCAATCGAAAAATACGTAATTTTAAAGATATGACCTTCGGATTTTACATAGTTGCACATTTATATGCCAGCTTTGTGTCCTACAAATTTCATTTTGATCAGACAAAAAACAAAGAAGTTATTAACGATTCAATGTACCATAGTTTAAGTCAAAGGAAGAAGAAAAATCAATGCAAATGTATGACGCGCGTAGCAAGCAGCTTTTGTTTGTATATGTGTGTGTGTGTTTCTATGTATGAATGCAGATAAAAAACTTCGATGAATGTAAAACATTGGATCAGGGTATCTCCTAGTCGGGCACTCTCGACTAGAGCACTCTTACTTGTTCATGCTAGTTAATTCCCGTGAAAACCAAATTGGTCTGTTATAACTACGTGAATTACGAACCGGAACACATAAATCAAATAATGAATTTAAGGTTGAGTAAAAAATCTGTCCATATCCCTACACCTGTAAAGCCGGGACCTGTCAGTCTGGGATAAGAGCTGAGTAAGTTTAATAAAATCGGTGTTCCGAAATTAACGAACTCGCTCTGGAGGTAGAGTACGTGGGCTCATGCCCCGGATAGGTAAATATATCAAAACTTTGAAAGTTGGGTGATAATGATCTTCAGGAAGGGATATAGGTTTAATACGGGAGACATAAACGAGGGAGGGATCCAAAACGCAAATAATATCAAGCATTTTATTCTGAGAATTTGATTTGACACAATGATATCCCAAATAAATTATCAAGAAAATATCGTGGGAGTCAATTAATTGGAGTCTACATTAGAAATCCAAACAGTCCCAGCAATATTGAAATCACCAAGAACATCAAGAAAATCACGAGGATACGAAAACGTTAGGACTCATTTGGAGTCCACATAATGATTATTTCAAGTACTCGACGGTCAACTTATCATTAGACGTACTACCTACAAAACGGGCCATTTTGTCATTCGTCTCTCGATTGTATTGTGCACCATTGTCACTCTTGCTAAGATCTTAATGCAGGAGCTGTGGCTGCAAAAGATCGCATGGGATGATCAGATACCCAACCATTTGCTTAAAAAATTGCAGGAATTACGTGTTAATGTTATGTAATGTAGTGATAAATAATATTGATTAAATTCACATTTTATGTTTGAAAAATTAGAAGAATAGCTGCAATATAAAAACAAGTAAGAGTGCTCTAGTCTAGAGTGCCCGACTAGGAGATACCCTGAACCCAGTTTTTACATTCATAATTCTTTATCTGCATTCATACATAGAAACACACACATACATATACAAACACAAGCTGCTGGCTACGCGCGTCATGCAATTAATTAATTCTTCTTCTTCCTTTGGCCCCAAACTATTGTACATTGAATCGTTAATAACTTCTTTGTTTATTGTCTGATCGTAATGGAATTTGTAGGACACAAAGATGGCATATAAATGTAGGACTATGTAAAATCCGAAAACTACGTATTTTTCGATTTCTCCGAGATCGGGAAGGGGTATCCAAAAAATGAAATAAATTTAACCTCTGAATGCTATAGGAAAATATATGTACCAAATTTGATAACTCTACCTCTTATAACTTTTAAGCTATACCTTTAAAACACTGTTCTGGAATCTTAATTTATCGATAACTTTTTAACGGATTGAGATATCCAAAAACAAATGATGAGTTTGTATTGAGCCGGCAGTACAGTAACTAAAACTCAAATTGAAAGTTTTTAGCTTTCATGACTTTCAAGTAATGTCCGACAAAACACTTGTCTGAAATCAAAATTGATAACTTTTGAACAGGATCAGATAAAGAAAAAAAATGATAAACTTGTATTGACCCGGCACTACGAAAACTTATATTTCAAATATGAAGTCTCTAGCTTTTGTAGTCTCTGAGAAACAGCCGTTCATACAGACGGACAGACTGTCAGACGGACAGACGGACATGGCTATATCGACTCGGCTATTGATACTGATCAAGAATATATATACTTTATGTGGTCGGAGATGCTTCCGTATGCCTGTTACATACTTTTGCACAAAACCATAATACCCATTTTTAATGGGATCAGGGTGTAATCAGCAAGAGTGGACAGCGCCACCTGTGGGAGGGGTTCAAACTTTCATACAAACCTTCTCCTGGACTCAGAGAACAAATTACTTTAATGTTCCACTGAGGTTGGATGCATAGTTTTCGATTCTATAAGCTTCACACAAACGGACATTAATAAATATAGATTGTAATACCTGTTAAAAAACTTTAATTTATAAAAAAATGTTCATAAATATTTGGAGTTAATGGTTTTGGGCTCTTATCAGAACACCTTAACGCTGACTACAAAATATTTACTCTTTATTTAGCTGCATTGCAATGTAAGCTTCTAAAATCGCTCTGTTAAGTCATCGAGCACGTTTTATACGGAAATGAGCGTCCTACACTACAAAGATATTAGGAAAAGCAACCTTAGAAATCAAAACCTTAGCTCAGTTGTGATTCTCTTACACATATGTATATAAATAAGTCCTTGGTCTGTTCAGGCTATTTTAAATTATTTAATTTAATTGTGAAAAATCCAACGCAGTGTCAAAAGCGCGCCTGCAACATGTAGTTTTGAGTCGCATATGGTGTAGGCTAGGGGTAGAAAAATCAAAACATACACCTGTATATTACAAGCCTTAGCTCTGCTTTGGTTATTTTCAATTACTTAATTTAATTCTGAAATACAAAATGCAGGGCCAAACAGGTATTGCTTAGGTAGTGTGGCACGTGTGCTGCATATGTTTAAGGCCATGGGTGAAAAAATCAAAACACACACACACACCTGTAAAGGTATTTTGACTATTTTCAATACAGAGCCAAAACAGGTTTTGTCAAGGGTCGAGGACGAGAGAACACCTGCAAGATGTGTTTCATTGTGTGAAACTCTTTAATATTCAAGTCCCACACACCGCTATTGTTTGTAATTGTTGAATCTCTACTTGCAACAAGCAAAGTCACAAGTATGCACCTTCATTCATCCCCTTTTCTAGGGAATCGTAAATAGTAGGACACTTGTTTCCCACTTACACATCAATAAAATCTGGACCCTTTTCCCATGTCCTTACCTTTCTCTTCGAGATCACACGAGAGCCGACCTTTCACTCACCCTAAAATCTTGACCCTTTTCCCTTCCCCCTCGCTAATTGGTCCTTTAACCCCTTAAAGAGGCAGCAATAAAACAATGGCTGACCGATGAGCCCATTAAAAAACCCATAAATTAAGTCTCCGAGCACCGCTAGTTACCTACTACTTTGGTCGCTTTATCGCATACCGTTTGCGTTTGCAAAGTTGTTGCATGCGATAAAAAAATTGTACGCTGCTGTGAGGTGCATAGCAACTTGCTTTAGTAATGCACCTTAAAATGTTGTCGAGCAAGAAAGCCTCTCAGTATATAACAAGGCCTCTCAGCAGATACCAAAGTCGCGCACAGTCCAATCAGAATCACATCAAACTTCAATTCGATAATATGTTCTTATTAGAATTTTCCGATATAAAAGCCTACATGTGGCTCCATACAGCCTCTTTGCTGATCGGTCCCCAAAAAACGTGTGAAACTATATCCGTGCGCCCATAGGAAAATACGTGTTGCGGTGCAGGGGTGGTACAAGTGCCCCAATAATTAAAAAAAAACATCAGACCACGCGCTGTGTGCGTAAAGAATTCAGTCTAATCTGAGCCCATCCACAAGGATGGTAAGGGTATCTATGCCCTATGCCCTCTCGCAATGAACATGCACGCACACTTGCATATGTTTACTACATGTATAAGCATTTATGTCCATAAATCACACATTCATTAAACGGCAGCGCATAGATACCCTTACCAAAAATATTTAGCTTATTACTCTTTTTTATAGTATTACTTTTAATTTCCTAACAGCTTTTTAGATTTCCTATATGACTGCCTCTAGTTGCCAATAAATAAATAAATAAATATATTAAATTAAACTATTAATAATAACGAAAAAATATTGTTATTAATGGTGATAGTTCTTTGATAACATAAAATGTAATAAATCAATAAATAATAATTATGACTTAATGGATTTTTCATGTTAATTGCAAGTTAGTGTTGCAAACATATTAATTATGACCTAATACCCTCCATTTCGAAGAGAAGCACCGCGGGCTGAAATTGAAAAATCTAAATTTCGGCCACTGGCTGCCTCATAGAACTATTGCAACCCCCGCCGCGTCTCTACCAACAAGCTCGAACGACTACAGAAAAGAGGCAACGCCGGAAATTCACAGCAATGGCCACATGTCTTCTTGTGATTGAAAATATATGTGTTGCTGCTAATTTGCATATATGTAAGCGTTTCGGAGCGTCGAAATATATGTTGCGGCAGCGAAGCCAGAGCAAGTAATGAGTTCGGCGCTGTGTGCCGCTGATCGCCAGAAGAATATTCTCTGCCTGAATGCTACGCTTTGCCTTCGTGTCGCAGTCGCACCAAACGAAGCTGCTTGGGATCGTCCAGTGCAAGAATTTTATGCAACCACTTTTTAGTCGATTTGACGCCTCTATGTGTTGTATGCTTAGTGGTATAGCTTAAGAGTTATAAAAGGTAGAGTCACCAAAGTTGGTACATATATTCTCCTATAGCTAACAGAGGTTAAATACATTTCACTTTTTGGATACCCCTCCCCGATCTCACAGAAATCGAAAATACGTAATTTTAAAGGTATGACCTTCGGATTTTACATGTTGCCCATTTATTTGCCATCTTTGTGTCCTACAAATCTCATTACGATCAGACAATAAACAATGAAGTTATTAACGATTCAAGGTACCATAGTTTGGGGCCAAATGAAGAAGAAGAAGGTAAGCAATTGCATGACGCGCGTAGCAAGCAGCTTGTGTTTGTATATGTGTGTGTTTTTATGAATGAATGCAGATAAAGAATTATGAATGTAAGAACTGGGTTCAGGGTATCTCCTAGTCGGGCACTCTCGACTAGAGCACTCTTACTTGATTTTTTTTTAATCTTGAGAAATTACCTGTTACATGCAATTACAATTTTGAAAATATCTTGATTACTTCAGAAGATATGAGTTTTGCCAAGAAAAAAGTCAAAAGGCCCCACCGTCCGTCGGTAAAGAAGTTCGATATGCCGACGAATTTTGCTTGATGTGTGATTTTATTCGTGTATGTGTTCGTGGCAGCAGCTCAAACATATACATAAAGAGACTGCGAGAGTTAGAAAGAGTTAGAAATGAGTACAGTTTTGTACACGATTTAAAAATACGAGTATTAAAAATTGAACCTTCTAATTTAGAACTTGGGATCAGACTTATTTCAAGTTTCACGAAAGAAACGCAAGAAGGCTATTGAATACAAAAATGTTGAGGGACACAGTTGTAAAACATCATAGGTTATGCTAAGGAAAATGCTGTTGCGACAGTTTCAAGTGTCTTGCTCAAGAACTGTTGCAAGTTTGCTTAGTTTGGTTTTTTGTTACAAAGTACAACAATGTACCATTATGCCCTTTGCGTCGGCGGCGAACAAGGACAGAGGCAAAGTCAAGTATTTGTGCGAGGGAGATTAACTGGTGGTGATGGATCGATGTCGATGTACGTGGTCGATCCGTTAACTCCTCCCCTCCTGGATTGAAGTCATGGTAATAACGAAGGCATGGGCTGAAGGTTAGTAACGCATGGATCGTTGGGGGTGAAGATCGTCTTCTTTTCGCCCATATGAAGAATATTAGTCCAGTGATTGTCATTGCGATTAAGATAGTGTAGATGGCAATAATATACTTTCTATAATGTTATTCAAGTGGTTATGTAGAATGTCAATGTTTAAACTTATTACATTTGCGAATTCTAGTAATTCGATTTTTTTATTTTCTTTGTTTATGTTGTAACGTATAGTGTTGTAATGTTTTTCGATGAAATTGTTCAAAACTTGTTGTTCATTATTGAAATGGTCTGTGATATTTTGGAATCTGATAAGTATTTCATTATTAAAAGATATTTGTGTTTTGATATTGTTAGTTATATCGTAAGTCTTTTGTTTTGAATTGTATAGTGTTGTTTGTATATCTTTTGAGTCTTCCGCGTCCATGTTACCTGTTATTGCTTTTACAATTGATCCTAGTCAATTATTAGGTTAACTAATTTTTTGCTAATTTTGTTTAATTTTCTAAACAAGGCTGTCGTTAATTTTTATAGGCCCTCATCTTTAAGTAATAAAGTTAACTCCAGAATGTTTTGTTGGTAGTCGGATAGGTGTATAATGTGTAACATTGTTTTATGGGAGTGAGTCAATCTAGATTGACCCAGATCGATTTCAGCTAAAGGTTGTTGTCCTTTAGTTGTAAGAACGTCGATGTCTTGTCCATTATTGATGTTAAGTCTGGAATATGTAATTAGTTATTATAAGAGTTTATTCCTGTTAATTTTTTTATTTTGGATTTGTGTATTTTCTGTCCTTTATTAGTGGTCAGTGTTTGTCCCTTGTCTTAGTGTACTACTAATTTAGAGAATCTTGGGGTCAGTTTGTTTCTTCTGTTTTCTTTTCTGAAAATTATGTCGTAAGTTTGCAAATTTAAGGGTTCTGTTCTGTTTGTATTTAGGGTTTCAATATTTTGGTTTTTTGCCTTATCAGCCTTAATGGCTATGTCTTCTTAAAGTCCTTGTCTAAATTCGTTCAACTTTGATATATATTCGTGTTGGTTGTTAAGTTGTATCTGGTTAGCAAAAATGTGTGTTCTTCCAGGAGTCAGTTCTGTCGATGAATGAATTGAATTTTTGAAGGTAATAAAATTTTCGTTAATAATAGCTTCGTCGTCTATTAGGTTATTTCGTTGCTTTTTCTCTTCTGTAATAAGTCTGTAAATTTCCGTTATTGTGGAATGTTGTCTTTCTACTGGGGCGTTGTTCGATGTCTGTCGGAAAGAAGTAATGTGTAACGCTTTTCTATATTGCTTGCAAAAATCTTTGAAAATATTCTGTAACTATGTTTTTTTCATTAATTGTGTAAAGATCCGTATGCAATATGTCTAGCGGTAAATTGGGTGTTTCTGTTTTTTGGAATGGGTGTCTGTCGTATTTCAGGGTTTGGCAAAGATCGCAATTATTAATAGTTTGGGAAAACTGTCTTTTTAAGTGTTGTAGGGTTTCGTCGATTCCTCTGCGGTTGCTATCTACATGATATTTTTGAATTTCCTGTTCCTGTATAAAGTCTCCAATGAGATCGGTAAGAAAGGTAGTGCATCTAACAACTTTAAAAATGTTATTATGCGAAAAATATTTTCAATAACTGTCTTGTAGCATTTTAAAAATATCGTCGGTGGAGAATTACCATTAAGTAGTCTCCGGTATCGTTTTTGTTTGGATCTTTTCTTTTTTCATTGCTTGTCTGTGCCAGTGATTGCTTTTGTCTTGCCTGTTCTCTAATATCTGCTAAATTTCTTTGACTTACTGTGTATGACTGTATTGTCTATTCTAACTTCTCCTTCAATTTGTCAATAATCTCTCCCTTCTGTGGTAATCCAAATAGCATTGTGCTAGGAAACTGTTTGACGCTACGATGTTGTGTGTTATTTAAGGTCTATTCTACTTTCTCGATGATTACATCCCAATGCATGCCAGTCTCAGTTTCAGTAAGCTTCGCTATGATAGGGCCTAAACTTCTATTCAAATGCTCCACCTGATCATTAGCTTGCGGAGAGCCTGTTGCAATTTTAATGTGCTGCACATTTGCTTCTCCCAACAATTGCTCAAACTCAGCTGATGTGAAGCAGCTTCCCCGATCTGACACTATGCACCTTGGTCTGCTGTATGATCGAAAATAGTATTTTAATGTTTTAATTACTTCCTTGGTGTTCGTTGTTTTTGTTGTATACAACCTTGCAAACTTTGTGAACCCATCTATCACGGCAAATATATTTATTTTTATACCCTGATCCCATTAAAAATGGGAAAAAGGGGTATTATGGTCTTGTGCAAAAGTATGTAACAGGCATAAGGAAGCATCTCCGACCCCCAAGTATATATATTCTTGATCAGTATCAATAGCCGAGTCGATATAGCCATGTCCGTCTGTCTGTCCGTCTATCCGTTTGTCTGTATAAACGCCTGTTTCTCAGAGACTACAAAAGCTAGATACTTCATATTTGAAATATAAGTTCGCGTAGTGCCGGGTCAATACAAGTTGCATCATTTTTTTCTCGATATCTTGCCCTGTTCAAAAGTTATCGATCAATTTCAGACAAGTGTTTTTCGGGCACAACTTGAAAGTCATATAAGCTAGAAACTTTCAATTTGAAATTAAGTTACTGTACTGCCGGCTCTAAACAAACTCATCATTTTTTTTTTTCAATATCTCAATCCTTTCAAAAGTTATCGATAAATTAAGTTTCCAAAACAGTGTTTTTAGGGTAAAGCTTACAAGTTATAAGACGTAGAATCACCAAATTTGGTACATATATTCTCCAATAGCATACAGAGGTTAAATACATTTCTCTGTTTGGATACCCCTCCCTCCTACAAATTTCATTACGATCGGACAATAAGTTATTAACGATTCAATGTAACATAGTTTGGGGCCAAACGAAGAAGAAGAAAAGCAAATTTATGACGCGCGTAGCCAGCAGCTTTTGTTTGTATATGTGTGTGTGTATTTCTATGTATGAATGCAGATAAATAACTTCAATGAATGTAGACCTTGGATCAGGGTATATCCTAGTCGGGCACTCTCGACTAGAGCACTCTTACTTGTTTCCTCTATTGTTATCCACCGGCCCGTAATGATCAACGTGTACTACAACGAACGGCTTGTTACCCATAGGTATAATATGTAGGATACCGCCCTCCCTTCCCGACATGGGTGAAAATGCTATGCATTTCAAACAATTTTCAATATGACTCAAAACTTTTCATTTTCAATGTATGACAATCGCCTAGGTGAGCAACTTAATGGTTTCGCACCTTATTTTGGGATTTTCTGGTTTTTTCGCATTTCTGTACGTGTTTTCTAACATCTGTATAAACTTCTCTTTTACTTTATGCCCTTCTTGTTCCCCAATAATGTATGCACTTTCTTTTGTATTTGCATCTAAGATGTTTATTTGTAACATGCTCTTATCAAAGTCATCTTCTTACGCATTTCTAACTGCTTCTGTCCTTGTTTTGGCTGACTGTCTATGTTTAATCTGATACTGTTTTCTGTTTCAATATTGCACTTGACTTGACTCGTCTTCATTACACTAGATAGAGATCATTTCCAGGGCGCTTATGTCTATATATATATGAAATCTCTTCCCAGCACTACCCTCCACCTCATTGACTCGTCAGACACCACTTTTAAATGAAAAAGTATTTTTATTTTATTTTTTAATATGTAACATGAAATTTGACCAAAAACTTTTAATTTATCCCAAAATAAGACGCTTTAGTGGTTGGAGTTCTACTCCTTCTGGAACGCAACTTAGTTTGATAAAAGAAATAGGGCTGCCCGAGTCTATGAGGCATTCTGAAATTATTGATTTGTCAGTGCTATTGTCAAAGTAAATTCGCATATGTCTTACATAATTATTGTTTCAGCTATTTTCAGCAATTGTTTTCTTCCGAGGGCAGTGGGCCACCAGATGATTTGTGCCACCACATCCGTGGCACGATCCCTGCTCTTTTTTGGGCTTCAAACAGTCTTGTGCCCAGTGTCCCTTGTAGTTGCAATTGAAGCAGCGCGAGTCTTTGTGTATTGTTCTGTCTCTAGCTGCCGCTGGCTTATCCCAACCTTCTCCGCCTGGTGTATCCTTTGCTGGTAGAAGTACCCATGCAAACGCTCGTTGCATTTTGGTTGTGTCTCCGAAGCACTGAAGTCTGGCCTGAATGCGCACCCCAGGATTGCAAGGTGGGCGTTAGAGCTGCAGGAATTCGACTATGAATTAGTGCATAGAGCCGGTAAGCAGATGCAACATGTGGACGCATTATCAAGGAGCAATAACATTATCATGATAACAGAAGCGAATAGTTTTGAAACCAATTTAATAATTTGTCAGACAAAAGATGGGGAAGTGCAGAACGTTAAAAAATTTTAAATAGAAAAGTTAGCTTAAACTGTTTGAAATGAGAAATGGAGTAGTGTATAGAAAGACGAATAAAAACGGACTGCTGTTTTATGTGCCGAAAGGCATGGAGGATCACGTATTATACACATACCATAACGAGCTTGGACACGTTGGTAGAGATAAAATGTAAGATGCAATCGGAAGAACTAACTGGTTCCCTAGAATGAAAAGAAAAGATTTGAGTCATATTGAAAATTGTTTGAAATGTATAGCATTTTCACCCAAGGGAGGGCGGTATCCTACAGAGTATACCTAAGGGTAACAAGGCGTTCGATGTAGCACACGTTGATAATTACGGGCCGGTGGATAACAATAGAGGAAAAAATAAATATATTTGCCGTGATAGATGGGATCACAAAGTTTGCTAGGTTGTATACAACAAGAACAACGAACACCAAGGAAGTAATTAAAACATTAAAATACTATTTTCGTCATACAGAAGACCAAGGTGCATAGTGTCAGATCGGGGAAGCTGCTTCACATCAGCGGAGTTTGAGGAATTCTTGACACAGTAAGTCAAGACAAAAGCAATCACTGGCACAGGCAAGCAATGAAAAATATTACAATGAAACAAGAAAAGATCCTAAGAAATACGATACCGGATACTACGTATTGGTAAAAAACATTGATAGCACTGCAGGAGTTTCGAAAAAGCTGATACCTGAGAACAAGGACCCATATGTAGTTGAAAAAGTGTTAAGGAATAACAGGTATTTGCTGAAAGATATTGACGAATTTCAGTTGTCTCGGAATCCTTATCAGAACATTAGACATTGGATTAATAAATAATCTTAAAATAAATTTAAAAAATATTATATAAGTTTATACGCAAATTTTAACTTAAGAAACGATGTACATATATAGATGAAGAGTAATTGCAATGTTTTAAACATAAGTTCAAATGTATAGCTGAGATTGAGGGCTATCTCATGGTCACGATGGCCGAGCTGTAGTAGGCCGATAGCTCAACGGCCATGAGACTCCCACCACTGATCTGCTGTTAACTATCTGATCAGCGATTTACTATTTGCCCATCACTAGAGGTAAAGTGTGGGATAATAGACGAGAAGCCGAGTTCGGCAGTTCGACTGCCACCGTAAAATAAAGCAGACGTACATTCAGAAAGAGTGTTTGTCTTTGAGTCGGCCCCTTATAGGTTTATGCAATGTTCTTTATTTGAATAATATATCTTAGCTTAAGCTCGAGCTGCAGCGCTTAATGCATGTATAAGTAACGTTATATCAATGTTTTAGTGCGCGCGCTGCTCTCAGTACATAAGTACATAGACGCAACATGGGAACCGCAATCGCAGCATATTTCGGCCAGCGGCGGTCAGTACTCTGACGTCGGCTGGATGGATCATGTTGCATATTCTTGTACAACTGTGAGAACACGACAAAGCAAAATGGTGCGAGCATGGGTATACAACCTGAAGAAGGAGGAGGTCCTCCGATACGGCACCGAGTTCAGCGTAGCAGTGACTGGTACGCTCGACACCATGCGGAGACAGTTCGGAGAATGGGTGTCCGAGAACGAAGACCGAGTCCCGTTCGGAACCCGGCTCAGCGAACTGGCTAAGATCCACAGTCGCCAATCTCCAGACAAGGACGAGGGAGTCAGAGGAGTGGAGTTCCACGATGACGATGCCCTAAACATACGCGTACCGTTAACGGGATTGAGTATCCCAGAGACCAGCGCAGCAGCAGCAAGATTAGAGGCACAACGAGCTCCCCTAGGAAGTACGCCTAGGCGACTATCAACGCCCGTATTGCTATGGCCCCACCCAGGCCTGCCGAACTGGACTATCCTCGGGTAGCGAAGCAAGTTCGAGAGTGGGGTTTCAGGTTCGACGGTACCTCCAAGCCCTTGGAATTCCTCGAGCACGTGGAATGGTCAGCCGAGACGTACGGGCTGGACCACAAACTGATTCCACGAGAAATGCCTGAGCTCTTGCAGGGGATGGCCCTCAAGTGCTACGTTGCCAATAATCGCCATTGGACGTCGTGGACCTCATGCGTGGAGAGCTTCCACGAGTACTTCCTGACTCGGGACTACTTCCCGAAGGAGGAAGTCAGGAGGAGGCGACAGAAAATCCACGAGCCATTCAAGGTGTACATGGTCGAGATGCAGACCTTGATACGGTCACTCAGATACACCCACGAGGAGGAAATGAAGCAGATCTTCAGCAACAGTCTCCCCGATCTCCGTATTGACCTCCTTGTCCATTCGCGTATTGACCTCCTTGTACCAGACTCATAGCGATGGAAAAACACCATGAGCGTCACGCGGTAGATCCATGGAGACGACCCGATCAATCACCGGCCACTGGGCCCCGACCCGCACCCAGGCCTGCCGATGATGCGGACAGGAAGGGCACTGGAGCCAAGAGTGCAGGAACCAGCAGTTATATTTCTGCTGGACCTGTTGTCGAATCGGCGTCAGGACGAATTTATTTATTTATTTATTTAATGTCGACTAGAAACAGTCAGACACAGAAAATTTAAATTTAAAAGACATTTAAATGAGTTGGTTTAAAATAAAAAAAATTTTAATTTAAAATTATAATAATAAAAATTAAAAGAAAATTGACAAATAAAAATATAAAATGTAAAAATATAAAATATAAAATCTGGGGGTGTTTAAAAAGCAAAATTTGTCCAACATTTGTTGCAAGGATTGGGGAAAACCCAGAAAAACCCAATCAGACCAAAAATAAGTTAGTGTTAGGTATTAGTAGCGGGGAAAGGTGTTTTCATCTATGCACGGTCAGAGATCCCGCGGAGATAGATGAGAACAGATGATTTTACTACAGGGAGAGAGAGTTCTGCCGAGAAAAAGTGGAATAATGAATTATACGATTTGCAAAGGACACGAATTGGATTGTGCAAAGCATAATCAGTCGTGCATGATGATAATACGAAAGGGACAAAGTTTCTAGTAGGTCTACTAGGAACAGAAAAGTTAAGGCGACCTAAAAGAGAAGAGGAGTCAATATCGCCGTTCTACGGTTAATTAGCGACGGAAGATTAATGAGTAAAAGGCGACTGGAGTACGATGGCAAACGAAGATTGGGATCCCAGTTTAGTCCACGTAAGGCGAAGAGAAGAAATTGCTTCTGAACAGACTCAATACGATCTTGAGAGTTTTGATACTGGGGGCCCCAAATGCATGAGCAGTATTCAAGGAAAGGACGGACCAAGGAAACAAAGAGAAGTTTTGTGGTGAAAGGATCGTTAAATTCTTTCGACCAGCGTTTAATGAAGCCCAGTACGCCTCTGGCTGCATTAACGATAGAAGAAATATGGAGATTAAAGCTCAACTTTTTGTCAAAAATAACTCCAAGATCTTTAACTGTAAAAATACGTTGCAATGAAATATTGTCAATCGTATAAGTGGCTAAATGGGGTCTAGAACGACTGAAAGTCATAAACATACATTTTGAACAATTAAGATGCAGTTGGTTTGCCGAACACCAAAGCTGCATAGCGTTCAAATCATCTTGTAGATGAGTATGACACAGGGGATCGGTATACGACAAAATAAGTTTCACATCATCTGCGTACATAAGAATGCGAGAATGTGTCAAAATAGAGGGCAGGTCATTAATAAAAAGAGTAAAGAGTAAAGGTCCAAGATGACTTCCCTGTGGTACCCCAGAAGTGACGTGTACCGTTTTCGAAGAAGTTGACCTAAGCAATACTCGTTGAGTCCGACCATTTAAATAGGAGGAAGTCCAAACCAGAAAAGATGGAGGGAATCCTAGGCAATCAAGCTTATACAGCAGAAGTTCATGGTTGACAGAGTCAAATGCTTTACTGAAATCGGTGTAAATGACATCAGTTTGCATTTTCATAAGAAATGCATCATTTACTAGTGAGGTAAATTCAAGTAAATTGGTCGTAGTGGACCGACTCTTAACAAAACCATGTTGGGCAGGGGAGTAAATCGACTTACAGAGATGTTGCAAAGACGAAGTTAGAAGTTTTTCAAATAATTTAGGGATGGCTGATAGCTTTGCAATGCCTCTGTAATTAGAAATATCAGACTTCCCACCTTTTTTGTGGAGAGGAATGATAAACGATTCCTTCCAAATAGATGGAAAGACTGCAGAGTCAAGGGATAGGTTAAAAAGTTTAAGCAATGGTTGATGTAGGGAATTACAGCACTCCTTGAGCACACAACTAGGTATGTTGTCTGGCCCAAGAGAGAAAGATGGTTTTAGTGAATTAGATGCAGAAAGAAGTGAGGCATCTGTGATACCAGGATTAAATAATAGGTTTGAAGGTGAAATGTTATACGGATAAGTGTTAGTGTGGGGGACAGAGGAATATGTTGATTGGAAAAAGTTGGCAAATAGATCAGAAGCAGTAGAGTCGTTGCTAGCTTTTTCTATCCGAAGAAAAAAGGAAGAAGGCAAATTTGAAGATTTGCGCATTGAATTAACAAACTTGTAAAATTGCTTAGGATCTTGAGTAAACTGTCGTTTGCAACGAGAAAGGTAGTTCTCGTAGCACTCGGAGTTTAAAAGGACAAAGTTGGACTTGGCTACAGAATATTTGGACAAGTCAACACTAGAACCAGACTTCTTAAACTTTTTAAAACACTTAGATTTAATGTTTTTTAAGTAAGAAAGACGTGGTGTAAGCCCTGGTGGTTTGCTCGAGGCACATGAAAGGATATATTTTGGAATGCAGATATCAAACAATGCATAAAGGGTTTCATAGAATATGTTAGCAGCAACATCTATGTCAACCGAATTGTTTAAAAAAGACCAATCTGTTGCATAAATATGCTGGTTCAGAAGACTATAATTCCCTTTACGGAAGCAATATCGTTTTTTAGTAGGGGATGCTGAAGGCAAAGAACATGTTCTAAAAAATGAAAGTGAAATTTCGATAGTGGAATGGTACGAATCTTCCGGCATTGTTAAAGGCGCTGATCTAGATATAGAGCTTTCGTTGATAAAAACCAGATCAAGCATTCTATTCAAATGATTTAGAATTGAATTGATTTGAAACAACGAAAGATCGAACATGCAATCGAAAAAATCATGTTGAGCTGAGGGTATAAGGTGGTTTGTACTATTGAAAAGTGACCATGTAATGCTTGGCAGATTGAAATCACCTAACACTACAAATATGGGTTGAAATTTCCCTTATATAAGATATATGTTGCATAAAGACTTGAATATCGGAAGAAGGGGGAATATAGGAGCATGAAATATATAAGGCCCTTGATGGGAAAACAACCTTAACAGCAACAATTTCAACACTAGCTGGCGCAGAGAAATTAAAAATATCCGACTGGAGTGTGGTTTTGATGGCAATTAGTACGCCACCACCTCGAGTCGGCCGATCGCGTCTATAAATAATAAAGTTATTGGCCAAAATTTCGCAGTCAGACCCTGTGGAGTTTAACCAAGTTTCTGAGAAAGCGATAATGTCAGAATCAAAAGAAATACTGTTCATGAATAAATTTTTAAGTTTAGACATAAGGCCTCTAACATTCTGGTATTGAATGGTAGTTAAATGGGGATCTAGTTTTTTGAAACATTGCTAGATGAAGATGAAGAGCTGCCAGCTGGAAGTGATTGTTTCGAATTTTAGGTTTAAATTCATGAACAATCATTTGGGGTGGCCAAAATTTTGGATCACAAATGATCGAGAACACGTCATGAGGGACACTTACTTTGAAAGAAGCTATCTCCCGAGGAGTAGAAAATTTAAATTTAGTTATGGAAACACTAGCTGAAGATTTACTGGAAATATAAGCCGCTAAGGACTCGCATGTAGTGTCAGCTGAAAGCCTGGAAACAAACACTTGCTTTCTGGGGGCAACTACATTAAGGATTGCCTGAGGTGGAGCTGAAATTGCAATGTGATTAGTTCCCTCATTAGAAACAGGGCTTTGAGAAGTTCTGCGCTTGCGACGTGAAACCACTCGTGACGCAGTGGTTGTCACCGGAGCGGGCTCGATAGTTGGGGGTATGATCGCATCCCCTGGAGAAGGCAAGGGAGTAAATTGTAGAGACGGCGACGGTGACAGAGACAGAATCGTCGAAACGAATGAGTGTTGTCGTCCGGGAAATGGTCGTCGGCATCCGCCACAAAGGGGCGACCGGATGGCCCTGGAATCAGCCCCGCAGCACTAATAGGTGCACTGAAGGACGAGGGGGCCCACCTATCGGCTACGGTCCAGATAGGCGTCGGCCAGTACAAAGCCACCATTGATACTGGCGCGACGAGCAGCTTCGTGAGTGAAAGGCTGGCAGCGACACTGGGCGACCAAGGGAAAAGGACTGCAACAAAGCGGCAGGTACGTCTGGCTGATGGTAGACGCAGTGGAGTTTCAGAGCAGTTGGAGTTCGAAGCCAAGCTCGGCGGGCAGCGTCTCGATCTGACCCTACTCATACTGCAGGGGATAATCGACGAGCTCGTGCTAGGATGGGATTTCTTAGCCGGCATGGGCACCATACTGGAGTGTGCCGGTCTCCGAGCTAAGATCCCAGCACGCCTCGTAAAAAAGGGTACACAGGAAGAGAAGCTTTCGGAAGCAGTCACATTGCCCGATGAGCCATCATATGAACAAGCAAGAACACAGGAACAAGCAAGAACACAGGAACATGCAAGAGCACAGGAACAAGCAAGAACACGGGAACAAACAAGTACACAGGAACAAACAAGCACACGAGAACAAGCAAGCACACAGAAACAAGCAAACACACAGGAGGGAAGGGTGACAACACACCCGGTGGACAGATTTCTCCAGGAGGAACTAGCGGCGTTTGCGAGAATGTCCGGCACGTCACCGATCACCGAACATCGGATCGTGATGAGTGACGATCGACCCATCAAACAACGATACTTCCGAAGAACCCAAAGATGCAAGCAGAGATTAATAGCGCTCCCATTGTAATGGTGAAGAAGAAGACTGGCAAGTGGAGGTTATGCGTACATTTTCGACAGCTGAACAGCCGGTCGATAAAGGACGCATACCCTTTGCCACGAGCTCACCAAATTCGGGACCAACCATATACCAGAGTATAATTCGGTCATTGTCGCGGCAAGACGTATTTTTTCATACGCTCTTGATTTTGATACTTATGTTTACTTATCTTAATAATTTCAGCCGCAGAAGTTCTGTTGCAAATTGTTAATTTTTCTTATACATATCCGCAATTTGTGAAAGATAGTGACTTTATTTAACGATTTATAATATTATATTGTTACAACAACAGCAAGCAGCTAAAATTGTTGCTGTTCGATTCCGTTGCTTAAGTTTTCGTACATTAGTTTTTGCTCTAATCGCCTACGCCTAGCTTTGTTGCTGTTCCGTTTCTCGGTTGTTCCGCTTCGTGTCGCGAGCTCTCCAACATATTGCTGCTCTGCGAGTTGAACTTTATTCGAACTGTCATGAACTAACATACATATTATTGCTATTGTAAAAGCTTTGCTTTGCATAGCTGCTTACATTTTGTAGTTTGTCTCTAACACAAACAAATACACTGCGCTTGCTGCTTTTTGCATTTGTCTTGTTATACCCTGATCCCATTAAAAATGGGAAAAAGGGGTATTATGGTTTTGTGCAAAAGTATGTAACAAGCATAAGGAAGCATCTCCGACCCCATAAAGTATATATATTCTTGATAAGTATCAATAAGCCGAATCGATATAGCCATATCCGTCTGTCCGTCTGTATGAACGCGTGTTTCTCAGAGACTACAAAAGCTAGAGACTTCATATTTGAAATATAAGTTCTCGTAGTGCCAGGTCAATACAAGTTTATCATTTTTTTTCGATATCTCGTTCTGTTCAAAAGTAAACGATAAATTTAAATTTTAGCCAAGTGTTTTTCGGGCATAACTTGAAAGTCATTAAAGCTAGCGAATTTATATTTAAGTTTAAGTTACTGTACTGCCGGTTCAACACAAACTTATCAATTTTTTTTCGATATCTATATCCTTTCAAAAATGATCGATAAATTAAGATTCCAGAACAGTGTTTTTAAGGTATAGCTTAAAAGTTATAAGAGGTAGAGTCACCAAATTCTCCTTTAGCATACAAAGGTTAAATACATTTCACTTTTTGGATACCCGATCTCACAGAAATCGAAAAATACGTAATTTTTTAGGTATGACCTTCGGATTTTACATAGTTGAACATTTATATGCCATATTTATGTCCTACAAATTTCATTACGATCAGACAAAAAACTAACAAGTTATTAACGATTCAATGTACGATAGTTTGTGGCCAAAAAAAGAAGAAGCAAAGCCATTGATGATGCGCGTAGCAAGCAGCTTGTGTTTGTATATGTGTGTGTGTGTGTTCTATGTATGAATGCAGATAAATAACTTGAATGAATGTCAGAACTTGGATCAGGGTATATCCTAGTCGGGCACTCTCGCCTAGAGCACTCTTACTTGTCATGTTTGTGGTTTTGGCATACAATTTCTATTATGAGTACTTGCTGCGCTACTCGCTGCGTTTATAATCACAAGATTAGCGAACGCCAACCTTGTGTTTATTGTTGGCTTTGTGACAATGCTGCTCATACTAGTTGTTCTGATTTTGGCCAGATTGGCGGCCGAGTAGCTGATCTGATGAGAGCTAACGTGGACGTGCTGGTCTTGCCGTAATCTGGAGGTTGACCTGCGAGTGTTTATGAGACAAACTCAGCAGAAATTTGACAGCGTTAATTCTGGTTTCCGTGAACTAAATGCTATGTTTCTGGATATGGAGTCGCATTTTAAAATTTAAAAGTGATAAGTGTTTCTCCGAAACGAAAGAAAAGCAATCTTTCTTTACCTACTGATCACTTATCTCTTCCAGAAACTGATTTGCCAAATACACCTATTTCGACGCCTACAACTTGTACCGTAGGCTTTATGGAAGTTGATCCTATGACCGTGGAAGCAAAGGTTGCACAAACGTATGCTGCTGTTGTCGATATGAATGCTTCTGGTGTTGGCGATGTTGTTACTGCACCCGTCGCTGATGCAGTACTGATTGATGGCTGTGCTGCAAATGTTTCGACAATAGCTGTTGCCGATCTCAGGAATGTTGCAGCTATGAATGCTACTGGTGCTGGCGATGTTGCCTCTGCTCCTGTCTCTGATGCAATACCGATTGCTGCTGCTACACATTTTTCTACGCTTAATAATATTTGTTATAAAAACTACCATGCCCGATGCAAGCTTAATATTAAAAAAAATCCGAAGCAATTTTATTCGTTTGTAAATTCAAAACGTAGAACGTCGTCTTTTCCACCGTGCATGCCCTTTAATAGGGAAAGCTAACCTTTTTGCTGTCTTTTTCCAAGAATCCTATTCTTGTCATCAGCAAAATCAACCATATCCCTACAATTCAGGTAGTTCTTGCTCTATTTGTTCTCCTTATTTTACTATCGAGCATGTTTGTAATTTTATGAAAGCTTTAAAACCATCGTTTTCTCCAGGTCCTGATGGTGTCCCTAACTGTGTGCTTAAGTTTTGTGCTGAGTCTCTGTGTGTCCCTCTAAATATTCTGTTTAATGCATCAATTAATAATTCTTTATTTCCTGCTACTTGAAAAACGTCTTTCATTATTCCTCTTCACAAGAAAGGTAGTAAATCTGGCACTGATAATTACCGAGGCATTTCGAAACTGTCAGCAATCCCAAAACATTTTAAGCAAATGTTGGTTGCGCACCTGCAACATTTATGCTTCTCAAAAGTTAGCCTTACACAACACGGGTTTATGAAACGCCGTTCCACTACCACTAACCTTATGGAACTCACCAGCTTTATTAATTGTGGTTTCCGTATTAAAATGCAGACAGATGTTGTATTTACGGATTTCAGCAAGGCATTTGATAAGGTGAACCACAATCTCCTTATCACTAAATTAAACTTGCTTGGCTTTCAGCCAAATTTATTAACATGGATTGCTGACTACCTGGCTAATAGGATGCAGAGAGTACTGTTCTATCAATTTCTGTCTAATGAAATTGCTGTTACATCCGGTGTACCACAAGGAAGTCATCTTGGTCCCCTCTTTTTCAACCTGTTTATAAATTACCTCCCAGATGTATTAGCGCATGCAAAAGTCTTGATGTATGCAGACGATGTTAAGCTTTGTTTTTCTTACAATGATTCATCCTCTCATTGTCTGCTTCAGAATGATATTAATTCCATGAGTACCTGGTGCTCATATTATCTGATGCTTAACCACTCGTAATGCACTGTTATGTCTTCCTACCGTTCTAATGCCTGCATTTTGCCGTTCACGATTGGCAGCGTTCAACTTGAGCGTATCTTATCTATTAATGATCTGGGAGTGTTATTTAATCATAAATTATGTTTTAATTATCATTTCGTCACCATGGTTAATAGAGCCAATAGAACTCTTGGATTTATCAAAAGATGGTCAAAGGAGTTTGATGATTTATATACTACCAAACTTCTTAACATGTCTTTAGTGCGCCCCAGCCTTGAGTACTGTTCCTGTATTTGGAGTCCTCAGTATTCAGCTTATCAGGGAATGATTGAATCCGTACAGAAGAAGTGTTTACTGTTTGCTCTTCGCGGCCTAAATTGGAATACATCTCTTAGACAACCGTCTTATTCAAGTAGATTGTTACTGCTTGATTTACCTTCACTTAAAGAAAGACGGACTTGCCATGAAAGCATGTTCTTATTTCAACTTATAAGTGGCCTTGTAGACTCTGCTGCGCTGCTTGCTAGTTTAAAGTTTGCTGTCCCATCGAGAACTACGCGTAATTTTAGGCCATTGTCTTTACATCGCTGTCTTACAAATTATGCGCTCCATGAACCATTTTATGTTCTTTGTACTATTTATAATTACTTATATCCTGTTATTAGTTCTCATTGCTCTGTACCTATTTTAAAAAAGGCTATTATGAAATTTTTAAGTAATCAGTCATTTTTCTAAAGTCTGTACTTCTGGCCACTTTCGCTGTGAGTTGGACCATAGCCTTATAAAAAATTATCCCAACGGGTCGGAGTGCAGACTTATTTTGTATTCAAAGTTTGTTAAACAATATTTTTCAATGTTAACGTTGTGCATTGTAAGTGTTTGTATATAATTTCTATTTTTTTTGTCGACTGAACTTAGTCGACGTTAAACAAACAAATAAATAAATAAATAAACTGCGAGAAACTCACTTCATCACTAGTCTAGACCTCAAGGATGGCTACTAGCACATCCCGATGGAAAAGGCCAGTCGGCCACTGACGGCGTTCACAGTTCCCGGTAAAGGACTCTACCAGTGGAAGGTGATGCCGTTCGGACTTCACTCGGCCCCGGCAACTT
The DNA here is from genome assembly GCA_035045305.1 of Drosophila maculinotata. Classification (NCBI taxonomy): domain Eukaryota; kingdom Metazoa; phylum Arthropoda; class Insecta; order Diptera; family Drosophilidae; genus Drosophila; species Drosophila maculinotata. The sequence goes on from JAWNPD010000022.1 coordinate 310,061, forward strand.
TCCAACGAGCACTGGACCGAGTAATATGCCTGGAGATGATGCCACACGCATTCGCATACCTGGATGACATCATCGTCATCGGGAAAACGCGAGAGGAGCACATGGCTAACCTGCGAGAAGTTTTTCGGCGGCTACGAGCAGCAAACTTAAAGATCAACATCGATAAGTGCGATTTCTTTATGGAAGAGTTGAAATACTTGTGACACCAAGTGAGAGAGCAAGGCATCTGCACCGATCCCGACAAAGTGGCTACCATAGCAGAACTAAAACCACCCACAAATGCCAAGGATATACGCTAGTATCTGGGAGTGGCATCATGGTACCGGCGATTTGTCCAGACTTCGTGACAACGGTACATCCACTCAAAGCACTGCTCAAGAAGGGTTCCAAATGGGATTGGAACGAGGAGCAACAGCGGGCATTCGAGACGGTGAAGGCAAAACTCACCAAGGCACCCGTACTGGCATGCCCGGACTTTAATAGGATATTAACCCTACAAACGGACGCCAGCAACTACGGACTTGGAGCCATTTTGACTCAAACGTCGGAGGCCGGAGAACGCGTAATTTCCTATGCGAGCCTGACTTTAATCGGAGCCGAGAGGAACTACTCGGCTACAGAGAAGGAATGTCTGGCAATAGTGTGGGCCATTAGGAAGCTGAGGCCATAACTGGAGGAATATCATTTCACGGTAGTCACCGACCACATGGCACTGAAATGGCTAAACTCAATCGAGAGTGCGTCAGGTCGGGTTGCAAGATTGGCTCTCGAATTACAACAGTATAACTTTGAGGTTATTTATTGCAAGGGCAAACTTAACGTAGTCGCGGATGCGTTATCCTGACAACCGAAGACATCTGCGGCCAAGTGGTGGAAACCAGTACGAGGCCAGAAGACGGCGAAACAAATGGCTCCTGGATAAAAAAGATGCTGGCCAAGATGAGAGCCCACCCACTTAAATTCGCAGACTTCGTTGTGCAATAGGGAAAGCTGTACTGACACATCCCACAACGAGCCGGCGACGAAGATGTGGCTGAATGGAAATTGTGCGTACCGAGGGATCAGCAATATCGAGTACTAAACGAATGTCACGACGCCGCTATAGCTGGACATGGAGCCCAATTCACCAGTCGGAGCTTCAAGCGGTTTCTCGAGGACTTGGGAGTGAAGCACCAGTTCACGGCACCGTACACGCCACAAGAGAATCCAACCGAAAGAGTCAATCGTACTGCTACTAGTACTGGTCATGCGGCTAGTACTGGTTCTGCTTCTAGTACGGGCCCTGCTGCTAGTACTGGTCCTGCAGCGGGTACTAGCTGTGCTACTGGTATTGTCTCTGTGGCCAGTACAGCACACTGTACTAACGGCACTATGGCACGACGCCGACGTAGGCCAGCCGCATTGGCAGAACACGCTGCCAACTAACGGAACTATGGCATGAAGCCGACGCATAACAGCAGCATCGGCAGCAAACGCAGCCGACTAACATCACTATGGCAGCCAATTAACGGGACCCTGGCGGCTGAAATGCTATAAAAGCGCGACCAAAGCCAGCGAGGAGATCATTCAGCAACAGGCAAGCAACAGGAGAACAACATGACGAGCGACGAAAGCAACAAGCATGGTGTGCAAGAGGGGAGGGTTAGGCTGTCGAGGAGGCTGCCGGCCCAACCGAAGCGGGTTGGAGGAGCCGAGACGGCCAAACAGGCGCCGAAGCAACAGCGAAGCCGGACAACACGCCACAAACGGCGCCGATGTCGCCACGTGCTGCGCCGACGTCAACCCGAAGGGCACCGAGACCACCACGAGGGGCACCGATGCATCAGTAGCGCCATTTGAGTTTTTTCGTTGCAAAAATCATAACTTTTGAACCAAATAAGATAATCGATCAATTTAAAAAACATGATAGATAATTAATCAACCTATAAAATGAGCGTTTAAAAAGAAATCTGCGATTAAGGTGCCTATTTATGGGTAAGCAAAGTTGAAGTTTGTTGAAAAATCAATTTTCTGGGAAATAAAAAATATATTTTTGTAATTTATTGATTTATTATGTTTTGTTTGAAAGGCTTTTATTATTTAAAACTTATATTATAAATATTTAAAAAAAAATTTTTTTTGGTAACTTTAATTTTTTTTAAAATATTGCTCGCAATCTAATACAAAGGGTATATCTAAAAGACTAATCATTTCTGAGCTATAAATATGTTCTAACTCTTTTCGTGACTTTATATGGCGCAGTGATGAAATAAGTGGATCGGAAGATGCTGCTAACATGTTAAAGAGGTCCTCATTCTGTCTCACCCTTGATGCTTTGAAAGTGTTTAGCAACCTGTATTTTTTAAAATTTATTTAGGGACTCCTGTGCTTCTTCAGAAAGCTCTTCAATTGGCAAAGTCTGATATTTAATTATATCTTTGCCATGCGCCAATATTTTATGGACTGTCGGGGTCAACTTTTTCTGTGGATATAATTCTGCTAAAAGTGATGCAGTTTTTGAAGCATATTCTCCATATTTTGCAGAATTAACTTTTTCCATACAGTTTAAAACATTTAAGATCGTTCCCAATCTCTTAACAATTTGATTGTTTATCCCAATGATTTGAGTTACAGCCTCATCATTTTCAAAAAATCTCCTCGAAGTGTTTCCATCGTTTTAATTTCCGTATCCGTACTTGGGGCAGTCTACTTTAAGTCCAACTTGTTTGAAAAACGCATCTTGAATTCGCTTCTTTCTGATCTCTTCCTTATCTTTGTTTGATGTGTTTTCTTCAAAGTGTTCCTCCTCTTTTACGAGCGTATACGCTAATTTTAACAAGAACTCCATACATCTTATTCTTGCGTGCAATGGTAAGATCCCAAATTCATAATTCTCTTCATTTGTAGAATCGTTTAAATTGTCGAAGTTCTTTTGCGCCTTTTTGCAAATTGGGCATGACAAAGTTGACATTGCGTTTTTCAGTTCGTTAACGACTTTTCCGTCAACCATGGTCAGGTGGAACTCGTAACAACATTCAATGTATCTCAGGCAAGCATTACAGAATGAAAAACAAAAATCAGGTATCTTAACAATAACGAACGAAACAATAACAATAAGAATGGGGTTTCACCGTTATATGTCATAAATTGACCTGAAATGCATGCAACACATTTTTGAAACTTTGTCTTTTTTCACTATTTAACCTTTTAAAAAAAGGGGCAAAAACGGGCAGCTGAAACTTTTTGCATTAGATAAAGGAATAATCAAAGAACCTATTTTGAAAATATGGCAAAAATACGAAATCATACTTTTTTTTATTTTCCATCAAAGTTGAGAAATAGTGAAAAAATTGATAGTTTGTAAATATCGATTTACCTGGTCAAATGCAAAGCAAACAGTAAATTTTTTTTCATATTTTTTTCTAATAAATATATCTATCAATAAAATTAAAAATAATGACGATCCGTTTCCTAGTTTTTGGGATTTTGTATCTGAAAGTCGACCAAATTACAATAAAATTGTGTTGATTTTGTAACACTGAAAATCAAGCAACTTTGAAGGGCTATTTCTTCTAGATTTGAAATCGTTGGAAAATTTCCTATAAAATAGGTTCATTCAATATTTTTTAGGGGCACATGAAATTTTAGATTTTTGCAACCTCACTTGTTCTAGGGGCGCCACTGTGCGTCGCCCCGAGCCGGGACGTCGTCCCGGCAAGGACCAAGGACCACCGTACGGCCGGTCTGGCCAACCCCACCACCACCGTTGGCCCCGCTGTCGCGACACCAGGGGTCGGCACCGACCCGAGCAACGCCGAAGGCCACCCCGACGGGAATGGTATCCCCGCTGGCACCCCTCTTAGGGCACAAGGAAGCAGCCCCGACCCGAGCGACGCCGAAGGCGCTACAACAACCAGCCACCACGCCAGCTACCACCACGAAGCAGGGGCCAGCTCTTACGCTGCGAATGCCGACGGCTGGGACGCCATTATTCGAGGGCCTGCCGACACCGCTCATAAATGTTGGACTTTGTAAAATTCGAAGGTCATACCTTTAAAATTACGTATTTCTATGAGATCGGGGAGAGGTGTCCAAAAAGTGAAATGTATTTAACCTCTGAATTCTATAGGAGAATATATGTACCAAATTTGGCGATTCTACCTCTTATAACTTTTAAGCTATACCTTAAAAACACTGTTCTGGAATCTTAATATATCGATAACTTTTAAAAAATGATGAATTTATATCGAGCCGGCAGTACAGTAACTTAAACTCAAATATGAAGATTCTATGTCCGAAAAACACTTGTCTGAAATCGAAATTTATCGATAACTTTTGAACAGGATAAGAAAAAAATGATAAACTTGAATATGAAGTCTCTAGCTTTTGTAGTCTCTGAGAAACAGGCGTTCATATAGATGGGCGGACAGACGGACAGACAGACGGACAGACAGACGGACATGGCTATATCGACTCGGCTATTGATACAGATCAAGAATATATATACTTTATGGGGTCGGAGATGCTTCCTTATGCCTGTTACATACTTTTGCACAAAACCATAACACCCTTTTTCTCCCATTTTTAATCAGGGTATAAAAAACAAACGAACAAAATTATATATACTTTGGATTTTGTTGTACAGATTTTCTTTTCGCTCCCGAAGAAAGAGGGGAGTGTGAGGAGTTGGGTATAATTACACCAACCCTCACAAAACACGAGTTCGCATCATAGCGGCGATTACCGGTATCTGGCGGGTACCGTTATTGCAGAGCCGAACGCCTGTTCCGTTATAGCGGGACCATGCGCCAGTACCGTTATTACGGTACTAAATGCCGTAACTCGGCGGCTAGTGAACGGAAAAGTCCCGTTCTGGCGCGGCCTGGCTCCTATATAAGGAAACATCATAACCAAGACCCCAAGGACATCATAGCTAAAACTCCAGCCGACACCAGGACACGGCAGAGGACATTAGCAGCAACAGAAGAGAGCAGGTAAGCGGAAGGCAAGGTCGTCAAATGTCGAATCCTTGCCACGTCAAGGTCCTGAGGTCGTCCTGCGACCCGAAGTGCAACAAATCCGTAAGGTCGGAGAGCTGTTGGTGTAAGCCAGTGCGTGAAGGAGGGTCAGCGCGTATTCCTTGCAATTTGCAGGAGAGCCTGACGTATCCTTGCGAAGCATAGGCGTGCCCAGCGAATTCGTGCGACAATCAGAGTGTCGCGAATTCAAGCGGTGGTCGGAGAGCGAACGGACGTCTTAACGAACAGGCGAGGCCGAAGGAAGATTAAGCGATCAGACCAGCAGCCCCAGGCAAGGACGAGCACCATCGCCGAGGGAAACGAACATACCAAGATTATACGAACATAAAACGCAAATTAGCTGATTTAGAAAACACACAGAAAGCACAACCGAAGAGTTCTTATTTATCGCAGGTGCCACATACAAATTTGTTGCACGAACCCAGGCCGACTGACGCTTAGCCCGGTATAAGCCTAAGGGTTCGTTACAAACTTGACCAAACTTACCAATTATAAGATTTAGCATTATTTAACCATGATTAAAAAAATTTCATCAAATTCACAATCTGTTGAAAGAAGAATCGTTGTACGAACCATTTTTTTTTTTCTCAAACTATCTTAACCAAACTCAGTTTTTGCAAGTTTTATTATATTTTAAATAGATTGATTGAATTTGGTCAAAATGGTACGACTTTATCTTATTGCTGTCAACAATCGGTCTGCAATATTGATTGAAATAAGAAAACTCATTTTAAACGTAGCATTGTCATTCTCTTTTTGTATAAGCTGCAAGGGTATACTTTCTTTGGAGCGCCGAAGGAAACCTTTTTTTCTCGTTAACCTTAGAGTCGCACAGGGGAGACTCGGGCCAAAAAGCGTGCAAAAGTCTTAAATTTGAGGATAGCGTCTTGTAAAATTATTAAGAAAAATGTGCATTGCTTCAGAAATTGCAACAATTTTTCAAATCGGAATGCTAGTTTTGGTGCTACAGGTGCTTAAAGTTAATAATATTTTCAGACTTCAACAAGATACGTTTTTTTTTAGAAAAATATCATTATTGTGATTGATTTTCAATTTAACTATGCTATCAATGGCCTTTGGTCATTGGTAGAAAAGAAAAAAAAAACAGTTACACGTTGTTACGGGAAATATATGCAAAAACTGATTCGATATTACCAACATTGGCTGCCAGAACTGCAATGATCGCAATTTAAGTCTTTTGTTGGAAGTTTTTGACCGCCCGGCTTTGTGGCAGTCCGCCGCGTCTCTAGGCTGCGCTTGAGCTAAGCTCGCACCTGCTTGCAGTTTTTTTATGTTTAACATTTTCTTGGTAATAATTGAGTAAAGACCTACAAGGCAGTGAAATTGGGTAAAACACAGTAATTAAATAAAAGTAAAGAATAGTGCAAACAAACGTAAGCAGCATAAGTGAGTGTGTGTTGTTGATTTCCAAAACAAAGCTCTCGCAAATGTATTGCCAAAAGGAAAGTGAGGTCTTAGATTGGCCATCAAACAGTCCAGATCTCAGTCCAATCGAAAATATATGGGGAATAATGAAAAAAAAGCGAAGAAATGCGCCTCAAAGAACCCTTTGAGATTGACAAATGAAGCTGCAAGAGATTTGGGACTCCATTTCAAGAGAACAATGTCAAAATTTACTAAAAATCTATGCTAAAATGTTGTTTATGTGTTGTAGAGGCCAATATTAATATTAAAAGATAATATATTTTTAAGTCAAATAGTAAATAATATAAAGTGGCGTAATAGTGGTCACATTTTTCTTATCAGTTAAGCGAAGCATTTGAATAAATTAATGATATTGTTGTTGAAGTAAAATCAAAAAAAAAATTATTTCGTAAAGAGAACAAAATTCTCTTTCAAAAAAAAAAAAACAATATATATAATCTTATAATCTAATAATCTAATAATTAACGTCCATAGATTAGATTATAACATTACAATTTGTCAATCTTATATAAAACAAGTAAGAGTGCTCTAGTCGAGAGAGCCCGACTAGGATATACCCTGATCCAAGGTCTACATTCATTGAAGTTATTTATCTGCATTCATACATAGAAACACACATATACAAACAAAAGCTGCTTGCTACGCTCGTCATACATTTGCTTTGATTCTTCTTCTTCCTTTGGCTTTAAACTATGGTACATTGAATCGTTAATAACTTCTTTGTTTATTGTCTGATCAGAATAAAATTTGTAGGACACAAAGCTTGCATATAAGTGTGCAACTATGTAAAATCCGAAGGTCATACCTTTAAAATTACGTATTTTTCGATTTCTGTGAGATTGGAGAGGGGTATCCTAAAAGTGAAATGTATTTTACCTTTGTATGCTATAGGATAATATATGTATCAAATTTGGTGACTCTACACTCTATTACTTTTAAGCTATACCTTAAAAACACTGTTCTGGAATCTTAATTTATCAATAACTTTTGTAAAGATTGAGATATCGAAAAAAAAATGAAAAGTTTGTATCGAGCCGGCAGTACAGTAACTTAAACTAGCTAGCTAGTTTCATAAACTTTCAAGTTATACCCGAAAAACACTTGGCTGGAATCGAAATTTATCGATAACTTTTGAACGGGACAAGATATCGAAAAAAAATGATAAACTGGTCTTGTCCCGGCACTACGAGAACTTATATTTCAAATATGAGTTGTAGTCTCTGAGAAACACGCGTTTATACAGTCGGACAGATTGTCAGACGGACAGGGCTTAATCGACTCGGCTATTGATAGTGATCAAGAATATATATACTTTAAGGGGTCGGAGATGCTTCCTTATGCCTGTTACATACTTTTGCACAAAACCATAATACCCCTTTTTCCCATTTTTAATGGGATCAGGGTATAACAAGTAAGAGTGCTCTAGTCGACAGTGCCCGACTAGGAGATACCCTGAACCCAGTTCTTTCATTCAGTATTCTTAATCTGCATTCATATACATAAACACATACACACACACATACAAACACACGCTGCTACTGCGAACGTCATGCAATTGCTTTGCTTCTTCTTCTTCCATTGGCCCAAATCTTTGTTACATTTAATCGTAAATAACTTCTTTGTTTATTGTATGATCGTTATGAAATTTGTAGGACATAAAGATGGCATGCGAATATGTAAGTATGCTGAATCCGAAATTCATACGTACAAAAATACGTATTTTTCGATTTATAGAGGATTGGAGAAAGTTATCAAAAACAAAAACCTTTTGTACTTTTGTTTGCTATACGAGAATATATATTGTGAATATGGTGTTTCTAGCTCTAATAGCTTTCAAGTTATACCCACCAAACACTGGTCTGGAATCGAAATCTATCGATAACTTTTGAACGGGTTGAGATATCGAAAAAAAAAGTTGAACTTGTATTGACCCGGCACTAGGAGAATCTATAGCTTTTGTAGTCTCTGAGAAACGTGCGTTCATACAGACGGACAGACGGTCAGACGGACAGACAGACGGACATGGCTATATCGACTCGGCTATTGATACTGATCAAGAATATATATACTTTATGGGGTCGGAGATGCTTCCTTATGCCTGTTACATACTTTTGTACAAAACCATTATACCCTATTTTCCCATTTTTAATGGGATCAGGGTATAAAAAAAGATTAATAATCAGGCCACCTCTAATAGGCGGACACCCCTCTTGAGCGAAAAAAAATTGATCGACGGTCGCTGTCCGCCCAAAAAAGAGTTTTCACTGTAATAACGTAATTTAAAAGTTCCTAAAACTACATACATACATCACGCATATAACATACAAGTTAACGAGTAACCCTCGCACATATAGCAATTAGTTATTAAGCATGCCTCGCATAGCGCAGACGCGTCAAATACCGAAGTTCAGCGTCCCAGCTGCAGTGGCCAGCGACGGTTACATGACACTCGCATGCGCCGCCAAAGCAGCGCTGTAGCATATGCTGAGTCGGCTTGCCGACCATGACTTTGTATATTACGCTTCGGCATAACACTAGCTGTGTCGCAAGTGCAGCGTTATCGCTTATGCTGAGTCGGCTTGCCTGCTACGAGTTTGTAGCCTTAGCTTAAGCTTGTTTGTACTTTGAATTCAGTTCTGTATCGTTCTCTAAAGAGAATAGAATAAACGACATTGCTCCGGCCTTAGCCGTCAAACCATACTTGTCATTAATTGATATATAACTGACCCACAAGGCCAGCGATTGGAAGCTTAATACTTCCCAACCTAATCCTCACAAGAAGGACCAGCGAGTACGAGGTGATCACACCCTACGAGCCACCGAGGGATCTGGAGGCTATTAACATAGCCATTGGATTACCTTCAACATCTAGGGATTCCCATTAGTATCACTACATCGTGGGATCGCAGATGACATAATTCTGCTTGTACAACTACATCGTGGGATAGCATTTTCATAATTTACATACATAGCCCTCCAAAGCCAACATACACACAAAACCATTTACAAAGCAACAATGGAAAGCTTTCCAACGCTGGATATACATATATACACGTAAGCAGATCAAATTCGGTGCACAAACCTCAATGCATACATACATCAATGTGTGTTTGTAGATATGTAATTACAGCTGGAAAGCTTTTGAATTTGCATTGCCAATTTGGGGACCGCTTATTTATTTAAATTTTTCTTACACCTAATCGATAAAGGCAACATCACTAAAACGAAAACCTAAAGCAACATTCTTTAAAAAAGCTTGTGCCGTGCGATCAGATAATCTCGCGCAGTATGGGTTTCTCTGTAATTAGACAGTGCCTTCAAGTTGTTTGCGTACATATGCGTACGTTTATTGTAGTTTTTTAATTTTAGCCATGCACAACCACAGTAACTGAAGCAGTTACACCTACACTTCACCTTATAACAATTTTGATTATTTCCGGGTACAGTGGTCATTTAAAGTATGCGCAAACCTCTTAACTTTTCTTCTGAAAATATTTTTAATACGATTGTAAGGAAAACTTAATTTTTTAAACCCTGATCCCATTAAAAATGGGAAAAAGGGTATAATGGTTTTGTGCAAAAGTATGTAACAGGGATAAGGAAGCATCTCCGACCCCATAAAGTATATATGTTAATGATCACTATCAATAGTCGAGTCGATCAAGCCATGTCCATCTGTCACAACTTCAAATTCATAAGAGCTAGAGACTTCATATTTAAATTTAAGTTCGCGTATTGTCGGCTCAATACACGCTCATCATATTTTTCGATATCTCAACCCGCTCAAAAGCTATCGATTAATTAAGATTCCAGAACAGTGTTTTTAATGTATAGCCACTAAGCATTGTATGCTTAGTGGTATAGCTTAAAAGCTATCAAAGGTAGAGGCACCACATTTATGTACTAATTATTTTTGTATTATAGCATACAGAAGTAAAAAATATTTCACTTTTTGGATACTTTCCCCCAATCTTACTGAAATCGAAAAAAAACGTATTTTTAGAGGTAAGACCTTGGGGTTGTTCATATGCAATTATATGCTATCTTTATGTCCTAAAAATTTCATTACGATCGGGCAATAAACACAGAAGTTATTTACGATTAAATGTAATAAAGTTTGGGGCCAGTGGAAGAAACAGAAGCAACGCAATTGCATTGAACGCGCAGCGTGTTTTTGCAAGCATGTGCGTGTTAATTTAAATTTTAGTTGAGCCAAAGATCATAAATTGTTGATTGAGATTCGTCTCGCCTCGCATTAGCAAACAAATTTATTCCTCGCTTTATTCAATTCTGAATTTAAGTTCTTACGTTCCGAAAATAAGTTGTGACTAGTGAAACACATAGTTGAACATTAATTAATTACTTAATTTTATATTTATAAATTTCGTTTAAATTCAACAACAAAAAGTAGCCCTAGCATACTGGTTTGTATTGTGCAGTTGCATTGCTGTTGCTAACACTTTGTTATTGTATTTATACCGTTTTGATTATTATCGCTATCGCGCTTGCTCTCGCTCTCCCGCGCTCACGTTTAATTTTGTGGTTAGCGGTGGCCGCGTTGTTCTGTTCCGTTTGTGTTTACTTCGGTCGTCGCGCCCGCACCGTTCTGTTTATACCCTGATCCCATTAAAAATGGGAAAAAGGGGTATTATGGTTTTGTGCAAAAGTATGTAAGGCATAAGGAAGCATCTCCGACCCCATAAAGTATATATATTCTTGATCACTATCAATAGCCGAGTCGATTTAGCCCTGTCCGTCCGTCTGTCCGTCTCTATGAACGCGTGTTTCTCCGAGACTACAACAGCTAGAGACTTCATATTTGAAATATAAGTTCTCGTAGTGCCGGGACAAGACCAGTTTATCATTTTTTTCTCGATATCTTGTCCCGTTCAAAAGTTATCGATAAATTTCGATTCCAGCCAAGTGTTTTTCGGGTATAACTTGAAAGTTTTAAAAGCAAACGACTTTATATTTAAGTTTAAGTTACTGTACTGCCGGCTCGATTTTTTTTTCGATATCTCAATCTTTTCAAAAGTTATTGATAAATTAAGATTCCAGAACAGTGTTTTTAAGGTATAGCTTAAAAGTAATAGGGTGTAGAGTCATTAAATTTGGTACATATATTCTCCTTTAGAATACAAAGGTAAAATACATTTCACTTTTAGGATACCCCTCTCCAATCTCACAGAAATCGAAAAATACGTAATTTTAAAGGTATGACCTTCGGATTTTACGTAGTTGCACATTTATATGCCATATTTGTGTCCTAACAATTTCATTTTGATCAGACAATAAACAAAGAAGTTATAACCGATTCAATGTACCATATTTTAGAGCCGAAGGAAGAAGAAGAATCAAAGCAAATGTATGACGCGCGTAGCAAGCAGCTTACTCTTACTTGTTTTCGTCGTTGTCGTGAGCACATATAAGCGTCAATTTTAAACCTAGTGTGCCTTATATTTTTATATTTTGTGCTTTTACTACTATTTTGCAGTGTTCCTTTATATTTTATCTTTTGTTGCTATTAATTACTCTTTTTTAAAAAAAAATGTATGTCTGCTATTCAAAAAATTGCCAGGTGCGCGCAAACGTTAAAATGGGTTTCGTTTGTTGCTGGCTGTGCGATAATGTTGCGCACGAAAAATGCGCTGGCCTCAACGGCTGTATTATAGACCTGATTGAGTCCAAATCAGGCTTAAAGTGGACTTGTGAGACCTGTAGGAATGTTGAAAGGGATATGATGGGATTCATGAGTCTGCTAAGCGCAAAGAGGCCAATCATAGGCTGTCAATTGGCCCTAATGAGCTTTCAGTCCCAACAGTCCCAGTAACTACATCTGCTCCATCACTGATAAACTTTACATCCCCGTGTCCCCAGATAGTAGTCAGTAGTGACGAAAGCAACGCCATACCCTTGGATGTTGTTCCTGCTGACCCCGTAGAAATTTCGGACTCGGCAAATGCTGGCAGTGTTGTTGCAAGTCAAAATACTATTGCTAAGACCCTTGTAGGTGTCCCACCAAAAAAACAAATTTTTGTTTCTAGGCTTGCCTGATACTACATCTGATGATGTCAAGGCCTTTATTCAGGCGAAATCTGAAGCCAATATTACGGTGGTGTAGAACAAGATTAGAAACTCAGTTATGAAGTCTAGTGTAAGTTAGTTTAGGGTAAGCGGGAGCGCAATAAAGCTCTCTCTCGCTCTTGGCGAATTCGCCCGCTTCGCCACCGTAGTTAAGTCAAAGAAGTTATAAAGATATTACTGTCGTTGAATTCTGATCGAGTACACGCATTTTTTTGGTTTTCATCTTCGATTTTGCTAATAAATTAATTCACAGCGCCACAAGTCTTTTCGGTTTTTTGTTGTAATAATTAAAAAACTATTCTTAATTTTCATGGCGCACCCGGGTGGACTGTGAATTAATAAAATAAGGCAACTAATAGTGACAGTGACACAGTGCATACTTTTTTTTTTTTGTGTTTGTGTAAAATTATATAATTACATACATACATATATAATATATATACACCTATATATAATTGTATTTTTGTTTAAAAGATTTATTAAAAAAATATAATTTTATCTTTATTTAAACACTTAACAATATTTGGAGTAATTCTTAAACAGACTGAAGTTAACAATGTAATCTTATACAGCCGCACGTTACAACCTTAATCGGTTGCGTATCAAATCGAACTCAATAGGCTGTTGATGCGTGGGCGTTGAAAAAACCTCGGCTTTGAGCTTTTTGGGATTTTGCATGAGCTTCTAAATTCTCTTAGATCAATTCTCTTCTTGATCTTACTCTTTATGATTTGACATTGCGTCATCCGAAGTTTGTGCAACGTCTGCATTTGTTTCGTAGGAGCGTATTTGGTGGGAACAGCGATAGTGGCGTGATCTTTGTTTATGTTTATGTTTATGCTTGAACGGCTGTTTACGTTTTAGGCAGATTGACCATTGTCGTTGTTGTCGCCAAAGTTTGGGTATGATGGGTGATGTGTTTACAGTATTTAATGTATGATATATGTGGCTATATAATGTATGATATATGTATTCGTTATAAGATTTGGTTTGTTCTTCTGTGATCTTTTTTGTTTGGACATATGATAATGGCTTTAATTTAGTTATATTGTTGTTTACATAAATATTTTGAGTGTAGTCAAGCATAGAATTTATAATTGATATTTCGTTTAATTGTAGTGAATAGCTATAAATTTTTATAATATTATTTCCTTGTATTACAATTTCCTTGCTCATGCAGTTTTGATTAAGTGTTCTTTTGGGTAAATTTATATAATATTTTTGATCTGTAGTTTCCGTTAAAATATTTTTGTTTTCATCGGGATAAGGGATTATTTGAAAAATAGGTGTTTTTATAATTTCACAAGGAATGTGGGAAATAATTAGTTTTTCACTTGTATCGGGTTTTAACCAAGTGGAAGTTATTTGTTTCAATTGTATTTACTAGAATTAATTTTCTTTTTCTTTTAAAATTTTGATTTATAATGAGTGACTTTTCTGCCCCTATTGTTTTCTTCGAAATGTTTTTCGTCAATTTGTCGTAACTGTCCTGTTTTTTTTAAAAGGATTGGTTATTTTGGTTTTAACTAAGGGTGATTGTCTGAATTTGGTATTGATATCGAAATTGTTTCGATTTTTATTTAAATTATGTATTGTTTTTATTTTATTAATTTGTGTGTTATATTCTGGGGTTCCCGCATATATGAAAATATCTGCTGGCGTTCTATTTGTGGTTTTGTGTTGTGTTTTGTGATTATAAGTGTAAAGTATTGTTTCAAACTTTGTAGCTTTGTTTTCTAGATCTGAATCGCTATTTATGATTCCTAATTTTTCATTTACTGTTTTATGAAATCTTTCAATGTTTGATATGCCTGTTTTACTTGTTGTGATATTGATATTAACGTTTTCAGATTTTAACCAGTTTTGTAATATTGCACAAATAAATGCTGAATCTTTATCTGCTTTTATTTCAATGGGTTTACCCATTTTGTTGAAAACTTTGAGAATTGCTCTTTTAGCTTCTAGCCAATCTCTGCTTTGAACTTCTATTAATGTTGCAAATTTGGAGTAATTGTCTATACAGGATAAAAACTGTTAAATAAAAATCCATCACGAATTTTTCTCTTACGATATTTACTTCTGGCGTAACTTCGAATATTAATTTTGTGTTTCTATGTTCTGTTTTGGCTATGTTGCAGATTTCATATTCATTGATAATGTTTTGAATTAAGTTTTGGTAGTCTGGGTAATAATATTTTCCTTTAAACCAATTTATAGTTTTTTAAATTCCTGGATGTAATTATTTTTTGTTTTTTCAAAATTGTTTCTTTAAATGTTGAGTACGTTTGAATGTCTTCTAATTTTTTACACGATTTCATTACTTTGGTCGTACTTTGAGGGTCTATTATTTCTAAGTATGCTTGTTGAAAAATTGAAAAATCTATATCGCTATGAAAATATACTATGCTCTTCTTTGTACATAAATATTCTTTAATTATGGTTTTTGCATATGTGTTTGTTATTTCTTGATAGGTTAATTTTATATTTATTTAATGAAAGTAGTTTGTTACTTTTACCTCGTTGTCATTTCCTTTTATTAATTCTATTTGTCTGTTATAATAGTTGAATGGTCTTTCTGTGATTTGAATATAATTTTGATTATCTTCTTGTGCACTGTGTACTGTAGCTCTTGTTATTGAGTTATTGTCGTCATCTTCGCCTAAGAATACTTCATTTACTTTTATTCTTGAAAGTGCATCTGCTACTTTGTTTTCTTTCCCGGCTAAGTATTTAATTTGATAATCAAATTTGTTTAATCTTATTTTCCATTGCTGTAACTTCATATTAGGTTCTTTTATATTGTCTAGCCAAACAAGTGGTCTGTGGTCACTTAGGATTTCGAATTTTCTTCCAAATAAATAACTCCTAAAATGTGAGGTTGCCCAAACGATGGCTAACAGTTGTTTTTCTATTGCAGAATAATTTAATTCATGTTCATTTAATGTTTTACTAGCGAAACAGATTGGTTTATTTTTTTGAGATAAGACTGCACCTAAAGCAAAATTTGTGGTTAATGTAAATTTTTGGCTAAAATCAGGGTATATTAAAATAGGGTCGCTTGAAACTAAGAGTTTTAATCTTTCAAATGCTCTTATGTATTCTTTTTCTTGTGTTTTTATTGTTGATCCTTTATATATAATGTCATTGGTTTTGCTGTTTTAGCTAAGTCGGGTATGAATTTCCTGTAAAAGCCACATAATCCTAAAAATGATTTTATTTCCTTTTGGGTTTTGGGTATAGAAAATTTCCTTACTGCTTCTATTTTTATTGGGTTTGGTTTGATTCCTTCTGTGGTTATTATATGTCCCAGAAACTCAGTTTCTTTTTGCATGAATTCACATTTGTCTAGTTGCAATATTAAATTTGCTTTCCTAAGTTTATCAAATACTTTTCATAGTGATAGAATATGTTCTTCCAATGAAGTGGAATAAATTATAATATCTTCTAAGTAAACCAAACAATTCTTGAAGATTAGGTCTTCTAAGAGATTGTTCATACAACGTTGGAACGTTACTGGAGCATTTTTCAGACCAAATGGCATTCGAGTATATTCGTAATGACCATGTTTAGTAGAAAATGCGGTTTTCTGTATTGATTTGGGATCCATTTGGATCTGGTGGAAGCCTTTTGCAAGATCAGTTGTGGTAAAATATTGGCATCTTCCTAATTTATCCAATATTCCATCAATGTTTTGCATTGGGAATTTGTCATCAACAGATATTTCGTTGAGACCGCGATAGTCTATAACTGTCCTAAATTGTTGTTTACCTGAGGCATCGCTCTTTTTCGGGACGATCCAAATTGGTGAACAATAAGGTGATTTCCATTTACAAATAATCCCTTGTTCTGTCATTTCTTTTATCTGTTTATTTACTTCCTCATCATATGTTTGAGGGTACTTATATGTTCTTTTGTATATTGGGTCTTCATGTTTTGTTTTTATTGTATGTTTTATTGTACTGGTAAATGTCAAATTTTCACCTTCTTTGTATTGAATATCCTTGAATTCGTACAAGACTTTCTTTAACTTTTCTTTTTCTTCTTCGTTAAGATGTTCTAACCTTAATTAGTTGCTTTCCTTTATTTCATTATTTATAGCAAAATTAAAGGGTTTGTCACTTGTTGATGGTGGATCGTTGCATTCTGGTGTAGTAGAATATTTGTCTGTTTCTTCATCTATTTCTTCGTCATTGTATCTAAACTTGATTTAAAATCTCTAGGTAATGTTCTTGTAATAGGTCGTGGGTCGACGTGGTTTGTTGTTATAGAGAATTAAGAAAATATGTATATTTTTTTGGGAGTTAGGACTGAATGATACGCTTTCTTTTAGTTCAATTATGCCATTGATTGTATGAACATGTATGTTTTAAATTATCAGATTTTTTCTGTGGGAATCCGAAATAATTCCTTTTTATTAGGTTAATTGACGATCCTAAGTCTATGATACACTTTAAATTTTGATCATTCATTATGATTTTTATAAATGGGTTTCTTCTTCTATCTCGTATTCCTGATCCGTTTCTAATTCTTGATCCGAGGCTACTTGATAAAAATTTTCGGTATCCATTTTCATTTGGAATTGATGTTTTAAAGTTGTTCACTGTTTGAATTTTTGCTTTAAATAAAATTGTCCTTCGTGATTTTATTGTTTAACTTTGTTCAGCTAAGTGTACTTTTTAGTCGTGATGAATATGGTTGCACACACTTGAAACGTTAAATAATTATTTAATTATTTTTTATTTCATTGTCACCATTCACGATCACGTTGGTTCTTATGCGGATCACTTTATTTGTTTTAATTAAGTTGTCGGATTTTTAATAAATTCAAAAGTCGATACGTAAGTTGTTATCGTTTGATTTATTATTCACGAACTGTTTAAAACTTTTTTTAGCGATCCTACCGGCTGCGTCAATTGTATTTTGGTTTAAAAGATTTATTAAAAAAAAATAATTTTATCTTTATTTAAACACTTCACAATATTTGGAGTAATTCTTAAACGAACTGAAGCGAACAATGTAATCTTATACAGCCGCACGATACAACCTTAATCGGTTGCGTTTCAAATCGAACTCAATAGGCTGCTGATGCGTGGGCGTTGAAGAAACCTCGGCTTTGAGCTTTTTGGGCTTCTAAATTCTCTTAGATCTATTCTCTTCTTGATCTTACTCTTCATGATTTGACATTGCGTCAGCCGAAGTTTGTGCAACGTCCGCATTTGTTGCGTAGGAGCGTAATTGGTGGGAACAACGATAGTGGCGTGATCTTTGTTTATGTTTATGTGTATGCTTGAACGGCTGTTTACGTTTTAGGCAGATTGACCATTGTCGTTGTTGTCGCCAAAGTTTGGGTATGATGGGTTAAGTGTTTACAGTATTTAATGTATGATATATGTGGCTGCTAATTGTAAGTTGAAGATGGATATATCACTATATATATATATAAAGTTGCCCGCGGCGTGTAATTTCTGGTGTTCAAAAGTTGAACAAATTTAACTTTAAACAATCTCCCGTGTCGGTCAGCTTCGCCAGCTACCGCCGAGAGATGCCCAGCAATATCGCTAGCCAGAGGGAAGTGGCAGCTGGAGTAAACTTACCCACAAAAACAGAGGTATTTGTAATTGAAAAGCTAGAGTTAAAGACAGAATAAATTTCTGGTCAATTGTCTTGTGCTGAAAAATTGCACCTCGCTTTTAATTCTTATCACAGACGTATTGAACATAGTAGAGTTTGATTTCCATGAAATTATTAATTATTGCACTTAACATACATGTACATATAAACAACTGCTAAGGGAACTGTCGCCAAACCTTTATTTACATATGTAAATGTTTTTTTTTGGATCCTGAAATCAATTTCTGGCTATCACCCTGACCAGTCAGTTAATGTCAGTGACTGGAGGGTTCCAAAGAACCTACCATTAGCAGACTCTTATATCCATAAGCCACAAAAAATAGACATGCTAATGGGAGTTGGCTAATTAAGCAAGGCCCTGACTATCCAACTCTTCAAAAGACCCTTCTTGGCTGGGTCGTATCGGGAAGATATGTTCCCAAGGTTTCGGTCCCTCAACAATTTATAAATTGTTTGAGTTAATAGAGTCAATAGATAGCACGCTGCAAACGTTTTGGTCACTGGAAGAATTGCCGTTCCCAAAGAAAGCTATGTCTCCTGAGCAAAATTTATGTGAAGATTATTATAGGAAGACGACTCAGGTATTGCCATCCGGTCGTTTTAAAGTCAGACTGCCGTTAAGATCTGATCCAATAGTTTTAGGCAACTCCTTTGAAGTTGCTAAAGTACGGCTATTGTGAAAATGTACTTGGAATTTATGGAAGAGTACATCTCTTTAGGTCATATGTCTCCCACTGACAATAAAATTCCATTAACTCCACTCTACGTAATCCCCCATCAGTGTACTTTGCGGCCCCAGAGTACGTCTACCAAGCTCCGTGTTGTTTTTGATGCGGCTTGTAAAACGTCCTCCCAGGTCGCCTTAAATGATATCCTGATGGTCGGGCCTACGATTCAAGAAGAGTTGTTCTCCACCCTATTCCGCTTCAGGCTGCACAGGTTCGCCCTGACAGCCGATGTCAAAAAGATGTATCGCCAAGATGGTGAATGAAGCGGATAGGCAGTTTCAACTCATAGTGTGGAGAAGAGACCCCTCTGAGCCCTTGAGATTATGAAAGTCAACACTGTAACTCATGGTACTGGACCAGCCCCATTTCAGGCTATACGGTGTTTAAAAAGGTTGAGTGAGGTCGCAAAGGTTTCATTCCCTAAGGCTGCAGAAGTTATTCGGTCCGACTTTTACGTCTATGATAAGCTGACTGGTGCTGCATGCGTAGAGGACCTTAAGATAATTAAGTCGCAAGTGTCTCAGGTTCTTTAGAACGCAGGTTTTGAATTAACTAAGTGGCTTTCGAACTCACCTGAGATTACCTCATCTGAGAGCACAGTCAAACCAATAACAATCTCGGATTCAGAGTCTACTAAAGCGTTAGGAATAGCGTGCTAACCAAATGAATATGCATTCAAGTTTCAGATTGACACTTTATTTATGGGCCTCCGAGCGACAAAACTGAACATATTATCGGTGACATCAAAGCTGTTCGACCCCCGTGGTTTATTAAGTCCTATCGTAGTAAAGGGAAAGATCCTATTGCTTAATTTGGCTTAATAAACTGGACTGGGATCAGTCGATTCCGATGCATTTGGAAACAGCATGAAATATGTTGAGAATACATTATCTCAATTGGAGGAGATATCCATACCTCGGTTTGTGTATACCGATGCAATGTTACCGGTTCAAATACATCCATGAGAGCTTATGGAGCTTGCTTCTATATCCGTAGCAAAACTGCAGAAGGTTTGAAAGTCTCATTATTGACTTCAAAATCCAAAGTAGCGCCTCACAAGACTATAACGCTTCTAAGGCTTAAGTTATGTGCCACTCACCTTCTAGCCGACCTCTGCCACAGAATCAAGCCTCTAGTCAAGGTACCTATCAAACGAATAGTTTTCTGGATATTGGATCCGATCCCATCTTTCGTCGTTGTCGACATTCGTTTCGAATAGAGTAGCTGAGATTCAAGAGTGGTCAGGTGAAGCTACGTGGCAGCATGTGCCAACAAAAATAAACCCAGCAGACATAGTGTCAAGAGGTTGTGACGTTAAGGAGATCGTAAAATCAATCTGGTTTAATGGACCATCGTTTTTGAAGGATGAAGAAGAGGACTGGCTCATAAATCCCCATTTCGTTTATACAAAATCACGAATATCGTAAGGAAATTGAGAAGGTTCGTAAGGGCTCCAGAGTTGGCCCATGTCTTCTATTCTATTCTATTCAGCACCCAGGACCCCGGACCAGGAGGGTCTCAGCTGCTTACGGCAATAGCAGCTTGTCTCGTCAGTCAAGCAAACTTTTTGGCAGCGCTGGTCCCGGGAATATGTGCTGGACCTCGAAGGTCGTGCCAAGTGGCACCAGCAGCAGCCTAACATCCAAGACGGAGACCTCGTCATCGTGGCAGAGGACAACCTGTCTCCTCAGCAGTGGCTCCTGAGACGAATCAACGCAACCCACGCAGGGCAGGACGGCATGGTCAGGGTCGTCGATCTTAGGATGAGCGGTGGAGCAGTTTTTCGGCGGGCCATACATAAGTTGGCGCCGCTTCCAATAGTTTGAAGCCTTACAGGCGTTCAACGGGGCCGGTGTAGAATAAGATTAGAAACTTAATTATGAAGTCTAGTGTAAGTTAGTTTGGGGCAAGCGGGAGCGCAATAAAGCTCTCTCTCGCTCTTGGTGAATTCGCCCCGCTTCGCCACCGTAGTTAAGTCAAAGAAATTATAAAGTTATAACTGTCTTTGAATTCTGATCGAGTACACGCATTTTTTCGTTTTCATCTTCGATTATGCTAATACATTAATTGACAGCGAAACATGTCTTTTCGGGTTTTTGCTGTATAATTTAAATTCTATTCTAAATCTTCAGGTAGAAAAATTTAAATTGACGTAAATTCTGGAAATTTTCTCTTTAAAATAAGTGTTCCTGCCGATCATTTCAGCAAAATTTGTTGTAAGAAATTATGGCCTTATAAAAGAATACACTGTGAAAAATAAAAATCGGACTCCGGTTGCACTCCCCTCTGTAGTTGCTAGGTCTATTCCAGCTCCTATGGTCACTGATAGCACAAAAAACTAACATCCTCCATCTCACTTGGCTATCAGAATGTACGAGGTTTTTGTAGTAAACTAAGTAATCTTTACCTAAATAGCATATCCTTTACTTTATGGTTAAGGCCCGACATCCTAAACTCTGAAATTGTTTTTAACAAATTTTCCATTTATACAAAAGATCGCACTCCTCGTCGTGGTGGTGGTGTACTTATGGCTGTTGATGCCGATGTATCTTCAGAAATAGTAATAGTAGATAGTTCTGTAGATATTTAATTTGTTGCTGTCAAAATGATCCTTCGTGGTGTTAGCCTTTTTATTACTTGTTCTTATATTCCCCCTTCCTCAGACAATTCTGTATATTCTTCGCATTTTTCTGCAATACACTCTATATCATCTATGCTTTCTGATCGTGATTTTCTTGTTGTTCTTGGTGATTTCAATATTGCTGGGACTGTTTGAATTTCTAATGTAGACTGCAATGTATTGACTCCCACGACCCAACATGATTTTCTTGATAATTTATTTGGATGTCATTATAAGATGCTTGATCTTATTTTCGTTTTGGATCCCTCCCTCGTATCTGTCTCCCAACTTTGGAAGTGTTGGTGGATTTACCTATCCAGGGGATAGGTGCCCACGTACTCTACCTCCAGAGCGAGTTCGTCAATTTTGGAACACCGATTTTATTAAACTTACTCAGCTTTTATCCCAGACTGGCTGGTCCCGGCTTTACAGGTGTAGGGATATGGACAGTGCAATCGCGATTTTTTACTCAATCTTAAATTCTTTATTTGATTTATGTGTCCCGGTTCGTAATTCACGTAGTTCTAACAAACCAACTTGGTTTACACGGGAATTAGCTAGCATGAAAAATATAAAGTCAAAATTGTACAAGAAGTTCAAGGAAACTGGCTCTTTCTTGGATTTATCTAACTACTTGATTGCTCGATCCATTAACTCTGTCCTGAATAACCAATGCTACCAGGATTACCTTAGAAGTTGCAGGGTACAGTTTCAGCGGGACCCTAAAAAGTTTTATAACTTCGTTAATGCGAAGCGAAAATCATCAACACTTCCAACATCCGTATTTTTTGAAAAAACGACAGCTAACTCAGATCAGGCCATCGCCGTTTTATTTGCTAAATGTTTTCAAACAACTTATTGTTCACCAAATTTTCAATTGGTTTCGCCATATCCTTAATAGGTAAATGTCTCTAATTGCATATTTGGACCTTTAATAACGGAAAACTCGCTATTAAGTGATCTTTAGGTTATTAAGCCAGTATTCTCACCGGGACCTGATGGAGTAGCAGGCTGCGTGCTTAAATACTGTGCTGAATGTCTTTTGAGTCCATTATATAAGCTATTTAATCTGTCCGTGAAGCTGTGTTCTTTTCTCGTCATGTGGAAAGAGTCATTTATTACTCCTCTCCATAAAAAAGGAAACAAGTCTAACGTTCAGAACAAGAGAGGTATTTCTAAATTGTCCGCTATTCCTTAGATTTTTGAGAAATTAATAACTTCTCAACTACAACATCTTTGTTGATCCATAATTTCACCCTGCCAGCATGGGTTTGTGGAAAATAGATCTTCTTCCACTAACGTACTTGAATCCACTTCTTTTGTTATGAAGGGGTTTCAAAATAAAATGCAAACATATGTTATTAACACCGATTTCAGTAAGGCTTTTGATTCCGTTAATCATTCTCTTTTAATTCACAAACTTAATTTTCTGATATTTCCAAAAAACTTAATTCTTTGGATCTCCAATTATCTTAATTTAAGATCCCAAAAACTCTTTTTCCATTTTGGATCCCAAGCTTAAGTTTGACAAGCATATTTCTTGGGTTTCATAAAGCGTTGGTCGAAAGAATTTGACGATCCCTACGTTTCTAAGACTCTTTATACTTCACTTGTTCGCCCCATGCTTGAGTATGGGTCCTGTATATGGTGTTCACAATGCAAGGTTCATCAGGATAGAATAGAATCTGTGCAAAAACAATGTCTACTCTTTGTCCTCCGGTGTCTTCACTGGAATCCTAATACTCGCTTGCCTCCTTACCGTAGTAGACTTTTACTTATAAATCTTCCCTCTCTTTCTGATCGTTAAACCATGCTTGGTGTAATCGTCTTACACAAACTAATTAACAGGGAAATTGGTTCGTCCGAATTAATTAGCCAAATTAGTTTTGCTGTTTCGATCAGAAGTACTAGAAACTTTCTCCCGCTTCTCTTAAATCCTGTAATACTAAATATGCAGTCCATAACCCTTTTTATCACTTGTATTTATTTATAAATTTGTGCGAATTTGCAGGGCTTCTGACCGACTAGTTACGATTGTCAAATTAATTTTAATTTCATTTCGATCAGTGGCTCCTTTTCTTGCCATCATTCGCAATCACTGCTAGCTCTACAGTTTCTCAAACCAAGCGCTTGTATACAATTCGGGGGGTATCCAAAAAGTCAAATATTCTCTACGTTTGTATGTATTACGGATATATACTTACCAAATTTGGTGCCTCTAGATCTTATTACTCTCTTAGAAACGCGCGTTACTACAGACGGTCAGACGGACATGGCTAGATCGACTCGTCTTTTGATAGAGATCAATAATATTAGACTTTATAGAGATGCTTCCTTATGTCTGTTACTTAATTTTGCATTACGTCATTACACTCTTTTAATAATGTTTCAATGCATAAAAAAATCACTCAAACCCTCTACGAGCTCATGTGCAAGATAATTTTAACTCCTTTTACGCTGGGCCACCTATTGTTGTCTGTAATTTAATTTGCGCAAAACCGAGCTTATTATCGTCACGACGAACTCTAAAACCCATAATTTAATCGTCCCAATATAAGTAAACACGAGCCTAACATTAAGTGATAGTGACAGATAGAAATATATCGGTGTAGTTTTAGAAAGGAGACAATACACTAAACAACGAGTTTGCAGGGCCATAACTGCAATTTTTAAAATCGCTGAATGCCAAGCGACATTATAAATCGCTTAAGCTCAAATCAACCGAATCTGACTACTGTAATGTAATATGACACTAACAAAAACACTAGAACTAGAACCATTCCCAGCCGATAAGATTGCAAAATTTTAATAAAATAAAAATCGGAATATTCCTGCATCTGCACCGATAAGTTAAAACTGAATAATAAGGTAGGCGGAACACATGCCCGACATGGGAAGGCCGAAAGGCATTGTTAAAAATTCGAACTGGCCTTCTGGAGTCACGAATGCAGTTTGTTCTATTGATTCAGGGTGAATTGGGATTTGATGAAAGCCACTTGCCATATTCAAACACGAGAAAAAGTTAGCTCCACAAAGTCTAGCTATTTGATCATTGATGAGCGGCAAAGGGTATCTATCTGAAACCGTATTCAAGTTCAGTTCCCTATAATCGACACAAAGGCGATCTGAGCCGTTCTTTTTCTTGACAAGCAACATAGGGCTAACAAAGGGAGAACATCTAGCGCGTATAATATTGCATTTAGTCAATACACTCAACTGGATTCTAACTATTTCTCTCTCTTGAGGACTAAGCCTATAAGGGCGTCGTTGAACTGTTTTACTGGGGTCGATTAAACGTATTTTCATTTCACCTGTGCAAACCCTTGTACTTGGAATTCCGTTAACAAATGCTTTTGAAAAATTTTCAATTAATTTAATTAATTCATCTTTTTCAGTACCGATCAGTGTCTAAATCGGTTGAGTTAAATGTTGGCTTAGATGCAGAACAATTATTTACAGTTTTTTGTTTAACAATTTCAAACTTATCTGGCGCAATTACAACATTAAAGCCCTGGCTAAGTATCTCTCACCCGATTATGATATCATTTTTCATTTTCGTATCTTGAACAATATGGAACAATATTTCAATAATATTTTCGTTAATAGTAACTTGACTTCAAATTTGCATCGTACTACATTACAATATTGTTAATACGTTTGCCAGATAATTTATTACTGATTGTCTCCTTAACCAGCGAATACTCGGCGCCAGAATCAAAACAAATTGGGTAGAGCTCACCACGTTGTTCCATAATAGCTTTTGGTTCTGCGACAAAGCACTGGTTGACGCTCTTCTGCTGAATCATTACCGGTATAGCTGCTGTCCCGTTACTTGAGCATTTATTTGCAAAATGCCCTGGTTGACCACATTTATAGCACGTAACGCTGGACTTCTCACGCTTCATCTCTCTGTCTCGACGCATTTTTGTTCGGCATTCTGCAATTTTATGTCCTTGTCTACCACAAAAATGACACACCACAGACAACACTCTGCTTTTCTTTGAATCCATTCCAGCATTATCGTCACGACAGCCATGCCATTTCTTGTCAAAAGAGAACGCCTTCAATTCGGTCTGTAGTTTGCTTCTCGACTGCACGTTTGCTGTAAAAACAATTCGCTGCAAGCGGCTATCAATATTCGCCAGATGTGCGAAAACGGTAGATACAGCGATTTCTTCGTTTTTCATATTTCGCCATTTTGTAGTTAATGACGTCAACAACCGACTTGCATATACTGCGAGACATTCGCTTTCGGCAGGGCGGCTATTTAGCAAATTGAAAAACATGGCTGCCGGCGTCTCCTCGCTATCGAAGCGCTGAAGAAATAATTCTCGAAACTCAATCCATTTCATACCAGGGTAGGAGATTTGCTTTAACCATTGCGAAGCGATCCCCTCCATGGAATTACTCAGTGCCATAATAAGTTTACTACCTTCCAGAGGGTGCTCCGATAGTATTATGTCGGTGGTCGCACACCATTTCAAGGCTTCCACTCCAGCAGCTTCAGGGTCGCACGGCTTTGCTGCTGCTCTTGTGTCGTAGCCTGCATTGTTTTTAAAAGCTCGATCATATTGCGATTTTGTAAAACGAGAACTTCACGCCACTGTTTTCCAGAGCTGGCACATATCCCACTTCTGATGTAGGGTCAAGAACATTATTTATATTTGTCGGGTCAGGATCACTATTAAGGTTCAATTTTTATTATTCTACGGTTTGGCTCTGTGCGTAACTACGAATTCCCTTGAGTTTGCTACCGCTACTCTTTCTTGACTGCCTCGTTTTTTTAGTGCCGCGATTCTTGTGCCAATTCTACCGCGCAATTAGCTTGCATCACTATTGCCGTACTGCTCTTTCACACACAGTCAGCAACTCAAGGGACTGCGTACAGCACCAGATATCCTTGTCTCACTCATTATCGAATATTCTTTCAAGCGTAACGTACGAAGTAACGGAACTGAGACAACAGACAAAGAATAAGATGTGAGTGATGCGCCCACAACGGCCGTTAAATTCAAATATTATCATCGTGCCACGACATATACTTAATGGGGTCGGAGATGCTTCCTTATGCCTGTTACATACTTTTGCACAAAACCATTATACCCTCTTTTCGCATTTTTAATGGGATCAGGGTACAAAAAAATGAACACATACTACACAGAAGCACCACAAGCAGTAGCTCACCTGTAGGGAATCCCGCTGAGATTATTTTGTGAGTGAGAATGCGGGACTTTTCCTTGACCATCCTTGAAGAGACCACAAACGGTAAGCTCATGAAACGAGCCAGTGAGGCTGCAATCACTACCGCGACGTCGCGATAGATTGCCTGGAGCTGGTGCTTGGGTAATGGACACTGCGCCGTTAACCGTGACAACATTACCAGTGCATTTTGACACTTGAACTAAATTTGGCTGACTTGAAAGAGCAGCAGTCATCTTCTTCTTGGCACCACTTACACCGCCAAAATTAAAAAAACGTTTTTTGTGCGAAGGCTGGATACCACTTTCAACGAGACGTTTGTAGTGCTCAGAACGTACAAACCGAGGATAGCAATCCTTTTTCAGCAGCAGCATATATATGTGCTCTGATGCAGAGTCAAAAGTAAAGCGTGATGGATTTTTCAGATCGCGCAGAACGCACTCCATGGTTTTTCCGTCGATGTTAATCTCACAGGGCGCTCCAGGTTTTAGGAACTCTCTGAAAATAAAAATACGTTGACAATGTGGAGGTTGTTATCCTTAAGAAGTTTTTCTCACTCAAATATGTCGTTAACATTGCGTGAAACTTGCGAGTGAGCGGACCGGCGGAGACGATTTACTGCAATCCAGAATCGTATGTTTTCGTGGGAATATTCTTTTTCCAGAAAATTTGCAAACTCCTGCAAGCCTGTTGGATCGGAGACGAGTTCTTCTATGGATATGGCCCAGCGTTTCACACGCTTCTCAGTGGGTTTGTCTACAAAAGTGCTATTTAACTGCCAAAAGGCAATGTCGTCTGTAACCCATGGGTTGGAGGGAAGCGCTAGCTGCAGAAAGAAATCATACTCGCTGAATATCTCCGAGTAACAAACAAGAGATTCACAAGCTTGCGACATCTTCATGCGTGTACGATTCAGGGACTTGCTCAGGAAATCCACATCACGTTGAATATCATTGACAGTCTTTTTCTTATTAGGCTTAAGGCCCTGGCGATGTCGTGATGGTACCGGGCACGGCTCAAGTGGCGTAAAATGACCAGGAGGTGGACGGTGGACGCGCCAATAAGCTCGCTCCTGCGAGTCGCCAACAATCTTTTCACCCTTCTTTCGCTCCTTGGCAAGACGCACCTGCTCCTCGGCTTGCATTGAAATGAATTCCCACTTGCCTTTGAGGCTCTTGTGCAGAGAGGACAAAGCCTCCGCCTCGTAGTCCTCTAACGCATGACGCTGCTTATTACGAAGTGACCGCTTTGCTAAATATATGGCATACTCCACGTTGTCCGGGGCCTTGTGCTGCCAGGGCCAGTAGTAGGGTGTCTGGAAGCGATAAAGAGATGAGTCGTCCTTAACGGTCAAATTCTTTGAGTCGTTGACAGGAAAAAAGTAACCATGGAGACATAGTTGATTGGAAATGTTCAACGCTTCCGATTCCTCTATCTGCAGACGATCCATTAGCCATTCAATTAAATCGTACCCTGTTAAATTTAATTTATTTTGGATCTGCAGTTACCATTTCTTCAATTACTTGTCATACTTACCCATGAAAGCATATGGAATAGAGGTAAGGAACATCTTTTGCTGACGAACTGGTACTCCATGCTCCGGGTCCTGCATTTCCCGCACTAAAAGTTCCATCTGAAATGCACAGAATAGAATATCAAGTTTAAAATCGACTCACTTTTGTCAATTTACTAAATAAGCTTAACATATGTAACGCTCCGTATTTGAGCGAAACATAAATATGTATAGTTATAATTAAAATATGTTACGGAGTAAGAAAAGGGCCTGAGTATTTGTTGTAGGAACTTTTTCTAGACTAACGACCCCGGCGCATCACTAAAAGATAACGGCGCATCACTGGACTCGCGATCGGCACACGCAGCGTCGACAGCGATTAAAGGAATAACGCACATGCGCACGCGCCCAGCAAACAACGGGACTCGCGATCGGCACACGCAGCGATGACGGCTGCGCGAATTTCGGGTACGCAGGCAGCGAACAAGGAAAGGGCAAATTAGCCACTCCGAGGAGACAAGCCAGCGAAGTTAAGCCGCGGGGTAACAAGACCCACCGGCGAACGCAAAAGTAAAGTATGATTTCCACGGACGCGCGGTCACAGCGAGACACACATATACACGCCCACAGCTACGAGCCTGAGTATGACAGCTACAACACCGCAGCGCCAGGAATTTAATTTAATGTGAGTCTATTCCGGCCAAGCCCACGTCATCAAAGCATAAATATTATAATTTAATAAAATATTTTTTGCTTGACTTTTCCAAAAAAAACATAAATATTAATTTTTAATATAGAGATTAAATTGAACCCGATTGGGTGAAATAAAAAAAAAGTTTCATACAACTCGTTAACCTCATTTTCCTACATTGCAAATTTGCCCATATTTAAAGAACACGTTTTCAAGTTTGGAGCTGATCTGATGGAAAATAAAAAATGTCAAACAACAGTTTTCCATAAATTTGCTGTTCTTGCAAGCGAATTTTTTAAAATTTTAAAATTCATTATTTATGTTATGTTATTTAGAGTTTGAAAAGTAAGTTCGAAGCTGATCAGATGGAAAACAAGAAAGTTTCATACAACAGCTTTAGCGGCATTTTCCGAATTGGGGTATTTTTCCAAAACTTGAAAGTCATGTTTTCTATTCTTTTGTGTGTGCAGCTTTGATGAGTTTGAATCTGCTCCATTTTTAGACCTTGCAAGCGGATTTTAAAAAATTTTAGTATTACGTTTTTAATAGTTGTTTTGTGTGAAGCTATATTCAAAATTTACCACCTAAATTTCCACGCAGGGTTAAGGACTTTTCAATAATCAATAAAAAATTAACATTTCGTCTCCAGCCCACCATCATAAGTCACTGGGAACTTTTGAACGAAGTCATATTACCTTTAACGAATACATATGTTCATTTAAGTAAGATGGTAAGACTGATCAACCATGGGACGATTACCTTCGACCAATTTGATAAGTGTTTTCGATAAAATAAGAGTTTGTAATTAACATTCAATTGATGAAAGAGAGCATGTAAGAACAAAACCGAAGCGCATTCTAATTAAAATGTGTAAACTGTAATCGCTAAATGTGAATTTGAATAATATAAATTTAATACACGATGCTTTATTCTACTGTGTAAACAAGTGTGGATGCCATTGGAATAACACCTTCCTCTCCCCGCGTTTAACTCAGCCTACATATATATTGAGTGATAAAACGTATGGCTTCAATGCTACAATACATCGCCATCTATGGTAAATAATTATTGTCCATACGAATCAGTTTTTAGTAAATCCGCAAAATTATAATGAATTTTCATAATAATCTTAGAAAATAAGCTTGAACCCGATCGGATTAAAATTTTCCGAGCTTGGGTATAGAATTTTCCAAAATAGCTTCTTAATACGTTGATCACCATCGCCATCAGTACGAACTCTTATATATATATAAAGATAATTGTCGCATTATTGTGCATAAGCACTTGTATACAAATATACAAGACACACAACAAGTGCATAAAGAAAGAAGACTACCATCGGCGCTCCGAAGGTAGTTGGCTAAGCCGCAAAGTATGCAGTGGGGGTGGTCAATTGACTTACATTTCTTTCTGCAAGTGATATTAATTACCCATTTTTTTCGCCGTCCGCCATGTTGGTTCATATTTGCCGACCAAGAACAAATTATAGTTCCTAAAATTGGCATCTTTTCCTAAGCCACTAAGAACTAAAAAAAATTATATAGTTAAAATAAACTATTTCCGACATACACACACACACATACATACATATAGTTCGAAAGTAAACATATGCATATACATACATATGTACATTCATATGTGCAGACATATGTACCTTCTAATGTACATACACATCCAAAGACATGTGTACATCCATAAGCACAGCTGCACGGCTACCACAAATACAAACATACATATGTATATTTTGTTTTTATTTTTTCTTACACATATATATTTCATATATTCGCATGTTTCCTACTAACTATTTTTAAACATCCACATACATTAAAACATATATGTGCACAAATAAATACATTTACACATTTATGTATATACATACAAATAAATACATTACAACATATATGTGCACAAATAAATTCACATACACATAAATACATTATCACATATATGTACATATAAATAAATACATTTACAACATATATCCATACATGTTAATGAATAAACATACACATTAAACCATATAAGTATGTATGTATGTACGCACATCCATATGAAAATACAGACACCACTCAGAACAAAGATAACACTAAGGAAATATCTTTCGATACCGGCAAATACATTGAAGACTGCACTAAACCGTACCAGCGGAGAACTGCTGACCAAGTGTCCACACACCGTCACTTCATTTAAAATACAATCACAAACAATAACAAACAATATCGGTTTATTTACCATCTGTTGACCGACGCGTCGGTGATGACGTTTTTCTGCTGCTTGAGTTTTTTTTTTTGAGTGATTTGGGGGGTTCGATTTATTTTCCGTTTGGGCGCCAATTATATTAAGTGTAACTGCGTGTTGTTTGCACTAATAAAAGATCCGTTATACGTTCAAGAGCTCACGATAACCGCGAGGTTTAATAATCAAAAATCAACTAAAGTACAAGAACAGAATTTCTTATAAGCTAAGCTAGCCCTGCACTCTAAACTTGCTGACTCCGCGCCTCGTGCCTGGTGTCGCTTAGCGGACGCCGACGTTGCGGGGTATTGACCGCAACATTGTTGTTGACTGCCGCGTTGGGTTTCCGATGTCGTTGCAGAGCCCTAATAGCTGATGCTGCATTTCACACGCTATTATATTTGCTCGGTTTCTCCTATAGCATACAGAAATATTTCACTTTTTGGATACCTTCCCCCGATGTCCCAGAAATCGAAAAAAAAAAACATTTTTAAAGGTATGACCTTTGAATTTTACATAGTATCACATTTATATGCCATTTTTATGTCCTACAAATTTTATTACGATCGGACAATGAACAAAGAAATTGTTTACGATTCAATGTAACATAGCTTGGGGCCACTGAAAGAAGAAGAACAATTGCATGACGCGCGCAGCGTGTGTGTGTTTCCATGTATGAATGCAGATAAATAATTATGAATGAATGTAAGACCTTGGTTCAGGGTATATTCTAGTCAGGCACTCTCGACTACAGCACTCTTACTTGTTGTATTTTGGTTTAACAACAACATTTTTTTTTTTCATATTGCATTTTGCCTTTACGTAACTCTTTACCATTTATAAACCCTAACTTTAGTTACATATATTGACGCGAGGAGAGGATCGGTCTATTACACCATGCAAGAGAAAAATGTATACCGATCATATGGAAACAATTTCTTATGTAATGACCGAAAAAAATTTCTGGGGTCGGTTTTGAATTATGAAATAAACTAGATTTTTAAAATAAACAATATAAATATAAGCCACATATAAACCACTCATGTATTAATTTGCAATCCGATTATTCGATTAGGCGCTATTTAGGGCTAAAATTTGTCATCAAAAATACCCATTTTTTTTAAACAGCTAGATTTCAAACGCGCTTTTATACCAAAACTACCTGTTTTTTAAATTCGGCTCCCGATATAAATCTAGAAAGACTTTAAAAGTCTTTTCATCAAAATCAATTTACAAATAACAAAGTTATAAGCTCTTAAGTACAAATGAGAATTTGATTTTTCGTATAACACGCCCCATTAATATGCAATAGACATAAATTTGTTATTTTTTATTTTTAATCCGATATATTTCGAATTCCGTCAGAATTCGTCTTCTGGGCTACAAGAAACACATAATATCACTATATATAAACATAAATCTTTTCACATTTAACATTAACATACATTTTGGCACTTTGTCTGCTGCGGAGTTTAATACTAATCAAATGTTTGCTGTGGTCAAGTAGATGTCTGTATAAATGAGCGCAATTCTTAGTATCAGCTTTAAAGTTCAGTCTAGTTTGTGTAGGAGTGTTTATTAAATTGTAGTGTTGTTCTTGTTGTAAGAATGTTACATCCGTAAAGTTTGGAGAGTGGCCACTCTCCGCACAGTGGGCTGCAAGCGCTGTTTTTTGTGTATTATTAACCGTTCTTAGTTTTATGTCCAAAACATCATCTATGGACGTTGATGTACCGAAAATAACTGTTATAAAGCAAATTTAGAAGTAAACAAGTAAGAGTGCTCTAGTCGAGAGTGCCCGACTAGGATATACCCTGATCCAAGGTCTTACATTCATTGAAGTTATTTATCTGCATTCATACATAGAAACACACACACATATACAAACAAAAGCTGCTGGCTACGCGCGTCATACATTTGGTTTGCTTCTTCTTCTTCCTTTGGCCCCAAACTATGTTAAATTGAATCTTTAATAACTTCTTTGTTTATTGTCCGATCGCAATGAAATTTGTAGGACACAAAGATGGCATATAAATGTGAGACTATGTAAAATCCGAAGGTCATACATCTAAAAATACGTATTTTTCGATTTCTTGGAGATCGGGGAGGGGTATCCAAAAAGTCAAATGCATTTAACCTCTGTATGCTATTGGAGAGTATATGAACTAAATTTGGTGACTCTACGTCTTATAACTTTTAAGCTATACCTTAAAAACACTGTTTTGGAAACTTAATTTATCGATAACTTCTGAACATATATTTCAAATATGAAGTCTCTAGCTTTTGTAGTCTCTGAGAAAAAGGCGTTCATACAGACGGACGGACAGACGGACAGACAGACGGACATGGCTATATCTACTCGGCTATTGATACTGATCAAGAATATATATACTTTATGGGGTCGGTGGTGCTTCCTTATGCCTGTTGCATACTTTTGCACCAAACCATTATACCCTTTTTTCCCATTTTTAATGGGATCAGGGTATAAAAAATCATTGCTAAGGATATGTGGTAGAAGAATTTTAAGGACACCAATCGATTTGATTTTACTCCTTATGTGCGATTAAGGAAAACATTTTTTTACTCAATTTTTATGGAAAAAGTTATTTAAAACAGTTATTTTTAATTTTTATGATAAAAATCAAAAATAACTATTATTTTTGATGTAAATTTTTTTCCTCAAAAATAACTTATATTTTTGATTTTTATTTTTTCAAATTTTGAATAACGGTTATAAAAGATTTTTTTGTTTAAAAGTCGTTCAAAGAATTTTATATGATGAAAACAAATATAAAAATCACTCAAAGACTTTTATTTTTGATACATCAATATAAAAGACTTTTTCGCATATCTTCAATACTATAGTAAATAGAAGCATCAAATTTTGTATACATTTTCTCCTAACACCAACAAATGTCGTCAAACTTCCATCTCCCCCCCCCCCCCCCATGACTCCCATCCCCCCACCCAGCTTAACAACTTTTCCTACTAACCATTCAAAAAAATTGTTTTTTTTTTAATGGTAAATTAATATTACTTTTTAAGGAAAATATTTTATTTATTCATATTGAGCAATACAATTTTTTGCATATTTTCCGCAGTTAAGTTGGATCGCAAATCGGTTAGTACCATCTTGACGGCCGAAAACGACCTTTCCACAGAAACTTGTGTAGCGGGGACACTCTGTATGACCTTGGCCAGTTGGTAAAAATGTGGATATGAATATTTCTTTTCCTCCCAATACTTCATCACATCCACATTTAAGTCCAGCGGCTTTGGATTGTAGTCCATGATTTCGTTCATGGCAATCTTCAGATCTTCGTCATCCGACGCTTCATCATTGGAGTCCACCTCTATCGTTTTAAGGAACGCGCTTAGCAATGAACACGTGCTTTCGCCTTAGGGCTGCTGGCTGCTGGAGCATGCGCTCTGACTAGGCACGCTTTGCGAAGACTTTTGCTGGCATGTCTGTAATGGAAAATTATCAATAATTATATTGGATTATTAAGTGTCTTAATGGGAATATATGTACCTTTTCAGTAACGCTATACACTTGTCGAATTAAACGTTTTAAATGATTTCGTGCCATCATTATTTTTATTGGGTTAGACAACAGAAGCCTACGAACCCTTGGGTCCAAATATACTGAAGCTATTACAACTTCATTGTCCAGTAAAATGTTTTCCCTACTTTGCAAGTACTGCACAAGCGTTTTGCTTTCAGCACTCGTCATGGCCTTAACTGTAAGCTTCATTTCAAGCCACAATTTGTAAAAATCGCTGAAATATACCTGCTCTTCTTGCAATTTTTTTGCAGCAACGTGAACAGGCTCGAGCACGGTCACCAGGGTACTTATTTCCTCTCACTCTGCTGCTGTCAAGTTCTGCTTTTCCAAATGCAGTTCGCAGAACGACTTCAAGCTACCAAGCTTTTTGAGCATTGCATACGTCGAGCTCCATCTTGTTGGTGTGTCAACTTCTGCATTTGGAAAACTCTGGCTTGATAATGAATACCTGAAAGAATACCTGGAGAGAAATTTAATTTTGAATATAATATTCACAATTATATAATCCTTACCTATTAGACGGACATCTCAGAATTTTCGCCAAGCCTTGAGCTTTTTCAGGCACTGCCTTTGCATTATGATATTTAAAAAAGTCTTTTACAGCAAGCTGCAGAGTGTGTGCGGCACATTTAATGGATTTTATATCCCACAGTTTTATATGAGTTACGATGTCGTCGAAGCCAACTTCGTTGGATCCAGAAGAGCTCGGAATGGAATCGTCCTCTTCGTTTAAATTTTCCACAGCTTTCAGCATATTTCTGCCGTTCCGACGTTACGCAATAAATTTGTTTTTTTGAGTTTTCGAACTCATCTAGAACAGCTTATATTTCCTGACATAAGTTAACTGCCGTATGCCGTTTGGTGACCTCAATCATGGCAAGGGTTACAATGTGCAGTTTTTTATCTTTATAGAACTGCGTGTTCAGTCCTAAAATGCTGCGATTGAGTCTAGTGGCGGCATCAATTTTCAAGGAAAGCATTCTATTCTTTAAAGAGGAACGAATGGAAACCTTCATGGTATCGAACTCTTCAGAAATTAGGCTCGTCACATTCTTTGAGTATATCGGGCTCATATCCAAGCCTTTAAAAATTTGTTCCGTCAAGACTTGGAACGGTTTGGAATCCAAAAGTGCAAATGGTACTTTTTCATGAGTGACCAACTGCACACAAGCCTTTTTAACCTCCTCCTCGCCAATATGCACTGTAATTTTTTTCTTTTTTTATTTTATCGAGCTCGCTCCAATGTTCCATGTGCTTCAGTTTCACATGGCGTTCCAGATTGGTTATGTAGTTTCCTTGCATAACGACGCGTCGCGACGTTGCATATGTTGCACCGCATTTGGCTTTCTTGCAAAACCGTGGTGAAAAAGTTTCGCACTACCTGTTTTTGCTTACGTCTTATTTATGCTTTTTCACTTTCACTTTTTATTTCTGAACTATTTCACAATTTATTTTTGCTTGCATTCTTCAAATATCCAAGGTCAATGCTTTTGAAACATTAACTACGAGAATTATTATATTATTATTTTGCGATACTACTACAGTTTATCAACTAATTGCTAGGTAATGCAGAGCGCTCAGATTTTGGTGTGGTGTAGCTCAGTGGATAAGGTCTGCGCCTTGCAATACAGCTGCTCGGGTTCAAATCCCGGTCAACACGTAACCACCAATTTCTACATACAATAATACAGATTACTCAATATGAATAAATACAATATTTTTCTTAAAAAGTAATATTAATTTACCAATAAAAAAAAAACAATTTTTTTGAATGGTTAGTAGGAAAAGTTGTTAAGCTGGGTGGGGGGATGGGAGTCATGGAGGAGGGGGGAAGGTGGAAGTTTGACGACATTTGTTGGTGTTAGGAGAAAATGTATACAAAATTTGATGCTTCTATCTATAGTATTGAAGATATACGCAAAAGACTTTTATATTGATGTATCAAAAATAAAAGTCTTTGAGTGATTTTTATATTTCTCTTCATCATATAAAATTCTTTGAACGACTTTTAAACAAGAAAATCTTTTATAACCGTTATTCAAAGTCTTAAAAAATAAAAATAAAATATAATAGTTATTTTTGAGGGAAAAAAATGTACATCAAAAATAATAGTTATTTTTGATTTTTATCATAAAAATTAGAAAATAACCGTAAAAAATGATTTCTATGAGTAAAACTCATAACCGTTACGGTCCCTGGTACTAATGAATAGTACATTCAAGTGGCCCAACGATACCAAGCCAGGGCTTGTTAACGCGCGGACCCAGGTAACATGCAACCCACCTCCCGTCCAACCGACCGAGGGGCGCGCCGCATAGCGTGCAGCTACGAAGATCGCGAAATATGAATAGAACATACAATATAAATACAACAAAAATACAAAACAAACTATTTAAATGTAAGACAGATGTTGTAATAGTACAGTTCTGAGAGTAGGGGCAGAAGTAGCATTACTTATTATCTGGAAAAGGTTATTATAACTAGAGCATAAGATCCGAAAAGGGCTATGGACTGCATTAGTTAGTATTACAGGCTTGCAGAGAAATCGGGACAAAGTTCCTAGTACTTCTGATCGGAACAGCAAAACTAATTTGGCTAATTAATTCGGATGAATCAATTTCCCTGTTAATTAGTTTGTGTAAGAAGATAACACCAAGCATGGTTCTACGATCAGAAAAAGAGGAAAGACTTATTAGTAAAGTCTACTACGGTATGGAAGTAAGCGAGTATTAGGATTCCAGTGAAGACACCGAAGGGCAAAGAATAGAAACTGTTTTTGTACAGATTCTATTCTATCCTGATGAACCTTGTATTGTGGACACCATATGCAAGACCCATACTCAAGAATGGGGCTAACAAGCGACGTATAAAGAGTCTTAGTAACGTAGGGATCGTCAAATTTTTTCAACCAACGCTTAATGAAACCCAAGACACCAAAGGCTCGATTAGCAGCAAAAGAAATATGCTTGTCAAACTTAAGCTTGGGATCCAAAAGGATACCCAAATCATTAACCGACTCAATTCGTTCAAGTGGTTTTCCATTAAGAACATAATTATTTAAAAAGGGCATTCGCCTATAAAAAGACATTACGTTGCAGGTTTGAAAGCTGTCTTGATCAGTTTGCAACCTTGTACCAGATAGAAAGTCAGTAGACGAAAAACAAAGTTTAACATCATCGGCATTCATCAGCACCAGAGAGTGTGTTACCACCGAAGGAAGGTCATTAATGAACAATGTAAATAACAAGGGACCAAGGTGACTACCTTGTGGTACTCCGGACGTGACCTGAACAGACTTAGAGACAAGTCGTTTAAAAAAGACTTTTTGGGATCTGAAACTTAGATAATTGGAGATTCAAAGAATTTTGTTTTTTAGAAATCCCAGACGATGAAGCTTAAGAAGTAAAAGAGAATGATTAACGGAATCAAACTCTTTACTGAAATCGGTGTAAATAACATCTATTTGCATTTTATTTTGAAACCCCTTCATAACAAAAGAAGTGAATTTAAGTTAATTAGCAGGGTAAAATTATAGATCTACAAAGATGTTGTAGTTGAGAAGTTATTAATTTCTCAAAAATCTTAGGCATAGCACACAACTTAGAAATACCTCTATAGTTCTGAACGTTTGACATGTTTCCTTTTTTATGGAGAGGAATAATAAATTATTCT
Organism: Drosophila maculinotata; assembly: GCA_035045305.1. Lineage (NCBI taxonomy): Eukaryota > Metazoa > Arthropoda > Insecta > Diptera > Drosophilidae > Drosophila > Drosophila maculinotata. Next base: position 348,463 of record JAWNPD010000022.1, read on the forward strand.
TTCCACATAACGGGAAAAGAGCACAACTGCACGGACAAATTTAATAGTTTATATAATGGCCTCAAAAGACCTTCAGCACAGTACCTAAGCACGCAGCGTGGTACTCCAGCACATAAATCGGCGATGGCCTGATCTGAGTTACCTGTCGTTTTTTCAAAAATACGGTTGATGGAAGTGTTGATGATTAACGCTTCGCATTAACGAAGTTATAAAACTGTTTAGGATCCCGCTGAAACTGTAACCTGCAACTTCTTAGGTAATTCTGGTAGCATTGGTTATTCAGGACAGAGAAATTGGATCGAGCATTCAAGTAGTTAGAGAAATCCAAGAAAGAGCAAGTTTTCTTGAACTTTTTGTACAATTTTGAATTTCTATTTTTCATGCTAGTTAATTCCCGTGAAAACCAAATTGGTTTGTTAGAACTACGTGAATTACGAACCGGGACACATAAATCATATAATGAATTTAAGGTTGAGTAAAAAATTGTGATTGCACTGTCCATATCCCTACAATATTGAAATCACCAAGAACATCAAGAAAATCACGATCAGAAAGCATAGATGATACAAAGTGTATTGCAGAAAAATGAGAAGAATATACAGAATTTTCTGCAGAAGGGGGAATATAAGAACAAGTAATAAAAAGGCTAACACCACGAAGGCTCAATTTGACAGCAACAAAGTCAATATCTATAGAACTATCTATTATTACTATTTCTGAAGATAAGTCAACATCAACAGCGATTGCGATCTTTTCTTTAAATGGAAAATTTGTTAAAAAAAATTTCAGAATTGGGGATATCGGGCCTTAACCATGTTTCAGAAAAGGCAACGACATTTAAAGTAAAGGATATGCTATTTAGGTAAGGTTACCAAATTAACTGCAAATACCTCTTACATTCTGATAGTAATTAGACCTAGCAACTACAGAGGGGAGTGCAACCGGATTCCGATTTTTCTTTTTCACAGTTAATTCTTTTATAATGAAGTAGTCAGGCCAGAATTCTTTTCAACAAATTTTGCTGAAATGATCGGCAGGAACACTTATTTTAAATGAGGAAATACCCGAAGATACGTAAATTTAAATTTTTCTACCGTTATATTGGCTACAGATTGCGCATGTATAAAAGCCTTGACATCATCAGATGTAGTATCAGGGGCAAGCCTAGAAACAACAATTTGCTTTTTTGGTGGGACACCTACAAGGGTATTAACTTCAACCGCAGCTGTAACTCTAGGAGGAGCTATAGCCTTAATTGAAAGAGTATTTGATTTGGCAGACATATCAGCAAGAGTATGTTGACTTGCAACAACACTGCCTGCATTCGCAAAACAGAAATTTCTACTGGGTCAGCAGGAACAACATCCATGGGTATGACGTTGATTTCCTCACTACAGACTACTATCTGAGGACGTGGGGATGTAAAATCCATCAGTGATGGAGCAGATGAAGCAACTGGGACCGTTGGAACCGAAAGCTCATTAGGCCCAATTGACAGCCTATGATTGGCCTTTTTGCGCTTAGGAGACTCGTTCAAAAGTTTCATACCTTTGAACTCGTCATCCAACGCAGAGAAACCTTCGAACAGTTTTTTGAACCGACCGAAAATATCTCCAAAGCCTTTCTTGGTCTGCCTCATGAATCCCATCATATCCCTTTCAACATCCCAACAGGTCTCACAAGTCCACTTTAAGCCTGATTTGGACTCAATCAGGTCTATAATACGGCCGTTGAGGCCAGCGCATTTTTCGTGAGCAACATTATCACACAGCCAGCAACAAACGAAACCCATTTTAACGTTTGCGCGCACCTGGCAATTTTTTGAATAGCAGACATACATTTTTTTTTAAAAAAAAAGAGTAATTAATTACAACAAAACATAAAATAAAAAGGAACACTGCAAAATAGTAGTAAAAGCACAAAATTATGCATACGACAACAACGAAAAACAGAACGCTGCGGGCGCGACGACCGAAATTAACACAAACGGAACAGAAGAGCGCGGCCACCGCCAACCACAAAATTAAACGTGAGCGCGGGAGAGCGAGAGCAAGCGCGATAGCGATAATAATCAAAACGGTATAAATACAATAACACAGTGTTAGCAACAGCAATGCAACTGCACAAGACAAACCAGTATGCTTGGGCTACTGTTTGTTGATGTATTTAAACACAATTTGTAAATATGTTAATAAATCAATAATTATTGTCCAACTATGTGTTTCACACAACCACTGTGTTTCAAAAACTCCAGGCGGATTACTTTTAAAAAAAAGAAATGTCTCTCGCATGTTTAAACTTAAACTTATCCATTATGATATTAGTGGACTAAGTTTTAGAACAAATATAGGATTTAACATCCTCCTCAGAAATCTCGAGGGCAAGACGAGAAACAAAGATATGTTTTTTAGACAAAACAACTAAGAGTGGTTTCCGAGCAATGCTCGAAGGACCAGGAACAGACACATCGGAAATATCAGATATTGAATTTAAAGGCGGAACAGTATCATTCCCAGATCTCGAGGCTGGAGCTGGAGATGTAAACAACATCAGCTTTGCCAGCAGACCGCTTGGATTCAGAGCTATTGCAGATACCATCGGTTCAGTAAGCTAACTTGGCTCACTTAACAGCTTTACACTGGTAAACTGAGTCTCCATAGCTTTGAACTCCACCCTTGGTAAATGCAGTACGGAGCTCATAAAATCCCCGTTTGGTTTGCCTCATGAACTTTTGAATGTCTGATTCGGCTTCCCGACAAGACTCACAACACCATTTCAGGCCAGTCTTATTAACAATAAGATCTTTTTTTTTTTGGGTGAAACCGGCACATTTAACATGCACCGCGTTATCACACAGCCAACAACAGATAAAATCAGCTCAATGCAGGCAACTCATATGATCCACTTAAAAAATGTAACACAGAAAATCGCACAGAAAATGCAACTAGCTTATTGAAACACAGAGAACCGTGAGCGTGAACAAAAGAGAAGTTTATAGTTGGCAATGCACAAACAATTAAGAACTGCAGAAGAAACACAAGAAATAAGAACTGTTATAAAAACAACAACAATTACCACAATTAATATATGTTATTATGTATATACACAGCAGAGAGGCCCAAAAACAGTTAGAAAGGGAGAGCGTTTAAATACAAAACCAAAACTAACACGCAGTGCAAAAGCGCTCAATGTATGTAATAAACCCTTTTGCAGATTATCTTAAAACACTTAAATTGTTAATCAAACAAATACAAGCACTATACACAGCAAACAGTTATAACAATTGTATATAAATAGGAGAGCACGAATAAAAAGCGACCAATCACAGCAAAAGCTACAGACGATTGAACGATTATTAAACAAGGTGCTGCAAAAACGGGGAGATTCAATATATGTTACTAGAGTTAGGGTTTATAAATGGCAAGGAATTGCGTATAGCCAAAATACAAAATGACAAAAAAAAGAAGGAAAATAATAAAAAAATGTCTATTAAAAGACTAGTTTTTTAAAAATATTGTTGAAGTTTGTCTTTTTTGTAAACTTTTTTTTTGGGTTAGTTGTGATAAGTAGTAGTGAACTGTCGGTTCTGCAACACTTAATTTATGATTTTTTTAATGGGCTCACCTTTCACTTATTATGTTTTTATGGCTTTTTTAATGGGTTAAGGGAACAATAAGCGAGGGGGAAAACAAAATGGTCAAGATTCAAGGGTGAGAGAAAGGTCGGCTCTCGTGTGATCTCGAAGAGAAAAGCAAGGACAGGGGAAAAGGTCAAGATTTAAGGTGAGAGTAAGGTCGGCTCTCGTCTGATCTCGAAGAGAAAGGTGAGGACAGGGGAAACGGGTCCAGATTTTAATTATAAGTAAGTGGGAACAGGTGTTCTGCTACGAACGATTCCTTAGAGAAGGGGTGAATGAAGGTGCCTACATTTGCGAAGGATTTGATTGTTAGAGAGTTTCACACAATGAAACACATCTTGCAGGTGTTCTCTCGTCCTCGACCCTACACAAAACCTGTTTTGGCTCTGTATTGAAAATAGTTAAAATAGCTTTAGAGTTGTGTGTGTGTGTGTTTTAATTTTTTCACCCACGGCTTAAAACAAATGCGGCAAACGTGCCACACCCCCTACCTAACCAATACCTGTTTGACCCTGCATTTGGTATTTCACAATTAAATTAAATAATTGAAGATAACCAAAGCAGAGCTAAGGCTTGTAACATACAGATGTGTGTTTTGATTTTCTTTTTTTATACCCTGATCCCATTAAAAATGGGAAAAAGGGTATAATGGTTTTGTGCAAAAGTATGTAACAGGCATAAGGAAGCATCTCCGACCCCATAAAGTATATATATTCTTGATCGATATCAATAGTCGAGTCGATCTAGCCATGTCCGTCTGTCCGTCTGTATAAGCGCGCGATTCCCAGAGACTACAAAAGCTAGAGACTTCATATTTGAAATATAAGTTTTCGTAGCGGCGGGACGATACAAGTTTCTCATTTGTTTTTTTTTCGATATCTCGTCCCGTTCAAAAGTAATCGATAAATTTCGATTCCAGACAAGTGTTTTTCGGGCATAACTTGAAAGTCATAAAAGCTAGAGACTTTATATTTAAGTTTAAGTTACTGTAATGCCATTTCGATATCTCAATCCTTTCAAAAGTTATCGACAAAGTAAAATTCCAGAACAGTGTTTATCAAGTATAGCTTAAAAGTTAAAAGAGGTAGAAGCACCAAATTTGGCACATATATTCTCCTATAGCATACAGCATACATATAGGTCTTCCTAGTGCCGGGTCAATACAAGTTCAACTTTATTTTTCGATATCTCAACCCGTTCAAAAGTAATCGATAAATTTCGATTCCAGACCAGTGTTTTTTGGGTATAACTTAAAAGCTATAAGAGCTAGAGGCACCATATTCACAATATATATTCTCGTATAGCATACAAAAGTACAAAATCTTTTTTTTTTGATAACTTTCTCCAATTTTCTATAAATTGAAAAATACGTATTTTTGTACGGATTGTTTCGGATTCAGCACACTTACATATTTGTATGCCATCTTTATGTCCTACAAATTTTATAACGATCGGACAATAAACAAAGAAGTTATTTACGATTAAATGTAACAAAGATTTGGACCAATGGAAGAAGAAGAAGCAAAGCAATTACATGACGTTCGCAGTAGCAGCGTGTGTTTGTATGTGTGTGTGTATGTGTTTATGTATATGAATGCAGATTAAGAATACTGAATGAAAGAACTGGGTTCAGGGTGTCTCCTAGTCGGGCACTCTCGACTAGAGCACTCTTACTTGTTTACTTCTAGCCTACACCATATGCGACTCAAAGCTTCATGTTGCAGGTGCGCTTTTGGCACTGTATTGGATTTTTCACAATTAAATTAAATAATTTAAAATAACCTAAACAGATCAAGGGCTTATTTATGTACATATGTGTGAAAGAATCACAACTGAGTTTAGGTTTTGATTTCTAAGCTTGTTTTTGCTATGATCTTTGTAGTGTAGGAAGTTCAATTTCGTATGGAACGTGCTCGATGACTTAACAGAGCTATTTTAGCAGCTTACATTGCAATGCAGCTAATAAAGAGTAAATCTTTTAAAGTCAGCTTTTAGGTGTTCTGATAAGACCCCAACACCATTAACTCAAAGTATTTATAAAAATGTTTTTATATATGAACATTTTTTTAATAGGTATAACAATTGTTTTATAAAGTTTATTACGTCCCAAAGGTGGCAACTCCGACCCCTCAAAATATACACAACTTGGTTGAGGATCAATAGTCGTATCTATCTGTTTCTATGCAAACTGGTTCTGACTTGAAACTTTCTTGCTGAAATTTTATGTATATGCGCATTTTGCTCTAAAGAGTACATATATCTGAGTCCACCGGACTTGACTTTATATCAATTAGCTTCGATATGAATAATCGAGAGAAAGATAAGTTCTCGTCCAAAAAACTTTTTTGCTGCAGGTAGTTAATATGTCCGACTAAACTCACTGGTATTATTTATATTAATAATTAAATTTAAATTTGGACAGATGCACCGCGGTCATCAAGTGTTACTAGTTTTGGCTTTCAGAAGATATCGGTTCTTGCTTGTGTTTATTGTATAATTAATTTGATTTCATCTATAAATGGATTGATTTTTTTTTATTTTATTATATCAAATTTAATACTTGAGGTTGACTATTTACATTCCTCTCGCTTCAGCTCATCGCTTTTCTCGTAAATGTTCTGATGGCTTCCTTGAGCTTTCTCATTCCCACATAGAAAGTTTTTGAAATTTTTTTTTTTTTAATTTCTTTTCTTATGCACTCTGTTTAATAAATATCTTCATAATATTTCGCATTCATCTTTGATGTGGCAATACATTTCTGCTGTGTACTTTTAATTAATCTCTTTTTTTTTATGTGATTTACTCTCATACATTTATTATTCTAATTTCTGAGAGTTCTTTGCTTGTGATTAATTCAGTATACATTTTGTATATAATTAAATATGCTGTATAGATATTCCCAATGTATAATACAACTTTGAATTTGTATAGCAAATTACCATTGGGAAGTTTTATTAGCCTAAGGAGGGCAGGTAGCCTACGATTAAGTATAAGAGGTTTTTGTTACTGAAATATTTTAACAGAATCTTTGTAGGTGTATTAATATATTTACAAAGAGATATATCTCCTAGATTTTAGACGTTTAGAATATTTTACCTCCTTAGATTAATTATTTTATTATTTTGCTATGTATGGGGATATGAGTTGAATAAATTTAACATTCGTACATACATTGATTTCGTGCAGCACTCCTTAGAACGTTTACGAGGTCTTTGAGCAGCGAACGTTTAAAATGTTTAAATGACTTAGTACATTTACCAAAATGCATACAGTAAACAACACAATGCAATTTGCACCCTACCGTTAAGAGGTTTTAGTTCTGAAAGATGCTATTTAGGGATGGATATAGTTTAATGTGATAATTATCCCAACAAAACGTTATCAAATTGCCTATTGATACGTCGACTAGGCTTTCGACCATTTCTCTAACTACTACTAATACTACCAACTCAAAAATTATACGAATATAGACTCAAATCAGGTGAAAATAATCGCAGACACATTATATTTTTATTGAAAAGGTCTCAGGTATTTATACCCTGATCCCATTAAAAATGGGAAAAAGGGGTATAATGGTTTTGTGCAAAAGTATGTAACAGGCATAAGGAAGCATCTCCGACCCCATAAAGTATATATATTCTTGATCAGTATCAATAGCCGAGTCGATATAGCCATGTCCGTCCGTCTGTCCGTCTGACCGTCTGTCCGTCTGTCCGTCTGTATGAACGCGTGTTTCTCAGAGACTACAAAAGCTGGAGACTTCATATTTGAAATATAAGTTCTCGTAGCGGCGGGGTGATACTAGTTTATAATTTTTTTTCGATATCTCGTCCCGTTCATAAGTTATCGATAAATTTCGATTCCAGTCAAGTGTTTTTCGAGCATAACTTGAAAGTCATAAAAGCTAGCAACTTTATATTTATGTTTAAGTTACTGTACTGCTGGTTCGACACAAACTCAACATTTTTTTTTCGATATCTCAATCCTTTCAAAAGTTATCGATAAATTAAGTTTCCAAAACAGTGTTTTTAAGGTATAGCCTAGAAGTTATAAGACGTTGAGTCACTAAATTAGGTACATGTATTCTCCAATAGCATACAAAAGTAAAATACATTTCACTTTTTGGATACCCCTCCCCGATCTCCAAGAAATCAAAAAATACGTATTTTAAAAGGTATGACCTTCGGATTTTACATAGTCTCACATTTGTATCCTACAAATGTGTCCTACAAATTTAAATACGATCGGACAATAAACAAAGAAGTTATTAACGATGCAATGTAACATAGTTTGGGGCCAAAGGAAGAAGAAGAAGCAAAGCAAATGTATGACGCGCGTAGCCAGCAGCTTTTGTTTGTATATGTGTGTGTGTTTCTATGTATGAATGCAGATAAATAACTTCAATGAATGTAAGACCTTGGATCAGGGTATATCCTAGTCGGGCACTCTCGACTAGAGCACTCTTACTTGTTTTCACTTAAAAAGGCTAAAATTAATACGCACAAACACAAGCGAACAAGTGATTAAGCAGCCGCTGTACCTGATTTGTGTTCTTTTTAAATCAGCTACAGCTTGTTTTTGGTGCTATGATGCTGCAGTTTTTTTTGCATGAAACCCGAATAGGCAAGTTCTGGCAGACAACAATTTAGGTTCAGAAATCTATATCGAATCAGTTTTTTTTTGTATGTTTCCCGTAACAACGTGTAACTTTTTATACCATTGCAGAGGGTGCTATAATTTTAGTCAAATATTTGCAACGCATAGAAGGAAATATTTCCGACACCATTAAGTATATATATTCTTGATCAGAACGACAAGACGAGTCGATAAAGCTTTGTCCGTCTGTCCATCTTTCTGTCTGTCCGGCTGTCTGTCTGTTTATACGCAAACTTGTCTCTCAATTTTAGAACTATCTTGATAAAACTTGGAACAGATGCTGCACGCAGACAATATGTCGGAATCACTATAGCATATAACTGCCATAGGAACGATTGTTCGAATATTTTTTTTTTTTTGAGATAACTCGAACAAACTAACCAATTTTAAGCATTAGTTTAGCACGCTCACAAAATTTCATCAAAATCGGACCACTATATCTTAAAGCTGCCACAGTAACAATCTGTTGAAAAATGAGTCGTTGTATGAACTACTTTTTTGTTTCTCATCTTAACCAACCTCATTAATTGCAAGTTTCATTATATTTTTTATAGATTGATTGAATTTCGTCGAAATCGGATGACATATAACTTTATTGGCCATAATCCCAATTTTATTATTATACATTATTATTATATGTTTGATGACAATATGTTTTATCTATTATTTATTATCAATTATTATATGGAACTTAGCTCAATTACAAATATGTTTAGACTTCTAATTTGAACGATGTGATCAAGACGATATTCTGTTGCCGACTGCCTCTGTATACTCTGTTGAGTTTTCGCTCTCAATCCCAAAAGACAAAGAGAGAGAGAGAGAGCTAAAACTGGCGGCCGCTGCGTTACCACATTCGGCCGTTCTGACGTTTCCTTCGACCCGAAGGACTCCCATAACTTCATGAATTCCGATACAGTCGATGTTTTGTATGGCCCCTCTCCATTTCCTACCTTCTCGACTTCATATCTACCATTGTTCTTAATTCGTGAACACTATACTACCGCTCTACTTTCCTTTACAAATCAAACCCTCTCTTGTTTTCTTCTTGCAGCTTCTGTATATTTTCACGAGCTACTTCCTGCACTATCTTACATTCATCATCCAATTTGTCAACCAAACCTTCTTTCAACAATTCATTTAAATTTAGAACATCTGGTATACGCATTTCGAGACCTGTCAGAATATTGAATGGAGATGCCTTAGTGCTTCTTGGGGCATTATGATTTACAATTTGCTGCACTCTTCCCACATGTTTATACCAATTTACAGGATTCTCATAGCACAACTTGGAAAGCATTGGTACAACGATTTTATGAATTCTTTCTACCTGGCCGTTCCCACGTGGAACTCCTGTGGTTATAAGCAGATGAACTATACCCTGCTTTTCACAATATTCTTTAAAAGCATTTGCCGTAAACGCCGTACCTCTGTCAGAGAAAATTTGGGCTGGATTTCCAAATAGGGCAGCCTGCCTTTCCAAACAACTGACCACTTCGTCGACTCCCGTGCTACGAGTTGGATACAGCCATACAAACTTGGAAAACCCATCTACAACAACTAGAATGTGATTGTAACGCTTACTAGTCAATTCCATTGGTCCTACGTGATCGACATGATATGTGGATAACGGCCTATCTCCTTTATCTATTGGCAGCAGAAATCCTTCTTTCTTTCCAGCTTTGGCATTTACAATAATGCATTCAACACAGTTTTCCACCACCCGAGCTACCTTTTCCTTCAACTTCGGAATATAGTAAAGTTTCTCTACCAGATCTTGCGTTTTCTTAACAGAAAAATGCCCCTGCCTATGCGCAATCTGAATGATCTCGATTTCCATCTGACTTGGCACAACAATAAGCTCACGATTCGGATTTTTAAATAATATTTGGTTATTAATATAAAAATCTTAATAGCCTTTGTCCTCAACAATGCTACGCACAATCGTTGTCCAATCGTCTTTCAGCTGCGCTTCTCTCAAACGGTGGACTATGCTGTCGGTCAACACATAACAGGACACACGACTTAGAGCGTCCACATGGCGCATTTTCGAACCTGATCGGTGCTTTATTTGGTAATCAAAGTCCTGTAAGTACATTGCCCATCTGGCTACACGCAAAGGCACATCCTTTTTCTTCATCGTCATGGTGAACGCATGGCAATCCGTTATAATCTTAAACTTCATGCCTAATACGCACCCATTACATCCAGAACTTCTAATTCGTAAGAATGATATTTCTCTTCCGCTCCTGTAGTTTTCCGGCTCATATACTGGACAGAATGGAATAGCGAATCTTCCGGATCCTTCTGGAGCAATACTGCTCCAAACCCGAACTTACACGCATCGGTGTGAATCTCAGTTTCTACTCGAGGGTTGTACAATTTCAATACTGGTCCACTTGTCAACGCCGACTTCAACTGCTCAAAAGCAACATGCTGCAATTCTTTGAATACAAACGAGGCTTCCTTACGCAAAATATCGGATAATGGCTTTGCTGTTACTGCATAGCCTTCTACAAACTTTCGGAAATACGATGTCAGACCTAAAAAACGCTGAATACCCTTTTTATCCCGAGGTATTGGAAACTGGGCAACAGCCTGCGTCTTTTCCTCACTTGGTGTTATCGTACCCTTCTCAACTATATATCCTAAAAAGTTTACTTTTGTCTGCAAAAGTTGACACTTCGACCAATTTATGCGTAACCCATTCTTTCCTGCAACATCTAGCACTCTTTTTAGCTTGACTAAACCGTCATCTACGTCCTGGCTTGGAATAATGACATCATCCATATAGACTACTGTATCGCCGTTTCGGATTGACTCCCTCATTATCGCCATTATAAATCTCGTGAACACTGCCGGCGAGTTTGATATTCCGAAAGGAACATACAAAAACTCAAACTGCCCATTTTGTGTCACAAATGCGGTATATTTCTGCGAACTGGATTCAACTGGTACATGAAAAAATCCATTCGTCAAGTCTAACGTTGTGAAAACTGAAGCGCCCTGTAGTTTCTCCAAAACTGAATCCATATGCGGCATTGGATAGTTATCCCGAATCACTTTCTCATTCAACTTCCGGTAATCGCAGCATAGACGTTTTTTACCATTTTTCTTTGCCACTAAAACAACTGGTGCTGCGTACTCAGACATGCTTGGTCTGATAATTTCCTCTTTTAACCATTGTTCTACCTGCTCGTCAACAATTTTCTGATCGCATACTGCTATACGTCTCGGATGCTGATACACTGGCAACTCATCAGTTAAGACGATCTTCATCTCGATTGGAGCACTAGGATTTCTTATTGGCTTATAAGAATGTACTAATTGCTTAACCTCTTCTTGCAGCGACTTATCCAAGTGTAGTAAATCTTCTCTTTCGACCTTTGTAACCTGCTCAGAACTTAATGCACACACATCCCTGAATTCATTTAACAATGCACAACAAGAGCTGTCTTCAGTATGAGCAATCTTGTTGTCTACGTTGGCCACATTGCTTTGATTTTCGACTCTACGTGATAGTACCGTGCCAGCCTTGGTAACTTGCATATCCACAGTATTCAAAATAGTTCTGCCAGTAATTGCTTCAAATCCCATGTCCTCATCTAACAGTACATGAAACTCAACTTTTATTTTTATATTGTCAATTTTTACAGGAATTTCCAAACTACCAAAAGTAAGAACTTGGCTCTCGCCTATTCCCGTAAGGCATTTAGAACGACCAGTTAGCTGCAGTATGCCCAATTTTAGAAAAACACATCTACGCATGAGACACAGGTCCGCTCCGGTATCAATGAGACCTTTGTAAATCACTAGTCGAGATATAAAAGCTAGAGACTTTATATTTAAATTGAAGTTATCGTTCTGCCGGCTCAAGACCCTTTCAAAAGTTATTGATAAATTAAGATTCCAGAACAGTGTTTTTAAAGTATTGCTTAAAAGTTATAAGAGGTAGTGGCATCAAATTTTTTACGTATATTCTCAGAGGTTATCTATATTTCATTTTTTGGGTTCCTTCACCCGATGTCACAAAAATAGAAAAATACGTAGTTTTAGAGGTATGACCTTCGGATTTTATATAGTCGCACATTTATATGCCATTTTTATGTCCTACATATTTCATTACGATCGGACAATAAACACAGAAGTTGCTTACGATTCAATGTAACATAGTTTGGGGCCAATGAAAGAAGAAGAAACAAAGCAATTGCATGACGCGCGCAGCCAGCAGCTTGTGTTTTTATTTGTGTGTGTGTGTGTTTCTATGTATGAATGCAGATAAAGAATTATGAATGTATGAACTGGGTTCAGGGTATCTCCTAGTCGGGCACTTTCGACTAGAGCAGTCTTTCTTGTTTTATATTATTTTAGAAAAGTTAGTTTATTTAAAACCAATAGACTTATTATTACCTACTATTTTGTTTTTACATTTTTGTTTAGCTTTTAATGATCGTATTTACACAAGAAATTGATACCAGATGTTAGTGATGCATACATTTTTTTAAAACTGTTGCATAGTGGTATAAGCCGGGTAGATCTACCGATCAATGAAGGGACACATAATATTCATATTCCCCTATATACAGAAAAAGGGCTTATTTCGTGGTGGGTTTCTGGTGAGTCCTTAATCTCGCACCATCGGTTTCTGGTCCGGTGAATTACATCTCAGCCCAATGCCACTGGCTGGGTCGATGGAGCACTAAACAGTATAAAAAACCTATATAAATGTATTAGTTTACAATTAGATTATTCGTTTGGGCGCTATTTAGGGCTAACATTGTTCATCAAAAATACCCATTTTTTAAAAAATGCTATATTTCAAACGCGCTTTAATACCAAAACTCCCAATTTAAAACTAGAAAGAATAAACAAGTTTTTTTTATCAAAGTTATAAGCTCTTAAGTACAAAATAAGAATTTGATTTTTCGCTAAACACCCACCATTTAAGGGCGTTTATGTGCTCATCGGTGAAGAGGGTAGGAAAACTATTAAAAATGTTTTGAAAATTTTAGATTCATTTTTTAAGTAAAATCGGCCTTAAATCTAAAATTGAAGTCGAAACTAAAACTTGTGTGACCATTTTTAAAATCTTAAATAAATCGTTAAAATATTCAGATATATTTCGCGATTTAATACAAGTTTTAATGAAAAGTTTCTGTATAAATTTATATTGCTTAATTCCAAACCCGTTGTAAGCGACGATCCATGATTTTTAGTTGCTGATGAAACCGCTCACCATGCTCAACACTTTTATTCTCAAGATCCAAATGTGAGTGAAAAAGTTAATCTTTAGGGACATGTTTACACCCATTTTTATACCCTGATCCCATTAAAAATGGGAAAAAGGGGTATTATGGTTTTGTGCAAAAGTATGTAACAGGCATAAGGAAGCATCTTCGACCCCATAAAGTATATATATTCTTGATCAGTATCAATAGCCGAGTCGATATAGCCATGTCCGTCTGTCTGTCCGTCTGTCCGTCCGTCTGTATGAACGCCTGTTTCTCAGAGACTACAAAAGCTAGAGACTTCATATTTGAAATATAAGTTCTCGTAGTGCCGGGTCAATGCAAGTTTATCATTTTTTTTCGATATCTCATCCCGTTATCGATAAATTTAGATTTCAGACAAGTGTTTTTCGAGCATAACTTGAAAGTCATATAAGCTAGAAATTTTATATTTAGGTTTAAGTAACTGTACTGCCGGCTCTAAACAAACTCCTTTCAAAAGTTGTCGATAAATTAAGTTTCCAAAACCGTGTTTTTAAGGTATAGCTTAAAAGTTATAAGACGTAGATTCACTAAATTTGGTACATATACTCTCCAATAGCATACAGAGGTTAAGTGCATTTCACTTTTTGGATACCCCTCCATGATCTCCAAGAAATCGAAAAATACGTATTTTTAGATGTATGACCTTCGGATTTTACATAGTTTCACAATTATATGCCATCTTTGTGTCCTACAAATTTCATTACGATCGGACAATAAACAAAGAAGTTATTAACGATTCAATGTAACATAGCTTAGCGCCAAAGGAAGAAGAAAAAGCAAAGCAAATGTATGACGCGCGTAGCCAGCAGCTTTTGTTTGTATATGTGTTTGTGTTTCTATGTATGAATGCAGATAAATAACTTCAATGAATGTAAGACCTTGGATCAGGGTATATTCTAGTCGGGCACTCTCGACTAGAGCACTCTTACTTGTTTATAGTTGTAAAGTAAGGTTTCTATGATTTTCCCGTAGTCTGTAGTTCCCCAAAAAGCAGGTAACCATTTGACGAAATTAGTCCTAAGGTTTTTGGGGCAAACAGGCTCTGGAACCGAAGGTATATTTAGAACTGGCTTTGTGAAAGAATCCACATGAGAAATGTATAGCTCGTTGATAAGATCCTCGGCGTTCCACTATTATTCAGCAATAGTAGAAATACACATTGTGAAATAATGGCTTTTTCCAAATTCTACGTTTGTCAAAGGACATATAGCGGCTGAACAGAAATAATAAAAGTTAAGTTTATCATACATACGAACAAACATTTTTAAATGTGTACATACTTTTTTTCACGACATCCATGAAGTTAAATTCGTTCTGCATGTATTGCACACATTCATCTTTCGTGAATGTTTTCGGGAGTGTCCAAAATATGATTTAACGTTGTGAAAACTAAAGCACCCTGTAGTTTCTCCAAAACTGAATCCATATGCGGCATTGGATAGTTATCCCGAATCACTTTCTCATTCAACTTCCGGTAATCGCAGCTTAGACGTTTTTTTTTACCATTTTTCTTTGCCACTAAAACAACTGGAGCTGCGTACTCAGACATGCTTGGTCTGATAATTTCCTATTCTAACCATTGTTCTACCTGCTCGTCAACAATTTTCTGATCGCATACTGCTATACGTCTCGGATGCTGATACACTGGCAACTCATCAGTTAAGACGATCTTCATCTCGATTGGATCACTAGGATTTCTTATTGGCTTATAAGAATGTACTAATTGCTTTTCCTCTTCTTGCAGCGACTTATCCAAGTGAAGTAAATCTTCTCTATCGACCTTTGTAACCTGCTCAGAACTTAATGCACACACTTCCCTGAATTAATTTAACAATACACAACAAGAGCTGTCTTCAGTATGAACAATCTTGTTGTCTACGTTGGCCACATTGCTTTAATTTTCGACTCTACGTGATAGTACCGTGCCAGCCTTGGTAACTTGTACATGAAACTCAACTTTTATTTTTATATTGTCAATTTTTACAGGAATTTCCAAACTACCAAAAGTAAGAATTTGGCTCTCGCCTATTCCCGGAAGGCATTTATAACGACCAGTTAGCTGAAGTATGCCCAATTTTAGAAAAACACATCTACGCATGAGACCTTGGATCAGGGTATATTCTAGTCGGGCACTCTCGACTAGAGCACTCTTACTTGTTTATAGTTGTAAAGTAAGGTTTCTATGATTTTCCCGTAGTCTGTAGTTCCCCAAAAAGCAGGTAACTATTTGACGAAATGAGTCCTAAGGTTTTTGGGGCAAGCAGGCTCTGGAACCGAAGGTATATTTAGAACTGGCTTTGTGAAAGAATCCACATGAGAAATGTATAGCTCGTTGATAAGATCCTCGGCGTTCCACTATTATTCAGCAATAGTAGAAATACACATTGTGAAATAATGGCTTTTTCCAAATTCTACGTTTGTCAAAGGACATATAGCGGCAGAACAGAAATAATAAAAGTTTAGTTTATCATACATACGAACAAACATTTTTAAATGTGTACATACTTTTTTTCACGACATCCATGTAGTTAAATTCGTTCTGCATGTATTGCACACATTCATCTTTCGTGAATGTTTTCGGGATTGTCTAAAATATGATTTAAACAATGATTGTAACTGTGTTGTAAAAATACGCGCAGCTCCAAATATGTACGATCCGCAAACGAAGCATAATTTTTTTGGACAATTAATGCATTTACAATTAAGTGGCTCACTCATTATTCACCTGTTAATACACACGCACTTGAAATGAACCGGCCTCTGACTGACAGGCCCTCTTAATTAATTGAGCTATTTAAATGTAATTTGTCCTTAAATCAACCTTGGCTAGGTTTATTTTGGGTTGGTACAATGCTTATGAGCTATAGGTATTTTATGTTTCCGTTTGATACCTGAAAATGCACTTGTTGCATCCGTTTTGATACCTGCAAATGCACCTTATATTTAGATGTTTTTGCGTCGGCTTTGATACCTGCAAATGTTCATTATACTAAGATGTTGTTGAATCCGCTTTATTTATGTAAATTAGCTTTATTAATGGTTGGAATCAAATATTCCATTTAGGTACCAGTAAACGAGCCATTTTATTAAACATATGTAACATTTTTGTTAGGAGTTAAAAGTTCAAGCGCCAAGTATAATGGCCTTCACAATAACGGATAGCCCAAAGGAACTTTACCTATAATAGAATTGTACATTTATATAACCTGATCCCATTAAAAATGGGAAAAAGGGTATAATGGTTCTGTGCAAAATTATGAAACAGACATAAGGAAGCATCTCCGACCCCATAAAGTATATATATTATTGATCACTATCAATAGTCGAGTCGATCTAGCCATGTCCGTCTGGCTGTTTATCTGTCCGCCTGACCGTCTGTCCGTCTGTATGAACGCGCGCTTCTCTGAGACTTCATATTTTTTTTTTCGATATCTCATCCCGTTCAAAAGCTATCGATAAATTTAGATTCTAGACCGGTGTTTTTTATGGTTTAATTTGAAAGGTTTAAGAGCTAGAGGCACCATATTCACTTTGTATAAATTAACGAAGTCGGGTAATTGTGAGTTATGAGTAATTCTTTATTCGGCCAACAGTGCCGTTTGGTTG
The DNA here is from genome assembly GCA_035045305.1 of Drosophila maculinotata. Lineage (NCBI taxonomy): Eukaryota > Metazoa > Arthropoda > Insecta > Diptera > Drosophilidae > Drosophila > Drosophila maculinotata. Next base: position 365,635 of record JAWNPD010000022.1, read on the forward strand.
TTACTTATGAACTAAATATTCAAAGTCTTAAAGCTATCCCTCGACGCCCAGGGTCTTAAGCAGCGGCACCGACAGAATGCTGACATTGCGCCTCGTGACCGTTCTTGGCTTGGCCACTCGGCGTGCGCATGTTGGTGTCGGGTGTCACGGGCAACTATGTTGCAGCGCACAGCTATTCTGCAGCGTCATCGTGTCAGCGTCCGGTCTTGCGACACATTTTGGATTGTTTGTGTTAACTCCTCCCCTACTTAGATTAAGGCCGTTCTCGGGTTTCTGGAAAGATAGTTTTAACTTTTCCGCCAGCTGGGCTTGGCGTTTGATCTTCAGACGTCGACGAATAAGATGAGTAATGACGTAAATAGCGCAGACGATGATCAGAGTGACACAGCTGCTTAGAATCGGTCTTCAAAGTAATTTAGTTTGTAAATTACTTATACTTAAAAGATTCTTCATGCTTAGGTCATGGATGAAAGATAAACTGAGTCGTTCGAGATGCTTGGTGATATTGACCTGGGCCAAGGCTGATACTGCGGGTTTTTTTCTCAACATCTTGTAGTGGTTGACGTATACCGTTCCGTTCAGAGAGGCCTTGTCTTGGAATGTTAATTAGTAAGTTCCGGTACCTGCTGGCTGATCGCGTTTTCGTCTATGACGTCGATGATGATAATCATTCCTTCATCGATCACGGTAACTGGGTCTAGATGGCCCGGTTGGGTATAGCATTGTGCGACAGTTCCGGCTATCAGCTGCTGGGCACAAGTTGAGGTTTGTGATCTTTTGCAGAAAGTGCTGCCCACAGATGAGTCACATTCGTTGACAGCGAAGGCCTTTGTACCACACTCAGCGACCGTATTTCCATCTTCGAAATCTAGAATTCTACTATTTTGCTGAACTGCATAAACTTTAATTTTTTTGCAAGTTTTTTTAGGTTTCGGAAATTTAATAAGGAAGTACAATAAATTTTCATTCTGAAATGTTTTGATATTAGCTACTTCTAAGATATCGGATATGCTAACATTTGTGAGATGTTCATTTGTTATTTCATTAACATCGGTATCATCCAGGATGACTGGGCTGATCACTTTATTTTTGATAAAGTTATGGCAAGTATTAAATTTTCCAAATCTGTTATTATTATTCTGTTTTTAGCTAAAATGGTTTCATACAGATGTTCCGTGTCTAAACCCTCAATTTTTTAATATTTTTTGTAATTTGATTAAGCTGAACCTGAACTTTAGTATTTATTTCTATCTGGTCATTTACTGAATCTATTAGCTGTCCCTATTTGAATCTGATTTGTTCCCAGTCATTAAAATCTGGATTTCCTGCTATAACTTTTAGTGCTGTTCCTAATATATTTATACTACGGGTATGCCGGTGATGAACTTTAATAGTAGCCAGTAGCGTTTCTATGCGTCCGAGTTCCGTGGTGTCTCATGTGTTCTTTAACGAAAAAGTCCAAGGTATGTCTGGTCTCGTCCGCGTAGATTCTGTACAATGTCACGTTAGTTGTATGTCCTAAATACCCATATTCGTCCCATATTGTCACGTCGCCGTCCACTATGGCTATGTGATCTGAGTGTGAGTAGTCATTAAGTTTCAGAGCGTCGGTAACCAAAGTGAGAGTCGTCAAAAATATTGTGAACAGTAGTTGTCTTAACCTATAAAGTAAAATTTAAAGAATTTTTATTGAATTATACCCTAATACTTAAGACATTTTTTAATAATGTAGAAGAAGGCCTCATTACTTGATGTTGTCCTTATGGACCACCCTCCCCTTTATACGAACTGTCGTGCCTAGGTCAGCCTCTATAACTTCCTCTGAGCATAATGGTGTTAGCTTGTTTCCTAGTCGCTTGTTCGCTTTAAGCCATACTTTGTCTTCCACTTGGTACACCCTGTAGTTTCTGTTTACGTTTGTTTGTTTTAATTTTTTTTCCTGAGCCTCTTGCATTTTCTCCCTGATTTCTGCTTCAAATTCTACTGGGCTTGCATGTACGATTTCAATGGGTTTTTTATCTGTAACCGAGTGAATTGTTCTATTGTACTCAATTGTTGAGAGAAGGATGGTATTTACGGTATCGTTTAGTTGCCTAGCGTTTTTCATGCAGCGTGCAATTTCTGCAAGGGTGCTATGAAATCTTTCGACTTGCCCATTTGAGGTGCTGTGCAAAGGAGGTGTGTTGGATATTTGGATTCCAAAATAGTTTGCTAAAGACTTTATAGTTTCGGAGTTAAATGATTTTTCATTGTCACAGTATATTGTTTTTACTTTAGGGAATATGTTTATTAGTTGTAGTATTGGTGCCTTGATATCTACGATTGCTGGTGTATCAATTGGTTGAACTACAGCAAATTTTGAAAATTTATCAATGCATGTCAAAAAACTCTTTTTGTCAGTGGAAAAAATGTCTATATGGAGAATCTCTCCAGTATAGGATGGGACTGGGGTTTTTCCCAAGGCTTGTTTTACTGGATGGCGGCTATATTTTGACATGGAACAAGTCTTGTAGTTTGCGGCTATTTCTGCTGCTAAGTGACCCATTTTTGGGAAAAAATAATCACGAAGTACTTGTTTCATGTTTTCTTGTGCTGCTCCATGGGCTCTATTGTGTTCGACTGTCATGATTTCCCTCTGTTCAGTTCGGTTGGTTATGCCTACCACGAGATATTTGGAATGTTTAAATGTGGTTGACGGAAATGACTAACTTATGTTGGATTTTAGCCAATATTGGGAGTTCGCATAATATTGTGTTCACAACGTCTGTTTTTATCAAATCATGTAGTGTATGTAAAAGAGATTCGTAATCTGAGAATCGAACAATATGTCTCATTTTATTCTTGAAGGTTATGAGGGTTTTTACAGAGTGAAAATCTGCTTGTTCAATAAGGATTTCTGAAACAGTTAACTGGTTTATCAGTTGTTGCTATGGTATAGGTAAGGGATTGTTTGCTATGAACAGTAGCAACATCTGAATCTGGTAGACTTTCTATGGCGTTTATATGTTGTCGTGAAAGGACGTCAGCAACGTGATTCTCTTTTCCTGCTTTGTAAAATACTTGTGCGTTGTGTTCATCTACAAATGCTTTCCATCTTTCCAATCGGGGATTTGGGTTTTTCCCTGACATGGTGCTTGTCAGTGGCTGGTGATCAGTGAAAATGTTTAGTTTTCTAACACCGTAGAGGTAATTGCGTAGGTTTTGTAATGCCCACACAATTGCAAAAAGTTCCCTTTCATTTGTAGCCATTGTTACCTCATTACCGCGTAGTGCACGTGAAATCATGGTAATTGGACGTTTACCCTGTGACAACACGGCTCCTAAGCCATGTCCTAAAGCATCCGTAGTTAGATCGAACGGTTGGGTAAAGTCGGGGTACGTAAGCATAACGTCTTCTGACTGTAGGATGCTTCTTAATTTTTCAAATGCTTTTACTTGTTCTGTTGTCAACTCAAGTTTTACTTTTTTGAGTGATTGGCACCTATTTTGCCATTTTCACCTTTTAAGATGACTGTCAACGGTTTTGCAATCGTAGCAAATCTCTTAATAAAGCATCTGTAGTAACTTGTTAAACCCAGAAATGACCTGAGATTGAATAAGGTTGACGGGGGTTGGAAATTTTTTATTGCCTGTATTTTTTCGGGTGAGGTTGTGATACCGCCTGTTGACACTACAAATCCCAAGTATTCCATTTTTTTTTTTTTGAAAAATTTGGACTTTTCTTGAGAGACCCTCATGCCTGCGTCGTACAGTGTCTTAAGGACTCTGTCAACGTCTTTGACGTGTTCTTCTTTATTGGGAGAGAATATTATTACATCGTCAACATAAACGTAACAAGTTTTCCCGATTTGTTCCCGTAGGACATCATCAATTGCCCGTTGAAATATACTGGGGGCATTTTTAAGCCCAAAGGGGAGTCTGCAGAATTCGTACTTTCCATTGTTTACGGAAAAAGCCGTCTTTTCTCTATCCCTTTCCGCTAGTTCTATCTGGTGGAAGCCTGACTTTAAATCTAATGTTGTGAAATATTGGGCCTTTCCTATGTTTGATAATATTGTAGTAATCGAGGGTATTGGGTACTTGTCATCAATGGTATGTTGGTTTAGTTTTCGGAAGTCAATTACCATTCTTTTCTTCTTATGACCTAGTTCGTCGACACCTTTTTTGTCGACTACCCAAATGGGGTTATTGTAGGGGGATGTGGACTGTCTTATTATGCCATCTGCTAAAAGTTGTTCAACTTCCGCATTGACAAAGTCGGAGACACCCATTGGGTATGCATAGAGTTTTGAGTAAACATGTTCTCCATCAGTACGGATGGTGGCCACCGTGTTGATATTATACGGTAGGGCTTCATTGGGGTTCGCAAAGGCTTTTTGTTTGATCATGTTGTTAAAATCTTCCCTAACAGCGATCGGTACGTTTGTATCGTCGATGTTTATAAAGTTAACATTTTGGCATTTTGTGAACAAAATGGGGTCTGAACCATGTTTATGCTGAATTCTATCTCGTTTAAAGGTAATTGTTGCATCGTTTTTTTTTAATAAATCTAGCCCAATGATGCCATCGAAATCGTTTAGATTGCGTAAAATGAAAAAGTGTGTTTTTGTATTGAATATGTGTACTAAGCATTTTTGTTCTATTTTTGTGTGGCCGTGTATTGATTTTACTTGGAACGGGGTCTCTACTGGTACAAAGTGTGCGAGCCCTTGTAGTGTTTTAATGTAATTTTTTGAGGTTCCTGTATCTAAAAGTAATCTTATCTTTCACCCTGCTATTGTGCGTGTGATGTACGGGAGTAGGGAGTTTCCCCTAAAAAATTGCACGATTCTGCATCAGACAATTCTTCGTCAATTTCTTCAGCTGTAAATTCGGCTGTCTCGTCGTAGTCCTGTTCGGTGTCCTATTCTTGGTCCGTATGATTTATTTTCTGTACGGTTCGCATGGACTGAAACGTGAAGAGTCGACTTCCATCGGCTCTGAGCCTTGTCTTTGAACGTTGCCCCTTTTTGAACCACTTGCCTCATTGTTGTTTTGGGTTTGGTTTCTGTTTCCCTGATTTTTAATATAATGAGGATTTTTGCCTTGATAGCCCTGAACATGGTCATTTGTCTGGATATTGTGTCCATTTTTCGGAGGATTTCTCTGAGAGTTGTTTTGGGAATTGTAAGGTGGGTTTCCCTGTCACCACCCTTGGGACCGATGTCCTTCAGTTTTTTGTGACCTTTCATCCATATGTTTTGCATAATTTGCTGCAAACATATACCGGTCGTTGTTCACTTCTGCTTCTTGGGCTAATGCTAAGGCAGTTGGTAGGTCTCGTGGTTGGGCAGGAAACACTGCTTGTTTTAGAGATTTTTTTAATCCAGATATGAAAGTGTGCAGTGCATCGTCTCTGAATTTTGCATTGAGAACTGCTGCGGTTGCTATATCGTGGGACATTATCGTTTTATTTGTTAGTAATGTTAATTTTTTCTCGATCTCATCGAAATATACTAACAAGGGCAGTTCGCCCTGCCGCATTGTATCTAGTTGTTGCTGGATAACACGAATCGGCGTTTTGTCCGCATATGTGAAATCCAGGCGGGCAAGAATTGCATTCAAATTTAACACAGTGTTAAAAGATGCTAATGTTGCGTCTGCCGGACCACCTATTTTGTTGCGTATGATTGCAACTGCTTGATAATGCCGAGAACTTCCGTCGTATGGTTTGAAAATTCCATATGCTGCAATTGCAGCCTGCCGCCAAGAAACATAATTTCCTTGATTGCCATCGAACTGTGGTATTGACTTAACAATGTCTATAGGGTTCATTACATATGACCCCAGATAAAATTTTGGCTGGTTCATATGTTACTATTTCTGGTGTGTTTATAAGCTGTTCGTTATTCATGTTTGTTTTTTTAGTTTGTTCTAGATCTGATTTTGCTGCCCTATAACTTAGCAACAATTCCTCTTCACTATCACAATTTGTTATACTTTGATTTCTATACATAAATTGAGGTAAAGGTAAAGGAACTTCTGTGTATGTATTTTTTATCAGTTATTTCAATGTTTATTAACAGATTATCAATGACAGATTTGTTTCTTGTTTAAATTATAAATTTTGGCACTTTACCCTGGATGAAACTTATTAATTTTTATTTTATTCATCAACAAAAAAAATGAACTTCTCACTTACATTTCTGCTAAACTTTGTTGGAAGGTGATCGCTGGGTGGTTCGTATGTATTTGACATCAGATTTCTTCTTAGCGTTGACTTCTGTTTTCTCCTTTTCGTTGGCTTTGTTGAATTAAAATTTTTGTTTTTGTTTTATTTATAAATTGTGTTTTATTTAATTACTGGCTTTGCACTAATTTGACGTGGCGTTAGCTTTTTATTACTTTTATTTATTTTAATTGTTTTGTATTAATTTATCGTGGCGTTAACTCGACGACTTATGGCAATAAATTGTATTTATTGTTTTTTTTTGTTTTTTACAAACTTGTCGTGGCGTTGGCTCGACGACTTGTAACAATTTTAATAATAAATCGTTTTATTATTTTTTGTGTTTCGCACAAACTTATCGTAGCTTTGGCTCGACAAGTTTAGTTAATTTTCGAAGTATTGAATATAACTTTGTGGTGCGTTGCCGCAAGCGAAGCTTGACAGATTTTTATTTAAATCGCGGGTTCGAGTTTCGTTGGGCGCCAATTAACGAAGTCGGGTAATTGTGAGTTATGAGTAATTCTTTATTTGGCCAACAGTGCCGTTTGGTTGTTACTTATGAACTAAATATTCAAAGTCTTAAAGCTATCCCTCGACGCCCAGGGTCTTAAGCAGCGGCACCGACAGAATGCTGACATTGCGCCTCGTGACCGTTCTTGGCTTGGCCGATCAGCGTGCGCATGTTGGTGTCGGGTGTCACGGGCAACTATGTTGCAGCGCACAGCTATTCTGCAGCGTCAGCGTGTCAGCGTCCGGTCTTGCGATACATTTTGGATTGTTTGTGTTAACTTATATTCTCGTATAGCATACAGAAGTACACAATCAAAAATCTTCATGCAACGTCTGTGGAAAACAAAAGTGGATTGGGATGACGAATTGCCAACACACCTTCAAAAGGAATGGAAAGACTACCGAGAGAATCTGCAGGCACTTTAAAGATGCAGATTCCCAGGCACGTCAATGATGGCAAAACTCCAGCAACTAGGGAACTTCACACATTTGTTGATTTCCAGAACGGGCATATGAAACAGCAGTTTATGTGCGCGCCACCTACACGAACAAACAAGTCTTAATTCACTTGCTGTGTTCAAAGTCTCGTGTGGCACACACAGCCAAACAATCACATCCTCGGATAGAATTGAGCGCTGCACTCCTCGATGTAGACCTCACCGATAGAGTTCGCAAGGATCTTCATATGCACCCAAAAACAGTCTCAGGATTTTACTGGATTGATTCTACAGTTGTGCTGGCGACGCAGCGGCTTCCACATATTTACATGGACCATGGAGCAAGTGGACAAGTTCTCCAATCGTCGCTCCGATCAACCTCGTACGCCAGGCAAAACACGTGAATTTGCCAATCACACACGACAATTGGAGAGGAGCTGTATACTTGCAGACTCAGCAATTCGTTCAACAAGCTTCAAAGCATTGTAGCCTACATGTTGCGCTTTTGCAACAAGAACACCAGAGCAAGCACAGCTACCCTATGCATGGGAGAACTGGATCGCGCACGCAATCCAACAGGTTAAGTTCCTAGCAGAACTTAAGCAACTACAGTGCTACAGATATGCAGACAAGAAGAGCCCCAACATATCGCTATCACCGATACTAGGAGTAGATGACCTCATTCGGGTCGGCGGCAGATTGGAGCAAGCGCCACTCCCACATAACGCTAAGCACCCGATCTTGTTGCCATACAATGATCCGATTGATGATCCATGAAAGCAACATGCACTGCGGGGCTCAAGCAATAAGAGCCATCGCAAGACAACAAGTCTGGATTCTCAAACGTCCTGTAACTCATCTGGCGCCACCTTTTCCGGAGAATGTCGCAACCAAGCGCCCTAACGACCAGGAGGTTTCAACGGAACCCAATGAGCCACCGACACAAAGGAAGAAGTTTATGTCACCACCAATATCAGCACTACTACTAGCATTGATAATCATGCCAATAACCGTGACACCATTCACCAACAAGCCTGGAATATTCTACGAACGGCTTGGCACAACAAATATGGCTATATCAGAATGGACCATAATCATAAATTATGACCAATAGCCAAATTGGAGAAATATGAAAACCTTTTCGTCAGGCAAAGCAGAGCTCGAACACATGTGCTCTGAATTACAAAATGTCCAAACATGTCGATCAATGTTTCAACATTTTCAGCAGCTTCACTCGGAACTACTGTCAGAAAATGTGCTAATGAAGAATTCTCGACATCGAAGATCACCACTCATTATCGTAGGTAATCTTGCGAACAGTCTTTTTGGCGTACTGGACTTTAATTACGCACAACACATGACCGAAGTGATCGCGAACGTAAAGACCTACGAAGAATTATATCTACACGTGCTTCAGAACTAGACTTCAATTGTCGACTCAACCATAAATGTGGTCAAGAAGAACATATCTGCCACGGGTAAACGACTTCGACTATTGAAACAACAAGTTAATATAATTAGCAAGCAGAGAGAAAAATATACCGGCGCCCATCTATCACAAGCATTCATGGTACTCGCAACTCAACTGACATTTCTAGCAGCAAGTCAACAACGCATGCAGTCGGAAATATTAGATGTTCTAACCGGAATCCGTCACCACACAATAAGCCCGATATTAATCTCTCCGGAGCAATTAAGAGATCAACAAGACGAAATTCGAGATCATTTGCCCCTTGTTTACGTCAAAGTTGGCAAAACATGGGTTAAGCTGAAGCTGAACTTCCATCTCACGCTCTCCCGAAAAGCAAAGCTTTCACTCAAGTGAAGCTTTCCCTGCGAGCCGATGCCAACACATTGCAGCTCAACAAATTAGTATATACAAAGACTTCAAAGTGACGCTCACTCAACGAAGTGACTTGAAAACACTACACAATACACCTAAAACAAAAGACTTTCAATTTGAACAACACTTACTTAACAATTTATAAGGGAAACAATTATTAGGAAGTTTTCTTGGAAATTCGCCCCCCTACAAAACATTGGTCCTTCGAGCCGGATCCTTTTCATCAGTCTTCAAGTCCACTCGACCCAGCTAGCATCAGTGGATTCCCAACTAAAAGCTAAGTTATTTTTCTACTTAATATATATATGTACATATGTGTGTATGAACACGCATCCGATCGTATCCATAAACTCATACATACATACATATATATGTTAATTCCATACATACATGCATACATATATTCCACGGCAGTTCTGCAAATTCAATAGTTACATACGAGCAAGTATTTCACGGCATTAGATGAAAATTACTACCAATGGCAACATATATTCATTCCAAATAAAGTATTTGGTGCAAATTTCTACAAATAAATACATAAATTTACTCCAAATAAAATATTGAACCACATACATACATACATATATTTCACGGCATATATCCAAACAGATACATTTATACTCCGTCCGAACTCCGTTGCACACCTACACACCACATAATTACCGCCGCATATATATGTACATAATTATGTAAATATATTGACCGAGCGTCGAGTCATTTGGCTGCAAACAAAACCCGCTGCAGTTTGACATAGCGGCTGTGTATACCCTGTGTTTTTTGTCTGATAAGTTGTTGGGTATATATGGTGGATCATCCATTTGGTACAACACAGCTCTAATTCGTCTTAAATATTTTTAGAAAATATATTTTGTTGTGGTCCGTTTCCACTGTTCATACACGTTTTTTTTGTTGTTGTTTTTTTTTATTCCAATCGGTCCACGTGTACACAGTTTTACAATTATAAAATATATTTTGGTGTGGTCCGTTTTCATTTGTTCCATTTGTGCATTTCTTACACGGTTTGGGTCTTTTCAGTTTACAACAGTTCCACGTGTGCACACTTACACATTTACACATTAATTTAATATATTCTGGTGTGTTCCGATTCCAATTGTGCATTTCTTACGGCTTTGGAATTTTCCGTGTGCAAGCGTTCCACGTGTGCACATTTACACATTTATAAAATATATTTTGGTGTGTTCAGATTCCACTTGTTCCATTTATGAATTTCTAAAGTTTGGGGTCACTTCGAACCAAAGGTTCCACATCATCGAGATTTCTCTTTGAGTATCGTATCTTTCTTTGACTGCTTTGAATTGTCCGTCACTCCAAAAACGGTTTTTATTCATCAGAAGCTTGCTGCCGATTATGCCAAGTGATAGTGAAAAGGACAACAGGTCAAAGCTTTCTCTACCGGTCAGCCAGCCCCGAAGATCATGATCATATCTAAATCCTTCCATCAAAACCTCAGCTTCAATTCCAAAGCAGACAGCATCATCCAAAAGTAAAGAAATAGTCAGGACACCATTAGCTCAAGGAGGTCTCAAACGCACCACTATATCTATTTCCGCTAAGATCACCGTGAATGATTTAATAACTGTGACTGACAGGATCAGCCTGTTTGAATCAATGATCAATAGTCATGCAAGTACCGAAGTTTCACTTTTCACGCTACAAATCCGTAAAGATCAGATCCGCACTTTTTGCTCGAGCTCTGAGTCAGGATGCTGGCAGCACAGATATTCCCACCATGCAAGCAAAATATGACTTTTGATATTCCGTTTACGAACGATGTGCGTCCTCTCTCAACCAGCAAATTGAGAGTACTACTGCGCAGATCAGACCTCCAGCGACCACTTATGTTTCGAGACGTTGCAATCTTCCACCAGTCGAAACAAAAGTGTTCGATGGGGATTACTTGCGGTGGCTGACCTTCTGCGATTTCTTCACGGCTGTCTAAGTCAATAATGCTCGGTGAACGCCTGTCGTGAAGCTATTCCACTTGAATGCAAAAACTAGCGGCGAAGCGAAGCCAATTGTGGCGTACTCCCCTCTCAGCAACGATGGGTTCGCTTCCGCTTGGGACGCTTTGCAAGAGCGTTTTTTAACAAACATCTCTTGGTCAATAGAGAAAAAATAGGGTCCTTGCGACTGTGTCCTTGTTTCTTATAAATGACTGTTCCGGAAAGAGCCGTTTACATTAAACAAAAGAAATTGTGCTTAAATTGTTTCGCCAGAGGACACCAATTGCGGGAATGTCCTAGCTCTCACAATTGCTACACTTGTAAAGGGCGTCACAATACGCTTCGGCACCGCAGCGATTCTCCTCTTAATAATGCCAGGTCAGGTGCATCTACTTCCGCTAATGCTAACCAAAATTTTCAGTCCACTACTTCCACTCAACAAAACCACATGCAGAATTATTTCATGTCCCATAATCAAGGCGTGCTCTTAGGTACCGCTATTGTCAATATTTGGCATAAGGGTACAGCATTCCCGGCTCGAGCATTCATAGACTCGGGATCCGAGGCGAGCTACATTTCCGAGCGCCTCTTCCACCTGACACGATTGCCATTCCAAGGCATCCAGGCACAAATCTTGGGGCTTAATAAAACCAATTTGCAGACGCAGAAACTCTGCGACTTTCACTTAGTTTCTCCACATCGTCCACGGATGCAAATTGAAGCATCAGCCTATGTTTTCCCACAACTGGCAGGAAATCTACCATCAGGTACGATCTCCCCTTCCGCCTTACAAGGTCTTCCGAATATACAACTTGCCGACCCAGACTTCACACTGAGTGCACAAATCGATGTACTCATCGTAGCTGATGTCCTCCCATCAAAATTAATCGGCGGGGTCCGACCTAATATTTGTGAAACACTTTTGGGACAAGAGACAATTTTCGGTTGGATTATTTTTGGACCAGTTCCAAAGGCACCAGCGGTTTCGATTGCGTCCTTTTCCACTGAAATTGTATTGAGTTACGAGGAGCCTCTTGAAAAGCTTTTCACAAAGTTCTGGGAGGTGGAAGATATACCAGTGAGACCGGTTAGGGAATCCTACATGCTTTGTAAGACGAACTTCATTCGATCGACGCGAAGGGATGAAGCGGGTAGACATGTTGTCTCACTTCCATTTCGAGACCCAGAGCATATCACCGTAGGTCATTCCAGATCTATTGCATTGGCGCAGTTCCTAAGAAATGAGAGTCGACTTAATAAAAATATCCAGGACAAGGCCGAGTATGGCTCAGTGATCCAAGAATACCAGGATCTAGGCTATATGCGCCAAGTCACTTTCGACAGTAGCAAGCAGAACTTCTACTTGTCTCACCATTTGGTTTTCAAACCAGACAGCACCACGACCAATGTACGCGTGGTGTTTAACGCTTCCAGCAAGGCGACTAACGGCACTAGTGTAAATGATATCCTACATCCAGGACCTGTGCTTAAGATGGATTTGACCATCCAAATCCTAAAATGGAGTTTTTTCCAAGTCGTTTTCAATGCAGACATTACCAAAATGTACCGCTAGATTCTTGTTGACCCAGCGCACACACCCTTCCAAAGAATTTTATATCGAACTCTGCGATAATAAGCTCAGCACGGTCACTTTCGGAGCAAACTGCGCTCCCTTTCTCGCGATACGAGTTTTGCAACAGCTTGCACCCGATCTCCAACAGCAATATCCACTATCGTGTGAGATCATTAGATCTTCGATGTACGTGGATGACGTTCTCGCGGGAGCTCATTTCGAACAGGTCGCTATTTCTATGATCCGTGAGCTCCAAGACGCACTTGGCTCAATGGACGTCCAACAAGAAGGGTATATTTAACTATCTGCCCAATCGCCACTTGTTAAACACTGATTTTTTTGACATCGAAGAGGCGAGTATCGCTAAAACGCTAGGTATTCGTTGGAGGGTCACCACAGAAAAATTCTGCTTCCTGGATTCGAAACCGGAGGCCAAACCTGCCTACACAAAGCGTGATGTCTTTGCACACATCGCCAAGCTATTCGATTCAGCTGGCTAGTTAGCTCCCTTTGTGATCCAAGCCAAGTTGTTAATGCAAGAACTGTGGCCAAGAGAACTAGGGTGGGATGGCTTTTTGCCCGATGATCTTCTCCAGAATTGGCAAGAAGATCTCAGAAGTTATCCCTGTCTCGATCAAATCCGAATTCCAAGTTGGGTCAGTTACCACCCAAATTTATGCATACAATTTCATGTGTTTTGCGATACCTCTCAACGTGCGTATGGCGCAGCGATCTACGTCCGAGTACAAGCCGAGCGCGACATTTCATGCTCCCTACTTGCTGCTAAGTCCCGTGTTGCACCTGTTAAGACAGTATCTCTGCCTCGTCTCGAGTTGTGCGGGGCCGTCCTTCGTGCAGAGCTCTCCGCAGCAATAATTCATCAATTGCCACATGGGGACCATGAGATTTTCTATTGGACAGATTCGACAATTGTTCTGGCATGGCTAAGCAAACCCCCATGTTTGTGGACAGCCTTCGTGGCCAACAGGGTTGCAAAGATTTTCCAATCCACGACCGGAGTCCATCCATTCGTCAACTTCAATGATTTTATAAGAGCTTGCGGTCGAATTCAAGCTTCCGAGTCGCTAAGCTACGATGAGCGTCACACAATTCTACTGCCAGCTTCTAGTCCACTCTCCCGGTTTTAAGTGCTTTGCACCCATCGTATAGCTCTACATGGAGGGAACTAGTTAACGGTACGTCTTATCCAGTCAAAGTACTGGATCCCAAAGCTTCAGAATTTGGTAAAATCCATTATTAACTCGTGCAAGATATGCGTTATTCATAAAAATAAGCTGCAAGCGCATTTAATGGGAGACTTGCCTTCACAAAGTTCCACTTTTTCCCGACCTTTTTCAACCACCGGCATCGATTTCGCTGGCCCCTTCGAAATAAAAAGTTTCACGGGACGGGTTTTCCGCATATTCAAAGGGTACGTTTGTGTATTCGCGTGCTTTAGCACGAAAGCCATTCACTTAGAGGCAACGTCTGACCTGACTACCGAGACGTTTCTAGCAGCCTTCGCTCGTTTTGTATCCAGGCGAGGGTGTCCTCATCAAGTTCACTCTGACAACGGAAATAACTTTGTAGGAGCATCCAAGGCTCTCGACAGTGAGTTCTTGAAAGCCACAAGGGCGCAAATCACCTCAGCACACAGCCACCAAAACTTGGCATGGTGTTTTATTTCGCCAGGAGCACCACATATGGGCGGTCTGTGGGAGGCAGGCGTTAAAAGTTTTAAAACTTTATTCTACAAGTCCACATCCAATCAAAAGTATATGTATGAAGAGTTTTCGACCTTTCCCGCAAAGATCACGCCCGATCTCTCCTATGTCTGAAGATCCAACTGATCCTCTAGCCTTGAGTCCTGGTCATTTCCTCGTTAGTGGCCCATTATTATCCGTCACTGAGCCAGAGATCACGGAACCTGCCCCATCTATCCTTAATCGATGGCAGCGCCTTAAAGCCATCAATCAACACTTCTGTGCTCGTTGGAAAGACGAATATCTGAAGAGTTGCACAAGCGTAATAAATGGCAATTTCCAACAAGGAACCTCGAAGTAGGTGACCTTATTATTATAAAAAAGACAATATTCCATCTACTGAATGGCGTCTCGGTCGAATTCAACAGTCGTACCCCGGTAGCGACGAAAAAGTACGTATCGTCGACATTCTCACGACCCGGGGTATTGTCAAGCGTCCATTTGCCAAATAAGTCCTTCTTCCGGGCGAGCCTGAGATCCAGTCTCTTTATGCTCCCATCCAATCCATTCAATAAGAATCTTAACTAATCCGTAATCTCTCCTCTTCAATTTAGTACATAGAGCTACAACATGCCTCCACGCACCCGCAAGCCAGGCTCTTCCGAGGAGGAGCGCAGATGCTCTCGAGGAACGGAAATCTTCCACTGCCGTGTGTGACGCGGAGTCCATCCCCTTCGGAGGTGTCGATGTTTTTGACGGCTCAACGCGGAGAAGTGGTTGAGAGCGGTACTTATTAGTACAAACATGTCGATCAATGTTTCAACATTTTCAGCAGCTTCACTCGAAACTACAGTCAGAAAATGTCCTAATGAAGAATTCTCGACAACAAAGATCACCACTCATTATCGTAGGTAATCTTGCGAACAGTCTCTTTGGCGTACTGGACTCCAATTACGCACAACAGATGACCGAAGTTATAGAGAACGTAAAGACCAACGAAGAATTCTATCTGCACGTGCTTCAGAACTAGACTTCAATTATAGACTCAACCATAAATGTGGTCAAGAAGAACATATCTGCCACGGGTAAACGACTTCGACTATTGAAACAACAAGTTAATATAATTAGCAAGCAGAGAGAAAAATATACCGGCGCCCATCTATCACAAGCATTCATGGTACTCGCAACTTTACTGACATTTCTAGCAGCAAGTCAACAACGCATGTAGTCCGAAATATTAGATGTTAGTAGAAGGAAACTGCCGGTTCAAAACCACTTAATTTATGGGTTTTTTTAATGGGCTTTTTTAATGGGTTAAGGGACCAATTAGCGAGGAGGAAGGGAAAAGGGTCATGATTGTAGGTGTAGGCTTTCGTGTGATCGCGAAGCGAAAGGTAAGGACACAGGAAAAGGGATCAAGATTTAAGGGTGAGAGAAAGGTCGGCTCGTGTATGATCGCGAAGCGAAAGGTAAGTTCATGGGAAAAGGGTCAACATTTTATTGATCTCTAAGTGAGCACAGGTGTCTTTCCCTAAGGACGATTCCCTAGAAGAGGGGTGAATGAATGTGCGTACTTGTGACTTTGCTTGTTGACAAGTAAAGATCAAACAAATACAAACAAGAGAGGTGAAGAGTCCATTCTTAATTTATTGCCTTTATGGTTTTAAGCTCACATAATCACAGTAACCACAACATTTTGTGTGGGACTGGATTGTTAGAGAGTTTCACACTCAAACACACTTGCAGGCGTTCGCTCGTCCTCGACCCTAGACAAAACCTGTTTAGGGCCTGCATTGAAAATTGTCAAAATAATTTTTTATGTGTGTGTGTGTGTGTGCGCGTATGTTTTTGATTTTTTCACCCCTGACCTGAAACATATGCGGCCTACGTGCTGCTTGATGCTGCCTAACCAAAACCGGTTTTGGTCCTCTAGTGGAAATAACCCCTGACCTACATCAAATACGGCACACGTGCTGTTTCATGCTTCATGCCTTTTTCTTATCAAATACCACTTTGGCCATGCATTTGGTATTTCACAATTAAATTAAATAATTGGAAATAGCCAAAACGTATACTGTAAATTCTTTAAATAAATACAAAATTTTGTTTTCTTCATTTTTTTGTTTTAATAATATTGTTTATATTTATTTATAAATGAAATACATGTATAGATATATATAAATTGTAACTTAAATATTAATATTTTTTATTTATTCATTCGTTTTCTTAACATTGTGTATTGTGCTATAAGACGATCCAGTTTTACTTTGCGTATCAAATAAAAGTGACAAGCACAAATATCAACCCCTTCTGTAGTTACATCCAAAGACCAGGGGCATGCTGTCAAATGCTCTCCGAATTTTGATGTCCTTAGATGAACGTTCTCGTACTTTAAGAAATATTCACGATATTCCTCAAGTAATTTCTCGTGCTCAGGGAAAATCACTCCATCAAACTCAGTCAAGAAATCATCAATTTTCTTAACAATTGTTTTAAAACCAAATTTCGAAATTAGACCCATACTGCTCCACGCTTCTCAATAGCTGAATTACTACTGAATTAAATCTGCTTACTAAAATCCTTCTTATATTGAGTTCGTTCTCTTTTTTGTCTTTACTTGATTACATATCTTTCTATTTCTCTTCCCATCTTTTTTGAAATTTCAAAGCATAAACGAGTCAAATCAATTTTAACATTATTTTCATAATATGCTTCTAGATCAGAAAGTTGTATGTTATATTTCCCCATCCTTGAACATTTTGGTAAAATATAATTATAGTATACATTTCTAATTTAATTTTGTAAAATTGTGTTCCAGCATAAGAATGAAGTATACAAAATTCCTAATCGTATGAATGATCTCCATGACTCACTGTCAAACTCAATTACATTACCATACTGATTTAATCTCAATATACATTGTTTATCCGTTTTTCTAATCTTAAAATGACACTTTACTGTACCAATTAATGGATGATCAATTATTGAATCAGGCATCAAGAACTCAAACTGTTCAAGCCTTAGTTGTATATATTCTTTAAATGTTAATAATTGAATCCATTCTTCTTTTTCAAAACCAATGAAATTGTGCTTATGTTGTTGCATCCAGATCATTGGTGTAAATTCTCTACTAGTTGAAAATCCACACTTTAATTTTAATTGCAGATTTACATAAAACTCAAAACCAAATATTATTTCATGATCTTGTGTTTTTCTAGAATTTCTTTTTTTTTCTAAGTTCAAACGTGTCCATGTTAGTTGAAAAGTCAATTCAAACTAAGTTGATAATTAGGATGGGAATAGTATTTAAGGCGTAGAATATTTAGCATTTTAACTAGTACAATTTATTCATCACCAGCAAAATGATCATAGTGGATAGAAACTCATCTGTCCTCGTTGACTTTCAATATGTATTTGGGAACGATAGGCAGATTTTTGTCAAAGAGTTGGTATTCATGCAAGGCGGCTCAGTCATACCTAATTTCTTTCACTTTAAAAAACCCTACAATATTAAAGAGGTGGATGAAGTTACTAAAAAAATCTCTAAAGATAAACAAACAGTATATCGATGGACTCGATTGGTCTGATGGCGATGTATCATATTTAAGTCTTGCTGAAATATTGAAACCATTGAATAGTTTCACTACAGTTATTGTACGATGAAGAGCTAAGAAACAGTTTTTAACCAATTATTTATCTACAAACATAATAGATTTAGAACTTGATCAAAGTTTATCAAACTTTTCAAACTATTTTACTAATTGTAGAATACCTAAAAAATCCACAAGTCATTGTGCACTCAATAATTTATTTAAACTCTTTGTATTCCTAGAAAACTCTAAATATAAAATAAATGGAAATTAAAATTGTATAAAATTTATACGTTATAAAAATACTTTTATTTTTAAATTTGACTTGTACTTTATTTCAATTACACATTTTAAATTAGTTGTGTATAATCTATTCTACATTCAAGTTTTCTATAAAATCAGATACAGCTCAGGCATTTCTCAATGCACATACACCTTTATTTATATGGGATCCACAGTCTGAGAAACAATTTATATTCAATGCATCTATTCGCGGACATCCAAACTCTTCAACATTGGTTACTGATGTGCTTAAAAATTTCTCAAGAAACTTTTTCTTTACATCTCCTTTCGTGATTATATGCATGTCTCTAACAAGATCACGAATATAATTTCGAACTTGTATAAAGTGTACATTCATTCCAACAGAGATAGTGTTGATTTCGGGTTAACCAGAGATTTGTTTTTCGTACATCCTTTGATAATCGAAGAAAGTCGTATGGTGCTTCTACAATGTAATGAATATCTTGAAATTGTTCATTTTTAAAAACTCCAGCAATTTCTTTTAATATGAATTGTTTATTAATTCCATAGAATCCTTGAATATCAATAACCACTTGATTATCCATTAGCTAATTAGTTGGTTTTTAAACGATACGCTGAACTAGCCCCGTCAATGGTGAATAATCAACTAAACGATCGTGCATTAACAGACAATAAACCTTTGTACTCTTAACACTTGCACTTTCAAGTTCAATTGAGACTCTAACATCAATTGGACCTGTTTTAACAGTTTCATTCTGATGCGAGAGATCAATAACAATAATCGGTGCTTTTTCTTTAAATTCTCCAGGTGATAGCAACGGTCGAGATTCTTTCATATAGTAACTCGTTTGAAAATTTGCATACATATCATACAAAGTGGCAAATCGTTCACGGTTTAAATTTATGTTCATATCATCATAAGGATATGTCTCCGAATTCAAGTACACTTTCAAATTTCTCAAATGATTTTGAATCAATTTATTATTTAGCTCAAAAGCTATTATTGCAAAACGAGGTCGTTCTCTATTGGCAGCGAGCTTTACGTTCCAGACATGATGAGTACCCTCAGCAAGTGTTGGATTAAGATAACAATCCCAGCTGCGGAATCCCAATGACAATGAGCCTCCATTTTTCGTTAGACTAAACATTTTTAATTTCATTTCATCGCTGAGAGTTATATGCGGTATTTTCCATGTTATATTTGAAATATTTATATTGACACCAATTTTAGCATGAAATACATCCCCCATTTTTTTAGTCATGAGTAGTATAAGTTCATGTTTACAATTTAGTAAAACCTTGTTATAGTCTTCAGCAAATCCAAGCAAGTATTTAAGGGGAATATAGAAATTAAAATAGCCACCGTTTGATACCTCTCTATCAGCTCCATTGAACCAGCCAGAATTTCCAAGCATGTGACTTTCAGACTTGTTTAATGAACTTAAAGTGGATGCTGATGGGGGATAACACCCGTTTTTATTATTATTATTATTATTATTATTAAAGATAATCATTCTCGTCGCCTTAGATGCAAACGAAGTGTTACACTCTCTTTACGTAAATTGACTAAGTTCCCGTCCTGATCTACAATCCGTATTATTAATGATTGTATCTCTCTCGTGGTCACCGGCAAATAAATAAGATTATTGGGTTTCTCACTCATTTTATAGCCCGGTGGAACGTTAATAGCAAACTCATGTAACGCATGACTAGATTCACCATTTACATATGATCCGCTCACTATATTACATTCCAAACGAATTGTATTTACTTTTAAAATATCTACAGGTTGATCCGAGATGTGTAAAGCATTCGGCTTTAGTTCTCTTCTATGAAACCCGAATAATGGTCCAATGGAATGTTCCTTATTAAAATATATTGAGTGTACATTTGTTGAAATCATTACTTGAAGCGTGTTATTATTGCTTTCAATATGCGGATGGTTTAATATATTTGCTTCTTTTTCCTTCATTTTCTCATTAATAATATCACTTATATCATTGAGTTCGTATGATCCCACGGGAATCTCAAAAACATGGTCCCCAATATGAAATAAATTATTATCATGATCCACATTCGGAATCGAATTGTACATATGAAAATCAATGAGTGCACACTCATAATTCCCGGTCAATTCAATGGGCGGATGATAGTTCGCTACCAAAATTGAGCTGCTTCCAGTTAACGTTAACGTTGTTGCCATTTCGATAGATTATTATGAAGTAAAATAATAAATTATGTATCTGATATTATATCTTAAATTGTAATGAAATCGGAAAACCCTCGTCTATAGCGTCCTCTCTTCATTGAATCATTTTTACTAATTAATAGGAATCCATACTTTTCCTTCCAGCATAATTGACAAATTTTCTTGAACGATTCAAACTTCATGTCTACGCCCACATGATCTTGATACACATGTTTCATATTTAACTCATCTTGTTTAAACATTATAATCATATTAGCATTATCACGAACAAGATGTTTTGGGATTTGTGTATACGTTTGACATAAATAAAACGCATCGATATTATTATGTCGCCCCATACAGAAGTACGCACGAATATTGTTTTGCTTTTCACATGCTACATCATCAAATATCATTAGGGAATTTTTTCTTTCTTTATTTGGCGGTATAACATTCTCATTTTCATAAAATGTGAAAAACCCCATGCCCTTTATTGGGGTGATAAGTGCTTTCAAGTATTCATATTTCGGTTGATTCAAAGACTTTGAATACAAATAAATATTTTCAAACTTTAAGCAGTTAGGACTTTCAATCAAGCTTATCATCACATTTGTATTACCACAATTAGAAGGTCCAACGAGTAGTACTCGAATTGAGTTGGGTAATAAACTTGATTTTTTTCATCATTTTGACATTCGATATTTCTCACTTCTATAAGGGTTCTTTGTTTTATTAATCGCATATTACTTAAAGTTTTTCCCAGCAGCTTGTCACTCATTAACAAGTTGTAGAAGATTAAACAACAAATAAAATAGTTATGCGCTTTTATAAATCGTTTAGTAACACGCCGAACGGCTATCTCGGTGGAGGTCTTGTTGATAACATAATCAATTCCCTACCACTTGAGCTTCATTTACCAGGCTATCAGTTTTGTGGGCCAGGAACAAAACTTGAAAAGCGGTTAGAGCGTGGTGATAAAGGGATAAGCCCATTAGATGCTGCCTGCAGAGAGCATGATATAGCATATTATAAACATAAAAAATTGAAAAATCGTCATATAGCCGACTCAATATTAGCTCAAAGGGCGTGGGAGCGTGTAAAAGCCCCCGACAGTAGTATTGGAGAAAAGTCTGCTGCGTATTTCGTAACAAACGTAATGAAAGCTAAGAAAAAATTCGGCATGGGTCTCAAGCATAAAGTAAAGAAAATAAAACCGTGTCAGAAGAAGAAAAAATGTATGAATGCTGTGAGAGCTGCCAGCAGCATATTGAAGAAGGAAAAACCATATGATATTCATTCTGCGATAAAAATTGCTAGAAAAGCTATAAACAAGACAATTGGACGAAAAAAGAAAGATGTAATAATTCTTACCACTTGTACCCATTTTAACAGCACTTGGGGCATTAGGTGGTGTTGCGTCTGGTGGTGCAGCAATTGTTAAGAATATTAATAATGCTAAAAACGCTAAGAAACAACTAGATGAGAATAAACGTCATAACAAAAAAATGGAAGCCATTGCTTTAGGAAATGGCTTATATCTAAAACCATATCAAAAAGGTTATAGCCTATCAACTACCTCTCAAAAAAATTTTAAGCTGAGCTGCCCAATAAACCGCTTTCAAGCATTTATATTGTGAATTTTGGTCGGAAGCATATCACTCATTTCAGAGGTGTCTTTATGAGGGATTCACTACCGAAACGAAAACGAAAAAAGGAATGCGGTGTTATTAACTTAGAGTCTATAGCCGGAAGTGGAACACATTGGGTAGCTTACTATGTAACAGGAAATGAAAACAGATATTTTGATAGTTTTGGGAACTTACCCCCACCTAAAGAACTTATACGATATTTAGGAGAGAACATAGAATACAAATATACTCAAGAACAACGATTTGGTACATTTAATTGTGGTCATTTATGTTTAAGATTTTTATTATCGATTACAACACCTACTATTTACTAAAAGTAGCTCTAAAAGCAAGTACTTGTTAAGTTTATAAAATAAAGATTAATAAGAAAACTTGAAATCAATTTATGGGTTTTTCTGCAACTAATGATTATATATAACACTAATTTATATTCAAACTATCATCAGTCTGTTTCGAGCAATTGATTAGTGTACGACTCCTGTTAAAAATAACAGCCCTCTGTTTAAAATAACGGCCCCTGTTTAAAATAACGGACCCTGTTTAAAATAACAGCCCCTGTTAAAAATAACAGCCCCCTGTTTAAAATAACGGCCCCTGTTTTAAATAACAGCCCCTGTTTTAAATAACAGCCCTCGGTTTAAGCTGGAACGGCCCCCTGTTTAAAATAACAGTCCCCGGTTTAAGCTGGAACGGCCCCCTGTTTAAAATAACAGCCCCCGGCTTAAGCTGTTTGAAAAACTGAAACCGCTCTATTTCAAACGATTTGAATCATGTTTTTTTTGTTACTGATAGGTGCATACATATTTTAAAATGAATGAGCATATACTTAAGGAATTAACAAAAACAAGAAACGCTCTAAAAAGAAAATTTCAAAGTATTAAATTGGGAAGAGCTGCGAATGAATATCAGCTTGAGGAAACATTTAAACCAATAACACAACCTCTAAAGAAAATCGTTAAAGGGAATATTATAGCTAGAGAAGAAACGAAAGTCAAGAGAGAAGATGTAGCTGATACAAAAAATGAAATCAAAGAAGACGATGAAAATTATAGTAATATTTTTTTTGACGCTATTGATGGCCAAATCTCTAGAGACCAATATCATTCTCAGCCTCTTGTATCAAGCGAACAAACTAATGAGGATTACTACTTCAAGAAAAAATAATAGTTATAATCTTAGTGTGAATGAGTTAGAGCGAAACGGGAAACTTGACAAAGCATTTGGACCGAATAAAAAACAGAATGAAATTAAATTGGGGGGTAGCAGAATAACCGTTGACAATAATAAAATAGAGTTGGAAACTGGTGAAAAGTGGAACCTTACTCCTGGATTATATTCATTAATCTTTCTAAAAGATCCTAAAGGGTACGATGACATGGATTTAGATGCATACAAGCAAATCTTAGCAAAAACATCTGCTCATAGAAAACATAACTTGCCTCATGAACAACTTAAGGGTAATCGTTAAAAAAAATATAGTGAAATTATAAAAAAACTTTTTCCGAAATCTAATGAACCGACTGCAATGTCTACTCCTCTTTATATGAAAAAATTAATGCATAAAGGAGGAAGTCTTATGAGTCTCAATACAAATAAGTCAAATTATATATATTGGGATGATCCTAATGAGATTGTTAATAGGCTAAAGCTTCTAGTTGCCTCACAGACAGCAGGACAGTGGGTTCGTTATCAGATTATCAATACTAAAATGCCTCTCGACAAGTTCGGTCACTTTTCTTCGAACAGTATTGAGAAAGAAAGTTCTAGTTTTAAAAAACCAATTCCTGGTATTCTCATTGACAATGAATATAACATTATATTTTCAAACAAGCGTCTTAAAAATGTGGGAAACCCTATGGAAGAAAAAGATGCCGTTAACAAAAGTTTTCTGCAAACACAAATCAATGAGGCAACACAAGGCTTGTACACAGTTATAAACAGTGGTAATAAGAAACTACAAGTCAATTTTGAAAGTGCCATTGAAAGCAGAGCAAGTGCTTGTGACATCAAGCTAAGAAAATATATAGATGAGAAAATCTCCAAATTAGAAAATGATATATTTAAATATTTAACAACCGAACCGATAATTAAGGGAATTCTCGAACATCATGATTAAAAGAGAAATTATCAATGAACTACATGTACCAGCCCGTAAAAATTTTAGACGTCGTAGAATTGTTATGAAGGGAATCGATGATCATTGGCAAGCAGACTTAGTGGAAATGGGAGAGTACTCATCATCAAACAAAGGTTATAGATATCTATTAACTGTTATTGATACATTTTCCAAATATGCATGGGGAGTTGCACTGAGAACGAAAACTGGAAAAGAATTTGCAGATGCTTTCACATCTATTTTTAAAATGAAACGGGTTCCTAAGAATTTACAAACAGATGATGAAAAAGAATTCTTTAATAGTATCTTTAAAAGCTTATGTGAAAAACATGATATTAATCACTACTCAACTTATAGTGGTTTAAAAGCGTCAATTAATGTAGAACACTGAAGGAGATGATGTGGAGAGAGTTAAGTTATAATGGTACATATCATTGGATTGAAATGTATCGCCAATTGATTGGTGTATACAATCGAAAACATCATAGAACAATTCAAATGGCACCTATAAAAGTAAATGCATTGAATGAAATCAAATTACTAAACACTGTCTATAGTCATATAAAAATATTTAGTGGCACAAAACTTCGTGTGGGTGACTACGTTCGTATTAGTTAACATAAGCATAAATTTGAGAAGGGGTATACACCAAACTGGACAACTGAAATTTTTAAAATAATTGAAGTACGTAACACAAATCCCACGACATACATATTAGAAGACTATCAAGGTACTCCACTGAAAGGCGGTTTCTATAAAGAAGAGATGAGAAAGTCAAGGTTCCCACACACTTATCTAGTTGAAAAAATAGTAAAGCGACAAAATTCTAAAGTATTTGTTAAATGGCTAGGTTTCTCAAATGAACATAGCTCTTGGATAAATATCAAAGAAGTTCTGTGAATGCTCATCACCGGTCTCGCTGTAGGGATTCATATTCAACGCTTTTGTCCCTCTAGTACAAGCGGCTTAATAAAAAACAAAATATCAACAAGAAAAAGAAAAAAAAAGGACTCCTATGTATGTTAAATAGAAAACCCTATTGAAGATGATATTTTATTGAGCAAGTTGACATTTTTTCATCTTATCTTGAGTAAGTGAATAAGGGGTCAAGAGAAAAATAGTGAAAGGTACATATTTGGTACCTAGCGATCCTGATCATTTTTTTTTTTTTTTTTTTTTTTTGCGTTTGATGTTTCCCCGAAAACGTTTCGTGTACTCGATGGGACGTTTTGTGTGTACAGAGTGAGAAAAAAGTGAAAAATACCTAGAGCATGGAAGGATCCTAGATAAAAATAGAAGTCCTGACTAGAACAGAGTCAGAATCAAGTCGACATGAGGCACACAACATTAACACAAGCAACGATGGCAGCGATTTTGGCCGAAGTCGTGCCTGAGGATGACGATTACCCCATCATCGTAATCTGTGACTCAGAGGATGAGATGAGCGAGTGGGAGGAAGGAGTCATTTTAAGCCAGTTGGGGCAACCGTGCCCCCTGGATGAGGATGAGGATGTGGATGATGGGTATTGGCCACCAGCCAGCGGCTTCATTATGATATCTGTTAATAACTCAAGCTCAATCTCTGTGGTTTTAAGCATTGCATCCCACGAAAGTCCGGGGGTTGTATAGTAATGAGCAGGGTCTAGTGAATAAATTTTCTGACATAAATAACGGAAATTTTGAAAAACGTCCGTAAACAATAAAACATCAGTTTTTAGATATAATTCCATGTAATCTTTTAGGGTCTGACAACCAAAGACTACCCAAACATTTTGTGCATGCGCATAATCCTCAGGGGAACATTCTTTATTAATAAGAGTATTAAAGAAATTTGCCCTTGAAGGCAGACAAGTGTCAGTTAGCCGTTCTTGTGAATCTAGGTACTCGTAGGGAAAGACACCCTTTCTACGTACAAGGTTAAATTGAGTGTCTAGAGGGAAAAATTTTTTTACAGTCTGGAAGCTTTCAGTACTCAAATTAGCACTTAAAGCATCTAGACTTGTAGCCATAAAGCGCAATGTATCTAAAAATCTAATTTCTAGTTTTTTATCGTGGGACGCAATGTATATAAATTTAGAAAGCGAAATATACAACTCCTTATTGAGTGGGAGTACTTTAACGTCGCCTTCAAATTTGCTAAGTTCTCTAACAAATAAATGCGAATCATATCGCGAGAAATTATGGAAAAATACGGGGACAAAAGGCTGAAAATTAATATTACACTTGTTATGTGCTGGCCCCCTTTATTTACCAGTTAAATGACAATGGTCTCTTACTCTATCAGACCCCAGAAATTTCTTGCAAATATGACAGTGTGTTGTATTGCTAAAACTAGTCTCCTCTATAAAGCTCATTTGTATGGGGACTATAGTACTAAGGTAATGGGTATAAATTTCAGTTACGTTTCTGATTAAAGATCTTACAAATTTTAAACCGGCATTTTCCCCAGTCTCTAGAACAAATTTATCTAACCTTGAGTGTAAATGACACTTAATGTAATAAGAAAAGACTATTGGAATATGTTGAGAAGTTGCTATAACATTCTCACTAACCTGAGTATTGATAGGGGTAAGTATGCACTCGAAGTCTGCATAGACTACAAAGGGTACATCTAAACTACGATTAAAATTTTTAAAACATAGCCTTTTCCAACTCGGCAGTGAAGCGACGACTTTACCACATTTAAGTTTGTGTTCTTGCTGTGGTCTTTCGCTGTGAGAATAATTAAAACAGACGTTGCAGAAATATAGTTGGTGCTGGTTAGATGTTAGTTGTGAGCTAACAAGTCTGAAATTAAAAACAAGAAACATTTTATATGAAATAAAAATTGTAAAATAGCAAGCATTTATATTTTTTGTAACATACCTTGATATATTTTTAATCCATGCAAAATGTGCCACACCATCACTCTCCCGCTCGCAATCCGTTAAATATAGTCGGCCAATGACTATATTTTTTTCCTCATCGAACCCAAACACATTTATGCTTATGTTTGGGTTTTGGATCTCAAAAACTTTAATTTGTTTAAGAGGTAGCGGGAACTCTAAATTGTTGAAGTTCAGAGTTAATGAACCATTTATTGCTATCGTTGAGCTCCGGATGTTCTCTATATTATAGCTAGAGCATCTTGTTAAGTGATTATTTTTAGGCGTTTTAAAGGCTGATATTAATGCCCATTTAAAACAAAACTCATCAGTATTTTTTACATTTATCAGCGCCCTTTTTGTTTTTAGCGCTTTGGGTAAGTCTATATAACTTGAGGCTTTTAATGGAGTATATCTGTTTATGTTTAGCTCCAATCTAATTATTCTAGTCATGGTCCAACCGCTGTCCTTTTCCTGGAACTCATCCATTTTCCCACGGATGATTGCAGAGTGCTGGATGAAAATGTCCTTCACATTGCTTCCACTTGTGATTACACACATGTTTGTCTGGTGGGATTTAACAGCCCACCACCATTTCATCATCAGAGAATTTGATATATTCAGCAAAGAGCTCTAGGTTCGCTTTACATGATGTATGAATATTTTGTATATTCAACATCAGAGGTATTAGAGCTTCTCCTGCTTCATCCATAAATTCAATGGGGTCTAGAAGCTCCTCTCGCATATTCTCAAATGAGAATGTAGAAATGCGGTTTTTGAAGCCGCTCGAGATATGTTGCACCGCTTTATTAAGCGGTGAGAACACATTCATTTTGTGAGAATTTGATCTTAAATGCGAACTCCATTTTGACGATGCTACTTGTATAGCGCACGCATTGCAGACTTTATTTTCCTTTGAAGAAACGTACTGATGGGAGTTGCTGGTGCTGGGAGTTGATGTGCAGGTGATGGGTGTGTTGTAGATTTTGGGAGTGATGAGCGTGTTGAAGTTGTTGATGTTGTTGGTGCTGGTGCTGGTGATGGAGGTGTTGGGTGTGTTGTAGATGTTGGGTGTGTTGTAGATGTAAGGAGTTATGTAGTTGGTGTTGGGCGTGTTGAAGTTTCTGCTGGGGTTGATGGGTGTGTTGAAGTTGATGTTGCTGATGTTGGAGGTGTTGGAGTTGTTGGGAGTGTTGTTGATGATGGGTGTGTTTACAGTTATTGTTTCAAAATAATTAGGTGTTGTAGGGTTTCGAACGTTGCTAACGCTTATATAATTCGCGTTGTATATATTATTGAACCCATCGTCGCTCATGGAGTTATTGTTGTTGTTGTTTGCTGCCATATCGACGGATTGATTTTTTTTTCTTTTTGTTTGTATATTTTTTAAAAATTTTCACTTAACAGAATATTTTTAACTGAAACGCGTGGTACTAGGACTATAGTTATAGAACTGAAGGAATGCTCCTTTAAAAGCGTATTTCAATAGATTTTTGCTCCACTTATTGACTATTTTCAATGCACGCCCTAATCAGGTTTGGTCTAACATATGTTTCAGATCAGGGGTGAAAAAATCAAAAAACACACGCGCACAAACACACACACACACACACACACATAAAGGTATTTATACTATTTTCAATGCAGGCCCTAATCAGGTTTGGTCTAGGGTCGATGACGAGCGAACGCCTGCAAGATTTGTTTGAGTGTGAAACTCTCTAACAATCCAGTCCCACAAAAAATGTTGTGGTTACTGTGATTATGTAAGCCCAAAACCATAAAGGCAATAAATTAAGAATGGACTCTTCACCGCTCTTGTTTGTATTTATTTGATCTTTACTTGTCAACAAGCAAAGTCACAAGTACGCACATTCATTCACCCCTCCTCTAGAGAATCGTCCTTAGGGAAAGACACCTGTGCTCACCCTCTTCCCATGAACTTACCTTTCGCTTCGCGATCATACACGAGCCGACGTTTCTCTCACCCTTAAATCTTGATCCCTTTTCCTGTGTCCTTACCTTTCTGTTCGAGATCACACGAAAGCCGACACCTAAAATCTTGACCCTTTTCCCCTCCTCCTCGCTAATTGGTCCCTTAACTCATTAAAAAAGCAATAAAAAAATAAAAAGTGACAGGTGAGCCCATAGAATAAGTGGTTTTGAACCGGCAGTATCCTTCTACTGATGTTCTAACCGGCATCCGTCACCAAACAATAAGCCCGATATTAATCTCGCCGGAGCAATTAAGAGATCAAAAAGATGAAATTCGAGATCATTTACCCCCTGTTTACATCAAAGTTGGCAAAACATGGGTTAAGCTCAAGCTGAGCTTCCATCTCACGCTCTCCCGAAAAGCAAAGCTTTCACTCAAGTGAAGCTTTCCCTGCGAGCCGATGCCCACACATTGCAGCTCAAAAAATTAGTATATACAAAGACTTCAAAGTGATGCGCACTCAACGAAGTGACTTGAAAACACTACACATATACACCTAAAACAAAAGACTTTCAATTTGAACAACACCTACTTAACAATCTACAAGGGAAACAATTATTAGCACGTTTTCTTGGAAATTCGCCCCCCTACAAAACATTGGTCCTTCGAGCCGGATCCTTTTCATCAGTCTTCAAGTCCACTCGACCCAGCTAGCATCAGTGGATTCCCAACTAAAAGCTAAGTTATTTTTCTACTTAATATATATATGTACATATGTGTACACGCATCCCATCGTTTCCATAAACTCATACATACATACATATATATGTTATTTCCATACATACATGCATACATATATTCCACGGCAGTTCTGCAAATTCAATACTTACATATATTCATTCCAAATAAAGTATTTGGTGAAAATTACTACAACTACATACATAAATTTACTCCAAATAAAATATTTAACCACATACATACATACATATATTCCACGGCATATATCCAATCACATTCATTTATACTCCGTCCGAACTCCGTTGCACACCTACACACCACATAATTACCGCCGCATATATATGTACATAATTATGTAAATATATTGACCGAGCGTCGAGTCATTTGGCTGCAAACAAAACCCGCTGCAGTTTGACATAGCGGCTGTGTATACCCTGTGTTTTTTGTCTGATAAGTTGTTGGGTATATATGGTGGATCATCCATTTGGTACAACACAGCTCTAATTCGTCTTAAATATTTTTAGAAAATATATTTTGTTGTGGTCCGTTTCCACTGTTCATACACGTTTTTTTGTTGTTGTTTTTTTTTTTTTATTCCAATCGTTCCACGTGTGCACAGTTTTACAATTATAAAATATATTTTGGTGTGGTCCGTTTTCATTTGTTCCATTTGTGCATTTCTTACACGGTTTGGGTCTTTTCAGATTACAACAGTTCCACTTGTGCACATTTACACATTTACACATTATTTAAATATATTCTGGTGTGTTCCGATTCCATTTGTGCATTTCTTACGGCTTTGGAATTTTCCGTGTCCAAGCGTTCCACGTGTGCACATTTACACATTAATAAAATATATTTTGGTGTGTTCCGATTCCACTTGTTCCATTTATGAATTTCTAAAGTTTGGGGTCACTTCGAACCAAAGGTTCCACATCATCAAGATTTCTCTTTGAGTATCGTATCTTTCTTTGACTGCTTTGAATTGTCCGTCACTCCAAAAACGGTTTTTATTCATCAGAAGCTTGCTGCCGATTATGCCAAGTGATAGTAAAAAGGACAACAGGTCAAAGCTTTCTCTACCGGTCAGCCAGCCCCGAAGATCATGATCATATCTAAATCCTTCCATCAAAACCTCAGCTTCAATTCCAAAGCAGACAGCATCATCCAAGAGTAAAGACACCATTAGCTCAAGGAGGTCTCAAACGCACCACTATATCCGTAGAACAGTATCTCTATTTCCGCTTAGATCACCGTGAATGATTTAATAACTGTGACTGACAGGATCAGCCTGTTTGAATCAATGATCAATAGTCATGCAAGTACCGAAGATTCACTTTTCACGCTACAAATCCGTAAAGATCAGATCCGCACTTTTTGCTCGAGCTCTGAGTCAGGATGCTGGCAGCACAGATATTCCCACCATGCAAGCAAAATATGACTTTTGATATTCTGTTTACGAACGATGTGCGTCCTCTCTCAACCAGCAAATTGAGAGTGATACTGTGCAGATCAGACCTCCAGCGACCACTTATGTTTCGAGAGGTTGCAATCTTCCACCAGTCGAAACAAAAGTGTTCGATGGGGATTACTTGCGGTGGCTGACCTTCTGCGATTTCTTCACGGCTGTCTAAGTCCATAATGCTCGGTTAACGCCTGTCGTGAAGCTATTCCACTTGAATGCAAAATCTAGCGGCGAAGCGAAGCCAATTGTGGCTTACTCCCCTCTCAGCAACGATGGGTTCGTTTCCGCTTGGGGCGCTTTGCAAGAGCGTTTTTTAACAAACATCTCTTGGTCAATAGCCAAAATAGGGTCCTTTTCAATCTGTCCACCATAGCATGTGAATCCGGCATGGCTTTAAAGGAACTCCAGAGCACGATCCAATGCTGCTTATAGCACTCGAGCACTCCCAAGTATCAACAGAGAACTGGGATTGTCTTCTAGCACTCCTATGCTCGTCCAAGCTACAAAAAATTACACTGTCATTGTGGGAACAATCGCTCTGGAATAAATCCGGATTTCCGGCGTGTCAAGACCTCAATCGTTTCCTCAGCAAGCGGTATCGCACGCTCGAGGCAATGGAAGACGTTGAGCCAATTTCGAGTGCTCAGGCAGTTTCCAAGCCTACTCGAAACCCTCCGCCAGAAAGGTAAACACCTTTGAAGCAAGGATCACCACAACCCTTAGCACATGCGATCTCTGTTCAAAAGAGAACCACCTGGTGCGACTATGTCCTTGTTTCTTATAAATGACTGTTCCGGAAAGAGCCGTTTACATTAAACAAAAGAAATTGTGCTTAAATTGTTTCGCCAGAGGATACAAATTGCGGGAATGTCCTAGCTCTCACAATTGCTACACTTGTTAAGGGCGTCACAATACGCTTCTGCACCGCAGCGATTCTCCTCTTAATAATGCCAGGTCAGGTGCATCTACTTCCGCTAATGCAAACCAAAATTTTCCGTCCACTGCTTCCACTCAACAAAACCACATGCAGAATTATTTCACGTCCAATAATCAAGGCGTGCTCTTAGGTACCGCTATTGTCAATATTTGGCATAAGGGTACAGCATTCCCGGCTCGAGCATTCATAGACTCGGGATCCGAGGCAAGCTACATTTCCGAGCGCCTCTTCCACCAGACACGATTGCCATTCCAAGGCATACAGGCACAAATCTCGGGGCTTAATAAAACCAATTTGCAGACGCAGAAACTCTGCCACTTTCACTTAGTTTCTCCACATCGTCCACGGATGCAAATTGAAGCATCAGCCTATGTTCTCCCACAACTGGCAGGAAATCTACCATCAGGTACGATCTCCCCTTCCGCCTTACAAGGTCTTCCGAATATACAACTTGCCGACCCAGACTTCACACGGAGTGCGCGAATCGATGTACTCATCGGAGCAGATGTTCTCCCATCAAAATTAATCGGCGGGGTCCGACCTAATATTTGTGAAACTCTTTTGGGACAAGAGGCAATTTTCGGCTGGATTATTTAAGGACCAGTTCCAGAGGCACCAGCGGTTTCGATTGCGTCCTTTTCCACTCAAATTGTATTGAGTAACGAGGAGCCTCTTGAAAAGCTTCTCTCAAAGTTTTGAGACCGGTTGGGGAATCCGACACGCTTTGTAAGACGATGTCCTTGCACACATCGCCAAGCTTTTCGATTCAGCTGGCTGGTTAGCTCCCTTTGTGATCCAAGCCAAGTTGTTAATGCAAGAACTGTGGCCAAGAGAACTAGAGCGGGGTGTTTTTTTGCCCGATGATCTTCTCCAGAGTTGGCAAGAAATTTTCAGAAGTTATCCCTGTCTCGATCAAATCCGAATTCCACGTTGGGTCACTTACCACCCAAATGTGTGCATACAATTTCATGGGTTTTGCGATACCTCTCAACGTGCGTATGGCGCAGCGATCTACGTCCGAGTACAAACCGAGCGCGACATTTCGTGCTTCCTACTTGCTGCTAAGTCCCGTGTTGCAGCTGTTAGGACAGTATCTCTGCCTCGTCTCGAGTTGTGCGGTGCCGTCCTTTTTGCAGAGCTCTCCGCAGCAATAATTCATCAATTGCTACTTGGGGACCATGAGATTTTCTATTGGACAAATTCGACAATTGTTCTGGCATGGCTATGCATGTATGTGGACAACCTTCGAGGCCAACAGGGTTGCAAAGATTGTCCAATCCACGACCGGAGTCCATCCATTTGTCGACCTCAATGGGTACCGGGTCGCTTAGTTTCGATG
The DNA here is from genome assembly GCA_035045305.1 of Drosophila maculinotata. Lineage (NCBI taxonomy): Eukaryota > Metazoa > Arthropoda > Insecta > Diptera > Drosophilidae > Drosophila > Drosophila maculinotata. Next base: position 398,956 of record JAWNPD010000022.1, read on the forward strand.
AGCGTCACCCAATTCTACTTCCAGCTGCCAGTCCTCTCTTTCGGTTATTAGTGCGCTTCACCCATCGTATAGCTCTACATGGAGGGAACCAGTTAACGGAACGTCTTATCCGGTCAAAGTACTGGATCCCAAAGCTTCGGAATTTGGTAAAATCCATTATAAACTCGTGCAAAATATGCGTTATTCACAAAAAGAAGCTCAAAACGCAACTAATAGGAGACATGCCTTCACAACGTACCACTTTTTGCTTGCCGCATATTAAAAGGGTACGTTTGTGTATTCGTGTGCTTTAGCACGAAAGCCATTCTCTTAGAGGCAACGTCTGACCTGACTACCGAGGCGTTTCTAGCAGCCTTCGCTCGTTTTGTATCCAGGCGAGGGTGTCCTCATCAAGTTTACTCTGACAACGGAAATAACTTTGTAGGAGCATCCAAGGCTCTCGACAGTGAGTCCTTGAAAGCCAAAAGGGCGCAAATCACCTCAGCACACAACCACCAAAACTTGGCGTGGTGTTTTATTCCGCCAGGAGCACCACATATGAGCGGTCTGCGGGAGGCAGGCGTTTAAAGTTTTAAAACTTTATTCTACAAGTCCACATCCAATCAAAAGTATATTTATGAAGAGTTTCCGACCTTGCCGCAAAGATCACGCCCGAAAGATCATGAGAAAGTCGAATATCTGAAAGAGTTGCACAAGCGTTATAAATGGCAATCTCCAACAAGGAACCTCGAAGTAGGTGACTTTATTATTATAAAAGAAGACAATATTCCATCTACTGAATAGAGTCTCGGTCGAATCCACTAGTCGTACCCCGGTAGTGACGACAAAGTACGTGTCGTCGACATTCTCACGTCCCGGGGTATTGTCAAGCGTCCAATTGCCAAATAAGTCCTTCTTCCGGGCGAGCCTGAGATCCAGTCTCTTTATGCTCGCATCCAATCCATTCAATAAGAATATTAACTAATTTCTCCTCTCCAATTTAGTACAAAGGGCAACAACATGCCTCCACGCACCCGTGAGCCAGGCCCTTCCGAGGAGGAGCGCAGATGCTCGCGAGGAACGGAAACCTTCCGCTGCCGTGTGTGTCGTGGAGTCCATCCCCTTTGGAGGTGCCGACGTTTTTGACGGGTCAGCGCGGAGAAGCGGTTGAAAGCGTTACTTATTAGTAAGTACTGCTCGAACTGCTGGCCCAACAGCATTCGGAGAACGCATGCCGGAGTGGGGATAAATGCCGTGCGTGTCGGCGCGACCACCACACCATCGTCTTCCTCCATGAAAGCTGGCGCAAGAGAGCTGTCCACGCGAGCGCAACCACTTGCGGGTCTGAACGCGCCACTTCTTTACAGGCTCCAACTCACCTCGCCCAACCTGAAGCCTCGATAAAGTCGCCGTCACTGACCACCCTGCTGCAGCATCGCAACCCCAAGTAGATGCCAACCGGCCTGGTCTTAATCGGTAACGGGTCCAATACGTTCAAGACGAAGGCGCTGATTGACCCGTGTACCCCCTTGTCCAGAATCAGCGCATCGTTGGCAGCGGAGAGGAGAGGGCATGCTCAGCGGCTATTCGGTCTAAGCCAAGCAAGGGGTTCAGGTTGCAGACGGTCCTGAAGGTGGACGAGCACATCAACTGCCGGAATCCGATCGCCCCCATCCATGAGGCGGTGAAGGATAAGTTCGACGGCATCGTCATGGCGGATGAAACGTTTTTCCGCCCGTCTTCGATTTTTGTGGTGCTCGGAGCCGACGTTTTTTCCGACATCGCTCGTGGTGGCTTCCTGCCTAGTACAGGCGATCTACCTGTGGCCATGCGGACCGTCTTTGGCTGGACGCTCCCCTGCGCCTGTAGCCAATAATTAAGGTTTTTTTTTTTTGGCACTATACTGCAAGGGCGACGGGATTTTTACGCAAAAGTTGGCAAAGCCAAAGCTGAGATCTGATCTCACGCTCTCCCGAAAAGCAGAGCTTTCACTCAAGTGAAGCTTTCCCTGCGAGCCGATGCCCACACATTGCAGCTCAACGAATAAGTAATTAGTATGTACAATGACTTCAAAGTGACGTGCACGCAACGAAGTGACGTGCACGATCAATAAAAAACACCACACATATACACTTAAAACAAAAGACCTTCAATTTGAACAACACCTACTTAAAAATCTACAAGGGAAACAATTATTAGTAAGTTTTATTGGCAATCCGCCCCCCTAAAAAACACCCCCTGATCAAATGCCGCCTGTCAATAGACCAATGTAATTTTACTATTTAGAATCATGAGAGCTGAAGGGACAACAGCTACTACACATGTGAGATCAGTTAATGGGCCTCACACCAGATGATCTTTGACGATGCTTGATACTACGACATGACAAATATATCTGTTTTGATCAACAAACCGTATTCAATGTTGACAATCGCTGCGAGTTCCAGCTATTCAACAACTAGTCCAACACATTGTGTCAGACAACGCACATAAAAACTCATTTGGTTTGGTCAAAAACCCACCAACGTTACAAATGGATATTTGCGACACAAACTGCAATGGAGCTTCAAGCGGTCTGAAGCGGCATTCCATCAACTGTACATCTTGAAGGAACTGGCCTGCTATCACTCTTTACCGGATGCACAGCACGCAATGCAAAAATCAGTATTAGTACCTTTGGCACAACAGCTAGCGAAGTAAAAGCAACATTCGCTCCTTTTGGCAACATCAGCCAACCTTAAGAAGCATTAGCACCAAATGTACTAGAAGCGAACACCCAGCTCACAGAACAAGGAGACAAGGAGCTTCACAAGGGGAATTGGCAGCACTTAGACGTCAGACATAACCAAATCGACTAGACACGATGCAACACTACCACATAGCTTCATAAGTTGCTCTGGCAATATCGTTGGTGTAACTCATTATATACGCCATACGAAAAGAACATATATTGTGGAAATCTAGGCCTGCAGTAACGACCCCAGAAGAAATCTGCAATTCATCAGCAGCAACAAACGTTCAACGCCGCTATTCAACATAAGCGATGGTTGAACACCTGTACAACCTCCGGGAAAATTTTAAGTCACTACAAGTAATTTAATAAATTCACTACACACAATTATGTAATTAACAGAACACAGAGAGCACATGTTCATTATGGCAGGTCAAACACAGTAAGTAAGCACGCTTTGCTGACAAAACTATACTTCACATTCGTCAGTCAGTCAGTCAGTCCGCCAGCGGTGCTGTTTTTGCTAACTATGCCATCAGTACTCTAAGGGCAGTAAACTGTTATATTTGTAATGTAATGGCCTAATTTCTAATTACACTGCGTATCCAATAACTAGTAATCAGCACTTGTGACCTTTAAATAATGGTTAATTTTTATACCTTTGTAGAGGGTATTATAATTTTGGACAGAAGTTTGAAACGTTACAATCTGTTGAAAAATGAGTCGTTGTATGAACTACTTTTTTGTTTCTCAAGCTATGTTAACCAAACTCAGTAATGACAAGTTTTTTTATATTTCATGATTAAATTTGGTCAGAATCGGACACCTGTATCTTATAGCTGTCACAGGAACAATCAGTCTGAAATATTGATTTAAATATGACAATTAATTTTAAGAGTAGCATTGTCATTCTCTTTTGTATAAGCAAGAGTGTTTCATTAAATTAAGCAACTGCAAGGGTATACTACCTTCGGAGCGCTGGAGTTAGCCTTTCTTTCTCGTTATCAATAAATTGAGTTTAGATCAGAACCCCACTAAAAGTCATTCTTTCTTACTCCTCCCTACTAGAGCAGAACCCTATCTACTGGTTCAAGTGCCAGTTACGACGTCAAATACGCATATCCCTTTGGATAAACTTTTATACAAATGCTGCGTAGATGAACAAACATAATAACCTAGTACCCGACAAAATAAACGTTTTAGGTCGAAGATTCGACCACATAAATCTTGACATTAACATTACGCCGCCCGAAAAGGTTAGTATTTAAGTATTTATGTATGTATGTTTAATGGTATAACTAAATATTTGTAATAATAATTATATATGAATGAATGTATGTATGCATTCGAAAACAGACTCCCTAAAGTAGACACAATAAGATGCCGAAACGCGTAGGGTGACAAATTTTAATAATCACAAAGTAATTGAAAAATTATTAAAATTAACCACAACGGCCTAATTGACTCGCATAAAATATACAAATACACAAAGGCCCAAAAATACATCACACACAACTTAAGCCGGAGAGTGCTTGAGATATCAAATTCAACAAACATGAAGGGATACATGCAACACATACGGAAGACTTATACACCATAGTAATTTATGTCAAGAATTATTTTAAGTGTCAAAAGAAGTAAGCCAAACAAAGAGGACGACTAAAATATCTAGTTAAATGTAAGGACTACAACATCATACCAAAACATTTAAATAGTAAAACAAAAGCTTTAAGACACAATTTTACGTTAGACGACTCCAAAAGGGAATTGGTCAAACTAGAGACCAATTTTCTCTTCAAAATAATGAGATTAGAAATTAGGGAAACTCAAAATCAAATTACAATCATAAACAGGTACCAAACACACAGCTTTGAAAAACTAAAGCAGACACTTAGCTAGGAAGATGTTGAAAAATTAAAACGAGACCAAAAACTAGCTTACCAAAAAATAAGAACACCTTCTGACCAAGATATTGACCGAAAAATTGAGAAAGCAAAATCAACATTAGCACACCAATATGATATGAAATTGAACACAGAATGGTTCATAAATTTACCGGACGTCTATTTTCCAATAGAAAGCCAATGGCTGTTATCCCTGGGACCAAAGTTTGCTCTCCCAATAGACAACAAAAATAAAGACCTGATACATATCGTCGTAGACCTAGATCAAGGAATCCAGACAATAAAGGACGAAAAACAAAAAGACATCGCTAAAGAAAACTAAGCATTCAGACTAAGCAATTTTAAACATAACAGGAAAAACAATCAAAAGGACAAATTTATCCTTAATATTGCAAAAATGACAAAGAGAGTTGTCAAAGAACACCAAGACAAAGTAATAATTACAAAAGCAGACAAAGGAAATAAGACAGTAGTTATGTATAAAAAAGACTCCATGACAAGGTACTAAAATGATTAAATGACAACCAACCTACAAAACAATGAGAAAGGACCCAACACATCAATTAATAAAAAAGAACAATACAATTATAAACTACTTTCACAAGCAAAATTATATTGACTGGCGACAAAAATATACGGACTACCAAAAATACATAAAGATGACAGCCCACTTAGACCGGTAGCAGCATCAACAAACGTACCATTCTACAAGTAAGCAAAACACATAGGGGATTTACTCAAAAATATTACATCGGAAAAATACAACATTCACAGTGCAATACAATTAAAAAGTCAACAAAAAAACAACACAATAGACGAGGATGAGATTATAGTGTTTTTTGATGTAATGTCATTGTTCACAAATATACTAATACAACTAGCCATACAAAACATAATGGAAAGATGGACAGAAATAACTAAATACACAAACATCCAAAAATCTAAATTCAAGGAAATTCTTGACTTCATACTTATCGACATCAATTATGTTACATTTACCGACGAAATATAACACCAAATATTTGGAATGCCCATGGGCAATCCCATATCACAAACAACAGCGAACGTAGTACTGAACAAAATTCTTGACAACGCCACAGATGAACTCACAAAGAAAAACATCCACATAAAACTCATTTCAAAATATGAGACGTAAGGGAAAGGATGATCAATAAACAACATCACAGGATACAATTGACGATCGAACGAGAAAACAACAACAAAATTGCATGTCTGGACACGGATCTTTAAAAAAAACAGGGAAGGATTATATTCAAATGGTACACAAAAGAAATAGCATCAGGACGCATAATGAACTTCAATTCGAGCCAACCTAGAGGTCAAAAAATAGACACGGCGAAAAACATTATTTTAAATGCATATGCGATAAGTGACGAAGTACACAGAACACACATATTTATAAAATTAGAAACAATATTTTTAAAACATAATTTTCCTGAAAAACTAATTGACAATCTTATAACAGACACAACAAACCAAAAAGAAAACATAGACAAAGTCAAGGAAAAAGAGATACAGGAAAAACAATATATACCATATGTAAATAAATTAACAAACCGACAAACAACAATAAAAATAATACCCGACAAACACTCCAAACATTTAATGTACGCGTACAAAGCACTGTTCACGAACACAGGCTTCGTTGTTGCCGTTTTTCTGTAGTCGTTCGAGGTTGTCGGTAGAGACGGGGCGGGGCGGCAATAGTTCTATGAGGCAGCCGGAAATTCACAGCAATGGCCGCATGTCTTCTTGTGATTGAATATATGTATATGTGTTGCTGCTAATTCGCATATATGCAAGCGTTTCGGAGCGTCGAAATAGATGTTGCGGCAGCGAAGCCAGAGCAAGCAATGAGTTCGGCGCTGCGTGCTGCTGATCGCAAGAAGAATATTCTCTGCCTGCCTGCTGTGCTTTGCCTTCGTGTTGCAGTTGCAGCACACGAAGCAGCTTGGGATCGTCCAGTTCAAAAATTTTATGCAACCACTTTTTAGTCGATTTGACGCCTCTATGTATTGTATGCTTAGTGGTATAACTAAATGTTTGTAAAAATAATTATATATGTATGAATGTATGTATTCGAAAACAGACTACCTGAAGAAGACACAATCAGATGCCGAGGCGCGTAGGAGGACAAATTTTAATTATCACAAAATAAATGAAAAATTATTAAAATGAACCACAACGGCCTAATTAACTCGCATAAAATACACAAATCCTATAGCTTAATCCTTCACGAGGGTGCCGGCTGGGCAATGGACGCTGCATTTACCCCGGATTACGGGTAGTGCACTGTTTGCTGCTCCTATCTGGGGTAATGCAGTGTCTAGCTTAGGTTATGGCCAAGTCTTCCCGATTTAACATTGGGGGAACTAGACATCGAAATAACCAGAGGAATAAAACGATAGGAGGTTGTTCCCCCGAGGGAAATAACCCACGTTTGGAAGTTTTTAATGGACGAGAAAACAGATTCAGATCGGACTGGGATGTCAGCTTAAACGCCTGTGGAAGGTGGGCACGGGTGGGAGCAATTCTCTCTGCGTGACGTCAGCAAACACACGTCTGACGTGACGTCAGCAGTCACACGTCTGACGTGACGAGAGTAGGTCACGTCAGTTGCAATTCGACTGCCAAGAAATCCGAATGCAAATTGAGCCGCACAGATGCCATAGTCAATACAGACTTGGATTTGAAGAGCGTGAAATCGATAAGCAAGGCGTAAGAGAAGAGCCTTCTACGCTCACCAGAACTAGGCACCTGCTCCCCACGCAGGGAAGGGCTCAAGCGTTCAAAGGAGGGGCTGAAGGCGAAGACTCTGTACGAGGCGGCTCCAGGGATCCGAAACCGACTCCAAGGAAAGGCAGACATCTTCCTGGAGGAGAAGTCCAAGCTAGCCAGGGCGGAGCCGAGGATCAAGGAGGATTACGCGCAAAGGCGACGGGGGTTTCGCCAACAAGGTAGAGGGGATGCTTTGCTCAAAGAGGCAACGCTATGTGGAGAGCGCCGTAAAGGACGTTCCGACGAGCAAGCGGCAACGCGGGCCCTTAGTAGCTCCTTCTCAATCTAAGGCAAAACCCGGCCGTAGGATCATGATGAATGAAACATCCAAGAGAAATCTCATCGTGGCCCTCATAAATCAAAACCACGAAAACTGAAGGATATTTTTTGTTGTTCACACGTATGGACGACGAACCCACAGCTCTTTTGCCCACCTTCGATAGTGCAGGGTGCCTGAATGGGGTAAAGATCCTGAAAAGTATTGACAACCTGACACTTAGGTGACTGACGCAGAAGGTTGCCCAACCGGAAGATCTGTGCGAGGGGGCCAAGCTAGAGGTGGTAAACAGGGAGTTTATCCCGTCCATACCGAAAAGAACTCTTCCCCATTGCAATCCAAGGGCACCGGGCGCTGAAGCAACTTCAGAGACAGGATCCAGAGTTACCAACTAATGAGTGGAATGATAATGCTCCAGATCAACAAGGTGGCCGATGCTCTCCTCTATCACAAATTCAGGGAGATGGAGAAGACCATAGTGGAAGCCACTCAGAGTTTGGCGTTAAACGAGACAGAGGAGGAAGAGGAGGACGGTGATATGACGCTGACAGTCAACCCGTCTTGTGTAGTTGAGACAGACAACCAGGATGCTGAGTGTGCTGCAACTCAACCTACATAAGAGCAATATGGCATCGGTGGAGCTCCTTGGAGCAAGGGCCCGTCGACATAGCTTTGGTCCAGGAACCATGGATTGCGTCAGGCAATACAGTGGCCGGTCTAAAGTCCACTAACTACAACATTTTTTATCAACGGTAAGCAAGACTTGATCCGTCGTACTTACATTACATTACAGCACTGATGACCTGTCTGTTGTGATGCTGGAAAGCAAGGAGAAGCGCCTTCTGGTAGCATCCTGCTATATGACGCATGACATGCCCGCGCCACCAAAAGAGCTAAAGAGGTTAACGGCAGAAGCTGGCTCCAAAGATCAACAACTCATCATTGGTACAAACGCAAATGCCCACCACAGCTTGTGGGGAAGCACAGATATCAACGACAGAGATGAGTGACTCTTAGACTTTTTACTATAAACTTACCTAGAGGTAACAAACGTAGGTGAGGAACATACCTTCGTTGGTCCCACCTCGTCTAACGTGCTAGATTTAACACTTGTAACGGGAAATAGTACCTTGGTGTCTAGTTGGAGAGTCCTCGACAGACATCCTTCACAGGTCATAAGTACATTCAGTTCAAGTGCGAATTCAAACACACTCCAAACATTACTGTCTTAAGAAACCCCCGGAACACAAACTGGGTAAAGTTTAAAAAGACAGTTACCTCGAAGCTCGCGAATACGGTTGCAGTGAAATCCGCGGAGGATACAGAGAAGTACCTGGAGACTCTATCTGAGCAACTTCTGGACGCCTACTATGCATCATGCGAACACTCCAGAACAAAGAAGAGGACCAGGCCACTCTGGTGGAACCGGAACCTATCTCTCCTAAAGAACAACGTAAAATAATTCTTGAAGATCGCCAAACAAGCCAATGGAAGCTGACTTCCCTGGCTGCACTGAGGTCACAGATGCCAAAAAGCATCTAGTAGCCAAGGAGCAGCACCCGCCAATAAATTTGATAACGTCCAACAAAATTCACTGCGCTATAGACTCTTTCGCGAGTATAAGAGCACCAGCATTAGACGCAATATTCCCAGCCATGCTACAGGTCACCAAAGACGTGATCACATGGCATGCCTAAGCAATGGAGGGCCACGAGGATTGTCTTCCTCCCAAATGCAGGAAAAAGGAGCCATATGAGTCCCAAGGATTACAGACCGATAAGTTTCACCTTTTTACGAAAAACAATGGAAAAGCTGCTGGATCTACATATCAGACATGATGTTGGACGACTGATGTCAACCAACCAGATGCCTACACTAAAGGCAAATAGATACTGTACTACATTCAGCATACAGTAGCAGCCATTAGGAGAGCCCTTCACGACAAAAAGTATGCTTTCGAAGTATTCGTACACATATCTGGAGCATTCAACAACATTCAACCAACCACACCCAGCTACCAACCTCTCGATAAGGAACCTTCTAAGTTGTAGGCGAGTATAGTCAGAGTGGAGCACTGCTTCCATAGTGGAGTCCTGTTACCCCTGCTGTGGAACCTGGTAGTCAACGACCTGATAAAACGATTTGAAAGGAGAGCCCCGTAAATAGCAGCCAACAAAAGCACTTGAAATCAAAGTCGAAATCAACCCCTTTGGACATCCACGCTCACCTGACGCCAGAAAGTCACCACAACGCCTAGTTGCATCGGGAAACATGTCACTTCAAGGATACGAGCACAGTTCAATTAGCCGGGATATGATCAGTTCATCTGACTACATGATCCTTCAAACTTGGCTTTATGTTCATTCCCAGCCACCAGGGCATCGAAAGAAACGAGTCAGCGGACGGCCTGGCTAAGAAAGGCGTCAGTCTAACGAATGAAAGACTAGCATACTTGCCTGTCTCACTTAGGACGCTAGAGATACCGGCGCGTTCAAAGACCAACAGTAGGTGGCGGAATACCGCTACCTGCAGAACAGCGAAAACCATGTGCAAGGAGAGCAGCCACTATCTACTGCACCTTCCACGGAAAGACTGCAGACTGCTAGGGGGAATACTCACAGGCCACTGTATGGCTGCAGCACACACAATCAAGCTTGGTATAATCAGCAGCAGCAGCTGCAGGAATTGTGGTGAATCCGGGGCGACATCGGCATGCCATCGTTGGCATCACTGGAAGATGCTTCCAGCAGGGCACCCAGGGAACTTCTTGCCTTCGCCAAAAAACACTTCGATTCTGAAGGACTTCAAAACCGCTTAGGTACCATCGATAAGGTTCCGCACACACATCCGGATAACTAAGGGCATTTTTAGGCCCAACCTAACCTTACTATGATCGGTAGTTTTTATCGATGGCCCAAAGCCGTGCTACTGAGGGACATCACAGCAGTAACGATAGCCACTGCGTTCTGGTCCAAATGGAAAGCATGTTTCGGGACTCCCAAAACGATTTCTACCGACCACGCATACAGTTTGAGTCCGTTATTTTCATCGAGCTAGCTCAATGTCTCTTGCACATGAGCCTATTCGATTAAGCCGGCTGTCAAAGCGCTGGTATCACATAGTTTCCACGTCAACTTCTCCATGTCGTCCTCTAGACAAGTGAAACCATGGGCTTGAACAACAAGCCCCCTTCAAGTGTAATTTCGGCCAACATTTCTTGATTAGGCCGCACCTGCTCTAATAATTCCTGGTACTTGCTTGACTAAAAGCTACAGTCTCGAAACCCAACAATTCTCCGCACCGCCTTTACACTCCGCGATAAATTATCAGCCACCACGTTCTCACTACCCTTACGATGCTTAATATCAAAGTCAAAGGTTTATAGCTGTAGCGACCACCTAGCTAACTTTCCTCTCAGATCTGCCATCGACATCAGCCGCTTAAGACTGACGTGATCTGTCAAGCACGTAAAGGGCATCCCTTCGATTTATGGCCTTAACTTCCGTATCGACAGGATCACCGCCAAACAATCTTTCTCCGTGATTGAATAGTTTCGCTAATGTTTATTTATCTTCGCCGAGAAAGAGGCTATGGTATGTTCCCGATCCTCCGAATCCTTTGAAATAATACGGCCCCTAAATCGACCGAAAAATACGACTTTCAAAATCTGTGTATACAAGTGCTGGGGCTGTAGTCAACGCCATCTTCAACTTCTCAACGGCCCGTATGCCTTCCTCACTCAACACAAACTTGCCACTGTTATTTTTGAGCGATTTAGTCGGCGGTACCGCCAACATCCCGATACCTTTAAAAAATCTTTGATACCATCCTGCCGTGCCTTGGAAAGCCCGAACTTCTTTGCGTGAGCGAGTCGCTCAAATCCGCTCAATAGCTCAAAGTCCAAGCGTAGCATGCCGCCACCGTTGATAAAGCCGAGATATTTCAATGCTTTGAAACAATACTTGGATTTTTGTAATCCGATGGAAAGATTTGTTTCACGCAAGCACTGGCCGCAAATATTTGAGATGGATCTGCAAATCCGAAGCAATGATCAAAAGATCGTCTAGACAAAGACAGGGGTTCTGCTGTCCAGGATCGTCTTCTCCAGCAAGATCATAACTCTACACCTCTACAACAGCAGCAGCTACTAGCTAACGCCTCTCCCCTCTTTACATGCTTTGAGCAACTCATCTCGCGAGTTGATCAGATGATGTCGATGATGATGACGAAGATGGACACATTACTGAGTCACTTTATAAGCAATCCTGCTCCTCTTGCTCTTGCACACAAAAGGACCAATGTCTAATCTAGGTATCCGTATCTCTTTTTGGAATGCCAATGGCCTCATTGGCAAGAATCTCGAATTGGAGCTCTACCTAAGCAGCAACGCTGTTGACGTAATGCTGTTAAGCGAAACCCATTTCAACAGTCTCTCGAGCTTTTTACAGCAAATCACCCCTCCGATCGTCTGCGAGGAGGCGCTGCCATTCTAATCCGTACTCACTTGCAATACTATTTACACAGCTCAGATGCATCAGTTAAGTCTCAGACAGTTGCGGTCAGTCTCTCGACGGATCTTGGTGACCACCAGTGGCCCCACGCACTATCCATATGACATTAACAAGAGTCCAACGGCCATTGACTTTGCTATCTATGGTGGCGTTCCATCTAATGTTCTGGACATAACTGAAAGCACAGAGCTCAGTTCAGATCATATCCCGCTGCTAATTTGTATCCGTGCTGCAGCCAGCACCCAAGCTGCCAAGCCGAGGCTTCTCCCACGTGGTGCTAATATCAAAATTTTTAAAAAGAAACTTGCATCTCTCATCGGTGTGAACAATCCCCAAGCTTTTGACTGTGCTGAAGATATCGAAGTTGTCGCTGAGGATCACTTTTAAAACCTGAAATTTCAGCTATGGTAAGGCCAAAACGAGCTTTGCGGCGACGCTGGGTGCGGTCACGGCATCCGGCTGACTTGGCGGAGTTCAAATTGGCCACTGCTGAACTTAGGAATGCTTTATATGAAGCTAAATCTAATTTTTTCTTTGAGAAGCTTCTTGCAATTGACCCTGATCAAGACCGAGGCTTTGCGTTATGGAAATGTACGCCGAGACTAAAGAGGCAGCCGACACGCAAACTTCCACTGCTTCGTTGTGACGGCACATGGGCTAAATCTGATAAAGACATAGCCGAAGAGTTCGCAAATGAGTTAGAGAAAAGGTTTCAGCCCTTTGATTTGGCCACTGAACGGGAAACGGCTGATACATTAGCCTTTGTCGGCGTTGCTTCTGGACCTGACACTGACATCCCGCCCATTGACTTTGAGGAGGTTGCGTTTCAGATCAAACGTCTTAAGCCAAACAAAGCGCCCGGTCATGACGGAATTGATGGAAAAGTGGCTAAAGCGCTACCGGAGGCAGCCACTGCTAAGCTGGTGTGCATATACAATGCTATGCTGAAGTATGCTATTTTCCGTGGCCAATGGAAACACGCCAACGTTATTATGATCCCGAAAAAGGATATCAATCTCCGATCTGCTGATGCTTATCGACCCATCAGTCTTCTTCCCACGTTTTCCAAAATGTTCGAACGTTTGCTCTTGAGACGTTTAATGGCAGTTGATTTTTTTGATCAAACAATCCCTGATCACCAGTTTGGGTTCAGAAGTATTCATAGTGCTGTTCAGCAGACGCATCGTGTGGTTAATCATATCATGTGTGCCTTCAAGGAAGGTAATTACTGTTCTGGCGTTTTTCTGGACGTTAAACAAGCTTTTGATCGTGTTTGGCATGATGGCCTCTTTTTTAAGCTCAAGCCCATCCTTCCCCCCGCTTACTACCGACTACTCCATTCATTTCTTTTGGAGAGAACATTCCAAGTGGATGTCCGGGATACTTAGTCTACCTCAAGAAGGATGCTAGCTGGAGTCCCTCATGGGAGTGTGTTGGGACCTATCTTTTATACCATCCTTCTTTGCGCAGCCGGAGGACTCTTACTGCAACTTATGCTGATGACACCGCTTTCTTGGCAACTAGCTCTTGTAGAAGGCATGCGTCCCTGTTAGTGCAAGGGTTCTTGGATGAATTTGAAGAATGGGCCTCAAGATGGAACATAGCGGTCAATCCTTTCAAGGCTCAGCATGCCACTTTTTCATTAAATCGTCTCAACACGACTCGTTTGACTCTCGACGGTGTTCACATAAGGCATTCGGCTAACGTTAAATATCTTGGTTTGATCCTAGACCGACGGCTAACTTGGAAGCCCCACATTTTGCGAACGCGTGCTGCTGCTGTATCCAAGTGTCGACAGATGGAATGGCTGCTTAGGCCAAAGAGTGGGCTGTCACTTGCAGCTAAGGTCCGTCTATTCAAAGCTATCGTGGTCCCCACTCTTACTTGGGGTATCAACAGCTGGGGTACCGCATGCTCCTCCTCCCTTCAACTTATTGAGTCATGTCAAAGCAAAATTGTAAGGCGCTTAGCGGATGCCCCTCCGTTTGTTCGTAACAGCACTATCTATAGAGATCTGCGGATACAGCCAGTCTGTTCAGCCATTTCTAACTTTGCTTCACCTTACCGGGACAGACTAATTATCCACTCAAATGTACTAGCAGTTCGTCTGGCTAGACCGCTTAGGAGACGTCGTCTGAAAAGAATTCATGCAGCGGATAATTGGACAATTGGGCGCTCACCTGTGGGCCGACTCTTACCGGATATTTAGCTCCGTCGTTGTTGTCTCTTACACAAAATACTTTCTACATAACATAGCTACGGCTAACTATTTATTTTAATCCTTTTCCCTCCACTTGTTCTGAGGGTCTGTTTGTTTGTCTCCTTTGTGTTTAACTTAAAAAATGTGAAAGTATGTTAAGTTATACGAACACGTTAATAAATATGTATCAAAAAAAACGACAAGGACATTAAACCGCCACAGAGTTATTACTCTGTCCATCAGACGTACCAGCCGTTGGGCCGCATTGCATAATCTGAAAGGCATAACTCGGAACTAGCACAAAGGTCTGCCAAGAATCGTGAAAACACAGTTACTCTCTTCGATTATACCCAATCTCAACAATTTGTCCACTTCATCATCCACAATTTTTTGTATGGCCGGAGATAGTGGCCCCACCAATTATCTTTGAACGCTTGGGAACCCGCTACCAAGTCTATTGTTTCTTCTTATAGGTCTTCACCAACCCTGCCTTATCACTTACTCTTATCACTGCCTCTAATTCTGCTCTAGCTTCCTTGAAAAACTCCCAAGAATCCAACTCTCCCTGCCCCACATCTTCCTCCTCAACCCTATATTGCTCCATCGACCCAGCCAATAGCTCTTCTGAATGGTCTTGGGCTGAGATGTGTTTCACCGGACCTAAAACCGATGTTGCGAGATTGAAGACTCTCCAGAAATCCACACCGAAAAAAGAACTTTGCTGTTTATAAGGGCATATGAAGTCTGTATCCCTTCAGATGTGACTGGCAGATCCACCCGGCCTATAACACTATGCAACAATTTTAAAAAAAAGGATGGATCCCAAACATCTAGAATCCATTTCTTGTGTAAATACGGTCGTTAAGACTGAAACAAAAATTAAAAAAAAATATCTGTTGCCGTTTTCGATCTTAACGAAAAAAAGCTGAATTTTATATTTCACAAAGTACCCTTACGTAATGTCGAATATCTTCGAAACTAGTGAATTGATTGATGATTAATAAACTAACATTTCTAAAAGCAGTATTAAATAACCTATAAACCACCAATGTATTAGTTTGCATTCGGATTATTCGTTTGGGCGCTAATTAAGGTTAAAATGGAAATTGGTAATCAAAAACACCCATTTAAAAACAAAAACTAGAAAAAATAAAAGTTCTATTTAGGCGCGTGTCATACAAAAATTCTAATTCTAATTTTTTACTTAAGACTTATAACTTTGTGATTTGTTTATCGATTTTGATGAAACGACTTTTATTTTCTTTCTAGATTTAAATTAGGAGCCGGAATTTAAAAACTGTTTTTTTTTTTGTATAAGCCCGTTTGAAGTCTAGCTTTTATTTACTTGTGGAAATCAACAGAGGTAGGTAACGCATTTTTGTGGGATTTGATTTTTTGAGTGTTTTACGCCATGGGGAATTCTTCATCCTTGCCTTCTTGGCTATGGTTTTTCATTTCAACGTACCTTGCTCATAGAGCCTATACCGGTTTAGCCTTGTATTAAGTATTTCACAATTAAAATTAAATAATTGAAAAAAAGTAAAATATGGAAAAAATATATAAAGAAAACCGCATTGTGAAGGAGCATTCCCTGAGTAGTTCTAGAACTTTAGGCATGTTAGGCAGAACCACATATGATTCTGTGTTCAACATAACAAAAAAAAAAAAAAAAAAAAATCCGTCGACATGGCAGCCAACAACACTAACTCCGTGAAACAACACCTACTTCCAGAACTATATTAGCGTCAACGATATCAATCCCACCACTCCTTACTATTTCGACAACACCGCTATCAACATTCCAATTATCTCGAACACCCCCAAACATCACCAATATAAACTCCAGCATCACTAATATCAACTCCAGCATCACCAATATCAACTCCAACATCATTGACATCATCTACAACATCTCTACGACTCACACATCATCCACAACATCACCAAAATACAAATGTCAACTCCAACACACCAGTAAAAGAAAATAAATTCTGTAGTTCGTGTAATGTATAAGTTAACACAAACAATCCAAAATGTGTCCGGACGCTGACACGCTGACGCTGCAGAATAGCTGTGCGCTGCAACATAGTTGCCCGTGACACCCGACACCAACATGCGCACGCCGAGTGGCCAAGCCAAGAACGGTCACGAGGCGCAATGTCAGCATTCTGTCGGTGCCGCTGCTTAAGACCCTGGGCGTCGAGGGATAGCTTTAAGACTTTAAATATTTAGTTCATAAGTAACAACCAAACGGCACTGTTGGCCTAGTAAAGATTTACTCATAACTCACAATAACCCGACTTCGTAAATTGACGCCCAACGAAACTCGAGCCCGCGATTTAAATAAAAATCTGTTTAACAACAGGTAAGTAATAAATTCGCAAAATCCAACATAAAGTCGTCAAGCTTCGCTTGCGGCAACGCACCACAAAGTTAAATTTAATACTTCAAAAATTAACTAAACTTGTCGAGCCAACGCTACGATAAGTTTGGGCGAAACACATAATATAAAAAAACGATTTATTATTAAAATTGTTACAAGTCGTCGAGCCAACGCCACGACAAGTTTGTAAAAAACAAAAACACAATAAATACAATTAATTGCCATAAGTCGTCGAGTTAACGACAAATTTATACAAAACAATTAAAATAAATAAAAATAATAAAAAGCTAACGCCACGTCAAATAAGTGCAAAGCCATTAATTAAATAAAACACAATTTATAAAAGAAAACAAAAATAAAAATTTGAATTCAACAAAGCCAACGAAAAGAAGAAAACAGAAGTCAACGCTAAGAGGAAATCTGATGTCAAATACATACATCACCTTCCAACAAAGTTTAGCAGAAAAATATTCATGTAAGTGAGAAGTTCATTTTGTTGGTTTATGAATAAATACAAATTAATAAGTGTCATCAAGGGTATAGTGGCAAAATTTATAACTTAAACAAGAAACAAATCTGTCATTAATAATCTGTTAATAAACATTGAAGTAACTGTCTTATCCAGCAAGAATTAGATACAATGCGGCAGGGCGAACAGCCCTTGTTAGTATATTTCGATGAGATCGAGAAAAAATTAACATTACTAACAAATAAAACGATAATGTCCCACGATATAGCAACCGCAGCAGTTCTCAATGCAAAATTCAGAGACGATGCACTGCACACTTTCATATCTGGATTAAAAAAATCTCTAAAACAAGCAGTGTTTCCTGCCCAACCACGAGACCTACCAACTGCCTTAGCATTAGCCCAAGAAGCAGAAGTGAACAACGACCGGTATATGTTTGCAGCAAATTATGCAAAACATATGGATGAAAGGTCA
This sequence comes from Drosophila maculinotata, assembly GCA_035045305.1. Taxonomy (NCBI): domain Eukaryota; kingdom Metazoa; phylum Arthropoda; class Insecta; order Diptera; family Drosophilidae; genus Drosophila; species Drosophila maculinotata. The sequence goes on from JAWNPD010000022.1 coordinate 416,683, forward strand.
CAAAAAACTGAAGGACATCGGTCCCAAGGGTGGTGACAGGGAAACCCACCTAACAATTCCCAAAACAACTCTCAGAGAAATCCTCAGAAAAAAAGACACAATATCCAGACAAATGACCATGTTCAGGGCTATCAGGGTAAAAATCCTCATTATAATAAAAATCAGGGAATCAAAAACCAAACCCAAAATAACAATGAAGCAAGTGGTTCAAAAAGGGGCAGCGTTCAAAGACAAGGCTCAGAGCCGATGGAAGTCGACTCTTCACGTTTCAGACAACCAATGAACCAAAGGGATCAATCTATGCGAACCGTACAGTCCGAACAGGACTATGACGAGACAGCCGAATTTATAGCTGAAGAAATTGACGAGGAATTGTCTGATGCAGAATCGTGCAATTTTTTAGGGGAAACTCCCTACTCCCGTACATCACACGCACAGTAGCAGGGAGAAGGATTAGATTACTTTTAGATACAGGAACCTCAAAAAACTACATTAAACCACTACAAGGGCTAGCACACTTTGTACCAGTAGAGACCCCGTTCCAAATAAAATCAATACACGGCCACACAAAAATAGAACAAAAATGCTTAGTACACATATTCAATACCAAAACAAACTTTTTCATTTTACGCAATCTAAACGATTTCGATGGCATCATTGGGCTGGATTTATTAAAAAAAATCTATGCAAAAATTACCTTTAAACGAGATAGAATACAACATAAACATGGTTCAGAACCCATTTTGTTCACAAAATGCCAAAATGTTAACTTTATAAACATCGACGATACAAACGTACCGATCGCTGTTAGGGAAGATTTTAACAACATGATCAAACAAAAAGCCTTTGCGAACCCCAATGAAGCCCTACCGTATAATATCAACACGGTGGCCACCATTCGCACTGATGGAGAACATGTTTACTGAAAACTCTATCCATACCCAATGGGTGTCTCCGACTTTGTCAATGCGGAAGTTGAACAACTTTTAGCAGATGGCATAATAAGACAGTCCACATCCCCCTACAATAACCCCATATGGGTAGTCGACAAAAAAGGTGTCGACGAACTCGGTCATAAGAAGAAAAGAATGGTAATTGATTTCCGAAAATTAAACCAACATACCATTGATGACAAATACCCTATACCCTCGATTACTACAATATTATTAAACATAGGAAAGGCCCAATATTTCACAACATTAGATTTAAAGTCAGGCTTCCACCAGATAGAACTAGCGGAAAGGGATAGAGAAAAGACGGCTTTTTCCGTAAACAATGGAAATTACGAATTCTGCAGACTCCCCTTTGGGCTTAAAAATGCCCCCAGTATATTTCAACGGGCAATTGATGATGTCCTACGGGAACAAATCGGGAAAACTTGTTACGTTTATGTTGATGATGTAATAATATTATCTCCCAATAAAGAAGAACACGTCAAAGACGTTGACAGAGTCCTTAAGACACTGTACGACGCAGGCATGAGGGTCTTTCAAGAGAAGTCCAAATTTTTCAAAAAAAGTGTGGAATACTTGAAATTTGTAGTGTCAACAGGCGGTATCACTACCTCACCCGAAAAAATACAGGCAATAAAAAATTTCCAACCCCCGTCAACCTTATTCAATGCTACGATTGCAAAACCATTGACAGACATCTTTAAAGGTAAAAATGGCAAAATAGGTGCCAATCACTCCAAGAAAGTAAAACTTGAGTTGACAACAGAGCAAGTAAAAGCATTTGAAAAATTAAGAAACATCATACAGTCAGAAGACGTTATGCTTACATATCCCGACTTTACCCAACTGTTCGATCTAACTACGGATGCTTCAGGACATGGCTTAGGAGCCGTGTTGTCACAAGGTAAACGTCCAATTAACATGATTTCACGTGCCCTACGCGGTAATGAGGTAACAATGGCTACAAATGAAAGAGAACTTCTTGCAGATGTGTGGGCATTACAAAACCTACGCAATTATCTCTATGGTGTTAGAAAACTAAACATTTTCACTGATCACCAGCCACTGACAAGCACCATGTCAGAGAAAAACCCAAACCCCCGATTGAAAAGATGGAAAGCATTTGTAGATGAACACAACGCACAAGTATTTTACAAAGCAGGAAAAGAGAATCACGTTGCTGACGTCCTTTCACGACAACATATAAACGCCATAGAAAGTCTACCAGATTCAGATGTTGCTACTGTTCATAGCAAACAATCCCTTACCTATACCATAGCAACAACTGATAAACCAGTTAACTGTTTCAGAAATCCTTATTGAACAAGCAGATTTTCACTCTGTAAAAACCCTCATAACCTTCAAGAATAAAATGAGACATATTGTTCGATTCTCAGATTACGAATCTCTTTTACATACACTACATGATTTGATAAAAACAGACGTTGTGAACACAATATTATGCGAACTCCCAATATTGGCTAAAATCCAACATAGTTAGTCGAGTCATTTCCGTCAACCACATTTAGACATTCCAAATATCTCGTGGTAGACATAACCAACCGAACTGAACAGAGGGAAATCATGACGGTCGAACAAAATAGAGCCCATAGAGCAGCACAAGAAAACATGAAACAAGTACTTCGTGATTATTTTTTCCCAAAAAGGGGTCACTTAGCAGCAGAAATAGCCGCAAACTACAAGACTTGTTCCATGTCAAAATATAGCCGCCATCCAGTAAAACAAGCCTTGGGAAAAACCCCAGTCCCATCCTATACTGGAGAGATTCTCCATATAGACATTTTTTCCACTGACAAAAAAGAGTTTTTTGACATGCATTGATAAATTTTCAAAATTTGCTGTAGTTCAACCAATTGATACACCAGCAATCGTAGATATCAAGGCACCAATACTACAACTAATAAACATATTCCCTAAAGTAAAAACAATATACTGTGACAATGAAAAATCATTTAACTCCGAAACTATAAAGTCTTTAGCAAACTATTTTGGAATCCAAATATCCAACACACCTCCTTTGCACAGCACCTCAAATGGGCAAGTCGAAAGATTTCATAGCACCCTTGCAGAAATTGCACGCTGCATGAAAAACGCTAGGCAACTAAACGATACCGTAAATACCATCCTTCTCTCAACAATTGAGTACAATAGAACAATTCACTCGGTTACAGATAAAAAACCCATTGAAATCGTACATGCAAGCCCAGTAGAATTTGAAGCAGAAATCAGGGAGAAAATGCAAGAGGCTCAGGAAAAAAAATTTAAACAAACAAACGTAAACAGAAACTACAGGGTGTACCAAGTGGAAGACAAAGTATGGCTTAAAGCGAACAAGCGACTAGGAAACAAGCTAACACCATTATGCTCAGAGGAAGTTATAGAGGCTGACCTAGGCACGACAGTTCGTATAAAGGGGAGGGTGGTCCATAAGGACAACATCAAGTAATGAGGCCTTCTTCTACATTATTAAAAAATGTCTTAAGTATTAGGGTATAATTCAATAAAAATTCTTTAAATTTTACTTTATAGGTTAAGACAACTACTGTTCACAATATTTTTGACGACTCTCACTTTGGTTACCGACGCTCTGAAACTTAATGACTACTCACACTCAGATCACATAGCCATAGTGGACGGCGACGTGACAATATGGGACGAATATGGGTATTTAGGACATACAACTAACGTGACATTGTACAGAATCTACGCGGACGAGACCAGACATACCTTGGACTTTTTCGTTAAAGAACACATGAGACACCACGGATCTCGGACGCATAGAAACGCTACTGGCTACTATTAAAGTTCATCACCGGCATACCCGTAGTATAAATATATTAGGAACAGCACTAAAAGTTATAGCAGGAAATCCAGATTTTAATGACTGGGAACAAATCAGATTCAAATAGGGACAGCTAATAGATTCAGTAAATGACCAGATAGAAATAAATACTAAAGTTCAGGTTCAGCTTAATCAAATTACAAAAAATATTAAAAAAATTTAGGGTTTAGACACGGAACATCTGTATGAAACCATTTTAGCTAAAAACAGAATAATAATAACAGATTTGGAAAATTTAATACTTGTTATAACTTTATCAAAAATAAAGTGATCAGCCCAGTCATCCTGGATGATATCGATGTTAATGAAATAACAAATGAACATCTCACAAATGTTAGCATATCCGATATCTTAGAAGTAGCTAATATCAAAACATTTCAGAATGAAAATTTATTGTACTTCCTTATTAAATTTCCGAAACCTAAAAAAACTTGCAAAAAAATTAAAGTTTATGCAGTTCAGCAAAATAGTAGAATTCTAGATTTCGAAGATGGAAATACGGTCGCTGAGTGTGGTACAAAGGCCTTCGCTGTCAACGAATGTGACTCATCTGTGGGCAGCACTTTCTGCAAAAGATCACAAACCTCAACTTGTGCCCAGCAGCTGATAGCCGGAACTGTCGCACAATGCTATACCCAACCGGGCCATCTAGACCCAGTTACCGTGATCGATGAAGGAATGATTATCATCATCGACGTCATAGACGAAAACGCGATCAGCCAGCAGGTACCGGAACTTACTTATTAACATTCCAAGACAAGGCCTCTCTGAACGGAACGGTATACGTCAACCACTACAAGATGCTGAGAAAAAAACCCGCAGTATCAGCCTTGGCCCAGGTCAATATCACCAAGCATCTCGAACGACTCAGTTTATCTTTCATCCATGACCTAAGCATGAAGAATCTTTTAAGTATAAGTAATTTACAAACTAAATTACTTTGAAGACCGATTCTAAGCAGCTGTGTCACTCTGATCATCGTCTGCGCTATTTACGTCATTACTCATCTTATTCGTCGACGTCTGAAGATCAAACGCCAAGCCCAGCTGGCGGAAAAGTTAAAACTATCTTTCCAGAAACCCGAGAACGGCCTTAATCTAAGTAGGGGAGGAGTTAACACAAACAATCCAAAATGTGTCGCAAGACCGGACGCTGACACGATGACGCTGCAGAATAGCTGTGCGCTGCAACATAGGTGCCCGTGACACCCGACACCAACATGCGCACGCTGAGTGGCCAAGCCAAGAACGGTCACGAGGCGCAATGTCAGCATTCTGTTGGTGCCGCTGCTTCAGACCCTGGGCGTCGAGGGATAGCTTTAAGACTTTGAATATTTAGTTCATAAGTAACAACCAAACGGCACTGTTGGCCTAATAAAGATTTACTCATAACTCACAATAACCCGACTTCGTTAATTTATACATTACAATCTCAAAATGCAGCTCGCATTTGATATCGAATGCACACAAAATGCATGTGTTCTCATCTTGAAATAATGCCGTGAAGCATATCTCAAGCGGCTTCAAAACCGCAGAAGCATATTCTCATTCGAGAATACGCGAGAGAAGCAGAAGAAGGTTTGATTCCTCTCATAAACAATATTCGAGTTGTTCATACATCTTGTAAGGTGTACATGTGATTCAATAAAATCACAGCAGAAAACATTTTGACTAGAATTATTAGACAGAAGATACATATAAATACATATACTCCACTCAAGTTTCATGGATTTATCTTAATCGCTTTTAAAAGAAAAAACATTAATAAATGTCATGAATACTGTTTTAAATAGACATTAATATCAGCCCTTAAATCATATAAATCGAATAATCCAGCAAAAGGATCCAGCTATAGCAAAGAGAATTTGTTGAGCTCATCAATAGCAATAAGTGATTTCCTTACACTGGATTTCAAGAATTTTGAGCTTTTAAACTGATTAAAGATTTTGGGAGTCAAAACTCCAGCATAATCAGAAATGTGTTTGGGTTCGATGAGGAAAATAATTTAACCACTAGTTCACTTTATCTAAAGGATAGCGAGCAGGATAACCATGTCACCATTTTGCTTTTGGAGAGCGATGGACTGGCGGATTTTGTATGGATAAAGAATTTATCATGTTGAAAAATATAAATAGGCTTCTTAGATTCCAAGTAACATCAAGCGAGAACCAGATTTACTTCTGCAACACCTGCCTAAAATATTCCCACGACAAGAGACAGCACGAAGAACAATAATTTCGTTGTGGCAAAATAATCGATTAATTGCCGACTCTAGAAAGGCGAGTCTAAGTTTTATAAATTTTTATCGTTGTTAAGTTGTTTCCTTTGTAATCTATGCACACTTCGAGTGTTTATTCACATATGCATGTACAAAATAAAGAATATTATAATGTTATTAACAATTCACAGTCATGGGCTCACCCTAACAAAATTGCCTATCTCACTAAGCGCTTGGATAGTTAAAGTTGTTAATGTAAAGCGCCTCTGAAGTCACCGCTGGAATTCCATCATATACAAAATTTTGTTTACGTGCGTCGCGAAAAGAGTGCACAGACAAAGAAGTTAAGCAATTCCCTCCTGCAAAGGCCTGCATTCTGCATCAGGGGATATATGCATTTTGTGAAGGTGTTATTTTATGGTTTGGTGACCTGCGAGGAAGGCCGCCAGAAGCCGCAGTTTCACCTTAGAAAGATTAGACGTCTTTCTGTTTATGGAGGGTTGGACTAGCTTTAGCTTGTCGTAGCTCCTGTCTTGCATGCCAGTAAACCTCCCTCTCATTTTTCGTCCACTTCTCTACCAAGGATTTGGTCAAGGCCCTACTGAGCCGGCAAAAAAGGTTCAAGGCCAAGTGGAGGAGTTGCAGAGCTGGCTCTTGCCAGCTCGTCTGCAATTTTTTTTCGGGAAATGCCGGCATACCCAAAGCCCTAGCAAAGCAGTACACTGTTTCTTGGTGAGAGTTGTTGAAGACAGTTCCAACAATCTAGTACCAACTTAGAGCTTATCCGCCACGAGGTGATAGCTTTTATGCTGCTTGGCTATCTGAAAAGATATTTATGTCGGCTGCGCGAATTCCCTTTGAGCGAATGATTTTGGAGCAGAACTCGATGGCGTGAACCTCAGATTGAAAGACACCATGGCCCATTGCAATCGAGATTCTGGTATTGGATCCTGTGATACCCGCATTAACTCCTTGGTCTGTTTTTGATCCATCTGTGAACCACTAGAGGCTAACGGACCACTACAAGGGTTGCCATTTTCTTATACACTTTGGTCTGTGATAAGAGTTCTAAATTTCGACCCGAAGCAAAGTTCCGTGATCTTTAGATCTTTCCTATCGCAGATTTCTAGTAGTGGTGTCCAGTGTAGATGAAATGTCTCTGGACACAAGCATGGCATTGATCCACGCTATAGCAGAGCTGTCAATATCCCTGCGAGCCAACGCTCTGGATATTAATTGGTAGCCAGTGTTGTCAAAAGCACCCTCGACGTCGAGAAAAGAGCACAAAGCAATGCCTTTCTCTTCGAATGACTTTTCCAACTTGTTGACTAGGTAATAGAGAGCGACCTCTGTCGATCTGCAACTTATGTAGGCAAATTGAGTGTGGTGTAATGGTTAACCCTCCTCCAAAGAAGGGCAATGTATCGCCAAACGAAGCTCGCCATAAATAAGCCGATTAGTGGGTGATTGATAACCTTGAGTGTTGCAGCAAGGCCGGAAATCTCTGATCACCCCCACGGGCTTCTAACGATTTTACCTTGTTATGATCGAGGATTACACCCGATAGTCTGTAACCCCGCCTGTGCACGTGAAGCGGAAGCAGAAGAAAATGTTCCAGTGCAGCAGTGGTTCGAAAATTTACAATAAGTAGTGGAGTAGGTAAAGCACTTTGATCAAAAACTACCAAGCGCACTGCAGGGAAGAACTGCAAAAGGGTAGATGGCGCTATCGATATATCGAATATTTTGTTTTGTGTCCCACTATCGATGGTATTGTGACACTATCCATAGTGTCCCGTAATTTGTATACCCTGAGCCCATTGAAAGTGCAAAAGTATGTAACAGGCATAAGAAAGCATCTCCGACCCCATAAAGTAATATGTTTTTGATCACTATTAACAGCCGAGTCGATTAAGAAATTTCCGTCTGTCCGTCCATTCAACTGTGAATATAATATATTGTCAATGCAATTTTATTTTCTTGTTTAGATATGACATCCCGTTATCGAGTTGAAATTATCGATAATTGATCGATAAATGTAGATTCCAGACCTGACTTTTTTGTGCATAACTCGAAAGTTATAAGAGGTAGAGGCACCAATAGTGGTATGTATGTTGTCGTAAAGCATACAAAAGAAAATAGTAAAGAAATTTTTTGAATAGCTCTGCCAATCTTCTAAAATTTTGAAAACAAGAATTTTTTGAGGCATAATTTTCCGATTTGGCATACCCACACATTTGCCATCTTATGTCCTACAAATTTCATTACGATCGGACGATACGCAAAGAAAATTTTTGAATACAGATAAATACTAATGAATGAATGAAAGACCTGGGTTCAGGGTTAATCTTAGTCGATCACTCTTGACTAGAGCACCCGTACTTGGTTTTTTTTATAAAGCGAGAGATATTGAACTGCGGCTTGATGAGCAAAAAAACTTGCTGCCGTAAATTAATTACATAATAGGAAACTGGTTACTACGCCACGTAAACTGCAAGAGTCTTACTCGAGAAATCATTTACTGCAAAAGAATAGTTTTTAAATTTTTTAATTTTTCTGGTGGTAAAGGTCCTTAAGATTTGCCTTAATCATTCACTAGTTCAAAAAACTTACAACTTAATTTGCGGCGTACTTTAGCATTTATGAATACAGGTGCAAGCTTAGCGCTAAACTTTTAAGCAACGTTGCTTTGAACGAAATTACATGCATACACGCAGTTGCCGCTCTGATGTTGAACTGCTCTGCAACGCAGGTTATAAATGCGACCGTTTGAGCTGTGGGCGTCAGATACATGAAACTTTGCGTTTTGTCTTGCAATCTGTAACTCCTCTGGTTGTTTTAGTGGGTTATCGTCAGTTATCTGTTAGTACTACCTCTGGGACTCCAATCGTATAAAACAATTTTTTTTTCCAAGAAGTCGCAAATTAGAGTGGCTCTAATTTTTCTAAGAGGATGCAAGCCGTGAAATTTAGTGGTCGACTATGATGAGTATTCTAATATTTCCACTTTCAATCTGGAGTATGGTTCTAAAATATCCAGATATATCTTTTAAAAAGGTTTTTAAGACTCCATTGGTTGGTAGTAGAGCGCTATTTGGGCTTTTAGTAGACCAGCGGAACGGAAAAATCTAATATATATTTTCTGATATGCTTAAATATTCCGGTCCAAAAATTATTTTTTTTATGCATCCTGTGCTCGTTACAAAATATCTTTGGTAATTCCTAGCGGAATCCAAAGTAAACCAATTATCAGATTCTTGAGCTGCGTCCCCAGTAGCGTGTTCAATGCGTTTATATACAAAGTTGTCAGCGATCTTAAGGTTTCGCAACTTTAAATAATTTCGTTGGATACGCTGAATGAAGTTCAAATAATCGGCTGAATTAAATTCTTCCAACGTAAAATCAACTAATAGACCAATGTCGTTCAATTCATACATAGCTGGTTCGTTGCGTCGAGAAAGAGTGTCTATAACGACGCACTTGTAAAAAACAATTAAGAGTGCTCTAGTCGAGAGTGCCCGGCTAGGATATACCCTGAACTCAGTTCTTACATTCATAATTCTTTATCTGCATTCATATATATAAACACATACACACACACACACACACATAAAAACACACGCACAGGAGTGAGTGACCGAGTGAGTAGACGCGTTCTTCACGGGGCTCCAGCAAACCCGCTTTCTCTCAGGGTACGCTGGGCCAGTCCACTGCGAGTGATAGATGGATGCCTCAGACTGCTGCCAGCGACACTTTGTGCTGTTTGCAGCCGCGGAACTGTGCGCCTGGACGCCAATTGCCAATTATCCAAATTGGAGCTGCGCAAGCAGACTGTCTTGGCAAACGGACGCCTGAAAGTAGCAGGAACCGCTTATTGACGATCAGAGATGGATAGGTCGCTCACCTGGAGGGCCGCGCCCATGCGGAGGACCCATGTTATGAGGAGGGCTCGCTATTCGGGATTTGGAAACCTGGATTGCAGTAGCTTGAGCGTTTTCGTTTTCCTGTTGGTAAATATGGCGCTTTTGTCTTGTTTTTGTTCTTTTCTGCTCAAACACATGAGCAAGACGGAAAGCCAACACAGCTGGTTGGTTGTACAGCGCTGCCAATTCGTCCCGAGCTGCCAGCTGCGAACATTTTCTAAGCTGCGCTCGAAAGTATGCAACACTACCTGGACGCCGACCTGATAGTGAAGGAAGCGCGCAAAATTATGCTGTGCTTTCGAAGAAGCTGAAAAAGCCAAAGCATCTTATAGGCTTATTTTCAAACCTAACTGCTGGAATGCTGTTAGATGGAAAATCGTACATATGGTCAAGGATCCGACCAAGTCAACCCCTGCCGCTCTGCGGTGTACCAAAATAGGGGCACTGGCGACCGAATAGGAGCGGTTAAACTCCCAACGGTTAAACGCCAATGGGAAACCTTTGGCCACCGCTGGACCCATACGAGAGGCAGCAGCAAATATAATATACGCCGGCTTATACTTCCTGCCCATATACCCACACTGAGCCCAGTAAGTGTGGGCACGACCAACTGGACGCCCCCTTATGACCTCTACAGCTATGGGCTGACGAGACAGGCATTCTAGGACCTGAATAAGTGGACTGGAACTCTACCGAAATGGCTCCTGGGCTAATGTCTGTCTTGCCCCCGTCCCGCTAAAACCATGGCAGGCCTCCGGAAACGATTGTCGCTTGATGCCATTTAGTTGGCCGAGTAGGCTCAGTTGAGAAATCCTGACCAACACTGATCTGGCTCTGAACTCCGTCTCTCATAAGGAACGGAGTCAACCCTCGCGTGGACCTCACTCTATAGAAAGACACCCACGGGATCGCAAAGGTGACTGCACACCACATACGACAACAACGGCTCGGAGTTGGGACCCACTTACATAATGAATACAACAAACCAAAAAACCATCATCCACACGGATGGAAAACAAGGAGAGGTAGCAGGCCAGGAGACTGACCCATTCGCCAGACAGTCACGCATGGCAACAACACTGCCAGCGAAGGAAGCGATGCCCCAGCTCATGTCACCATTGCATGAAATGGAAGACAACGTGACTCCTAAGAGGCCTAGAGACCCATCAAGCCCCACAAACAAGCCACGCAAAACGCCACCAAAGAAGACCAAAGCAAACAGCAGTGCAATAGAGGAGCTTGGCTCGATCCTGGATGAGCTTCTGTATATGGTCAACGAGAAGCAACCGGCAACAAGACACATCAACCAGACGACCAAAAGCATGCTTAGCAGAATGAAGGAACTGCAGGAGGCCGCACGCACACAGCTGAACGATAGCATATGCCTGAGATGCCAACGAAGTGGCGAAGATGCCAATCATAATGCGCTACCTACTGGCGAGGGCACAGCAGCCAAGCCCAGCAGGGACATGACAACACAAATCATGGAGATCGAGGTACGCAGCAAGCCTGCAATGCCACCACCACAAAAAGCACTAAGAGCCGGCCTAAAGGAAACCAACCGACAGAAGCGCCAAAGCCCTAATAAGGCAAACAAGACGCCGAAACTGCAGCGCCAAACAAATCCCCGCAAGCAGCCAGATGTCACAGCTTCGACACAACGCAATGGGGAAAAGAAAAAGTGGTTAGAAGTAAAAGGCAAGCACACCAGACGCAAAGAGACAAGGCGGCCACCGGACACAAATCCATGCAGTGCCAAAATGAGCCAAAGTGCCTTCTCTGTACCAGACAGGGCACCTGTGCGAGCAAATCTGCGCACTCTGCTTTTAGCAGGAGCTGCCCGGAGTACAGGAAAGCCCTCAAAGCACTCCAAAATGTTTAAGGTCCTCCAACTTAACCTTAACCACTGCAGAGCTGCCCAGGACCTGCTCGCACAAACAGCAATCGACGAGAAAGCCGACATAGTCGTCATCAGCGAGCCGTACACCCCCAAACAGGAGGGAGTGTGGCACCAAAGTATGGACGGCGGATCAGCACTCTGGAGCAGTGGCCAGGCGCCACGCCAGCTAATACATCGGCATGCGCGGAAAGGGTTTGCGAGGGCAAAATGCGGCAATATATTCGTGTATAGCTGCTACATTGCACCAAGCATTCCCATCCCAGAGTTCGAAGCCATCATCGAGGACATCGCACAAGATGCGCGCAGCAGATCCCCTGTGCTGATCGCTGGCGACTTCAATGCATGGGCAACGGAATGGGGCAGCAGCAAAACAACACCGAGAGGAGCAATACTGCTTGACACATTTGCATCGTTGGACATCTGCCTGCTAAACAGTGGCAAAAGGAGCACTTTCAGCAAGGCCGGCCGCGAGTCAATCATTGACCTGACCTTCGTGAGCTCAGATCTGGCGCGGGACTCCTCCTGGCAAGTATCTGACCTGTACACGCACAGCGACCACTTCGCCGTGATAACCACGATAACCCCAGCCGGAAACAGGCCAACCCAGAGAGCAATGCCTCACATTGGATACAAAGTGGACACACTAAATAAGGGCAGGCTTCACTCCATGGTTGAGGGGCTCAGCATAAGCACCGACGCAAACAGCTCAGCAGAAGCGATAGCAACAGTCATAACTGCCGCATGCGACGCAGCAATGATAAGGGTCCGAAAGGGAGGCAATCCACGCCGGCCTGTAGCCTGGTGGAACGATGATATCGCCAAAGCACGCAGGGAGTGTCTAGCAGCAAGACGCAGGAGTCAAATGGCTAGGGCATTGACACTTTTTGACCAGCTGTGCGAGGAATTCAAGGCAAAGAGAAGGGCTCTTAAAGAGGCCATCAAGCGAAGCAAATCCCGGTATTTCGAAGAGCTCTGCGATGCTACAGATGCGCAGCCTTTCGGAACTGCATACAAGCTAGTGTTGGGAAAACTAAGCAAGCAACCAATGCCAACGTGCCCACAGCAACTCGGATGCATAGTCCGCATACTATTCCCACGACAGACACCGGTGGATGAACAGCAAGTGCAGACACTCGGTAATGATGTGATCACACCTACAGATGCCGACGAGGTGCTGTCTATCGCAGCAAAACTGAACCCGAACAAGGCTCCCGGCCCAGATGGCATCCCAAATGGAGTTCTAAAAGCCATTGTCGCAGCACACCCCGGCACATTTGTGGACCTGTACAACCAGTGCATCACCGAGCACACTGTGCCACGCAGGTGGAAGCTACAGAGACTGGTGCTCATACCCAAGCCTGGGAAAAAACTGGAAGATCCAGCCTCATACCGACCAGTGTGTATGCTGGATACTATGGGCAAGATATTCGAGCGGATTCTCTGCAACCGCCTTGAGACAGAACTTGCCGAAGTTAACGGCCTTTCGGAACAACAATACGGCTTCCGGAAACACCGCAGCACAACTGATGCCATCAACGCGGTCATAAAGATAGCGCGAGGAGCAATCCAAGGCACGAGATGGGCAGGAGGCACCAAACAATATTGTCTTGTCTGCACCTTAGACGTAAAAAACGCGTTCAACTCCGCAAACTGGACGCGAATACTAGAAGCCCTCTCCACGAGACGGATCTCCCAACACCTCATCCAATTAATAGGTAGCTATTTTCGAGACAGAGTGCTACTCTATGACACTGATGACGGACAGCGGCAGTACATGGTCACCGGAGGAGTCCCACAAGGATCAGTCCTTGGGCCGCTACTTTGGAACGTCATGTACGATGGGGTACTGCGACTCTGCCTACCCGAGGGCAACACAATCGTCGGATTTGCGGATGACATCGCATTGGTAACGGTGGCCAAGAAGTTGGAGGATGTGACAGAGAAGAGCAGCGCCGCAATCGACTGCATTACCGACTGGCTGATACAGAACGGGCTCACACTGGCGGAGCAAAAATCAGAAGCGGTGCTGATAAGCAGTAGGAAGCGAGTCGAGAAGACGGTTTTGCGGGTCGGCTCCTCTACGATAGAAACCAAGCCTGAAGTCAAATACCTTGGCGTAGTACTAGACCACAGACTGACATTCAAGCAACATCTTGAATACACCAGCCGTAAAGCAGCCATCGCAACGACAGCCATTAGCCGATTAATGGCCAACACCAAGGGGCCAAAGCAGCGCAGCAGGAAGCTAATTGCGGGAGTGGTCACCTCAACCATACTATATGGCTCGGTCATCTGGGCCCCAGCAATGGCCATACCAACATATAGCAGAGGTTGCAAGGCATCCTACAGGCGTTCTGCGCTCCGGGTCGCCACTTGCTTCCGCACTGTTTCTGAAGCCGCCGATTTGGTGGTGGCAAGCATGATCCCACTCGTCCTGCTGGCAGCAGAAAAGCGGAGCGGTACATCAGCAATCAGGGAGATTCGGGAGAGCACCATCACCCAATGGCAGACAACGTGGGACACCTGCAGCACGGGTAGATGGACCCACAGACTCATTCCACAGTTGGGACCATGGCTGCGTAGGCGACACGGGCAGATGGACTTCTACCTCGTCCAAATGCTGACTGGGCATGGATGCTTCAAGGCATACTTACACCGGTTCAAGCATGCAGACGATCCATACTGTGATTACTGCGGAACCGGTGTGACAGAGAATGCAGAGCACGCCATATTCCACTGCCCACTCTATAGGAGCCAAAGACTCCAGGCAAGAGCAGGGAACTCCGACATCACCCCGGAGAATATCGTCATCCACATGATGGCGAGTGAGACGGGTTGGTCTACCATTGCCAACATGGTGGCAACCATACTGAAAGATATGCGCCGAAGGGAGAGGAGCCGACGCGGAGAACATGAGCGTGAGCGGCCAGCACACTGCTAACGGCCGCCATCCGCCCCGCGATGTATTGCCCAGCCGTAGTGCCGTGGGTGCGGATCCTTCTTTCCAACTGTCCACTATGCATTCTTCATTCTTTTATTAACCTTATACCATTCTTCCCTTCACATTGTTATTGTTCTAATAAAAAAAAAAAAAAAAAAAAATAAAAACAAAATAAAAACACACGCTGCTACTGCGAACGTCATGCAATTGCTTTGCTTCTTCCATTGGCACAAAACTATGTTACATTTTATCGTAAATAACTTCTTTGTTTATTGTCCGATCGTTATGAAATTTGTAGGACATAAAGATGGCATATAAATATGTGAGTATGCTGAATTCGAAAAAATTTGTCGATTTATGGAGGATTGAATAACGTTATCAAAAAAAAAAACCATTTTGTACTTTTGTATGCTATACGAAAATATATATTGTGAATAAGGTGCCTTTAGCTTTTATAGCTTTCAAGTTATACCCAAAAAAACACTGGTCTGGAATCTTAATTTATCGATAACTTTTGAACGGGAAGAGATAACGAAAAAAATTATAAACTACGTGAACCTTTGTTCCAAATATGAAGTCTCTAGCATGTGTAGTCTCTGAGAAACGCGCGTTCATACAGACGGACAGACGGACAGCCAGACGGACATGGCTAGATCGACTCGACTATTGATAGCGATCAAGAATATATATTCTTTATGGGGTCGGAGATGCTTCCTTATGCTTGTTAAATACTTTTGCACAAAACCATAATACCCCTTTTTTCCATTTTTAATGGGATCAGGGTATAAAAAGAGAATCAAGTATACTGAAAATCTCTGGTTTAACAACGATATTAAAAAGGCTATTTTGGAAAGAAATTATGCAATTAGAAAATGGAAACGGTACAAAACTGTTAAGAGAATTAGCTACCAAACTTATAAATTCTACCAAAAGTTGCTATTACGTCTCGAAATTTAAAAGTGCATAAAATCACTAAGCATACAACACATAGAGGCGTCAAATCGACTATAAAGTGGTTTCATAAAATTTTGCAATCATGAGCACCCAAACAGCTTCTTGTGCTGCGACTGCGACACAAAGGCAAGCGCAGCAGGCAGACAGAGAATATTCTTCTTGCGATCAGCGGCACACAGCGCTGAACTCATTGCGTGCCCTGGCTTCGCTGCCGCAACATCTATTTCGACGCTCCGAAACGCTTGCATATATGCGAATTAGCAGCAACACATATACTTTATTCAATCACAAGAAGACATGCGGCCATTGCCGTGAATTTCCGGAGTTTTTAGTCGATTCGACGCCTCTATGTGTTCTATGCTTAGTGATAAAATACAAAAAAAAAACATGGATAGAACTTTAAATATAGGATTAGGAAAACAGAAATCGGTGCTTAAAGACCAATTAGACGTTGATGATCTTAAGCTTAAGTTTACACAAGTAGCTGTATCTGAACCTACACAAAACATTTAGCTAAATTCTGTACTTTATAGAAACTGTGATAATAGTTTTAATTTTATGTGTGTCAGTCTTTGTGATGTTCTTGAGTGTATTTATTTGATTAAGTCTAATGCTAATTGGTATCGATGACCTACACCCTAAATTTCTCAAAAATTGTGCTTTCAAAAATTATTTATTTTATTACACATATTATTTACACCGCTCTTACTTCATCTTCTTTCCCTGATATTGGAAATAAGCTAAAATCATTCCAATACTTTAGTCAAATAGCGGTGAATACAGACCAATTTCTATTTTACCATACTTGTCTAAAGCATTTGAAAATTTAATGGCAGCACAAATTGGCAAATATGCAAATTTGCATAACAACAAACTTCTAAATGAAAAGCAATCCGGCTTTAGAAAAAGTAGGAGCTTTACTGCAGATATTATTAACATAAGCGAAGGCATTCGACAGCATATGGACAATAATTACGTTTTTGACACTAATTGATTATAGTAAAGCACTTGACACAGTTGACCACAACATACTATGCACTTAGCTTCGCAATCTATATAATTTCGCAAGTACAGCAGTCAAGCTCTTGTCATCATACCTAGCTAATAGATACCAATCAGTGGTTTCGTCACATAAATGTTCGTCCCCTGTTCATATTAAGCGTGGTGTTCCGCAAGGATCAGTCCTTGGGCCGTTTTAGTTTACAATTTATGTCAATAACCTACCTGATGTTGTGTCTGAGTGTAAGTCCAAATGTATGCTGATGATATCCAATTTAATGGCAGTCGTCCGTTATGTGATATTAATGAATGTGTAGATTTATGTAACCGAGAGTTGAGTAAAATAAAAGTTTGGGAAAAAAATAACGGACTTAGTCTCAATCCAGCCAAATCTAAATGTCTAGTTATAATTTAAAAGAACACTTACATTACTCAGCTAGAATGCCTAATGATAAATGACATCCCGATTAGCTACACTGAGCAGGTCAATAACCTGGTATTTACTTTTAATCAAACCCTTAAGTGGAACACACATATAATCAAAGCTGTCGGTACAACTTACGGGCTATTGAGAATATTGTCTTCAACTCAACATTTTTTACCAAAAAATATATTACTTTCAATTGCAAAGACATGTCTTATGCCTACTCTCATGTATAGTGTAGAAGTGTTTGCTAACTGTGATGTCGCTAGTAAAAAAAAAATTAGTGTCTGTTACAATAACACGATATATTTTTGGTCTGAGGCGGAACGTTTCATCACGTTTCACGCTATGCATTTCAACTGGCTGACAGGCATTTTAAAGATGGATATTTCAGAACCATCATTTTTTTTTGCACAAAATACTGTTTACGAAAGAGCCTGAATATTTGCATCAAAGACTTCGTTTTTTAACATCTGCAAGAACAAACAATATTATATGCATAACTCTGAAAGACACTTCTTCATTCATGCTGTTCGCATCTGGAATCAATTTCCTCATGCTCTAAAAACTATAAGTAGCGCCACGCAATTTAAAATAAAACTTAAAACACACATACAGGAAAATAACTTAAATCTAAAAACCAAACTAACAATCATGAAAAAACATGTAATAGATATAAAAATAAATAATCAAAATTATAATTAATTAAATGTTTGGATGAAAGAAAAATCTAGAAAAGTTACAATTAAACCATATATATGTTTTAGTGACTTTAAGCTTTAGCTTGTAGAACAAGGACGAAAGTTCAATAAATAAATAAATAAATACAGTAGTAAAAAATATTTCAATTCACGTATTTTTGGAGGTGTGACCTTCGGGTTTTACATTTTACATTCACATTTATATGCCATCTGTTCTACAATTTTCATAACGATCGGACAATAAACATAGAAGTTATTTACGATTCAATGTAACATAGCTCGGGGCCAATGGAAGAAGAAGAAGCAAAGCAATTGCATGACGCGCGCAACATGCAGCCAGCAGCTTGTGTTTGTATGTGTGTGTGTGTCTTTCTATGTATGAATGCAGATAAAGTATTATGAGTGTAAGAACTGGGTTCAGTCTAGTCGGCCACTCTCGACTAGAGCACTCTTACTTGTTTCGTAATGCACCTGTTGTGCATCTGGTAAATTTTCTGAAAAAAGTAATCAATTCTAAGTGGGGTGACATTACCTCGACTTTTTTGATTACGTTGGCGGTTGAATCAACCGTTTAAGATAAACCCCCATTATGGACCGGGCTTTTAATATTTGGATCGGGATATCCAGTTTGGATTTCAATTTTGAATAAGAAAAAAAAATACAAGTAAAATGCAAGTATAATTTTAATAGTTTTTGTTTATACATATCTAGATTGGCGATAGCGATTGGTGATCAACACAGTAGTTTCCTCTTAGGACGTAAGTGCTTACTAAGAAGCTCGGAAAACCGTTAAATTAAACTTTTTTGTTTTTCATCCGATCTCTACAAAACAAAATACTAGCAACGTGTTTTGAAAAATTTGGAAAATCCGGAAAATTGTCGCAAATTTTTTGAAAATTAAATATTTTTTTCCATTCGATCGGGTTCAAAATCAAGATCTATTAGGAGATTCCATAAAAATTATATTTACTTTTGGTGGAAAATATTTCCCCCTGCGTGGAAATTGGGGTTGTCAATTTTAAAACTCATTTTCAAAGCTTTACGCAAAAGACTATAAGCAACGTGATTTTAAATTTTTTGAAATCCGCTTACAAAGTTGGAATATGAACTGTAGTGTGACATTTTTTGTTTTGTTTCTAAATGATTACTAAATGGTTAAGTTTGTCCATACAATTATTTTATACCCCTCAGAATTGTTATTAAATGGGAATTCGTCAAAAAATAAACAAATTTTAATTGTGAGTTTTGATGCTGCTTCACAATATACGTTTTTGTTATGCAAAGCAATTATATATATATTTATTCATCATCAATTCACAAAACATCTGTGAAATATCGATACCTTTCGTCAATCGATTTTTTTTGCAGCCCAGTTGTCGTCCCAGTAATTCCAGACGAAGTTTTTTGTGTCATAGGCGCAAGCAACAAAACAATTTTACTTAAAAAAAATGTATTTCATTAGAAATAATAAAAATAGCAATAAACAAGTAAGAGTGCTCTAGTCAAGAGTACCCGACTAGGATATACCCGGATCCAAGGTGTTACATTTACTTAAGTTAAGTATCGGTATTCATACATTGAAACACACACACACATTAAAAAACAAACTGCTGGCTGCGCACGTCATGCAATTGCTTTGCTTCTTATTCCATTGGTTCCAAACTATGTTACATTGAATCTTAAATTACTGGTTTGTTTATTGTTTGAACGTAATGAAATTTGTAGGACACAAAAATTGCGTATAAATGTGCAACTATGTAAAATCCGAAGGTCATACTTCTTAATATACGTATTTTTCAAATTCTGGGACATCGGGGGAGGTATCCAACAAGTAAAATAATATTTACTTGTGTATGCTAAAGGAGAATATACATACCAAATTAAGTGCCTCTACCTCTTATTACATTTAAGCTATACCAAAAAAACATTGATCCGGAATATTAATGTATCGATAACTTTGAACAGGTCGAGATATTGAGAAAAAAAATAATGAGCTTGTATTGAGCCGGCAGTACGAGAACAATAATAAACTCTATAGTTCTTATGACTTTCAAGCTATGCCCAAAAAACACTGGTCTGGAATTGAAATTTATCAATAACTTTTGAACAGGACGAGATATCGAAAAAAAAAACATAAAGTTGATCTGACCCGGCAATTCGAGAACTTATAGTTCAAATATGAAGTTTCTAGCTTTTGGAGTCTCTGAGATCAGCGCGTTCATACAGACGGACAGACAGACAGACGGACATAGCTAGATCGTCTGGGCTGTTGATAGTGATCAATAATATATATACTTTATAGGGTCGGAGATGCTTCCTTATGCCTGTTACATACTTTTGCTCAAAACCATTATACCCTTTTCCCCATTTATAATGGGATCAGGGTATAAAAAGTATTGAATGTATATATTAAATACTCAGATATGTTTTCCAAAACCATTCATAGTCCCCTGATATAGTTTGATTCCCTTTATTTTTATTATTTTTTTTTTTTGCAATAATACATATGTAATTAGAAAAGATTTTTAATTGGACATCTAAGTACAAATGCAAAGTTGGGCATCTTTCATAACTGTATGGTAAGTTTGTGAAGGTTTTTTTCTCCTATTAGGGCGGAATCGAAAGTCGCTTAAAGTTTAAACAATTGCGTTATACGTTATCAAATTTGTATGCTTAGAAGAACAAAAGCAAACATTTAAATCAAAAATCAGAGCGGGAAATATATAGTAAGGTTAAGTTACAAAGTTAAGCACTGAAATCGCGTATTTCTCATTATTAAACATTTTGCATTGTAGCCAATTTGGAATATGAATATGAATGTATAGGCTATATATGTATATATACGTGTAGATTAAGCGATTTATATTTATAAATGCTTAATGGGGCTTCAGGATGTGTATACATATGTATGAGTGTGTGAGAGTGTCATTAAATGCTTGTCAACCACACAGCGAACCCATCCTTCCTCAGCTGCTTCTCTACGAGAAGCCGCCCGATGAGAAACCGCCGGGAGGAGGGTATTATAATTTTGGTCACAAGTTTGCAACATATAGAATGAATTATATATATTCTTGATCAGGACGACAAGGCGACTCGATATAACTTTGTCCGTCTGCCCGTCTGTCTGCCGGCTTCTACGCAAACTGGTCTTCCAATTTTGAAACTATCTTGATAAAACTTGGTACAGATGCTTATTTCTGCTGCACGCATATAATATTTTGGAATCAGCAGGATCGGACCACTATAGCATATAGCTGCCATAGGAATGATAAGATAAACAAATAAAATGTTTGGCATTATTTAATCACGCTCACAAAAGTTCATCAAAATCGGACCAATTGATCTAATAGCTGTCATAGGAACAATCTGTTGACAAATGAATCGTTGTATGAACAACTTTTTTGTTTCTCGAACTATCTTAACCAAACTCTAAAATTGCAAGTTATGTTATATTTAATATATATATATATATATATATATATATATGTATATATATATATATATATATATATATAAATATATATAATAAATTTGGTTAAAATCTGACACCTATATCTTATAGCTGTCATAGGAACAATTGGTCTAATACATTGATTTGAATAAGAAAATTAATTTTAAAAGTAGCATTGTCATTCACTTTTTGTATAAGCAGGAGTGTTTCGGAGTGCCCAAGGTAGCTTTTCTTTCTCGTTATTAAAAAAGCTAACAATATTAGCACACATTTGTTCTTAAAATCTTTTTGTTGGAACAAATGTAAACATACGATATTTCATTTCAGCGCGGGTACACTCTGTTCAGACAGGTGCAAATGCAAACGTTCAATTGACACATTTTGCGTTCATTATATTTTGACGTTCACACATTAAGGAGATATTTTTAAACCCTAATCCCATTAAAAATGGGGAAAAGGGTATAATGGTTTTGTGCAAAAGTATGTAACAGGCATAAGGAAGCATATCCGACCACATAAAGTCTATATATATTTTATCACTATCAATAGCCGAGTCGATATAGCCATGCCCGTCTGTCTGTCCGCCTGACCGTCTGTCTGTCTGTCTGTATGAACGCGCGTTTCTCAGAGACTACAAAAGCTAGAGACTTAATATTGGAAATATAAGTTCTCGTTGTGCCGGGTCAATACAAGTTTATCATTTCGATATCTCATTCCGATCAAAAGTTATCGATAAATTTCGATTGCGGGCATAGCTTGAAAGTCATAAGAGCTAGAGACTTCATACTTAAATTTAAGTTTTCGTACTGCCGGCTCAATACATCTCATATCTCAACCTCAACCCGTTCAAAAGTTATGGATAAATTAAGATTCCAGATCTGTGTTTTTAAGGTATAGCCTAAAAGTTATAAGAGGTAGAGGCACCAAATTTAGTACGTATATTCTCCTATGGCAATCGTAGCTGTAGAGGTATGACCTTTGGATTGTACATAGTCTCACATTTATATGCCAATAAAGACGGACATGGCTATATCGACTCGGCTATTGATACTGATCAAGAATATATATACTTTATGGGGTCGGAGATGCTTCCTTATGCCTGTTACATACTTTTGCACAAAACCATTATACCCCTTTTTTCCCATTTTTAATGGGATCAGGGTATAAAAAGTGATTAACGATTCAATGCACCATAGCAGCCAAAATACACACCTCACTCATTTCTCTTGACTTTTCAAGAGCATTTGATCGAGTGGGTGTCTATACAATAATAGAGCAACTAATAGAATGGAAATGTGGCCCAAAAATTTTAAACTATGTCAAAAACTTCATGCAAAAAAGAAAAATAAAGGTCAAAGTCGGAATACACACATCCATCACACTACCATTAGAAAACGGCATACCACAAGGCTCACCAATCTCTGCTATTTTATTACTAAAAGCCTATAATAAACTAGCCAACATAATTTCAACACACAAAGAACTTAAATTTACTGCACAAACCTCAACAAACAAAAGAACATTACACACAACCTAAACCATATCCTTAAACAAATCTCAGAATGGGGCTCATACCTCTTTATCCCCAACAAAATGCAAACACTTGCACATTTGCAAAAAACACAAGTGCAACAGCATAATAACAACTAATAATACTACAATTCCTCTTGTTATCTCACTTAAAATCCTTGGATTAACAATAAACAGTAAATGTTCTTGTTTAGCCGGCTCGAGGTCGATAAAACCACAATTTGTTTTGTTTTTTATATTTTGTTCCGATTTATTTCGACTGCAACAACGGCAACCGTCTTCAGGGAACTACGATTAAAACGTTGAAATAAAATCAAAGACTTTTAACAAACATTTTTATAAAACAAAATTTTTTAAAAAAATTAATAAAAAGGTACATTTTTTACACGTCTTCACTGCTTGGCGTGAATATTTCTAAATATTTCTTGTAAATAGGTGTCTGTATATAGTTTTCTGTGTCTGTTTTGTAATTGAGTCTTCTGACCGGTGGTACGTTTATTATGTGTAACATTTCGAGTGTAAATCGTTTGCTGTAGTGTGGTTCCTGTTGCAGTATTGTTGTTTCCTCGAAGTTTGGTGAGTGTCCGCTCTCTGTGCAATGTGATGCAAGTGCTGTCTTTTGTATTCGTGTTTGGTGTCCTAGCTTGATGTCAGATTTATGTTGTGAAATTCTTGTTTTTAATTTTGATTTTGTGGTTCCAACATATAATTTATTGCATATGTTGTTTTCGTCTCCTTTGCATGGTATTTTACATATAACATTATTTTTGTCCACTTTTATGTGGTTGATTTAAAATAAACGCAATGCTTATCGATATCTATCAAGATCGTAGTAATTGGCAACCTTGATGCAATGGCATCGCCATATATCGCATCGACAGCCGTGTATGTGGTGAATGTCAAATCAGTCCGGTTGACAGGCCATTTCGAATGCAACCCTGGACTCAGTCCACAACAATTTCCGGCTTTACTTTTATCGATAGCCTTGAAACGTGCAGACGCACATTTTTTAAACTCCCGAAAACATAAATTTACACGTGGCCAAAATTGTTTGAAAGCCGTTATCCAGCCATACGGACCCCGTTTATACGAAGAGGAAGCCAAGCATTTATTGGCCAGTACAATTGTTGCTGGCGAGAAAGCATCGGATCGGCCGATTTAACCTCAACTACAGGTACGCATGAGTGTTCGATGCCTGCGTAAACGCTAATGTACAGTTTTGGTAGTGATCTAGGGCCACATCGGCAGTGACGCAGTGAAACGGCAGGGCAGTACCGTGCGCATCGCTTTGCAAGCAAGCGCCCCATCGCTTGAGTGCATCGCTCCGTATTGTACCCACGCTTGCTCTTCGTAAAAGTGTACCGCTCCACGTTGCTTATACGCATACGATGCTTATACGAGTGCAGTGCAGCGGATACACCAGCGCATTTTACAAGATGCCACCCGTACCGAGTTAGAAGCGCACTGCAGTAGTATACAGCATAGCACTGCAAGTGAGTGCTGCGACAACAACTCTCAACTCCCAGTACGACGATTCGTGCGCAGTCGCCTCCTGGTGTACCTGCAATAGTCTCTGGTCGGACACCCAGTACATTACGCCCCTTCACACCCAACGTATGTTTGTTCAGGGCCCGGCGGATCAACAGTGTCATTCCACACGTGGTGGCAATCACAATCGTTGGCCCAGACTGGCGTATGATCAACGAGAGTTCTTAAGAGGACACCCCACAAGTATTTTGTAGCATTAGATATGATTTTGTTAACGTTTTGAAATTCATTTAGCTAATTATATTCTTAATTTTGTATGTGTCGCTCTATTTGCTTGTGTGAGTGGTATCTTCTGCATCCCCCTCCAGCTTCATCGACCAGCAGAGAGTACGGTATAGCCGGGTAATTGGATACATGAATCCAGAAAGCACATGCAACTAGCGCACTAGAATGTAGCGAAGACCTATTGGTGCTTAATGGTGCACATCTTTCCCTTTTCTTAATGTTTGAATATACATCGGCGTATAATTTCATATACTTGATTAGAATTTCAAGATGCGTACATAGTAGAATAGCCTTCTGCTAATTTATATTGTTAGTTTAATAATATAAAACACGATGTACTGTGGAAAACTTATATCGAATGAAGTCATGATCGTATTGTATTAATCTAGTTTTACTTGTGCACCTTCGGTACAGCACATCCCATTGGTATACTAATGGGTAAAAACAAGAACATACTATGCTTTTACAGGTAGGGCGGGTAGAGAAGGAAGAACAATTCCACCTCAAATCTTCCAACACATCAATAAAATACATAATTCACTCAGTTCTCGTGGTCTGTAATATCTCCAGTTCCTGACTCAATTCTGTCTTGGCTTTGGTTATGAGACGCGTGCGCATTAGGGAGCAAAAACTCACCCCAATTTGCCCTGCGCACAGTGGAATAAAGAGACAGAGTACGCTCCTGAAACGTCACCGACAACGTGTTACACTCTCTAGTATTTTTGATTTTGTGTTGTTAAAAAAGTTGTATTGTTATTGTGGGCTTGTGGGCTATTTGTATATCCTCTTTATTGTAGCAGTCAGAATTTTGGAGATGTTCAGATAGAGACGGTACATAGGTTACAGATTTAAAGATTTTTGATGGTTGTTTTTCTTTCAAGTCATTTGATCTGTATTTTTGTATTAGTGATTTTATCATCCATACTGGGAAATCAATGTTCGGAGTGCTAGGATCTTCGTGCGTGCTGACTCTTGTTGCTCTTTGTTCTTTAGCGTCTGCACTAGTTCCTCTCCATCTGCAATATACTTAAAGAGAGAGAACTTTTTGTTCTCTACTGGCAACGCAAATTTCGGACCTTTTAAAAGCAACGCTTTTATGTTTGGCGGGAACTCCACATCTGTTTTGTTTAAGCACCAATCTTCGTTGTTGTTGTTAGTTAATATTTGGTTCCGTTGTTTTCGTAGACTGTCGTGTTTTCGTTCTTGTCGTTCTCTGAGTGTTGTTGTAAGTTTTTCTGAGACGCTCTTTTCGCTCTCATAAAATGCTAATGAGTCATCACTGCTGAGTAGCTGTTCAAGTTTCATTTTTAATTGCTCCATATGTTCATTTTTTGTTTTTAGTATATAATGTTTATGTTTAATCAGCAGACTCAGTAATTGTAAATGAAATATGGTCGTGTGTCTTGTAAGCGTTTTGTATATGTCAGTTGGTATGTCACTCTCAATGTCATATATTTATTTATTTATTTATTTATAAAAGACAGCTTAACAATGTGCAGTTAAACATAAAAGACTATAATACGAAAGAAAAATCTGCAGTATTGGCAGCTCTGACACTAGGGACTGATTTATTGGCTTCTCGAGCCGCTATGGTCCAACTCACAGCAAGATGTGTTCAGACAAAACCAAGTTAAAGTTAAAAATATAAAATAAAATTAAAATTAAATAAAGTCAGAGAATTCCCTAGACCATCTCTAGAGAAATCCAAGAACACCTGAAGCTTTGTTAGAAATGACCGTTATGTGACAACTAAAGCATAGATTCGGAGCAAAAAGGACGCCCAAGTCATCCACCTTGCCTAAACGTGTTAAGGGAATATTGTCAATAGTGTACTCTAACAAGTACGATTTTCTACGGTGAAATGTCATAAAATTACATTTCGAGATGTTAAGTGGTAGACGATTTAGCAAACACCAATTGTTAAGGGAATTTAAATCCTGTTGGAGCAAACTTGAACTCAGTGAGTATTTAAAGGATAGACAGAGTTTGAGATCATCTGCATACATTAGTGCATGAGAATGTGACAAGGCGAGAGGAAGATCATTTATGAACAAAATAAAAAGTAACGGCCCCAGATGGCTACCTTGTGGGACACCAGACGTTACTTTAATATGTTTCGAAAGCGAAGAGTTAAAGCGCACACGCTGGTACCGATTATGAAGATAAGAGGTAATGCTTAGAAGAAGTTTGTTACAAAAGTGCAAATGACGCAAATTGAAAAGAAGAAGATCGTGGTTAACTGAATCCAAAGCCTTACTAAAATCTGTATATATGACGTCCGTTTGACAATATGTTAGAAACCCAGTGTTTATTAAGGTTGAGAACTCTAGAAGGTTGGTTGACACTGAGCGCCTTTTGACAAATCCATGCTGTGACTTAGAAATCAGAGGCAGACAAAATTGCTGCAGTTGAGAACAAACAATTTTTTCAAATAACTTAGGAATTGCGGATAAGTTAGAAATGCCTCGATAATTTGATATGTCAGCCTTAGACCCTTTTTTATGAATGGGACTAATAAAGGACTCCTTCCACACTTGAGGGAAATCGACAAGCTCGAGAGAACGGTTGAAAATAAATAACAGAGGCAAAAATAGCGAGTCATCACATAGTTTAAGGACAGCACTAGGAACTTTATCGGGACCTACGGAAAAATCATATTTTGAAGTTTTTAGATATGATAAAAGGCAGTTATAATCAATGAAAGGTGGAACGATACCGTTAGAATGACCTTACGAGAAAGGATATGTCCCAAATGAGTTGGAAGATGAGGAGTAGCAGAGTTGGAAAAAGGATGCAAATAGATTTGAAATATCACTATCATTATCAGCAGACACATTATAAAACAAGTAAGAGTGCTCTAGTCGAGAGTGCCCGACTAGGCTATACCCTGAACCCAGTTCTTACATTCATCAAGTTACATTCTTAATCACACACACATACAAACACAAGCTGCTACTGCGAACGTCACGCAATTGCTTTGCTTCTACTTCTTCCATTGACCCAAAACTATGTTACATTTAAATCGTAAATAACTTCTTTGTTTATTGTCCGATCGTAATGAAATTTGTAGGACATAAAGATGGCATATAAATATGTGAGTATACTGTGTAAATCTCGAAGATCCAGTCATACGTATCAAAAATACGTGAAATTTTTTTGTACTTTTGTATGCTATAGGAGAATATATATTGTGAATTTAGTGCCTCTACCTCTTGAAACTTTCAAGTTATACCCAAAAAACACTGGTCTGAAATCGAAACTTATCGATAACTTTTGAACGGGTTGAGATATCGATAAAACTTGTATTGACCCGGCACTAGGAGAACCTATATTCGAAATATGAAGTCTCTAGCTTTCGTAGTCTCTGAGAACCGTGCGTTCATACAGACGGACAGACGGACGGACAGACGGACGGACATGGCTGTATCGACTCGGCTATTGATAGTGATCAAGAATATATATACTTTATGGGGTCGGAGATGCTTCCTTATGCCTGTTACATACTTTTGCACAAAACCATTATACCCTTTTTTCCCATTTTTAATGGGATCAGGGTATAAAAAAAGAGATGAAGGAAACTGAGAAGAATTACGTTTGGAGTTAACAAACTTGTTAAACTGCCTTGGGTCACGTTGAAAATTGAGCTTGCATTTAGACAAATAATTATTATAGCAAGATGAATTTAAAAGGACAAATTTGGAATATTTTGAAAAGTCAGACTGCGACCCTGATTTCTTAAACTTTTTATAAAGGCGTGACTTAACGTTTTTAAGGTTAGTCAACCTAGGGGTAAACCATAATGGACCTCTCTTTGATATTGGCGGACATATTAATGGAACACAGTTATTGAACACTTTAAAAATTGCACTATAAAATGCATTTGTAGTAGAGTCAATGTCTTGATATGCGTACAAAAAGGACCAATCTATCTGCGATAAGGCAAGGTTGAGCGAGGAGACATTAGCCTTGCGGAAACAAAGTGTTTGCATGAGCGGTGTACAAGATTTTAAGCACAAAGGAGACGGAAGTTGGATTACAATCAGCAAAGTTGGATGATAACTATCTTCAGGGACACTTAGAGGAGAGACTCTAGTGACGATAGAGGACGGGGTATCGGCCAACTGGTCCACAAACTCGTTTTGATCTGAAGGGAATAGTTGATTGGGATAATTAGAGGGAGTCCAATATATGTTGGGAAGATTAAAGTCACCCAGAACAATTAAACGGTCGGAATCCTCCAACAAGGACATAACAATTTTAAGGCGTGCCACATGCAGCATATAAATTGAAAAGTCAGTTTTGGGAGGAATATAAGAGCAGGTTATATAGATGTTAAGAGACTGAACTCGAAGCTTTACACAAATGAATTCTAAGTTATCTTGCCAGTCACAAGTTATGAGTTGCGAAGGCCAGTCCGATCTGACAGCAATCAAAACCCCACCACCGCGACGGGAAGGGCGATCCGCTCTATATACAATGTAATCATTAACAAGAATCTCGTGATTTGAAATGGACGCGTTAAGCCATGTCTCTGAGAATGCAATGACATCAGCCTCGAAAGATTAACTATCAATGTATAGTTGGCGCAGTTTACTGCACAGGCCCCTAACATTCTGGTAATATACACTAAGAGATGTTATTAGTTTTTTTGAAGCAGAGGCTGATGAAACAGATAGAGATGGAATAATACCAACACGGTTCTTGGTGATTGAAGAACGGTTGGTGAAAACGTGACAAATCGTGTGTTCCGGCCAAGAAGAGGGATCAAGCAAGCTTTGGCCATATTGATCAGGGACAAGTATTTTAAAAGAAGAAATGCTCCTCTCAGACTTAAAGCTAAATTTTTTAACAATACAGTCTGAGATTCTATCAGTTTGTAGCTTAGAGCAAATATACTGCCTAACATGATCCTCCGTAGCCGAGGGCATAAGACGTGAAACAAATATAGATATAAAAGGTGCTACAGCAATAAGTTGTGACGGGGCTGTAAAGCTATTTCCAGGTACGGTAGATATGGCGTTGGATGATACCAGAGCGGAATCATTAGTCATCCCGGTGGCATTCCTTAATGTGGTACTAACGACACCAAAACCGGGCACAATAGTTGCAGCAGCCGTAGTAGCAGTTATAGGTGCAATTGCATCATCGGTGGTGGAAGAGGATGTAGAAGCAGTCGGTGGGTTCAACATATACAAAGACCCAGATTGCCCTGCCATAAGAAGACCAGATGCAACGTCGTCCACTAATATATCTCTTGCAGATGTTAGTGTAGAGTCATGCGGCATTAAAAAATCCGCCTTATTAGTTTCCACTGGGAGAGTATCGACAGGAACTTCAGCCGTGTAGAGTCAACGCCACATCATCCAGAGGACACTCAATCAGAAGTGTAGGTGTAAAAGCCGGTGATGCCAACGATTCAGACGCTGGGAGAGACACGAAGTAAGTCGTTATAGAGAGATTGCATTTCTTTCGTTTAAGCGATTCATTCAACACTTTAAGAGATTTAAAGTGAGATTCCATTTTGGTAAACTTAGCTTGAAGGTCACGAAAACCAGAGCTAACTGATTCAAATTCCATATGAGGTTGTCTCATGAAAGTTCTTATATCAGCCTCGATATGCCTGCAGTTTCAGCAAGTCCATTTGAGGCCGCTACCCACATGTCCAAAATCAGCACATCCGGTGTGGGCCCTATTATCACATAGCCAACAGTAAACACAAGATTGCCGAGAGGTAATCTTATTTTTAAATACACATCGTAAGGCACAACAAAAGCTCATGATTTAGTTTGAAAATAATAAGAAAAAATAAAAAAATAAATAAGTAAATAAATAAAATAGAATAAAATCTATAAATAAGCTAAGATTAAACTGAACCAGATCCAATAATATAGCCAAACTCTGTCTAGCGAACAGCTGATAGAATTTCTGTATGTTTATAAGCAAAGATACTAGCTTAGATCAGCGACGGCGCTCGAAAGCTCAATGTACGGAGGTTTAAAGCTTATAAGAATATCTTATTGCAACTGGTACTGTTTTGAATAAATTTAGGAATTAATTTAGATTTTCTGCATTTTAGTAAGAATTTTATGCTAGATTTAAGCTTAATTATGTGTTTTGATAATAATTGAAATTTATTAATTAATGTCCTAGAGTAGTAGTTACGCTTGATGTTTGCATATATCATTTTGATTAAGTTTATGATATGTGCTCTCGGCATGCCCTCCGATTTTATTGACCTCGAGCCGGCTAAACAAGAACATTATAATTAAAAAGGTCGCTAAAAACATAAAATTTAATAAACAATAAATATAAATGGACATCACACATAAACGCCCTAATACCATCACTATCTAAGAAATTGAACATCATTAAATGCCTAACTAGTGCGTAATTTAACTGCAACACAAATACCCTACTACACGTCACCAAAGCAATTAAAATTTCAAAAATTGACTACGGTCTCTCCCTATATGGGCACACACCGAAAAGCAATCTAAACAAATTAAAAACAGCCTTTAACGAATCCATTCGAACAGCCATTGGAGCAATCCGCTCCACACCCATAAATAACATGATCTTCGAGCCAACATCCCCACAATAGAGCTTAAACGCGATCACCTCACAGCCAAACTGTCAAAAGCCCTTCTAAATTCTAAAAATACACATCTCCAAAAATTAACCAAAGTTCACAAACCTAACAAAAACAAGTAAGAGTGCTCTAGTCGAGAGTGCCCGACTAGGATATACCCTGATCCAAGGTCTACATTCATTGAAGTTATTTATCTGCATTCATACATAGAAACACACATATACAAACAAAAGCTGCTCGCTACGCGCGTCATACATTTGCTTTGATTCTTCTTCTTCCTTTGGCTTTAAACTATGGTACATTGAATCGTTAATAACTTCTTTGTTTATTGTCTGATCAGAATGAAATTTGTAGGACACAAAGCTGGCATATAAATGTGCAACTATGTAAAAATAACTTAAAAATTACGTATTTTTCAATTTCTGTGAGATTGGAGAGGGGTATCAAAAAAGTGAAATGTATTTTACCTCTGTATGCTATAGGAGAATATATGTACTAAATTTCGAGACTCTACACCCTATAACTTTTAAGCTATACCTTAAAAACACTGTTCTGGAATCTTAATTTATCGATAACTTTTGAAATGATTGAGATATCGAAAAAAAATGATAAGTTTGTATCGAGCCGGCAGTACAATAACTAAAACTTGTATATAAAGTCGCTAGCTTTTATAACTTTCAAGTTATACCCGAAAAACACTTGGCTGGAATCGAAATTTATCGATAACTTTTGAACGGGACCAGATATCGAAAAAAAAATGATAAACTGGTCTTGTCCCGGCACTACGAGAACTTATATTTCAAATATGAAGTCTGTAGCTTTTGTAGTCTCTGAGAAACGTGCGTTCATACAGACGGACAGACGGTCAGACGGTCAGACGGACAGACGGACAGACGGACGGACAGACGGACAGGGCTACATCGACTCGGCTATAGATAGTGATCAAGAATATATATACTTTATGGGGTCGGAGATGCTTTCTTATGCCTGTTACATACTTTTGCACAAAACCATAATACCCCTTTTTCCCATTTTTAATGGGATCAAGGTATAACAAGTAAGAGTGCTCAAGTCGAGAGTGCCCGACTAGGATATACCCTGATCCAAGGTCTTACATTCATTGAAGTTATTTATCTGCATTCATACATAGGAACACACACACATATACAAACAAAAGCTGCTGGCTACGCGCGTCATACATTTGCTTTGCTTCTTCTTCTTCCTTTGGCCCCAAACTATGTTACATTGAATCGGTAATCATATAAATGTGAGACTATGTAAAATTCGAAGGTCATACCTCTAAAAATACGTATTTTTTGATTTCTTGGAGATCGGGGAGGGGTATCCAAAAAATGAAATGCATTTAACCTTTGTATGCTATTGGAGAGTATATGAACCAAATTTGGTGACTCTACGCCTTATAACTTTTAAGCTATACCTTAAAAACATTGTTTTGGAAACTTAATTTATCGATAACTTTTGAAAGGATTGAGATAAATGATAAGTTTGTATTTTCAAGTTATGTTCGAAAAACACTTGTCTGAAATCGATATTTATCGATAACCTTTGTACGGGATGAGATATCGAAAAAAATAATAAACTTGTATTGACCCGGCACTACGAGAACTTATATATCAAATCTCTAGCTTTTGTAGTCTCTGAGAAACAGGCGTTCATACAGACGGACGGACAGACGGACAGACAGACGGACATGGCTTTATCGACTCGGCTATTGATATTGATCAAGAATATATATACTTTATGGGGTCGGAGATGCTTCCTTATGCCTGTTACCCTTTTTCCCATTTTTAATGGGATCAGGGTATACATATACACCAATCATTGATCGTACAATACAATTCTGCATTCACCACAACCTTCCCTGGCTTCTTCCAACAAATCTCATAGATACATCACTGCGCATACATAACAAACCTATTATATGTAAAATCCGAAGGTCATGCCTCTAAAAATACGTATTTTTCGATTTCTGCAGAAAGCAGGCAGAGAAAATGAATTTGCCTTGACTCTGCAGGAATCGTTCATCATTCCTCTCCACAAAAAAGGTGGGAAGTCTGATATTTCTAATTACAGAGGCATTGCAAAGCTATCAGCCATCCCCAAATTATTTGAAAAACTTCTAACTTCGTCTTTGCAACATCTCTGAAAGTCGATTTACTCCCCTGCCCAACATGGTTTTGTTAAGAGTCGGTCCACTACGACCAATTTACTTGAATTTACCTCCCTTGTAAATGATGCATTTCGTATGAAAATGCGAACTGATGTCATTTACACCGATTTCAGTAAAGCATTTGACTCTGTCAACCATGAACTTCTGCTGTATAAGCTTGATTGCCTAGGATTCCCTCCATCTTTTCTGGTTTGGACTTCCTCCTATTTAAATGGTCGGACTCAACGAGTATTGCTTAGGTCAACTTCTTCGAAAACGGTACACGTCACTTCTGGGGTACCTCAGGGAAGTCATCTTGGACCTTTACTCTTTACTCTTTTCATTAATGACCTGCCCTCTATTCTGACACATTCTCGCATTCTTATGTACGCAGATGATGTGAAACTTATTTTGTCGTATACCGATCCCCTGTGTCATACTCATCTACAAGATGATTTGAACGCTATGCAGCTTTGGTGTTCGGCAAACCAACTGTATCTTAATTGTTCAAAATGTATGTTTATGACTTTCAGTCGTTCTAGACCCCATTTAGCCACTTATACGATTGACAATATCTCATTGCAACGTATTTTTACAGTTAAAGATCTTGGAGTTATTTTTGACAAAAAGTTGAGCTTTAATCTCCATATTTCTTCTATCGTTAATGCAGTCAGAGGTGTACTGCGCTTCATTAAACGCTGGTCGAAAGAATTTAAAGATCCTTTCACCACCAAACTTCTCTACGTTTCCTTGGTCCGTCCTATCCTTGAATACTGCTCATGCATTTGGTGCCCCCAGTATCAAAACTCTCAAGATCGTATTGAGTCTGTTCAGAAGCAATTTCTTCTCTTCGCCTTACGTGGACTAAACTGGGATCCCAATCTCCGTTTGCCATCGTACTCCAGTCGCCTTTTACTCATCAATCTTCCGTCGCTAATTAACCGTAGAACAGCCCTTGGTGTTGTCTTCCTGCATAAGTTAATTAACGGCGATATTGACTCCTCTTCTCTTTTAGGTCGCCTTAACTTTTCTGTTCCTAGTAGACCTACTAGAAACTTTGTCCCTTTCGCATTATCATCATGCACGACTGATTATGCTTTGCACAATCCAATTCGTGTCCTTTGTAAATCGTATAATTCATTATTCCACGTATTCTCGGCAGAACTCTCTCTCCCTGTAGTTAAATCATCTGTTCTCATCTATCTCCGCGGGATCTCTGACCGTGCATAGATGAAAACACCTTTCCCCGCTACTAATACCTAACACTAATTAATACCTAACACTAACTTATTTTTGGTCTGATTGGGTTTTTCTGGGTTTTCCCCAATCCTTGCAACAAATGTTGGACCAATTTTGCTTTTTAAACACCCCCAGATTTTATATTTTATATTTTTACATTTTATATTTTTAATTGTCAATTTTCTTTTAACTTTTATTATATAATTTTAAATTAAAATTTTTTTTATTTTTAACCAATTCATTTAAATGTCTTGTAAATTTAAATTTTCTGTGTCTGAATGTTTCTAGTCGACATTAAATAAATAAATAAATAAATAAATAGTCATTCTTTTTATACCCTGAACCCATTAAAAATGGGAAAAAGGGTATCATGAAGTGGTGCAAAAGTATGTAACAGACATAAGGATGCATCTCCGACCCCATAAAATGAATATATTATTGATCACTAGCAACAGCCGAGTCGATCTAGCCATGTCCATCTGTCTGTCCGTCTGTATGAACGCGCTGATCTCAGAGACTACAAAATCTAGAGACTTCATATTTGAAATATAAGTTCTCGTATTACCGGGACAGAGCAAGTTTTTGTTTTTTTTTTGATATCTTGTCCCGTTATCGATAAATTTCGATACCAGACCAGTGGTTTTTGGGCATAGCTTTTTCCAATATCTAAACTTGTTCAAAAGTTATCGATAAATTTAGATTCCACATTTGTGTTTGTTAGGTGTTGCTCAAAAGCTATATGAGGTAGAGGCACCAAATTTGATATGTATATTCTCCAATCAAATACAGAAGTAAAAATTACTTCACTAGATACCTCCCCCCGATCTCACAGAAATCGAAAAAACCGTATTTTTAGAGGTATGACCTTCGGATTTAGCATAGTCTCACGTTTATGCCATCTTTATGTACTATAAATTTCATTACGACCGGACATTATACAAAGAAGTTATTAACGATTCAATGTACCATAGTTTGGGGCCAATGGAAGAAGAAGGAATGTAATTGCATGACGCGCGCATCTAGCAGCGTGTGTTTGTATACAAATATATATATACATATATGTGCTTGGTCGAATCCAGCTCTGGTCTCTGATAGCACAAAAAAATAACATTCTCCCTCTTACTTGGCTATCAGAATGTAAAAGGTCTTTGTAGAAGACTAAGTAAGACCTAAATAGCCTTTCCTTTCGTTTTAATGTCGTTGCCTTTCATTGTGTCAAATCAATTATATCCCAAATTCGCTAAATAAAATGCTTGATCTTATTTTCGTTTCGGATCCCTCCATCCTATCTGTCTCCCGTATTGAACCCATACCCCTACCTGAAGATCATTATCACCTAACTTTGGAAGTGTTGATAGACTTGCCTATCCGGGTAATGAGCCTCTTCGTCTCTAGAGCGAGTTCGTCAATTTTGGAACACCGATTTTATTAAACTTACTCAGCTCGTATCCCAGACTGACTGGTCCCAGCTTTACAGGTGTGGGGACATGGAAAGTGCAATCACTATTTTTTACTCAACTTTAAACTCATTATTTGATTTATGTGTCGCGGTTTGTAATTCATGTAGTTCTAACAAAGTCTTTTTTCTCCATAATATACAACGCTCATTCTGGGAATTGCCGCGTCTGCATATTTGACATATGAAGCCGAGGCAATTGACCAAGCGAGAATATGTACACATGCAACTCGCTCTTACTAATACTTATATACATATATGCCGTTCTGCTGCGCCAGAACATAATGCATATACAGAAGTAAGCCGCTCCGCTGCCGGCCGCACTGGCAGTGCAGCTCCGCGGCTCTAGGCTTACGCTTACGTTAAGAAATACTGTACAATTAATATAAAACAGACACTTGAAAAATAAAGAAGCGACCGGACAGAAGTCCGGATCGCCAGCACAAAGAACAAAACGGCTTTCTCATTAAACTACATGGCGACCGTGACAGGGGTCCTGGAGGACCTAGGACACCGAGTAGCAGCAACAACACCCATCCGGACGTTATAAGCGAAGTGGATATCAGGGTGCGCCCAATCAGCAATCAAAACAAGTAAGAGTGCTCTAGTCGAGAGTGCCCGTCTTGTCCCGGCACTACGAGAACTTATATTTAAAATATGAAGTCTCTAGCTTTTGTAGTCTCTGACAGACGGTCAGACGGACAGACGGACAGACAGACGGACATGGCTATATCGACTCGGCTATTGATACTGATGAAGAATATATATACTTTATGGGGTCGGAGATGCTTCCTTATGCCTCTTACATACTTTTGAACAAAAACATTAAACCCCTTTTTCCCATTTTTAATGGGATCAGGGACCTCAATGTGGATACAGTGAAGGAGCAGAACGCCCGCCAATCTGCGTATTATTTTGATAGGCTTATTAACCCAAGGCCGTTCACTAAGCTGAGGAGGCGTAACGTCGGAGTCAGTGCCGCCAGTGAGAAGAAGGACCTGAGCAGAGACGCCGTAATTCCTTGTTATTGTTATATTTTTGTAAATTGATTAAGTCGGTGTTGCTGAAAATAGTTAAAAAAATGAAAAGTCAAAGGGTTAAATAAACTGTGTTTCTGTTCAATAAATAATAACCCAAAAAAAAAAAAACAGATCGAGCATAAGTTTTTTTTTTAAAAAAAATTAATATCGCCAATAAATTAAATAATTTTATTTTAAAAAAATGTATTTTAAAAAAAAAATTTTAGAAGATATAGAAAGTTGGGAACTACTTTTTAAAGATAGAGTAGAATTTATACTCTCTGAGCAACCAATAAGTGTGTATCAATTAGAACACTTATACAAGGCAACGTTCAGTTGTGAGTTTTCACCTCTTATCAATTGTACAAAAAGCCATGGTACTCAGCTCGTTACCCTACGTCGAGGTATCTATAGTTACACAAGATAACCACATACTGGGTAAAACGACTGACTTCGTCGTATATAAAGTTTAATAAAACTATTATATCGTCCAAAACGAACCAATTCAGATAAGACGCAAAAGGAAGTCGAATGGCGAACATCCTTTTAAGTGCAATAACATTCATAATACATGGAGTGGAATGCAATGTGTGCGAAAGTAAACGAACTAAGAACTGAGTTCGACAAATCGTACAAAAGTCTTACTCAGAATAGACATACCCAAACGAATACCATTAATAAACACACTATTAATTTAGTGAAGATTTATAATGATATACCAGAGTTGTTTCTAGAAAACAAATCTAAGCTCTTAACTCTCAACTGGACTCAAGCTTCAGAAGTTATAAAACGTCTCAGAGAAAATCTAGTTTTAATAAGAGAAAAACATAATTTTTTTATTTATTTATTTATTTATTTATTTATTTATAAAAACAGATTAACAATGTGCAGTTAAACATAAAAGACTTAAATACAAAAGAAAAATCTAACAGTATTTGCTTTGCTTCTTCTTCTTCCTTTGGCCCCAAACTATGTTACATTGAATCGTTAATAACTTCTTTGTTTATTGTCCGATCGTAATAAAATTTGTAGGACACAAAGATGGCATATAAATGTGAGACTATGTAAAGGTCCGAAGCTCATACCTCTTAAAATACGTATTTTTCGATTTCTGGGAAATCGGGGAGGGGTATCCAAAAAGTGAAATGCATTTAACCTCTGTATGCTATTGGAGAGTATATGTACCAAATTTGGTGACTCAATTTTTATACTCTTTAAAGCTATACCCTAAAAACACTGTTTTGGAAACTTAATTTATCGATAACTTTTGAAAGGATTGAGATATTGAGAAAAAAATGATTAGTTTGTTTAGAGCCGGCAGTACAATAACTTAAACCTGAATATAAAGTTTCTAGCTTTTATGACTTTCAAGTTATGCCCGAAAAACACTTGTCTGAAATCGATATTTATCGATAACTTTGGAACGGGATGAGATATCGAAAAAAAATTATAAACTTGTATTGACCCGGCACTACGAGAACTTATATTTTAAATATGAAGTCTCTAGCTTTTGTAGTCTCTGAGAAACAGGCGTTCATACAGACGGACGGACAGACGGACAGACAGACGGACATGGCCATATCGACTCGGCTATTGATACTGATCAAGAATATATATACTTTATGGGGTCGGAGATGCCTCCTAATGCCTGTTACATACTTTTGCACAAAACCATTATAACCCTTTTTCCCATTTTTAATGGGATCAGGGTATAATAAAAGACACACAAAAAGAGAATTACGGTTAATTTAAGAAAATACATCAACGCTCTTTTAACAGTAATTACATCAGAGTCAAACGAGTGGAGATGGTAAAACTTATTGTAATTAAGGCACAAGGTACGGAAGGCTTCATGTTGAGCGAAATTTGTTAGGCAGACAGGTAGATGGAGAGGTATATAATTTCTTGTTGGGCGGGACGGAACTGAAATAGAAATGAGGCTAAGAAGAGTACTGGAGTCAATCTCCCCAGACAGTAGTTTATGCAGCATTATGACTCCATGGTGGTAGGTTAATCAAGCGAAGTCTACACTCATAAGAGGGCAGCTGTCTGTCTGAGTCCCAATTTAGGCCACGAAGGGCGAAAATTAGAAACTGCTTCTGAACTGATTCAATCAGATCCTGGAACTTTTTATACTGTGGAGACCAAACACAGGATGCATATTCAAGAATAGGTCTGACCAGCGAGATGTAAAGTAGTTTGGTGATATACGGGTCAGAGAATTCCTTAGACCATCTCTTGATAAAACCAAGGACACCTGAAGCTTTGTTAGAAATGACCGTTATGTGACAACTAAAGCATAGATTCGGAGCAAAAGGGATGCCCAAGTCATCCACCTTGCTTAAACGTTTTAAGGGAATATTGTCAATAGTCTACTCAAACAGGTACGGTTTTCTACGGTGAAATGTCATAAAATTACATTTCGAGATGTTAAGTGGTAGATGATTAAGAAAACACCAATTGTTAAGGGAATTTAAATCCTGTTGGAGCAAACTTGTACTTAGTGGGTCTTTAAATGATAGACAGAGTTTGAGATCATCTGCATACATTAGTGCATGAGAATGTGACAATGCGAGAGGAAGATCATTTATGAACAAAATAAAAAGTAACGGCCCCAGATGGCTACCTTGTGGGACACCAGACGTTACCTTAATAGGTTTCGAAGGCGAAGAGTTAAAGCGCACACGCTGGTACCGATTATGAAGATAAGAGGTAATCCACAGAAGAAGTTTGTTTAAAAAGCCCAAATGACACAACTTGAAAAGGAGAAGATCGTGGTTAACTGAATCGAAAGCCTTACTAAAATCCGTATAAATGACATCAGTTTGATATTTTGATTGAAACCCAGTGTTAATTAAGGTTAAGAACTCCAGAAGGTTGGTTGACACTGAGCTCCTTTTGACAAATCCATGCTGTGACTTAGAAATCAGAGGCAGACAAAAATGCTGCAGTTGAGAACAAACAATTTTTTCAAATAACTTAGGAATTGCGGATAAGTTAGAAATGCTTCGATAATTAGATATGTCAGCCTTAGACCCTTAAATCTATTCCTACCAAATATTATAAACAATGCAGTAACCTTTGTTGCCATTGAAGTCGAAGATAAATCAGTAAGTCCAAGACCAAATTCACCAAACACAAGTTACATCAGCATAGTTTCAGGTGACGATTCCAAAAGGGAATCCGACCAAAGTGATAGATCCTTAACAAGTGCAGCGGCTAATAAAAAACTAGATACTGAAATAAATATAAAAAACATGGCACAAACACAAATACAATTTTAAAAACAGGGTCATCTCTGATACCAAATTTTGATGGCAAAGCAGAAAGTTTAAGAAGTTTCTTGGACGCATTGTAATTAGTGGAGTCGATAAGAGAGACACATGAATCAACGGCAGTCCAACTAATCAAGACAAAGCTTAAAGGCAACGCACGCAATTTGATTAGCAGTGAAAACTCTATAGATCAAATTGTCAACAAGCTGTCTAGTGCTACACAAGCTGAATCCGTTGAAGTCATTACAGCTAAGTTGCACAGAAGGCGCATACATTAATGATGGTCTAACCCCAGAGCTGGCCAATAAATACATTAGCTGTTAAGGCCATGACACAGTTAATAATGTAAAACTTATTATTCAATACTATGAATGATGCCATATCCAAGTTTGTTAACAGTTGCACAGAAGCTACGGGACAGTCTAACACTGTACTGGACTTCAGTCAACGAGCAAATTCTGGATATAGAGGTAACCAAGGTAATTACCGAGGCAGAGGTAATTACCAACAAAACGGATACCAAACCAATAATAGGGGACGAGGCCAATATAGAGGAAACTCCAGAGGCCGTGGCATTTCAAACAGAGGCCAAAATAATAATTATAACAATTATAATGTAAGAGTAACCCAAAATGCTTCGGGAAACTCCCAACCACTTTTAGATACACAACAGTAAAAAACACCAAGGTTCATACAATTTACCCTAGTCTCAATATTTTTGTATCATTTGATGTGTTAACAGGTAAAAACTTACCTTTTTAATAGATACAGGTGCAGATATTTCAATTCTAAAAGAAAATTCTGATGTCTTTCATGACATTAAAAAATATGATAGAATTAATATTTAAATCCAAAGGCCTTACATCAATCGAGATACAGACAGATAATTACATAATTCCACACAATTTCCATATAGTTGATTTAAATTTTACAATTCCGTGTGATAGAATAAAAGGCATTGATTTTATTAAGAAATTCAACTGCCAACTAGACTTTAAACCATCAGAAGTTTGGTTTATAATTAGACCCAATAATTTAAATTTTCCAATTTATGTTTCAATAAGATAAAGTTCTAATAACAACACAATACTTCCACCAGCAAGATCCCAAGTTGTCCAAAAAGTCGAGCTTACTTCAAAAGAAGATAGTGTATTGATTCCAAATCAAGAAATTCAACGTGGTATTTGTGTTGCAAACACAGTTGCAACATCCCAAAATACGTTTGTCCGATTACTGAATACAACCAGTACCGATCAATTAGTTAATATAAATAACTTAAAATTTGAACCACTTTCGAACTACGAAGTAGTTCAAACTATCCCAGAAATAAGAGAAAAAACTGTCATATCTCAGCTAGCCAA
Source organism: Drosophila maculinotata (assembly GCA_035045305.1). Taxonomy (NCBI): domain Eukaryota; kingdom Metazoa; phylum Arthropoda; class Insecta; order Diptera; family Drosophilidae; genus Drosophila; species Drosophila maculinotata. The sequence continues at coordinate 458,419 of JAWNPD010000022.1, forward strand.
ATATTTTCCGCCCCAATTCAAAGCACAATTAATAAATCTATGCACCATATATAGGACTCGAAACCGAATCAATCACTACAAATAATTTATACAACCAAAAATTGAGACTAAAGGATAATGAATCGGTGTATATAAAAAACTATCGAGGCCCGCATAGCCAAATTAACGAAATCCAAAAACAAGTTGGAAAATTGATCTCCGACAACATAGTCGAACCATCTGTGTCCGAATATAACAGCCCATTATGACTTGTACCAAAGAAAGCCCTTCCGGGCTCAGATAAAAAAAAAATGGCGATTAGTAATTGATTATCGTCAGATTTATAAAAAACTTTTATCCGATAAATTTCCACTACCTAGAATTGATGATATTTTAGATCAACTAGGTCGAGTAAATATTTTTCATGCCTTGACATAATGTCAGGTTTTCATCAAATCGAACTCGAAGAAAGTTCTAGAAATATGACGTCGTTTTCAACAAGCAATGGCTCATATCGCTTCACGCGACTACCATTTGGTTTAAAAATAGCGGCAAATTCATTTCAGAGAATGATGACTATAGCATTTTCTGGACTTGAACCTTCTCAAGCATTTCTTCATATGGATGATTTAATAGTTATTGGTTGTTCCGAAAAACATATGATTAAAAACTTAACAGATGTTTTTGACAAATGTAGGAAATACAACCTGAAACTGCATCCACAAAAATGGTCATTTGGTCACAAATGCACAGATAAAAAAAAATATGACGTCATTAAAAATTACCCAGTCCCACATGATGCGGACAGCGCTAGACGATTCGTTGCATTCTGCAATTATTATAGACGTTTTATTAAATACTTCGCCGACTATTTACGGCACATAACTAAATTATGAAAAAAGAATCTTCCTTTTGAGTAAACAATTGAATGCCAAAACGCGTTCCAATACCTCAAAGACATGCTTATTCAGCCAACACGATTACAATACCCAGATTTCAGCAAAGAATTTTGCATAATAACTGATGCAAGTAAACAAGCTTGTGGAGCAGTTTTAACTCAAAACTATAATGGACTCCAACTTCCAGTAGCATACGCATCACGTATATTTACAAAGGGTGAAAGTAATAAAAGTACAACAGAACAGGAATTAGAAGCCATTCATTGGGCTATAATACATTTTCGACCATATATTTATGGCAAACACTTCACAGTGAAAACGGACCACAGACCATTAACATATTTATTTTCTATGATTAACCCAAGCTCAAAATTAACACGCATGCGGCTCGAATTAGATACGACTTTACAGTCGAGTTTCTAAAGAGAAAATACAATTTTGTGGCAGATGCCCTATCCAGGATAACTATATCCGAACTCAAAGATTTACAAAGTAAAGTCCTGAAATTCACTACCAGGCAACAAAGTAGACAGAATAAATCCTGCGCAGGAAAACAACAAGAAATTTTGCATAACGTATATGAATTCATCAAGAATGACGATGTACGAAAAGTAGTGGCCTTGCATATAAGAAACATGGCATGTTACTTTAAATATGGAAATAAAATTATTGCAGGAATTGACGTAAGCGATCTGTACACCAATGGAATTCTTGATTTAGGTCAGTTCTTCCAAAGGCTTGAAATGCATGCCGGTAAACATGAGATCAGCCAACTCAAAACGGCACCGAGCGGAAAAACCTTTGAAGAAATTTCAATTGATTATTTCAAAAATATGGGCAATAAATATTTAAAATATTTAAGTGTAGCGCTACTCAAGACGGTGACCATAAAAGAAACAGAAAAAAAGAAATACTGTCTACATTACATTATGATCCAATACAAGGAGGTTGTAAAATTTGCAACAATTAAGCACTTTTAATTGTGCAACAACTATGTATGAATTGACTGGCGATTTAGCTGAAGATGTGAGACTTGGCTGCTGCGCTTTAAAAGACAAGTCGTTGCTTTCGATGGTTTCACAAGAATGCCAAATCATTTATTGGCGCCAGTGCAGAGCCGCTGGCGCATTATTGCATCGGTCGCTGAATACGAGCTAGCGCACGATGCTTAACATATTGAGAGCCGCTGCGTAACATGGATGTGCAGCGAGTCTCTGGTGCTTAGTGCACAGTGGTACAATTTCAATGTATTATAGCTCAATTCAAGTGTGCTCTTATGTTAAACTAAACTATTATTATAACTAAGCATTTTGGTTGAATATGACTAAACATTCCGGCCACGTTGAAGGAACATGCTTGCGACTTCAAAATATGGGTAGTGTCGCTAATTTGTGGATCGGCCGTTTAAGTACGCCGTTGGGAGTTTTGACGTCGGCCACTCGAACCCGACCGTCTGCCCCTGTTGTAACGTCGACGATCCTGCCGATTATCCAGCGCTGGGGTGGTGTGTTGTCCTCGTGCACGACCACGAGTGTTCCTACCTCCAGATTGTGTTGAGGGGTTTTCCATTTGCTGCGTACTTGCAGCCCGTGGATGTAGTCCTTGGACCACGCTAGCCAAAAGCGCTGTTTGAGCATTGACAGCAGCTGCCACCTGCGCATATATGAAATTGCGCTGCCTGGTCTGTCCGGCTCTAATCCTTGAGGCAGCGAACGAAGCGGCTGACCGATTAGGAGATGGCCCGGAGTTAGCGCTTCTCCATCGTTGGGATCGGAGCTGAGCGGAGTTAGCGGGCGCGAGTTCATTATCGCCTCGACGTCGGCCAGATGACCTCTGACCTCGCTTTCGACCATTCCCGCGTTGGCGATTTGACGCACGAGCAAGTGCTTGGCCGACTTGACGGCCGCTTCCCAAAGGCCCCCGAAATGAGGCGCTCGAGGTGGTATGAAGCTCCACTCCATCCCTTTCTCCGCGGCGAACGATTGCAGGCTCGACTGCTGCTTGTTGAATGCTTGCTGCAGTTCCTTGAGAAGGTTGCTGGTCCCGGTGAAGTTCGTCGCGTTGTCCGAATAAATGCGGAGTGGAACGCCACGTCTTGCGATGAAGCTTTTAAGGGTTAGAACAAAGCAATTAGTGGATAAGTCTGCTACGAGCTCTAAGTGAACCGCCTTTGAAGCAAAACAAACGAACACTGCAATGTACATTTTTATTGGAGGACGTCCCCTAATCCGCAAGGATACATTGATGGGCCCACAAAAGTCTACTCCACAAACAAGAAATGGTCGCACAGCCGTCAAGCGGTCGGCTGGGAGATTTCCCATTACCTGCTCCATCAGCTTGGGCTTGTAGCGAAAACAGTGCAGGCATCTGCGAACAATTTGAGTACATTCTCTACGAGCATTTACGAGCCAAATTCGTTGCCTTAGCAGAGCGATCATAGTTTTAACACCTGCGTGACAATTCTTAACATGTAGGTCTCGTAAATATAATTCAACAAAATATGAATTTTTAGGCATCAAAATGGGAAATTTAGCATCGTATTCCAAAGGTGCATTTGAAAGTCTGCCTCCTACACGAATCAACGAGAGATTTCTATCTGATTCTGAACGCTTCTGAATGAACGGGGTTAACGATTGTAAGCTTGGTTGAATTAGCTGCTTTTTCTTCAGCCTTGCAAATTCTTCTTTGAACTCAGAGCGTTGAACAATTTCCAAAAGTTTTAAGAATGCAAAGTTTAATTCTTTTGAACTGAATTCTGCCGTTAATTCATTCGATTTTGAATGATTTAAAAATCTATAAACATATGCAAAAACTCGAACTAATTTGCAATATGATGAAAAACGAGATATAAAAGTCACTAAAAATTCTGGACTAGTGACCAGGCACACTTGAGCAGCCTTTTTCGATTCGCTGTTTATTATTTCTGGTGGCAACACAAAGTGAGGATTCTCGGGCCAATTCGTCTTATCTTCACCCAAGAATTTTGGTCCCTCTAGCCAAATTGAATTGATGAGCTCTTGAACATCACAGCCGCGAGACGAAATGTCAGCTGGGTTCAACAATGAGGGCACATGTCGCCAAGATACATCTTGAGACATTTCTTGAATTCCTGCTACTCGGTTTGCTACAAATGTTGTCAGCAAAGAAGGTGACATATTTATCCAATGTAATGTGACTTCTGAATCTGTCCAGAAATACACACTCTCGATTTTACATTTTTCAAGCATAGGTTTGACATGAGACCATAAGTGAGTCAATAGGTATGCTGCACACAATTCAAGTCTTGGGATTGACGTTGTTTTCAAGGGCGCAACCTTCGCCTTTGCAGTGAGCAATCGGCAATATACTTGGTCATTGTGATTAGCTCGAATGTACAAACAACAGCCATATGCTTGACTAGACGCATCAGCGAAACCATGCACTTGTATGTTTGACCAGCCACTGGCATGTGCATATCGTGGGATTGATATTTGATGCAGCTCGAGGAGATTCAGCTTGAATTTTTCCCATTTAGTATGCAAATCCATTGGAATTGTTTCATCCCATGCCAGTTGCTTTTGCCATAGTTCTTGCAATAAGATTTTGGCTTTTATGCCAATGGGGCTTAATAGCCCAAGTGGGTCAAACATACGCGCGGAAACTGATAATATATTGCGTTTAGTGGGGCTAAGATCGGTAAAACTGCTGTCCAAATGATATCTGAATATATCTGTTTTTGGAGTCCACCGCATGCCCAATGTTTTCGTTGAATCGGTATCATTGAAGGTAAGAGACTTTTCAGTTTCCTCTTCTTCCATAAGTTTTGGGTGGTTTGAATACCATTTTGCTAATCGAAAGCCACCTGAGTTGAGGATTTCAGACACCTGAGTGCAAATAACTTTCAAAGTTTTTGTATCGTCGGCTCCAGTGAGCATATCGTCAACATAAAAATCATTGCAAATGACTTCAGAGCCAATTGGATGTGTATCCTTATGACGAACACCAAGTTCGTGCAAGCATCGTATGGCAAGGAATGGTGCAGACGCTGTGCCATAAGTGACCGTGTTTAAGCGAAAAACTTGAAGTTCATCTGACGGGTTTTCTCGCCAGACGATAAGTTGAAACCAACGGTCGTTTTCCGATATGCTCACTTGTCGATACATCTTTGTGATATCTGCCGTGAGGGCAAAGCGGTTTAATCGAAATCGAATTAAAGATAAAAATAACTCTCTCTGAATAGTCGGTCCCACCATTAGACAATCGTTTAAGGATTGTGAAGATGTCGTTTTGCAAGAAGCGTCAAAAACGACTCGCAGCTTGGTGGAACTACTATCAGGCCGCAGGACACACTGATGTGGTATAAAGTAGTGTGCTCCTGGTAGAATTTTTGTGTCTATAGCAGACATGTGTCCGAGCTCAATATATTCTTTCATAAATTTCACATACATTTCTTTTAGTATAGGATCTTTTGTGACTTTGCGTTCCAAATATAGAAAACGACGTTTAGCGACATCAAAAGACAAACCTAACGCTTGAGGGTCAGTCTTAAATGGTAAACTGACCTCAAGTCGCCCCGAAGGTAGGGTGCGAACTCGATTTATAAAGTCTTGTTCACATGCAAGCTGCTCTAAAGTGTATTTTGAGGACTCTCGAGCCTCAGGGACCTTTTCTAACTCCCAGAATCGCTCTACGAGAGCTTCTAAATTTGTATCTTCTGTGGAATACATAACTGCACAGCATGATGGGCTCTGAGTACGAAGCTTTTTGCATCGCCCAGAAACTACCCATCCCAGAAGAGTTTTTTGTAACAATGGTGCTCCATTAGCAAGTTTGATTTGACCAGTACACAGAAGGTCGAAAAAGGAGTCTGCACCTAATAATAAATCAATGCGCTGTGGCTTGTAGAATTCCGGATCGGCTAATTCCAGATTTGACGGAATTTTCCATTGCTTAATTGGAAGGGCGCAATCAGGCTGCCTTTTGGAAATAGAGTTAAGCACCCAAAAATCGGCGATAAATCGATGAGCGTTTACTCTTGAACAGATTGTTGTTGACACTTCGCTCTTTGCCACCAAACTTGATTGGCCAACAGAAGTAACATTCAAGCATTTTTTAACTCTTGAAAGTCTAAGAGTTTGAGCAAAATCCTCGGTCATAAAATTGACCTGAGAGCCAGAGTCAAGTAACGCTCTTGCAAGGTGAACTTGACCAAAACGATCACGAATATTGACAACCGCTGTTGCTAAAATAACGTGATCGACTTCACTTGCAATGTGATTGACATGAGCAGGATGAGATGAGGCTTCAGCTGAAGACAAATTCTCAAACAGCTGTGATCCGGAACTTTGATTCTGATTCAAAGTCTCATATTTATGAAGCAACGTATTATGAAGGCGAGAACATACATTGCACCTCGACGATTTACAATTGGCCACCCTGTGTCCTGAGTACAAACAATTTATACACAAATTATTGCTTTTAACGAAATTGAAGCGTTCTGCAACAGGTATCCTACTAAAGCTTTGGCAGTTGCCGATATAATGATTTGAGTTACAAAACTGACATTTTGGCTCATTGGGATTGTCCACCTTTGTGCATGTGAATGATGCCTTACTGCTTTTTTGGGATACCGCCTCATATCTATGCTTGACCCTAGCCTTAGAGATTTCCTCAGCAGACATATGCTGATAACGCCTATTAAGTACATTCGCACAGTCTGACCACTTAGGCAGGCACTCGTAGTCTAGTTGCTCTTCGTATTTTGACTTGGTCAGATAGTCGACTTTAGACAAAACTATATGAATTATCATGGCATTAGCTACGTCTTTCTCACTTCCTAACGACAATAAAGATTCGAAAATGGCCGACACAGTATCAATAATTGATCTTAATCCAGGCGCAGATGGCTTGCTCATTGGGCTTATTTCAAACAACTGTGCCAGCGTGTCAAAGAAAATTAAACATTTGTTGTCATAGACGCTCTTTAAGCTTGCCAACGCTTTTGAATAATTTGCATCGGATACTTGAAAGGCTTTTACAGTTCCTAATGCTTCATCCGAAAGACACGATATCAAATGATTGAACTTTTCAATATTTGATAGCGACTGATCTGAGTCAACCAAATTTTCAAACAATTCGATAAACTGCTTATAATCTGCATGTTTACCGCTGAATGTTGGTAATTTCATTTTGGGTAAATGAGACCGATGATACACAGTGGAAGAATTATCAAAAGGTTTCGGTTCACTGAGAACGGATAAAAATAATGCTTTAGCACCTACACAAGTTTCTTCGAGTATAGCACGGTTAGAATTATCCGGATCGATGCCATCTATTTCAGACTGCAGGTCCATGGCCTTGGTTATGTATGTGTTTAAAATCTCCAAACGACATTGGATTTCAAGTTTATTGGATGAGATTGTTTTATTTATGAATGCGATTTTCATACGATCTATATCGTCTTCAATTTTTCCTAATTTGGTAAAAAGCAATGTTAGCTCGTCGCTACGGCAGTTCTGCATTGTGTCATCAAGTGTCTGTTTCGGCATATTGGTAAACGACAGTATTTTTTTTTTTTTTTTTAACGTGAATATATTTTTATGTATAGGTACGTACGTAAGTACGAGCAATAAACCTAGTAATGAAGCGAAAATAATCCCAATTTATCCAACAAATCACTTGGCAATTTTAATAATTTCTTGCATTAATGCATGCGTAAGTATGTATGTATGTATGTATGTATATATGCACCAACCCTTTTACTACGCGACGAATAAATTTAAGCTAAGCGCATGAAACGTATAAGCATGCTCAATTGCAATAAGCAAGATAGTTGCAATAATGTATGTTTTAATGTCCGAAAACATATGTATGTATGCACATCCAAACACTTGTTTAGGTCAGCGACGAAAGATTCATCAAGCAATGAAGATATAGATGAAGAAGCTCAACACGATTATATTTATGTACGCATAAGTATGTACATACGTACGAACGTTTAAACTTTAAATTGTAAGCGGCGTTAAATATGTAATTATGTATGTAAATATATTCACACCCGAAGACATGCATGCGTAAGTGTGCATGTATGTTTAGGTACGCGACGAATAAGTTGAGCGAATGCAAGCGAAGAGAATTTAATTGCGCCAACTAAAGAGATAAGATCTAAGAGCGAATAGAATTTAGTGTAAGTGCACAAACAGATCAACGGCCGCTTAGCAGAAACGGCGGTCAAACGCAAACGAAAAGAAGAAAGCGAAATAATGCGGGGTGCAGGTACAGAAATTTTCTATGTATGTGAGGGACCTGAAAACATGTACATGTGTGTTGGTGATGTCAACTTTTTCACTAACTTTGGAGTTTTGCACTTTATTATTTGTCGCTGATGTGTTGCTTCAAAATTGGCGATTAATAATAGCAATGCCAAAGTGTATTGCACATATGTATGTATGTTGCGTATGTCGACTGTATGCTGAGCGGCTTGCACTTTTACTAAGTATTGCAGCGCTTAGCATTCAGTTAATACACTTGGCACTGTTACCTGATCATCAGATGAGTCGTCGTTGACTTTCCTGTTATCCATGTATGTATGTTTCCGCAAACGTAACCAATTCCAGTCCAAAACGAGCGGTGATTCTTATCCAAACGACGAGGCAGCGAGAAAGCGACGGTCCAACGAACAGCAATTTATTTCCAACGACGCGTCAGCGATCCAAATGCAACGGCAATAATCGAAAATCAGCGACAAAGTCAGCGAGCAGCCAGTCAACCTTGATTGTCTAATTAGACCGACAAAAACTAAATCGAAGTCCCTGCTCGGGCGCCATGTAAAATTTGCAACAATTAAGCACTTTTAATTGTGCAACAACTATGTATGAATTGACTGGCGATTTAGCTGAAGATGTGAGACTTGGCTGCTGCGCTTTAAAAGACAAGTCGTTGCTTTCGATCGGTTCACAAGAATGCCAAATCATTTATTGGCGCCAGTGTAGAGCCGCTGGCGCATTATTGCATCGGTCGCTGAATACGAGCTAGCGCACGATGCTTAACATATTGAGAGCCGCTGCGTAACATGGATGTGCAGCGAGTCTCTGGTGCTTAGTGCACAGTGGTACAATTTCAATGTATTATAGCTCAATTCAAGTGTGCTCATATGTTAAACTAAACTATTATTATAACTAAGCATTTTGGTTGAATATGACTAAACAGAGGTCATACAGGCATATCAAAAACTTTATCTAAAGTAAAAAGACATTACTATGAAAGACATTACATTAATATGACACGTCATATAACAAAGAACGTACGTAATTGTTCAAAATGCCAAGCATCGAAAACAACTATTCTTACAAAAACTCCTATGACCATTACAGACACACCAATATGTGCCTTTGATAGAGTGATTGTGTACACTATGGGTCCGCTACCTAAATCTGAAAGTGGTTATGAATATGCAATAACATTGATATGCGATTTAACCAAGTATCTTGTAGCTATTCCAATTCCAAACAAAATGCTAATACTGTTGCAAAAGCAATATTCAAATCTTTTATACTAAAGTTTGGTCTAATGAAGACGTTCATTTCGGACATGCACAGAAAAAAAAAGATATCAAGATCAATTTGATAAGTGCTGGGTAATTTGATCTTTACAAATATTAATATTTTCATTGAGCTTCACTATTAAAACAGATCATTTTGACCTTAAAATGTATAAATAATTTTAGTTCAACTCCGCCATCAACCGGACAATTTTTCAACTTAATTAGTTTATTTCACATAAGTGAAAAATCTTGTAAAATAAATAATAATATCCCAAAATAATAAGAATGATATATAAACTTTATTAATATTGTGAAATCTTGTAAAATAAATAATATCGCAATATAATAAGAATGATATATAAACTTTCTTAATATTGTGAAATCAAAATATGTTAATGATAAGCAGATAAAAAAATGTTAAGGGTTTGAAAAAGAGTTTGTTTTTTTATTGTGATTGTGAAAAGATCTTTTAAAAGATCAAATTGATATGTTCGAAAATATCAAACTCATGTTCTCGAACATATCATATTGATCTTTTATCTTATCGGTGAAGTATTATTATGAAAACAGATCATTTTGAGTACCATATCATATCATTTTTTTTTCTGTTTGGGAACTGAATATAAAAATACCTGTGCAAATACTTCAAAATAGACAATATAACATCTACAGCACACCACCACCAGACAGTTGGAACAATAGAAAGAAGTCATAGAACTTTAAATGAATACATACGTTCATATAGGCGAATGCCTTTTTTAAATAATAATGTTTTTAATGGAAAACCACTTGAACGAATTGAGTCGGTTAATGATTTAGGTATCCTTTTGGATCCCAAGCTTAAGTTTAACAAGCATATTTCTTCTAATTAACGGGGAAATTGATTCATCCGAATTAATTAGCCAAATTAGTTTTGCTGTTCCTATCAGAAGTACTAGACAGTTTCTCCAGATTTCTCTGCAAGCCTGTAATACTAACTATGCAGTCCATAACCCTTTTCGGATCTTATGCTCTAGTTATAATAACCATTTCCAGATAATAAGTAATGCTACTTCTGACCCTGCTCTCAGAACTGTACTATTACAACATCTGTCTAACATTTGAATAGTCTAGGTTCATTTGTTGTATTTATATTGTATGTTCTATTCTTATTTCGCGATCTTCGTAGCTGCACGTTATGCGGCGCGCCCCTCAGTCGGTTGGGCGGGAGGTGGGTTGCATGTTGCCTGGGTCCGCGCGTTAACAAGCCCTGGCTTGGTATCGTTGGGCCACTTGAATGTACTGTTCGTTAGTACATCAACATCCATAGATAAAGATATCTAGCTATCATTTCTGTTTCCGCTAACTCTTTCTTTATTGTTCTGAGCAAGCGAAGTGACAAGATCAGTGTGACAAAATAAGGTATAGCAAGTAAGAGTGCTCTAGTCGAGAGTGCCCCACTAGGATATACCCTGAACTAAGGTCTTACTTACTCACTCATACATGGAAAGACACACACGTATGTATGTAAACACGCGCTGAGCGCTTTATCCCATTAATTTGCTTCTTCTTCTTCCATTGGTCCCAAATTATGTTACGTTGAATCGTAAATTACTTCTTTGCTTATTGTCCGATCGTAATGAAATTAGGAAGATATAAAGATGGCAAATAAATGTGAGACTATTGTGAGGAGTAAGGAAAGAAAATCGACTCTCACGAACACTAGCTCGCAGCCGCCGTTATAGCGGCGAGTACCGGTATTCATCCTTGCCACGTCAAGGTATTGTAAGGCCGGAGAGCTTGGTGTAAGCCAGTGCGTGCAGGAGTGTCCGAGTGTATTCCTTGCGATCTGCAGGAGAGCCCGACGTGTCCTTGCGAAGCATAGGCGTGGCACAGCGAATCCGTGCGACGATCGGAGTGTTTCGAACTCGGGCGGTGTTAGGAGAGGGGTGAGGCCGAAGGACACTCGGCCCGAGACCTCAACGGCAGAAGCAGACACCGACGCCGAAGAAAATATCACGAGATACAGAAATTATACAACGAGTTACAACTGAATAAACCGATTACAAAACTAAACAAAACTTAGAGTTCTAATTTATCGCAAATGCTACACATTTAAATTTGTTGCACGAATCCAGGCAGGCTGATGGCACGTTCGGCATAAGTCTAAGGGTTCGTTACACTATGTAAAATCCGAAGGTCATACCTCTAAAAATAAGTATTTTTCAATTCCTGCAGAAGGCAGGCAGTGAAAATGTATTTGCCAGCAGTGCTCGATACGCCGAACATCATTACTTGCGCGCAACATTAGCTGCCGCAACATATACTGCGAGTCGTTAGCTCCGAAATTTTTGAATGTATGCCTGTATGTGTGCGAGCTTACAGCAAAACATTTCTATCAGATCCCAGCATGTATAAATGCGAGTGCGATAAAAAAAGCAACATCATTCGATTAAATACTAAAATTTATAAGATTAGGTGCGTGCGTGTGTTTGTTTCTGTGGACATACGACAGCCATCACCTCCGTTGCCAGTTTTCTGTTGTCGTTCGACTTGATGGTAGAGAAAGGCGCGAGCGGCAATAGATCTATGAATGTGTGTCTGTATGTATGTGCTTTTGTGGATAGGCAGGCTAGGCAGCCCTGCCAGTGACCGGAAATTAAGTTTTTACATAATTAATATGTTTGCAACACTAAATGCAATCCATATAGTCATAAATAATATATACTGTCTAAATAAATTAATAAACATATCACTAGATACTAAATAGCTGACATTTTCACAATAGTTTCTTCTTAGTCTAAAAGTGCGTACTAAGAAGCGATTTTGGAAAATTCTTTACAGAAGCTCGGGTTCCAGATGATTCCAGATGTTCGGGTAATATTTTTTTTTTTTTTGAAAATTGTTGAATAATGTTATTAGTTATATTCTAAATAATAACACTTTAGCAGATTAATAGTTTTTTCATATGAAATGTATGGGCTGTAAAGTTGCTGTTAACTCTGCGTGCGAACTGAATTTCGTTTCTGATTTTTATACCCTGATCCCATTAAGAACGGGAAAAAGCGTATAATGGTTTTTTGCAAAACAGGCATAAGCAAGCATCTTAAGTATATATATTCTTGATCAGTATCCATAGCTAGGTTTTTTGCAAAACAGGCATAAGCAAGCATCTCAAGTATATATATTCTTGATCAGTATCAATAGCCGAGTCGATTTAGCCATGTGTGTCTGTCCGTCCGTCTGTACTTCTGACCATCTGTCAGTCTGTCCGTCTGTATGAACGCACGTTTCTCAGAGACAACAAAAGTTAGAGACTTCATATTTGAAATATAAGTTCTCGTAGTGCCGGGACAAGGCCAGTTTTCGATATCTCGTCCCGTTCAAAAGTTATCGATAAATTTTGATTCCAGACCAGTGTTTTTTAGGCATAACTTTAAAGTCATAAAAGATAGAGACTTTACATTTCAAACTTAAGTTCTCGTATTGCCGGCTCAATACAAGCTTATAATTTGATATCTTGACCCGTTCAAAAGTTATCGATAAATTAAGATTCCAGACCAGTGTTTTTTAGGTATCACTTGAAAGTTATAAAAGGAAGAGGCACCAAATTAAGTATGTACATTTTTCTACAGCATACAATACTAAAAATTATTTCCTCCCTCCGATCTCTCAGAAATCGAAAAATACGTATTTTTAGAGGTATGACCTTCGGATTTTACATAGTCTCACTTTTATATGCCATCATGTCTTACAAATTTCATTACGACCGGACAATAAACAAAGAAATTATTTACAATGTTACATTGTTTGAGACCAAAGAAAAAAGAAGAAGGACACCAATTACATGACGCGCGCAGCAGCAGCCCGTGTTTGTATGTTTGTGTGTAAGTGTTTCTATGTATAAATGCAGATAAAGAATTATGAATGTAAGAACTGGGTTCAGGGTATATCATAGTCGGGCCTCCTGGACTAGAGCACTCTTACTTGTTATACCCTGATCCCATTAAAAATGGGAAAAAGGGGTATTATGGTTTTGTGCAAAAGTATGTAAAAGGCATAAGGAAGCATCTCCGACCCCATAAAGTATATATATTCTTGATCAGTATCAATAGCCGAGTCGATATAGCCATGTCGGTCTGTCTGTCCGTCCGTCTGTATGAACGCCTGTTTCTCAGAGACTACAAAAGCTAGAGACTTCATATTTGAAATATAAGTTCTCGTAGTGCCGGGTCAATACAATTTAATCATTTTTTTTCGATATCTTGTCCTGTTCAAAAGTTATCGATAAATTAAGATTCCAGAACAGTGTTTTTAAGGTATAGCTTAAAGGTTATAAGAGGTAGACGGACCAAATTTAGTATGTATATTCTCCTATTGTATTCAAAGGTTAAATTTTTTTCACTTTTTTGATACCTCCTCCCGATCTCAAAGAAATCGAAAATTTGTAGAGGTATGACCTTCGGATTTTACATAGTCTCACATTTATATGCCATTTGTGTGTCCTACAAGTTTCATTACGATCGGACAATAAACAAAGAAGTAATTAACGATTCAATGTAACATAGTTTGGGGCCAATGGAAGAAGAAGCAAAGCAATTGCATGACGCGCGTAGCCAGCAGCTTGTGTTTGTATGTGTGTGTGTGTTTCCATGTTTGAATACAGATAAATAACTTGAATGAATGTCAGACCTTGGATCAGGGTATATCCTTGTCGGGCAATTTCGACTAGAGCACTCTTACTTGTTTTTATATGGACTTTTTCATTTCATGGTTTAGTGGACAAAGTATTAAAGAACCAGTTGCTTTTAATTCCATGTATATTCATAGTCATTTTAAGGAACGAAATGTGTGAAAATGAAAAGCTTGCATATGTACATGATAAAAAAAAAGATTCGAGATTTTATCCATCAATCGATGGATAATCCTTGCACAGGATGAGCACAAATTTCATGAGGTCATGTTTGACCTGCTACAAGCTTGAGAGCTCAGTTAAACCATTATCTACTTTTCCTCTTTGATGTGATTTAGCTTAATTCCAAATTATTCCTGTATAGTATCGGCGACAATCGTTACATATAGAGCCGCAGTAACTGACGAGGCAAGTCTGCAATAGTGTTATACAAGCACCTGGAGTACAAAAGCACAATGCTTACGCACCGGGTCAAATATGTAATATACTAATGAATACAAACTGGAATGAAGGGAGGTTGATATTTATACCCTCGCTTCCATAAACCAAAATCTAAAAATATACCATTCGTGTAACTTAAGGGCTTTGGTAAATATTTCCACCTACGAAATCCACTGAGCTCCCTCGAAAAACAGGAAACAAGGAAGAACAGTATCGACTGTTGCGGACAAAGGAAAGTCGCAATAATCCTTACCTCACGAAATTGAAACTAGCAGAGACGTATGCAGAGCTGGTGACTCTGCAACTTGATATTTAAATACCTGGGATTAAAAGTAGATCCTCACTATAGAAGTTGGAGTCCCAGCCCCACAAAGTTGCACTTTTTCATACATAGCCTCATTTTTATTGTATATTATTATCTGGAGAGCTCAAATCCTGACAGAGACAGCTTTTAGAATTCGTTTTTGATACATTGTTTACAAAAACAGCATTTACTGTTTTTGTACATCGCCTGAACGTAGTTTTTCTAGGTTCGAAATATAAAGACTCCAAATTTGGTAAAAACATATTCTCGATTGCAAATTTTTTATACCCTTGTAGAGGGTATTTTAATTTTGGCCAAAAATTTGCAACACATAGAAGGAAACATTTCCGACCCCATAAAGTATATATATTCTTTATCAGGACGACAAGACGAGTCGATTTACCTTTGTCCGTCCATCCGTCTGTCCGTCTGTTTCTACGCAAACTTGTCTCTCAATTTTAAAGCTATCTTGATGAAACTTGGTACAGATGCTTATTTCTGCTGCACGCAGATAATATGTCGGAATCAGCCGGATCGGACAACTATAGCATATAGCTGCCATAGGAATGATAGGTTGAAAATGTTTTTTTTTTTTAGATAACTCGACCAAACTTACCAAATATTAATGTTAGCATTATTTAAGCATGCTCACAATTTCATCAAAATCGGACCACTATATCTTATAGCTGCCATAGGAACAATCTGTTGAAAAATGAGTCGTTGTATAAACAAAATTTTTTTTTGCAATGCTATATTAACCAAACTCAGTAATTGCCAGTGTTATTATACTTTATATAGATTGATTGAATTTTTCGTCTAAATCAGACGACTATATCTTATAGCTGTCATAGGAACGATCGGTCGTATTTTTGTTGTTTTTTGAGATAGCTCGACCAAACTTACCAATTATGAGTTTTAGCATTATCTAAGCACGTTGAGAAAATTTCATCAAAATCGAACTAGTTTATTTTATAGCTGCCATATGAACAATCAGTTGAAAAATTAGTCGTTGTATGAACAACTTTTTTGTTTTTCAAGCTATCTTAACCAAACTCAGTAATTGCAAGTTAAATTATATTTTATATAGATTGATTGAATTTGGTCAATCGGACACCTGTTTCTTATAGCTGTCATAGGAACAATCGGTCTGAAATATTGATTTAAATAAGAAAATTAATTTTAAAGGTAGCATTGTCATTCTTTTTTGTATAAGCAAGAGTTTTTCATTATATGAAGCAACTGCAAGGGTATACTACCTTCGGAGCGCCGAAGGCAGCCTTTCTTTCTCGTTTAAATTAAATTGATATTAAGCGAATATCTATGGATGCATGATTTGCCGTACTTACCTTATCGAAGGCCATTGGACGAGAGAGCTTGTCAATAGTTTGCTGTTGGGTGAGGCCACCTGCACAAATGAGCGCACTTTTAATGCACGTGTCAGAGGATACGGAACTTTGTAGGCAATGGTGATGTAAAGCAGTAGGTCCTGCACTGCCTGCCTGATGCTGGAGCATATGGTGGTGGTGGTGTTGTGGATGTTCCAATGTGCTGCCACTGAAAGCAGTCGCAGACTGTTTGGTGGCACTTATCGCTGTTGCTGTAGAGACCTGAGGAGGACTACTTCCTCTATTTCCACATTCACCTGAGTTGCTCGGTAATGTTGCAGTCGAAATAATGTCGTTGGTTTGTGCAGAAGGAAAAAGCTTTGAAGGCGACTGCAGCCCAGTTAGTGGTTGCAGGCCCAATGTAGTTGGCTTGACACATTGCTTTATTTGTACTAAGTGTCCGTGTGGCTGCGGGTTTGATTGTACCTGCTGCTGCAGTGCCAACGTTGTCGTTGCAACGGCAATAAATGGATTGCGCAAGTCTAACTGGTGCTCTTGATTTGGTGGCAGCTCGCCGGGCGGCTCCATGACAAGAGTTTTTAGAGCTCAGCGCAATCGAAATATTAGTTTTTGTTGCTATTTATTTATTATATCCTTGGGCAATATTTTTTAGTTGCTCAGATTTAACTAAGCAGTTACATAACGTTTTTATTAATTAGAAGCTATATGCTGTTATCCATTATATCCATGTGTTTTAAAATGTTGACTGCCAATAGAAATATAAAGAAAAGTCTTAAGCGTCATGTAATTTATCAGACACTATAAGGTATAAGATATGGTTATAAAGTCAGAATGTTGCAGGGAAGGGGTCTTATCTTTTGTAAATTTCACCACAGGAGGCGGCGCAGACTCCGCGCTTGCGTCGCCCGCCACCGAATGTAGTTAATTGTGTGCAGGACAATAAATTTAGAAGAAAGCGTCTATTCCAAGTTCTAGTCCAATCGTCTCTTAGGATATATCTTACGCTGACTTTTTGGTGAGGAATATAGGCACATCAGCAATTTCTGATGTTCAATTTGGGTTTCGTCCCGCCCAGGGAACATCAGCAACACTAACTTTATACTCGCCGGCTAGGAATTTTTGGATTAAGAGGCCGATTTCCAGAATTTCCAGAATCACAGCATTTTTACAAGTTTGAAACCCCTCTTACCTATGAGCACATAAACGGTCGTAAATGGGGCGTGTCATCCGAAAAATACAAATTCTCATTTTTTACTCCAGAGCTAATAACTTTGTTATTCTTTAATCGATTTTTGAAACTACTTTTATTTTCTTTCTAATAAAAGGATCTATGCAATTTAAAAAAATTTAATTGTGGCTTAAAACCCCATTTGAATTGTAGCTTTTTTTTAAAAATGAGTATTTTTGATGCGAAATTTCCATTTAATCCCTAATGAGCACCTAAACGAATATTCCGATTGCAAACTAATACATTAATGCTTATAATGTTATTTTATACTGTTTTAGACATGTGTTGGCGCACTTCAGTGCATCATTGATATTTTATTTATTTTTGTATCTATTTTGAAGTCAAGTGTAAGTTGGGTTTAGGGCAAAGCGAGAGCACATTAACGCTTTTCGCTCAGAGAGCGAAATCACCTCGCTTCGCCACCGTAACTTAAGCTTTGCCTAAGAATAATGAATTCTGATCAGTTGTTGAGAAAATATATATTGAACGCACGCAATTTCGCTGTCCGCACATAAAACGCCATCAAGTTAATTAACATAATTAATTAACCATAAAAATTCTTGTGATTTAATTTCAAATTTGAAGTCTCTAGATTCTATAAATTTCAAGTTATGCCGAAAAACACTGGTCCGAAATCGAAATTTATAGATAACTTTTGAACGGGAACTTATATTTTAAATACGAAGTTTCTAGCTTTTGTAGTCTCTGAGAAACGCGCGTTCATACAGAGGGACGGACAGACGGACAGACAGACGGACATGGCTAGATTGGTGATTGGTGATCAACGCAGGGCTCAACCCATAAAAGCTAGAGAGCTGAAATTTTCACAGTAGTTTCCTCTTAGTCTGAAAGTGCGTACTAAGAAGCGGTTTTGGCAATGTGTATGTATACAGAAACTCGGAAAATGAAAATGGTGGGTTGTATGTGGAAAATTTAATTTTCGTCCAATTATCTCACATTGTTTTTCAATGCTCAACATAACAAAACATTAACAACAGGACTTAAAAATTTTGGAAAACCAACCCAAAAAGTTGGAAAACGGCGGGAAAACAGTTGTATGCAACTTTTTGGTTTTTCATCGGATTTGGTGCAAACTTATTTTCAAAGATCATTATACAAATTGATTAAGAAATGTGTACCAATTTTGTGGAAAATGCACCCCCCTGGGAAGAAAATGGTGAGTTGTATGGGTGAAAATGACATTTTTGTCTGATTATTCTTAAATTGATTTTCAAAGTTTTAGTCCTTAAGGGGAAATCGCTTTGAAAAAAAACTCGCTTACTTACCATAGAGGGAAATAATTGAGATTTGTAATATTAAATAAAAGCGTGTGAATCTACATTTTGTATTCATATATTGAATCACAAAAGTATTCGTTGCTAGGTATATGGCGCAAAAACCTTAGTATATAGCCATATTAGCAGTCATTTTGCTCAAATATTTTGGACAGCATTCGTAGTTTGATGTTTTGAAAAGGCAAAGTAAAAAAAAAGGATTTAAAAATTTCAACCCGTTATCAAAATAGAGCAAAAAAACAACAAAAAACAGATATTTTCATCTCACAATATCCCTAGATTTTTGACCTGCTTTTGCACAGTTCTGAGTGTCCGAATAAGAATTTTGTTTAATGTGTTCAGTTTGGCCTGCTAAGTATTTGTGACAACATCAAAATGCACAAGGGTAAGGAATTATCTACTGCTGAGAAGCAAATAATATTATATCTTCACAATGATTATGTTTGCAAAATGTTTAACAGAAGTCCTTCCACTATCCGATGTGCTATACAACGTTTAAAAAATCGCGGAAACTTGGAAAATAATCAGCGTTCTGGTGAGATGACACTATTAAGTCATTTTAATATTTTTGACGAATTAGTGAGTGAGTTGTTAGCTTCGGGAGCAAAAAATGATGATATGGATAAAGTGTCGCATTTGCTGCTCTTATTGCCCTCCTACAATGGCGTCATCACGGCAGTTGAGACATTATACGAAGAGAGCTTGACATTAGCTTTTGTTAAAAAAAAGCTCCTAGACCATAATATAAAAATTAAAAGTGACAGCATGAAACGAGTAGAAAAGTTGTGAAGGCATTTGTTTGGAACAATACCAACAACCAGAAAAATAGTTTTTTCAAAAACAAAGTAACAAAATCAAAAAACATATTTAAGGGCAAACCAAAATTTAGAAGTGTTAAGTGTCAGCACTGTGTTAGAGAGGGACACATTAAAAAAGATTGTTATCATTATAAAAGAATAATAAATGATAACAAGTAAGAGTGCTCTAGTCGAGAGTGCCCGACTAGGATATACCCTGAACCCAGTTCTTACATTCATAATTCTTTATCTGCATTCATACACACACACATAAAAACACACGCTGCTACTGTGAACGTCATGCAATGCTTTCCTTCTTCTTCTTTCATTGGCCCAAAATTATGTTACATTTAATCGTAAATAACTTGTTTGTTTATTACCCTATCGTAATGAAATTTGTAGGACATAAAGATGGCATATTAATGTGTATGCTGAATCTGAAGGTCATACCTCCAAAAATACGTATTTTGGGGGATCAGAGGGAGGTATCAAAAAACATTTGTAACTCTGTATGCTTTACGAAAATATACATAGTGAATATGGTGCCTCTAGCTCTAATGGCTTTCAAGTTATGCCTTAAAAACACCGGACGCCGACGGATGGACAGACGGACAGACAGACGGACAGACGGACATGGCTATATCGACTCGGCTATTGATACTGGTCAAGAATATATATACTTTATGGGGTCGGAGATGATTCCTTATGCCTGTTACATACTTTTGCACAAAACCATAATACCCCTTTTTCCCATTTTTAATGGGATCAGGGTATAACAAGTAAGAGTGCTCTATTCGAGAGTGCCGTTCATACAGACGGACAAACGGTCAGACGGACAGTCGGACAGCCAGACGGACATGGCTATATCGACTCGGCCGGAAAATATATAATTTATGGGGTCGGAGATGCTTCCTTATGGCTGTTACATTCTTTTGCACAAAACCATTATACCCTTTTTCCCATTTTTAATGGGATCAGGGTATAAAAAGAAATAATCTATTCAGCGACAACAGTCTTCTTATAAATTTAGAGTTGTCAGATAAAATATGTGAACCTGGTCTAAATGGGAAACATGGTAGGTTGCCATTTAAACAATTTATAGATAAAAGCCATATTAAAACCAGTTACAATAAATGTCAAAAATTTCTATGTAATCTTTATAGATCAATTTACACATTATTGTGTAACTTATTTAATGAAACACAAGTCACATATTTTCAAAATGTTTAAATATTTAGTAGCTAAGAGTGAAGCACATTTTAACCTCAAGATGGTTATTTTGTTTATTGACAATGGACAATGGAGACAATGGAGAGTTGCGTGAGTTTTGTAATAAAGGGATTACTTATCATTTGACAGTGGCACACACACCTAAATTAAATTGTTTTTCTGAACGAATGATCAGAAACATTACGAAAAAGATCGTGCTATGGTTAATGGGGCAAAATTAGATAAAAGTTTCTGGGGTGAAGCTGTGTTGACTGCAACATAGTTAATTAACATAATTCCAAGCGGAGCACTTAGAAATAGTGCAACAACTCCTAACGAGATGTGGCACGAAAGAAATCCCATTTTAAAACTTTTGAGAGTTTTTGGTTCAACCGTGCACATTAAAAATAATAATGGAAAATTTGATGATAAGTCATTGAAGAGTATTCTTGTTGGTTATGAACCAAATGGCTTTAAAGTATAAGATGCCTTAAAGGAAAAATTGATTGTTGCAAGGGATGTAGTTATCGATGAAACGAATATTGTTAATTAAAGAGCTGTAAAATATGAAACAAACTGAATGAGAGTTAGGAAAGAAAGCAAACAGAATTCCCGAATGATAGTAAGGAAAGAATGCATTCAGAATTACCGAATGAAAGTAAGGAACGCGATAAAACAGAATTCCTGAAAGAAAGTAAGGAATGTAAGGAATCATGTAAATTTCGAATCCGAACGAAAGTAAGAAAAGAAATATAAATGATCTCCTGAATGAAAGTAAGGAATTAAACTTCTCGAATGAGGGTACGGAATGTAAAGAAACTGAACAGCAAAGTGAATTTGAAACTGATAGGAATCCAATTATAGTTGACAACGAAAGTTGGGATAAGAAAGTAATAAGTAAAAGAAGTGAGAGATTAAAATCTAAGCCACAGATATCCATTAATGAAGACGATAATATATTGTTCCAAATACATTTGATGAAATTAAATATATAAATAATAGATTACTTTGGGAGGAAGCCATAAAAACAGAGCTAAGTGCTCATGAAATTAATAATACCTGGACAATTACAAAGAAGCCAGAAAACAAAAATACTTTTGATAGCAAATGGGTATTGTCTGTAAAGTATAATGAACCAATAATGTACAAAACAAGACTGGATGCTCGAGGGTTTACGCAAAAATACCAAGTTGACTATGAAGAAACATTTGCTCCTGTTGCAAGAATTTCGAGTTTTATCTTTATATTATCACAAACATTTCCCGGCCTGCGTTGTGTCGCCCTTCTATATTTAAAAAAAAAATAAATTGTATTTTAATATAAATTTTATAATATCATTTCTTCACCACCATAGAGGTAGAGAAAAATAGCGCGTTTTTTACAAAGCGATTTCCCTTTTTGGCCTAAAACTTTGAAAATCAATTAACAAACAAGTAAGAGTGCTCTAGTCCAGAGTGCCCGACTAGGATATATCCTGATCCAAGGTCTTACATTCATTCAAGTTATTTATCTGTATTCATTTTGGAAACAAACACACACATACAAACATTGAATCGTTAATAACTTCTCTGTTTATTTTCTGATCGTAATGAAATTTGTAGGACACAAAGATGGCATATAAATGTGGGACAATGTAAAATCCGAAGGTCATACCTCTAAAAATTCATATTTTTCTATTTCTGTGAGATCGGGGAAGGGTATCCAAAAAGTGAAATGTATTTAACCTCTGTATGCTATAGGAGAATATATGTACCAAATTTAGTGACTCTACGTCTTATAACTTTCCAGTTATGCCCGAAAAACACTGTTCTGGAATCTTAATTTATCGATAACTTTTGAAATGAATGAGATATCGAAAAAAAATGATGAGTTTGTATCGAGAAAAAAGTCTCTAGCTTTGATGACTTTTAAGTTGTGCCCGAAAAACACTTGTCTGAAATCTAAATTTATCTGCTTTCATACATAGAAACACACACACACTGTCTGTTTCTAGCTTTTATGACTTTCAAGTTATGCCCGAAAAACACTTCTCTGAAATCGATATTTATCGATAACTTTTGAAGGGGATGAGATATCGAAAAAAAATGATAAACTTGTATTGACCCGGCACTACGAGAACTTATAATTCAAATATGAAGTCTCTAGCTTTTGTAGTCTCTGAGAAACAGGCGTTCATACAGACGGACGGACAGACGGACGGACAGACGGACAGACCGACGGACATGGCTATATCGACTCGGCTATTGATACTGATCAAGAATATATATACTTTATGGGGTCGGAGATGCTTCCTTATGCCTGTTACATACTTTTGCACAAAACCATTATACCCCTTTTTCGCATTTAATGGGATCAGGGTATAAAAATATAAATCTATAGCTGCTAAGGCCTTAAGCTTACTATGAGTATCTTATGTACATTGATATAATGAGATCACACATATGGGTGGGGGATTTTTGTTTATTATGAAGCTGTGTGTCAGGTTGGTATGTCCCAGACGTAGTCTCATAAATTTGATTGAGTCGAGTCGTGATATATTCGTATTTGGTTATATGTTAATTTTTTTATTGTGTAGGTTTATCATTTTATAGTGTTGGGAGGTGTTGTTCCATATTGTTTCAAAGTATTCATTAGTATTGTCTTTAATATGTTTTCGTATGTCTGTAATGCTAAAGTTTTCTTCTGTAAGTAGCGGAAAATTGAGGGCGTCGTGCTAACTCATTTCCTGCAATCCTACAATGCCCGGGACCCATGGGAGGAGTAGTTTGTTTTTCTTTGAGGATAGTATATTTTTAATTGCTGTGGTGTAGTAGTTGAAGCTGTTTATGTTTTCAATTGCTTTTAATGAAGAGAGAGAATCAGTGTATATTGCGAATTTGCCTGTTTGTTTTTTTGCATATTTGCATGCTGTGAGTATGGCTGGTATTTCGGCAGTAAAGAAAGTGGAGAAGTAAGGTAGTATTTGATAGGTGATTATTTTGTTAGACGTTGTGCCACTGTAGGACCGGCTTCCGATTTGGAACTTTCTTTTATTTTATTGAATTTCTGTTGGTAAACTATGGTTGCGGCTTTCAGAGTGGAGTGTAGGGAAATGTTGATAGAATTATTGTTGAAGGACCACGGTGGTGTGGTTTGTTTTTTCATTGGGGTACGGCTTATCACTATTTTTAGTTGTTTGCAGTGCTCTATTGTATCTCTTAGGGCAATTTTGGTTATTTATTTGATTTTGTTATTTTTTGGTATATTTTTTCTATGGGAGAGTTTTTGGAGGTCATTATGGATTTAAAGTTTTTACGTGTTGCGTGGGCTATTCTATTTTCTATTGGGATTATGTTTGATTCGTATAGTAAGTTGTTGATTGGGGTGGTGCGAAAGGCTCCAAATGCCAACCTTACTGCGGAGTGATATATTGTTCTGATTTTGTTGAGCATCGATTTTGGCGCTTTTCCATACAGATGAAGGCCGTAGTCGATTTTAGATAGGATAATTGATTTTATTATGTATATTATTGTGTTAGTGTGGCAGTTGAATTTATAGCTAGATAAGCATTTTATTATATTGAGTCTTTTTGTGAGTTGCAGGGTAAGATTGTCTATGTGTTGGTTCCATCTGTAGTTTTTTGTTATTGTAATTCCTAATATTTTTAATGAGTTCTCATTTTGGAGGTTGAAATTGTTAGAGTGCAGTTGAAGGCTGCATTCTTTTTTACGACATATATGTAGGTGTTTACATTTGGTGATAGATAGTGATGCACCAGCATAGTTGCATGATGTCTGCAAAGAGAGGGTCAATGTTCAGGAGGTTTTGTTTTTTGTTGATTGTTTTAACTATTGTGTAGTCATCAGCATAGGCTGAGAATTCAAATGTTTTGTGCTTTGCTATTATTTTATTAAGTCTATTGTAGGCTATTGTAAAAAGTATTGCTGACAGTGGGGATCCCTGTGGGATTCCATTTTCTAAGAGCCTTGAAGTGGAGTAAGCATTGTGTGTTTGGACTGTTATTTTTCTGTTTGTGAGGAAGTTTGCTATGTATTTTATGATTTTTGGTCCTATTTTCCAATCTGTGAGCTCGTCTATAATTGTGTGAATTCCTATCCTGTCAAAGGCTTTGGCAAAGTCGAGTGAGATTATCGAGATGTGGTTTTTGGTTGAAAGAGCTGAGGTGGTCTGATAGTCTAGCATGGCTAGTGGATCAGACACCGACTTACCCTTTCGGAATCCCATCTGACGACTATCGAGTAGCTGACTGTTTGTAGCCAGCCACCATAGTCGTTTTGCTATTATTTTGTCGAGTACCTTAGAGATGCATGAGTTTAGGGATATAGGGCGGTATGAATTTATGGAGGTTTTGTCTGTGTTTGGCTTGTGGATAGAGATGATATTGCTTACTTTGAATTGTTGAGGTATGTGTTCTATGAGGATATTGTTAAAAAGATTCAGGATTCTTGCCATGAGGTTGTTGGAAACGTTTTTTATCATTGGGTAGCTTATACGATCTCTTCCTGGGGTTTTTCCTTTTAGTTGGTTGAGTGCTGCCTGTAGTTCGATTAAGGTTATGTTCTTTTCAAGATGTAGTGATGCAGGTGATGGGCTGTGAGTTATGGTGTGTCTTGTGTTTGCTTTATGTTGTTTGAATATTGGGTGGAAGTTGCTGTCTGATGCTGAAATTGACCAATGGTCACATAGTGTATTTGCTATTTTGTTTTTGTTAAGGATTGTTTGAGTCGAGTCGTTAGGATTAATAAGGCAATGGATGTCGTGTCGGGTTTTTAAACCACAAAACCGATTTATATTGGACCATATTTTAGAGATGGGGGTGCTTGGATTGATTTCTGCAGTAAGTGTGTGTATTGCTTCTCGTTTTTTATACCCTGATCCAATTAAAAATGGGAAAAAGGGGTATAATGGTTTTGTGCAAAAGTATGTAACAGGCATAAGGAAGCATCTCCGACCCCATAAAGTATATATATTCTTGATCAGTATCAATAGCCGAGTCGATATAGCCATGTCCGTCTGTCCGTCTGTCCGTCTGACCGTCTGTCCGTCTGTCCGTCTGTATGAACGCGTGTTTCTCAGAGACTACAAAAGCTGGAGACTTCATATTCGAAATATAAGTGCTCGTAGCGGCGGGACGATACATGTTTATCATTTTTTTTCGATATCTCGTCCCGTTCAGAAAGTTATCGATAAATTTCGATTCCAGTCAAGTGTTTTTCGAGCATAACTTGAAAGTCATAAAAGCTAGCAACTTTATATTTATGTTTAAGTTACTGTACTGCTGGTTCGACACAAACTCAACATTTTTTTTTCGATATCTCAATCCTTTCAAAAGTTATCGATTAATTAAGTTTCCAAAACAGTGTTTTTAAGGTATAGCCTAGAAGGTATAAGACGTAGAGTCACCAAATTAGGTACATGTATTCTCCAATAGCATACAAAAGTAAAATACATTTCACTTTTTGGATACCCCTCCTTGATCTCCAAGAAATCAAAAAATACGTATTTTACATAGTCTAACATTTGTATCCTTCAAATGTGTCCTACAAATTGCATTACGGTCGGACAATAAACAAAGAAGTTATTAACGATTCAATGTAACATAGTTTGGGGCCAAAGGAAGAAGAAGAAGCAAAGCAAATGTATGACGCGCGTAGCCAGCAGCTTTTGTTTGTATATGTGTGTGTGTTTCTATGTATGAATGCAGATAAATAACTTCAATGAATGTAAGACCTTGGATCAGGGTATATCCTAGTCGGGCACTCTCGACTAGAGCACTCTTACTTGTTTTGCAATGTGTTTGGTGGGTATGCGATTGCGGGATCGATTGACTTTCACTAGTTAGCATTATTTTAGTTATGATGGCTGCTTCTTGATTAATTTGTTGACTAGGTGGTTTCTCGATCGAGAGTTTGTCGGTGTGTTTTTGTATATAATGGCCAGTTGGCTTTGTTTAAATTAAATTTGGGTCT
The DNA here is from genome assembly GCA_035045305.1 of Drosophila maculinotata. NCBI lineage: Eukaryota > Metazoa > Arthropoda > Insecta > Diptera > Drosophilidae > Drosophila > Drosophila maculinotata. The sequence continues at coordinate 485,079 of JAWNPD010000022.1, forward strand.
TGTAGTAAGAGGACTTTGTGTGTTTTCTTCGAATAGGGTAATGTGAATTGGGAAGTGGTCGCTTCCTGATAGACAATTTTCAATGCTCCATTTGGCGTGTAGTGCAAGGTGAGGGGATGCTAGGGTGAGATCTATGTGTGTGAATGTGTGGTGGGTGGTGAAGTGTGTTGGTGTTTAAATAAAGTGTTGCCCCTGGCGTTGTTTTTCTGTGATCGCCTGCTTCTATGCCAACTATTGAAGTCTCCTGTTATAAGCAGTGGTTGTTGAATATTATTGTAAGTGTTTCTTATATTTTGTAAAGTGAAAGGTTTGTTGGGCGGTATGTACGATGATATTGTTGTAAATTTGATTTTTGATTGGATTGTTACTGCTATGGAGTCGAAGTGATGTGTGTTCAAGTTGGTCATTTGATGTTGTATGGAATTGTGGACTAGCAGGGCCACGCCTCCGTATGAGTTTAGTGCAGTGTTCTGATTGTATAGTGTGTAGTTTATTGGGATAGGTATGTTTTGTGTGGAATGGAGGTGGGTTTCTTGAAGTGAATTTATTTTGGATTGTTTTTTTGATAAGGATTTGCAACTGATTGTAGTTGTTTAAGTATCCATTAGCGTTCCATTGGAGGACTTTTAACATAATACTCATCTTAAGGTTTTGTTTGATAATTTATTTTATCTATTAATTTTATGGGATGCAGTTGCGTGTGTTGGTGCTTCTGTGACCTCTTTTAGCTGAACGTAGTTTAGCAGATGGGAGCTCACTTAATTTTCTGTAACGGTGCCCGTGCCGTCTGCGGCTTCCTCGGGAGAAATGGTGTCCCCCGAGCGAGCCGCAGACGACGCGGGCGCCGTTGTATTATCAGTAGGTAAAGTTAAACACTGTCGGAGTCGCTATTATTTCTGGTTGATTGTTTTTTGTTTTTTTGGTTCATTTTAAGTTTTTGTTCGTTTTTTCTTTTGATTTTAAAGACTTTGCTAGCCTATTTTGTGTGTTTGTGAAAACTCTAATTTTAATGTCCTCAGTGAGTTTTGAGGATGTGGATTGATGATCATCTATCGAAGGGGGGGTATTTTATGATATTTCTTCGTACGGTATAATCTTGCGTTGTTAAGGTATGACATCGTCGTTAATATGTATACGTATGGCAGTGACGCCAGAGTTTGCAGTAGGACTGTAAAGTGTGAATAGCATATGCACCGATTTGCTGCCATTTATTTTAATATTCAATTTTTTCGCCTATTCGGCAAAACAGTGTATATGCTTCTGCATAGTAGCAATGCCACCTGCGAATTTACGGCACTACAGAGAAAAGCCGTGTCGTCTGCATATGTTGTCGTTAAGGCATCAACACTACATCTGTATACCGGAGGACGATTTGGCAACTGTTCAGTATCTTGAATGACTTGTGCAATGCACGGCATGTCAGAGACAAATATGTAGCACACTACCTTGAGGCACTCCGGCCAATATTTGTCGCACTGATGACTGATAGGGGGGCCCATCTGACTGTCGTCATTGCCATTACCATTGCGATCACGATTGCCAAGCACACAAAATGTACGATCTGATATGAAACATTATTATTATTATTATTATATCGAAGTTAACACGCAATTACAAATTACGCATAACTTATAAAAAAAAATATAAAGCTATAGCTGCTAAGACCTTAAGCTTACTATGAGTATCTTATGTACATTGATATAATGAGATCACGCATATGGGTGGGGGATTTTTGTTTATTATGAAGCTGTGTGTCAGGTTGGTATGTCCCAGACGTAGTCTCATAAATTTGATTGAGTCGAGTCGTGATATATTCGTATTTGGTAATATGTTAAATTTTTTATTGTGTGGGTTTATCATTTTATAGTGAGTCGAGTCGTGATATATTCGTATTTGGTTATATGTTACTTTTTATATTGTGTGGGTTTATCATTTTATAGTGTTGGGAGGTGTTGTTCCATATTGTTTCAAAGTATTCATTAGTATTGTCTTTAATATGTTTTCGTATGTCTGTAATGCTAAAGTTTTCTTCTGTAAGTAGCGGAAAATTGAGGGCGTCTTTTGCCACTTGATGTGCTAACTCATTTCCTGCAATCCTACAATGCCCGGGGACCCATGGGAGGAGTAGTTTGTTTTTGTTTGAGGATAGTATGTTTTTAATTGCTGTGGTGTAATAGTTGTAGCTGTTTATGTTTTTAATTGCTTTTAATGAAGAGAGAGAATCAGTGTATATTGCGAATTTGCCTGTTTGTTTTTTTGCATATTTGCATGCTGTGAGTATGGCTGATATTTCGGCAGTAAAGAAAGTGGAGAAGTAAGGTAGTATTTGATAGGTGATTATTTTGTTAGACGTTGTGCCACTGTAGGACCGGCTTCCGATTTGGAACTTTCTTTTATTTTATTGAATTTCTGTTGGTAAACTATGGTTGCGGTATCGGCTTTCAGAGTGGAGTGTAGGGAAATGTTGATAGAATTATTGTTGAAGGACCACGGTGGTGTGGTTTGTTGTTTGCAGTGCTCTATTGTATCTCTTATTGATGAGGGCAATTTTGGATATTTATTTGATTTTGTTATTTTTTGGTATATTTTTTCTATGGGAGAGTTTTTGGAGGTCATTATGGATTTAAAGTTTTTACGTGTTGCGTGGGCTATTCTATTTTCTATTGACATTATGTTTGATTCGTATAGTAAGTTGTTGATTGGGGTGGTGCGGAAGGCTCCAAATGCCAACCTTACTGTGGAGTGATATATTATTCTGATTTTATTGAGCATCGATTTTGGCGCTTTTCCATACAGATGAAGGCCGTAGTCGATTTAGAAAGGATAATTGATTTTATTATATATATTATTGTGTTATTGTGGCAGTTGAATTTATAGCTAGATAAGCATTTTTTTATATTAAGTCTTTTTGTGAGTTGCAAGGTAAGATTGTCTATGTGTTGGTTTCATCTGTAGTTTTTTGTTATTGTAATACCTAATATTTTTAATGAGTTCTCGTTTTGAAGGGTGAAATTGTAAGAGTGCAGTTGGAGGCTGCATTCTTTTTTACGACATATATGTAGGTGTTTACATTTGGTGATATGGTGCATGATGTCTGCAAAGAGAGGGTCAATGTTCAGGATGTTTTTTTTTTTTTTGATTGTTTTAACTATTGTGTAGTCATCAGCATAGGCTGAGAATTCAAATGTTTTGTGCTTTGCTATTATTTTATTAAGTCTATTGTAGGCTATTGTAAAAAGTATTGCTGACAGTGGGGATCCCTGTGGGATTCCATATTCTAAGGGCCTTGAAGTGGAGTAAGCATTGTGTGTTTGGACTGTTATTTTTCTGTTTGTGAGGAAGTTTGCTATGTATTTTATGATTTTTGGTCCTATTTTCCAATCTGTGAGCTCGTCTATAATTGTGTGAATTCCTATCCTGTTAAAGGCTTTGGAAAAGTCGAGTGAGATTATCGAGATGTAGTTTTTGGTTGAAAGGGCTGAGGTGGTCTTTCGGAATTCCATCTGACGACTATCGAGTAGCCGACTGTTTGTAGCCAGCCACCATAGTCGTTTTGCTATTATTTTTATACCCTGATCCCATTAAAAATGGGAAAAAGGGGTATAATGGTTTTGTGCAAAAGTATGTAACAGGCATAAGGAAGCATCTCCGACTCCATAAAGTATATATATTCTTGATCAGTATCAATAGCCGAGTCGATATAGCCATGTCCGTCTGTCCGTCTGACCGTCTGTCCGTCTGTATGAACGCGTGTTTCTCAGAGACTACAAAAGCTGGAGACTTCATATTTGAAATATAAGTTCTCGTAGCGGCGGGACGATACAAGTTTATCATTTTTTTTTTCGATATCTCGTCCCGTTCAAAAGTAATCGATAAATTTCGATTGCAGTCAAGTGTTTTTCGAGCATAACTTGAAAGTTATAAAAGCTAGCAACTTTATATTTATGTTAAAGTAACTGTACTGCTGGTTCGACACAAACTTAACATTTTTTTTCGATATCTCAATCATTTCAAAAGTTATCGATTAATTAAGTTTCCAAAACAGTGTTTTTAAGGTATAGCCTAGAAGTTATAAGACGTAGAGTCACCAAATTTGGTACATATATTCTCCAATAGCATACAAAAGTAAAATACATTTCACTTTTTGGATACCCCTCCCCGATCTCCAAGAAATCAAAAAATACGTATTTTAAAAGGTATGACCTTCGGATTTTACATAGTCTCACATTTGTATCCTTCAAATGTGTCCTACAAATTTCATTACGATCAGACAATAAACAAAGAAGTTATTAACGATTCAATGTAACATAGTTTGGGGCCAAAGGAAGAAGAAGAAGCAAAGCAAATGTATGACGCGCGTAGCCAGCAGCTTTTGTTTGTATATGTGTGTGTGTTTCTATGTATGAATGCAGATAAATAACTTCAATGAATGTAAGACCTTGGATCAGGGTATATCCTAGTCGGGCACTCTCGACTAGAGCACTCTTACTTGTTTCGAGTATTTTAGAGATGCATGAGTTTAGGGATATAGGGCGGTATGAATTTATGGAGGTTTTGTCTGTGTTTGGCTTGTGGATAGGGATGATATTGCTTACTTTGAATTTTTGAGGTATTTGTTCTATGAGGATATTGTTAAAAAGATTCAGGATTTTTGCCATGAGGTTGTTGGAAACGGTTTTTATCATTGGGTAGCTGATACAATCCTGGGGTTTTTATACCCTGATCCCATTAAAAATGGGAAAAAGGGGTATTATGGTTTTGTGCAAAAGTATGTAACAGGCATAAGGAAGCATCTCCGACCCCATAAAGTATATATATTCTTGATCAGTATCAATAGCCGAGTCGATATAGCCATGTCCGTCTGTCCGGGTCTGTCCGTCTGTATGAACGCGTGTTTCTCAGAGACTACAAAAGCTAGAGACTTCATATTTAAAATATAAGTTCTCGTAGCGGCGGGACGATACAAGTTTATCATTTTTTTTCGATATCTCATCCCGTTTAAAAGTTATCGATAAATATCGATTTCAGACAAGTGTTTTTCTGGCATAACTTGAAAGTCGTAAAAGCTAGAAACTTTATATTTGAGTTTAAGTTACTGTATTGCTGGCTTTAAACAAACTTATCATTTTTTTTTCAATATCTCAATCCTTTCAAAAGTTATCGATAAATTAAGTTTCCAAAACAGTGTTTCTAAGGTATAGCTTAAAAGTTATAAGACGTAGAGTCACCAAATTTGGTACATATACTCTCCAATAGCATACAGAGGTTAAATGCATTTCACTTTTTGGATACCCCTCCCCAATCTCCAAGAAATCGAAAAATACGTAATTTTAGAGGTATGACCTTCGGATTTTACATAGTTGCACATTTATATGCCATATTTGTGTCCTACAAATTTATTACGATCAGACAATAAACAAAGAAGTTATTAACGATTCAATGTACCATAGTTTGTGGCCAAAGGAAGAAGAAGCAAAGCAATTGATGACGCGCGTAGCAAGCAGCTTGTGTTTGTATATGTGTGTGTGTGTTTCTATGTATGAATGCAGATAAATAACTTGAATGAACGTCAGAACTTGGATCAGGGTATATCCTAGTCGGGCACTCTCGACTAGAGCACTCTTACTTGTTCCTTTTAGTTGGTTGAGTGCTGACTGTAGTTCGATTAAGGTTATGTTCTTTTCAAGATGTAGTGATGCAGGTGATGGGCTGTGAGTTATGGTGTGTCTTGTGTTTGCTTTATGTTGTTTGAATATTGGGTGGAAGTTGCTGTCTGATGCTGAAAGTGACCAATGGTCACATAGTGTATTTGCTATTTTGTTTTTGTTAAGGATTGTTTGAGTCGAGTCGTTAGGATTAATAAGGCAATGGATGTCGTGTCGGGTTTTTAAAGCACAAAACCGATTTATATTGGACCATATTTTAGAATGGGGGTGCTTTGATTGATTTCTGCAGTAAGTGTGTATATTGCTTCTCGTTTTTATACCCTGATCCCATTAAAAATGGGAAAAAGGGGTATAATGGTTTTGTGCAAAAGTATGTAACAGGCATAAGGAAGCATCTCCGACCCCATAAAGTATATATATTCTTGATCAGTATCAATAGCCGAGTCGATATAGCCATGTCCGTCTGTCCGTCTGTATGAACGCGTGTTTCTCAGAGACTACAAAAGCTAGAGACTTCAAATTTGAAATATAAGTTCTCGTAGTGGCGGGACGATACAAGTTTATCATTTTTTTTCGATATCTCATCCCGTTCAAAAGTTATCGATAAATATCGATTTCAGACAAGTGTTTTTCGGGCATAACTTGAAAGTCATAAAAGCTAGAAATTTTATATTCAGGTTTAAGTTACTGTACTGCTGGTTCTAAACAAACTTATCATTTTTTTTTCAATATCTCAATCCTTTCAAAAGTTATCGATAAATTAAATTTCCAAAACAGTGTTTTTTAGGTATAGCTTAAAAGTTATAAGACGTAGAGTCACCAAATTTGGTACATATACTCTCCAATAGTATACAGAGGTTAAATGCATTTCACTTTTTGGATACCCCTCCCCGATCTCCAAGAAATCGAAAAATACGTATTTTAAGAGGTATGGCCTTCGGATTTTACATAGTCTCACATTTATATGCCATCTTTGTGTCCTACAAATTTCATTACGATCGGACAATAAACAAAGAAGTTATTAACGAATCAATGTAACATAGTTTGGTGCCAAAGGAAGAAGAAGCAAAGCAATTGATGACGCGCGTAGCCAGCAGCTTTTGTTTGTATATGTGTGTGTGTTTCTATGTATGAATGCAGATAAATAACTTCAATGAATGTAAGACCTTTGATCAGGGTATCTCCTAGTCGGGCACTCTCGACTAGAGCACTCTTACTTGTTTTATATGTGGTATTTATGTTTCTTTTGAGGTTGTGCCATGCTCTTTTTTTCATGTCTAGAAGTTGTTGTAGTGTTTGGTCCCACCATACGACATTGTTTTTGCAATGTGTTTGGTGGGTATGTGATTGCGGGATCGATTGACTTTCACTAGTTAGCATTATTTTAGCTATGATGGATGTTTCTTGATTAATTTGTTGACTAGGTGGTTTCTCGATCGAGAGTTTGTCGGTGTGTTTTTTAAATAATGGCCAGTTGGCTTTGTTTAAATTAAATTTGGGTCTTGTAGTAAGAGGACTCTGTGTGTTTTCTTTGAATAGGGTAATGTGAATTGGGAAGTGGTCGCTTCCTGATAGACAATTTTCAATGCTCCATTTGGCGTGTAGTGCAAGGTGAGGGGATGCTAGGGTGAGATCTATGTGTGTGAATGTGTGGTGGGTGGTGAAGTATGTTGGTGAGCCATTGTTAAGTGTTGTTAAGGATGTTTGGGTTATGTGTTTAAATAAAGTGTTGCCCCTGGCGTTGTTTTTCTGTGATCGCCAGCTTCTATGCCACCTATTGAAGTCTCCTGTTATAAGCAGTGGTTGTTGAATATTATTGTAAGTGTTTCTTATTTTTGTAAAGTAAAAGGTTTGTTGGGCGGTATGTACGATGATATTGTTGTAAATTTGATTTTTGATTGGATTGTTACTGCTATGGAGTCGAAGTGATGTGTGTTCAAGTTGGTCTTTGGATGTTGTACGGAATTGTGTGTTGTATTATCAGTAGGTAAAGTTAAACACTGTCAGAGTCGCTATTATTTCTGGTTGATTGTTTTTTGTTTTTTTGGTTCATTTTAAGTTTTTGTTAGTTTTTTTTTTTTGATTTTAAAGACTTTGCTAGCCTATTTTGTGGGTTTGTGAAAATTCTAATTTTAATGTCCGCAGTGAGTTTTGAGGATGTGGATTGATGATCATCTATCGAAGGGGTGGTATTTTCTGATATTTCTTCGTACGGTATAATCTTGCGTTGTTGAGGCTTTTCGATATGCGACTGAGTGTCTTTTGTCCTGATGGTTGTGTTGCTTGCGGTGTCTGGTTGTTGTTTTTGATTTGTAGATTCCTGTGTTGATTGATTTGCTGCTATTTGTGAGTATAACGTTGATTTATGGATGTGTCGTGTGGCGTAGATGCTGAGTGCAGTCTTGTGATCGACTTTTTGTGTTATTTTAATTGCTGTAAGTACCTTTTTTTTTATGAATACTGGGCATGCTCTGTCGGAAAGGCTGTGTTTGTTTTGTGTTTCTGGTTCCTATTTGCAGTTGATGCAGCACTTTTCTTTAGTGCATGTTTCATCCTCTTTTGTGTGGCGTTCAGCGGAGCAGTTGTTGCATGATTTTGGGCTTTTACAGGTCCAAGTCGTAGGCAGTTTTGACAACTGAGTGGGAGAGGTATAAAGGGTCGTTTATTGACTTTATCATAGCCAATAATTATTTTATCCGGTGGGTTGAGCGAAAGGAAGACTGATAAGTCCAGTTTCTTTTAGTGTGTTGTTTTCTTTTTTCATTATCTAGGCCGACCGCGTTTGCACCTGGTGACTGCAGCTCCTCGGTAAGACGCTCATAAATGCCTCTTTCAAAAAGCTTGGAGATTGTCGATAGTAAGCTAATTGGACGATATGATTTAAGTTCAGATGTTGACGCACTGCCACTGCCAAGTGATGCGGCTGAGGCATACTGTTGAAAAGCAGCAGGAGGAACAGTTTGGAACATGAAGTTATCAATCTGATGAAGTCCCGGAGATTTTCGCAATTGCAATTGGCCAATGTAATTGTTCAACTTATCAGGTGACACATGACGCAAGTGTGGCAAGTTTGGTTGCGCACAGGGTGCTGAGCATGGGGCTGTTGCTTCAACCCCTTGGACACACGCCACAGATTAAAGTCACCCTTTTTTTGTGGATCCGCATTCAGAAGTACAAAGCTGACGTACTCCTGCCGTTGAGCATGCAGCTCTTGGGCAAGTTGGCGGGCAACACGTTGCCACTCATGCTTTAAGCGCATCAGCTCAAAATGAGCATCAGTGCGAATAAATGCAGATGGTGGTATCGGCGCAGCAGGTAGATCAAATCGATTACCATTTTCATCATTGGGCTGCTGTGGTTGTGGTTGACGCTGATTTCGACGCATAGCTGTTGGAGAATTTGACGCTTCGTTATATAGCTTTTGCATGAAATTTTGGAGCATATCGTCAATGTCAATGATGGACACCTTTAGATTTACAGAACTGTCCAATTGTCGATGAAATTCAGATAGATTTGAGTGCTCAGTCAGTAGACGACGAGGATGACGATAGTGACGGCCACAGCGGCAGGGATGAGAAGAGAAAGGGACAGATGATGACGGTGATACAATGGTGTTTGATCGTGGCCGTTGATGGTCAGTCCGAGTTCGACCAGCAATGGCGAATGATCACTATGTAATTCGGCTAGTCGACAGATGGTAAGACGATGATTTGAGATGCCTGCTGAAATGTCAAAATTAATTACACTTGGGCGGCCGCCACTATATGTGTAAGTGTGTTGGCTCAGCTGTTGTGAGAATGTTCAAGTGGTTTAAGCGCATCAGAGCGCCAGCAAGGGAAGAGCCACGCATGTATCGACGCAAATTGCCCCACAGCCTATGCTTGGCATTCCAATCGCCACCTATCAGAAAATTTGAACCCAAATGCTCAAAAAATTTACCATAGTCGTCTGTGCTGATACTGTGATTTGGTGGCCAATAGCAAGACGCAATATTAACACCACCTAAATCCGTTTGTAAGCGTACAATAGCACATTTTAGATGCGGCAACGATATACCTGTTAGAGTTTGGCATTTAATGCGTTTGGATATTAAGATGGCATTATAATTAGAAACAAATTGGAAATTAAAATATGAAGTCAATAACGTTTAAAAAATGAGTTGCTAAGTTGAATTATTAGTAGGTCGAGTATCCATGCCAGGATCTTGTAAAATGTGGTGAACCTTTTACGAAGGTTTATCCAAGGGGCAATGCAGTAACTTTTAAAGCATTGTCATGGTAGGGTGGGTAAAGAGGAGGGACAATCTACATCTGTGTTCCCCCCCACAGTCGTAGTATCTCAGTATGGGGTTATTTTAGCGTGTCGGCCTTGTCTTTAATTCAACAACAAATTAAGCTTTTAAATATTCTTATTCATAAATTACCGTCCACTTATTAAATGTGTCAGGGTGCATACAGTAAAGTTTGGAGGAGGAATAACCCCAACAACCCACGAGCTATACCCGAGCCTAGCAAGAGTGCACAAGACCGAATCGAACTGTACGCTGGTCCTCGTCAAATCAGTAACTGTCCCGAGCTGATATGCAGGCCAACTCCTAATATGTAGGAGCAGTCAAGCACAGACAGAAACATGCTCACTCCGGTACACTACACATTTGGGGCCCGACCTTGCCTTGAATTCTTAACCTTGGTGTAAAGACCTTATTGAAAATTGGAAATATAGTTTTACTATATATGCGTACTTCAATAAGCGAAAGCTTGCCTTGGTGCTCCAAGCTCATTCGCTATAGCATCCATCAAAACACACTATCATTTTTTTATAGCAAGATATCTCATAGTTGTGAAGGATATCAAAAATGTATATTTAGGCTCTGTTTTCGGATTTAGCAACTACAATTCGTAAGGGTTGGTTGACCACAAGAGACCTGATATATCGAACAGCGAATCATTCAAAATGGCCATGCGAGATACAATTTTGATCATATTTTACCCATGATCTGTTTTTAGAATATTGCGATAACAATTTAATTGGGGTTTTATTGGCCAATGATTCAGCAATAGACATTTTATCTACAATAGATAAAAACATACTGAGAGCTTGTCTGAAATTTTACAAGTTTTCTGGCATGTGAAAAAGATAGATATTATTATCCATATTATTACCAAACTTCTATCAAAATTATCTAACTTTATTAGTATTTTGTATTTTTGTTTGCTATTTTCTGGAATTATCTTAGGCAAAATGACCGTAAGACCTAGTACAGAGGACATAGCAGCTGCTTTGCAAGCAGCATACCCGTTTTGTGGTATTTGCAACGAAACGCAAGGGAACTTATAGCAAGTACTCCGCAAACACAAGTTCCACAAGCTTTGCATTTTGGAACATATTAATATCTCCAAATGTCCTATATGCTCATTTGATTGTGCGGCAATAGCACTAACTTTTTCGAACAACATGTTGAGCTTAACTCAGAGGAAGCACGACCGCCCAGCGCTAACGATTCTTTTGGCACTGTTGACAACACGTCAAATAGGTCGAAGAATGGTCAAAAATTTTTGAAAAATCGAGAAACGACTACAAAACGTGGCATGGCCAGGTCAACACAAAGAACATATTTAGACCGCAAGTTGTCTGAACCGGCAACTAACAGTACAACTCTGCCACTTAACACGCAAGTGAATATCGCGAACTATGTTCAGTCGGCTGTTAATATCCAACAGTCCCAATTAATTTAGCATCTCACCTCCTTTTTAAGCAAAACGATTGAATCTTCGATTCAAACGCAATTAACTTCACTCCAACTGACACCACAAGTGCGCACGATACCAGCTACCAGAATTAATCCTTGTCGTATGGCTAAAAGAAGTAATGGTTAACAAAACAGTCCAGAAGTCCTCTTAGACTTTTCTCGACCTGCCACTAATCAAAGTAATACGAGTTCACAAGTAACTCCTGAAAAGGCATCTAGCATAATGCAGAATTGGCGCATCAACTTCGATGGCTCAAAGAGTTGCATGAGAATGGAGACGCAGATTTGAAGATGTAGATACTGATAAAGATAATTGGGAAAAGATAAAGAAGCGATGACATGTCGAAAACGAATCTTTCGATGACTTCCAGTATGCTATTGAAGATCTGGTAGATAGACTTCAAAACGCTGTTTCAGAGGAAGATATCGTAGATTTACTGATCCGAAACTCCAAGCCTACTCTCCATCACGAGTTACTCCACTTAAAGATTTTTAAACGATCACAGCTTCGAAGAGAAGAACGTTAGCATGAACACTTCTACAATGAAATGAAATCGTTCAAACCGAGAACTCAACGTCTTGAATTGTCAGGTCAAGACGATAGCGAGAAGTTATCAGACGACAATGGAGAGCAAAACGATGTGTCACAAATTCAGCGTCGTACGTGTCTTTTGGCGTTCTTTAGCTTGCCAAAGATAGCGCAGCCTTCTGCTGCAGCTTTACGGAACATAATTGATGCTGTCTCCGCCATTTATGGCTCACTCCTTTTGATAGGCGACGATAAAAACATTTCCAATGCAATCCTAATTTATCTTGCTATGCACAAAGTTGACCCAATGACCAGGCGTAAATGGGAAGATCAACTCGGTAATGCAACCATTCCATTATTTTGTGATTGCGAAACAGCTTTAAATCGCAGATTTTAGAACCTGTCTGCTGAAGATTCTTTGAAAGGGTTGTCCGATGGCTCCAAATTGGAGTCAAAGTCTGTTTCCAAAAATAATAATCGAAGTTCATTTTCGTGTTCTGTGGCTAGTACTAAAAACGACCACGTGACCCCAAAATGTTTATTCCGAAGTCCATTTTATATTTAATTGTTCAGCATACGCTGCACTGTCAGTACAGTCGTGGTTAGAGCTCGCTAAGGCTTCTTGTGCATAAATTGTCTTCGGATGGAACACACTGTTGTCAAATGTAAGGCACACAAGTGCACAGTATGCAGTTGTTCTCATAACACACTGCTGCGTAGATACTCTGCCGATTCTAACACTCGAACGTTACCACCACCCCCAATCCGCACAGGATCTACCATCGATGTCACATGCTATGCATGGGAATGTGTCTGAGAGCGTAATTCTAGCTACTGCAATCGTAACAAAAAATGGCGATGTAGTTTTGGCAAGGGCTTTGCTTTATTCTGGTTCACAAATTAATTTTGCAACAGACAAGCTAGCACAACGTAGAGAAAAGGCGAGTATCAGCTTAATTGGGATTGCTTAATGCAATACGCAAGTGAAAAAAAAGATACATTTAGAGGTGAAGTCGCGAGTCAATTGTAGCGAGTTTTCGTAAGATCTGTGGAACTTGAAGACCATTTCTGGTTACCAACCTGATGTGGGTTGATGTAAGTGGTTGGAAAATTCCTGAAAACCTGCAATTGGCTGATCCATATTTCCACAAGCCACAGAAAATCGACATGCTCATCAGAGCGGAAACGTTCTTTGAACTTCTATGTTCCGGTCAAATTAAACAAGGTCCGAAACTCCGATTCTGCAGAAAACTCTTCTTGGGTGGATTGTCCCAGGGCGCTTCACTCCAAAAGGCCCTAAGAATGCTCATGTTTGCAATCTGAGCTGTCAGGAAGAATGTTTTTTCTAAATAGACAACACTTTGCAGAAATTTTGATCATTGGAAGAGATGCCCTCGACCAAAAAGGTAAAAACAGTCAAACAGCAGTTAAGTGAGAGCCACTTTTAAGATAAGTTTTGCCGTCAGGTCGATTTCATGTAAGATTGCCATTTAAATCAGATCGCGATCAGCTTGGTAACTCCTTCGAGGTTGATAAGCAGCGGTTTTTGTTGCTTAAAAGACTTCGAATTCATGGAGGAATATGTCTCACTAGGTCTGAAAACGGCAGTCAGATTGCAAGTTCTCTTCACTTTTTCATCCCGCATCACTGTGTCTTAAGACCACGGAGCACATCGACCAAGCTACGCTTTGTTTTCGATGCGTCTTGCCGTACGTCATCTCAAGTTGCGTTGAATGAGCTTCTTATGGTTGGACCTTCCATTCAAGAAGAGCTATATTCGAGTCTGTTTCGATTTAGATTGCACAAATACGCATTGACGGCTGACATCTTAAAGATGTACAGGCAGGTCATGGTGCATGAAGCAGATCAAGATTTCCAGCTCGTAGTGTGGAGAAAAAACCCATTCGACTCTTTGAGGTCCTGCAAGTTAAACACCGTAACTTACGGCACTGCGCCAGCCCCTTTCTTGGCAATACGGTGTTTAACAATGCTAAGTGAGATGAGCGAATCGTCACACCCAAAAGCTGCTGATGTTATCAGGCACGACTTTTACGTCGATGATTTGCTAACTGGTGCCGCGTGCGTAGAGAACCTTCAGATGATTAAGTCTTAAGTGTCACGAATCCTTGTAGGAGTTCGGAGTTCTCCGCAACAAACGCAGCCATGCCGATAACGATCTCAGAGTCTAACACAACCAAATTACTTGGTGTGTTGTGGTTGCCCAATGAATACGTTTTCCAATTTAAGCTAGACGATTTATTCATGGGTCTTCCAGCGACAAAACGGAACATTCTCTCGGTGGTGTCACGGTTATTTGACCCACTTGGCCTGCTTAGCCCTCTGATCATCAAGGCAAACATCTTGCTCCAAGAGCTCTGGATTGGTATGAATCCGTCCCGCTGAGCTTGGACAACTCGTGGCAGCATCTGAAATCAGCTTTGATTCAGATGTAAGGAATAAAGATACCACGGTTTGTATTAACGGAGCCAACCCCACCGATCGAGATCCATGGTCTCGCTTCAATAAGAGCGTTTGGCGCATGTGTGTATATTCGCAGACAAACAACAGAAGGTTATCGTATGTCGTTTTTGACATCTTAGTCAAATGTAGCCCCCTCAAGACGAAGACACTTCCTAGATTTGAGCTGTGCGCGGCTTACCTTCTCGCAGATCTCTGTCACCGAATTAGAAATTTCAAATATTACCGATTGAACGGATTGTTCTTTGGACTGGTTCGGAAGTCACCCTTCTTGGATTCGAACACACCCGTCGTCGCTAGCGACATTTGTGTGGCTGAAAACCAAGAGTGGACAAAGAACGCAGAATGGCGCCATGTGCCTACAAAGCCGAACCCAGTAGATATAGTTTCAAGAGGCTGCGATGTTGACGAGCTGCTCGCGTCGATTTGGTTCGACGGGCCCTCATTCTTGAAAAACCCACGAGAATCCTGGCCGGTTAACCAGCATCTGATGACAGATGAGATGCGTACCTTAGAAGCACGTAAAACAGCTGTTGGACTAACAGCTATGGTAGACCGAGAATAACCCTACGGCACTCGAAAGAAAAGAAGTTTTTGAGAAAATAGTTGAAGTCGTTCAAAAAGTTGAATAAAAAGATGACATAGATAAGGTTCGAAAGGGCACGCGCGTAGGTCATAGCCTGCATAGCCTGCGTCTCAATCCATTTTTACATGAGTATAATGGATCTTGGTGCTCTTTTTCGTAGTTGCGAGTAGGAGGAAGCTAAGTTTCCGATGCTCCTGACGAAAAGCAATGCGCTAGAAGCTAAAGTAGATACCTATATTTATCGCATTGTCATGCTGGCCTAAGAGCACTCGTGAGTCTTGTTCGTTAGCGACTTTGGATAGTTAACGCTCAAGAGATCTGTCGTCAGACAGTGCGATTGTGCATCCGTTGCTTTAAATGCAAACCTCGTCTGCTAACCCAGATTATTGGCAATTTGCCAGCAGATCGACTCCGAGCGCTCTGCCCATTTTCCATCTGTGGCGTTGATTTTTAAATCCCAACTAGCACGACCTTTTGAATGCGTGGAAAGCCTAAGTATACGCATCAAGAAACGGATGCGAATTTGCGTTCATACAGCTCAACTTCAGGCCAATAGGAGCATTCAGCAAGGACCCAAGCGACGGCGAGGCATTAACCCCAGGCCACCTGCTCGTGGAAGGCCCGTTGACAGCTCTGCCAGCTGAAGGGACTCCGGACCATCAGGGTCTCCCCTTCTTAAATCGATGGCGAGCTTTCTCGCCGCTCAAGCAACAGTTCTGGCAGCGATGGTCGACTGAGTTTACTCTGGGCCTCCAAACGCGGATTAAGTGGCACTATCGCCTGTCAGAAGTCACCGTTGGAAAGCTGGTGGTCGTCGCCGAGGACAATCTGCCAACCCAGCAGTAACTGATCGGCAGAGTTAGGGCGGTGCAGGTAGGAAGGGACGGCGTCGCTCGGGTCGTCGAGATTAGGACGGCCAGTGGTGGATACTTCAAGGAGCCTATTCACAAGCTGGCGCGATTGCCGGTTTGATGAAGCCCACAGCGCTTCATGGGGGCTGGTGTTGGTGCACTTCAGCGCATCATGGATATTTTATTTATTTTTGTATTTATTCTGAAGTCTAGTGTAAGTTAGGTTTAGGGCGAAGCAAGAGCACATTAAAGCTTTTCGCTCAGAGAGTGAATTCGCCTCGCTTCGCCACCGTATCTTTAGCGGGGCGTAAGAATAATAAGTCTGATCAGTTGTAGAAAAAATATTTATTGAACGCACGCAATTTCGCTGTCCGTACATAAAACGCCACCAAGTTAATAAACATAATAAATCAACAATAAAAACCATAATGAAATATCAAAAATCTAGGTTTTTTCGTTTAGCTCAAAAACGGCCCCAGAACAAATTTTTTGAATTTTTGTTTCGGTTTAAGTGACCGATTTGAATAACAAAATTTATTCAGAAGTTTAGAATATTTGACTTTTATGGTACCTTTTCCCGATCTCCCAGAAAACGAAAAATACGTATTTTTGCAGATATGATCTTCGGATTAAGCATGCTCACACATTTATATAGCATCTTAATGGCCTACAAATTGCATTATGATGGACAATAAACAAATATGTAACTAACTATTCAATGTAACATAGTATAGGGCCAGTAGACAATAAAACTTAGAATCCTACATATATTTTATGTGTTTGTATATTGCGATTTGCTTTCAAAAAATAAATAGTGTAGTGAACAATTCTTGCCGGCAAAATAGTTTCCACAGAAGTGGTTTATTTTCATTTTTGATAACATAATGGCTATCTTGTTTTATTTGTATTTTCAAATAATATTGCCAAGTTAGAAAAGTTTCCAACACTGCGAGGGTAAACCCAAAGCTTTCATTATCAGATGATTAAGTTGTCAAGGTGACACATATCCTTTTTGAGCTGAGCTCAAACTGAGGCTGCCGCTTGATATTGGCTTCCGGGACAAAGTCTTGTCGATCGAGTCTTCAAACAGTGCAAGTGTGTTTGGCTGCAACTGACCAATTTAAATAGTAATACCACTACACGTGGACAACAAGTTTAATCGGTCAAAAAATGTGACATCTAACTTGTTCAGCGGTTTAAGTTAACCGCAAAGGTCAGGAATCGCTAACTAAGCGTTGCAACCAATATTAATATATATATATATATTTTATGGGGTCGGAGATGCTTCCTTATGCCTGTTACATACTTTTGCACAAAACCATTATACCCTTTTTCCCATTTAAAATGGGATCAGGGTATAATAATATTTATATGCCTATGATAGAGAAATGTCCATAGTTTCAGAAACTGCAACAATCAAACAATTTCAAATAGGATTGCTAGTTTGGGTGCTACAGGTGTTTAAAGGTGATAATAATATATTTGTGATTGATTTTCTGGTAAACAGTGCTATCAATGGCTATTGTTATAGTCTCAATCGAAAGGTACGTCAATTTCTAATAAAAAGAAGCAAAAATTTAGATTTATTCAGATTTCCGTTGTGTCTCCTGTACCTGAAATTTTGTAAGCGTGCTTATCTAATGCCAAAACTTAAATTTGGTAAGTTGGTCGAACACAAAAATTTTCGACCGATCGTTCCTATGGCAGTTATATGCTATAGTGGTCTGATCCGGCTGATTCCGACATATTATCTGCGTGCAGCATCTGTACCAAGCTTGATCAAGATAGTTTTAAGATTGAGAGACTATTTTACAGACAGCTGAACAGACAGAAAGACCGACAGACGGACAAAGCTTTATCGACTCGTCTTGTCGTCCTGATCAAGAATATATATACATTATGGTGTCGGAAATATTATCTTCTATAAGTTGCAAATTTCTGACTAAAATTATAACACTCTGTAAGGGTATAAAAAAAAATGATTCGATATAGATTACTGAACCTACATTATTGACTGCCAGAACTTGCCTTTTCGGGTTTTATGCAAAAAAAACTGCAGCATCATAGCACCAAAAACAAGCTGTATCTGATTTAAAAAGAACACAAATAAGGTACAGCTGCTGCTTTATCACTTGTTCGCTTGTGTTTGTGCTTTTCAATAAAAATATAATGTGATGTAAAATTACCCAAGTTATGGGTTTTTTTGGGTAATGCAGACAATGACAGGGGGATTATTCCGGTGGGAACCAGTAACATTTTTAACATTTGCAGTGGATTGTCATTGGGTGAAAATTAAGTTAACAAAATTGGGACAATTGAGTTTCCTATTTTATTAGACCGGGCACGGCCCTAAATTTGAACAAATATGCCTGCATTCCTGTGGAGAGTCGTAGTCTTGTTTTGACTTTCAGAGAACAATCAGTGCAGCTAAAACTGGTGTTAACGATACTTATACTAACGTATTTACTAAATCAAAAGTTTTTTGAGTTGTGGAGAAGTGAAAGTAAATTTTTATTGCTAATTACTCAAGAGTTAGGTGATTTTGTAGGCACTTTAAAAAATGGGGGAATTTTACAATGAAAGAAGACAGCAGTTCTGAATTTTTGAAATGAAAATGGAAAAAATCGACTGCAGACTGGCTAAGTGTTTAATTGTATGTCTTTCAAAATTGAATTCAAATCAATGGAAGAGTGCTCAAACTATACAAGGAAAAGGAAGCTTATCGACGCCACGGAATCAATTTAATATGTTGGCGACATCTTCAGATCCTAATATTGACGACAATTTTGAAGAAAATATTACCATATAACGTGAAAATAAATATGAAATACCTAACTATAAACTTTCTTTTCTTATCGTATACTATATTTAATAACAAACCATAAGCCACATGTAAAAGCTTAATATGCCTATATATAGACTTTACTTTGCGGTATTGTTGTGTCAAATCAGGTACGGCCAAATATCACAGTAGTAGTGAACTGCCGGTTATGCAACACTTAATTTATGGGAAATGGGAAAAAAGGGTATAATGGTTTTGTGCAAAAGTATGTAACAGGCATAAGGAAGCATCTCCGAACCCATGAAGTATATATATATTTTTGATCAGTATCAATAGCCGAGTCGATATAGCCATGTCCGTCTGTCCGTCTGTATAAGCGCGCGATTCCCAGAGACTACAAAAGCTAGAGACTTCATATTTGAAATATAAGTTTTCGTAGCGGCGGGACGATACAAGTTTCTCATTTGTTTTTTTTCGATATCTCGTCCCGTTCAAAAGTAATCGATAAATTTCGATTCCAGACAAGTGTTTTTCGGGCATAACTTGAAAGTCATAAAAGCTAGAGACTTTATATTTAAGTTTAAGTTACTGTACTGCCATTTCGATATCTCAATCCTTTCAAAAGTTATCGACAAAGTAAAATTCCAGAACAGTGTTTATCAAGTATAGCTTAAAAGTTAAAAGAGGTAGAAGCACCAAATTTGGCACATATATTCTCCTATAGCATACACAGGTTAAATACATTCCACTTTTTGCACACCTCCCCCCATCTCACAGAAATCGAAAAACACGTAATTTTAGAGGATGACTTTCGGATTTTACATAGTTGCACATTTATATGCCATCTTGGTGTCCTACAAATTTCAAAACGATCCAGACAATAAACAGAGAAGTTATTAACGATTCAATGTACCATAGTTTGGGGCCAAAGGAAGTAGAAGAAGGAAAGCAATTGCATGACGCGCGTAGCCAGCAGCTTGTGTTTGTATATGTGTGTGTGTGTTTCTATTTATGAATGCAGATAAATAACTTCAATGAATATAAGACCTTGGATCAGGGTAAATCCTAGTCGGGCACTCTCGACTAGAGCACTCTTACTTGTTTTTGAGATGGATTGTTTTAACCTTAATTGGCTGCATAAATAGTTTGGGCGACTCTTGTGACGTTGACTTTAATATTAATGGCTGCGATACAACCTGAGTATAATGATGCTGTTACATGTTTAAATATTGATTTAGTTTTTAGCAGAGACCATTTTTTGTATTTTCTTCACATTTTTAATGGGTAAATGGACCAATTAGCGAGGGGGGATTGGTCAAGATTTAAGGGTGAGAGTAAGGTCAGCTCTAGAGTGATCTCGAAAAGAAAGGTGATGACAGGGGAAACGGGTCCAGATTTTATAGATAATTAATTGAGAACAGGTGTTCTGCTACGAACGATTCCTTCGAGAAGGGGTGAATGAAGGTGCCTACATTTGTGTAGGACTTGATAGTTAGAGAGTTTCACGCAATGAAACACTTCTTGCAGGTGTTCCCTCGTCCTCGACCCTAGACAAACCCGAGTTTGGCTCTGTATTGAAAATAGTCAAAATACCTTAAGAGTTGTGTGTGTGTGTGCTTTGATTTTTGACCCTGCATTTGATATTTCACAATTAAATTAAATAATTGAAAATAACCAAAGGAGAGCTAAGGCTTGTAATATACAGGTGTGTGTTTGATTTTTTTGTTTTTGCCCTAGTCTACACCATATGCGACTCAAAACTATATGTTGCAGGCGCGCTTTTGACACTGTATTAGATTAAATTAAATAATTTAAAATAAGCTGAACAGACCAAGGCCTTTTTTTGTACATAACTGTGAAATTATCACAACTGAGCTTAGGTTTTTATTTCTTAGCTACAGCTCAGTTACATAAAGAGTATATCTTTTATAGTCAGCTTTAAGGTGTTCTGATAAGAGGCCAATACCATTAACTCGAAATATTTATAAAAATGTTTTTATAAATGCACGTTTCTTAATAGGTATTACAATTGTATTTACAATTTTTTTACGTCCCGAAGGTGGCAACTCCAACCTCTCAAAGTATACATAATTTGGTTCAGGATCAATAAGATAAGTTCTCGTCCGAAAAACGTTTTTTGCTGCAGGTAGTACATATGTCCGACATAACTCACTAATGTTATTTATATTAATAATTAAATTTAAATTTGGACAGATTGACCGCGGTCAACTAATTTAAGCTTTCAGAATATAGTGGCTCTTGCTTGTGTAAATTGTATAATTAATTTGAATTCATCTATTTTTCATCCATAACATAATTATCATAATCTTTAATTGGATTGATTTTTATTATTTTATTATTTCAAATTTGATACTTGAGGTTGACTATTTACATTCCTCTCGCTTCTGTTCATCTCTTTTCTTAAAGATGTTCTGATGGCTACCTAGAGCTATCTCACCTCTAACATGCTTTATTCTTATATTCCACGATTCCCTTTCACATAGAAAGTTTTTGAATTTTTTTTTTTTTTTTCTTATGCACTCTGTTTAATAAATATCTTCATAATATTGCGCATTCATCTTTGATGTGGAAACACATTTCTGCTAGTTAAATTTGATTAATCTCTATTGTGTGATGTGGTTTATTTATTACTCTAATTTCTGAGTGTGCTTTGCTTGTAATTAATTCAGTATATATTTTGTATATAATTAAATATCCTGTATAGATATTCCCAATGTATAATAAAACTTTGAATTTGTATAGCAAATTACCATTGGGAAGTTTTATTAGCCTAAGGAGGGCAGGTAGCCTACGATTTAGTATAAGAGGTTTTTGTTACTGAAATATTTTAACAGAATCTTTGTAGGTGTATTAATATATTTACAAAGAGATATATCTCCTAGATTTTAGACGTTTAGAATATTTTACCTCCTTAGATTAATTATTTTATTATTTTGCTATGTATGGGGATATGAGTTGAATAAATTTAACATTCGTACATACATTGATTTCGTGCAGCACTCTTTAGAACGTTTACAAGGTCTTTGAGCAGCGAACGTTTAAAATGTTTAAATGACTTAGTACATTTACCAAAATGCATACAGTAAACATCACAATGCAATTTGCATCCTACCGTTAAGAGGTTTTTAGTTCTGTCAGATGCTATTTAGGGATGGATATAGTTTTAAGTGATGATTTTCTCAACAAAACGTTATCAGATTGCTGATTGATATGTCAACTTGGTTTTCCACCATTTCTTCAAAAATTTAATGCAGAGTAAAGTAACTATCTAGTCAGCTATTATTTTCACCTGATTTGAGTCTAGATTCGTTTAATTTTTGAGTTGGATTGTTTTTTGCTTATTGAGTTTGGGCGACTCTTGTGCAGTTCAGTTTAATATTAATGGCTGAGATACAACCTGAGTATAATGATGATGTTACATGTTTTAATATTGTTTTAGTTTTTAACAGAGACCATTTTTGTATTTTCCTCATACTTTTATTTCCCCTTACTTTTTTTAATAATACTAACAGTATAATTGCGAAAACAGGGATCCGTATTAGATTTTCTTGTTTTATTTAATAATTAGAGCGAATGTGAGTTATTGTGACATATTGCTTGTATTCTACTTAATTGAAAGTAGAATGAACTCACATTTAGTATGGACTTTTAATTTGCTGCGGTGGATACGGATTCCATTAGTTTGAATTTTGGTATTTATTAGGTCTTGCTCATATTCTATAGGTTTAAAGATGATTTGAGGCACGCAAGTTAGCTTTTAGTAGTTGCTTAGGACCAGCCTTTAGATAACATATCTTCCAGTAGTGTTTTATTTTAAATTTTTTTTTAAAGTGAGCGGGACTTTTAGGTATTAAGTGACCTTAGTTTCCTTTGAATAATGGTTGGATTCCACTAGCATTTTGTTGTTATTGGAAGTTAAATATAAATTAATGATTCGTCGCATTTTGTCTTATACATGTTGACTAAAGTTGATTTCATCAGTTTTGTTATTGATATATTTTAGATCTTTTTAAACCCTGATCCCATTAAAAATGGAAAAAAGGGATATAATGGTTTGTGCAAAAGTATGTAACAGGCATAATGAAGCATCTCCGACCCCATAAAGTATATATATTCTTGATCAGTATCAATAGCCGAGTCGATATAGCCATGCCCGTCTGTCCGTCTGTCCGTGTGTATGAACTCGTGTTTCTCAGAGACTACAAAAGCGAGAGACTTCATATTTGAAATATAAGTTTTCGTAGTGCCGGGACGATGCAAGTTTATCATTTTTTTCGATATCTCGTTATTTCAAAAGTTATCTATAAATTTCGATTCCAGCCAAGTGTTTTTCGGGAATAACTTGAAAGTTATTTAAGCTAGAGACTATATATTTAAGCTTAAGTTACTGTGCATACAAAGGTTAAATCCAATTCACTTTTTGGAAACCCTTCCCCGATCTCACAGAAATCAAAAAATGCGTATTTATATACATTTTAGAGGTATGACCTTTGGATTTTACATAGTTGCATAGTTATATTACATCTTTGTGGCCTACAAATTTCATTACGATCGGACAATAAACAAAGAAGTTATTAACGATTCAATGTACCATAGTTTGGGGCCAAAGGAAGAAGAAGATGGAAATCAATTGCATGACGCGCAGTAGCAGCTTGTGTTTTTATATGTGTGTGTGTGTTTCTATGTTTGAATGCAGATGAAGAATTATGAATGTATGAACTGGGTTCAGGGTATCTCCTAGTCGGGCACTCTCGACTAGAGCACTCTTTCTTGTTTATATTAATAAGTTTGTAAGTTAGTTAGTTTGTCCAAAATAAGTTTTTACAAATTTTATTGACCATTCATGAGACCTATTGTAGGCGAGCTATGTTATTAAATCATTTTGATTTTTGCTTTAGGAAATTCTTAATTTATTACTTGATCTTATCACAGGACAGGATGAATTAGTTGTTGTTTTTTATTGAGACGCAACAAACACGTTAAAAACGATGTTTTACTTACAATATCACTATTTCTGGGAGTTTGCATAAAAAGTGAGTAACAGATAACCGGAACCATGGTCAATTTGTTATCGTAAGTTCATTTTCTGTCCATCACGTATTGAGTATGGGTATGATATACGTGATTTTTGTTTGTCCCACTCATGTGATTGACTCATGAATCCCTACCTCATTGAAAACTTTTACATAATCAGCTACTATAGTTTGTTTCATTATTTGTATTACGCAGATTGTGGGGAATATGAGTTTGAGGCTTGAGTCATTTGCTTAAAAATATTCAGAAGTCTGAGGATTGACTTGAACTTCAGACGCGAAGTACATTAACTTAAGCTTGCTTGGTTCATATTTTGAATTTTCCATGGTTTTGAAACTGTTTTATTATAAATGTATTACTCGGTTCTTGAATAAAGCTATACCTTTGCAGGATAACATTAGTTTATTCGTTCTTTTTCAGAAGTTAGTTTCGATTTTTTAAATGTCGCTAACTAGGTTGACTAGAGTTATATTTTATCATGCTATTGACAAGGGTTTTATTTTATTATTGTTATTAGTTTTTAAATCAACGCTTGCTTTAGCGCCATGCTGTTTGCTTTTAGGATTACATGAAGGGTAAAGAGATAAGATTAAGGGAGCATTTAAGCTTCAATGCCCTGCAAGTGCATGGCTCAAAAGCTAAACATTGCTTGATAGCATTTTCTTATTTAGAACCCAAACTATTTTTATATCTCCAATTATTCAGGTGACTGCCGAAGATTGAATTTCAGAAATAGACTATTTTTAAACTTTTTTTTCACTTTTGAAGATTTTTATTTGTTTTTAAAGCCTTTTATAATAGATCTAGATATTCATTTTTGTTATAGTTAGAAGGTTTTTTGTTCTATTGTTCTGTTTTGATTCGAAGTTATTAAATCAGGCATGATGAACTCAAACTGTTTAAGCCTTAGTTGTATATATTCTTTAAATGTTAATAATTGAATCCATTCTTCTTTTTCAAATCCAATGAAACTGCGCTTATGTTGTTGCATCCAGATCATTGGTGTACATTTTCTAGTAGTTGAAAATCCACACTTTAATTTTAATTGCAGATTTACATAATACTCAAATCCAAAAGTTATTTCATGATCTTGTGTTTTTCTAGAATTTTCATGATGGTTGAAAAGTCAATTCAAACTAAGTTGTTAATTAGGATGGGAATAGTATTTAAGGCGAAGAATGTTGAGCATTTTGACAAGTACAGTATATTCGTAAGTAATAAAATGATCAAAGAAGATAGAAACTCATCGGTTCTTGTTGACTTTCAATATGTATTTGGGAACGAGTGTTAAAAAGTTAGTATTCATGCAAGGCGGCTCAGTCATACCTAGTTTCTTTCACTTTAAGCCACCATATAATATTAAAGAGGTGGATGAAGCTACTAAAAAATCTCTTAAGATAAACAAGCGGTATATCGAAGGACTGGATTGGTCTGATGGCGATGTATCATTTAGTCTTGGTGAAATATTGAAACCATTAAATAGTTTCACTACAGTTATTGTACTATGAAGAGCTAAGAAACAGTTTTTAACCAATTATTTATCTACAAACATAATAGATTTAGAACTTGATCAAAGTTAATCAAACTTTTCAAACTATTTTACTAATTGTAGAATACATAAAAAATCCACAAGTCATTGTGCACTCAATAATTTATTTAAACTCTTTGTATTCCTAGAAAACTCTAAATATATAAAATAAATGGAAATTAAATTTGTATAAAATTTATACGTTATAAAAATACTTTTATTTTTAAATTTGACTTGTACTTTATTTCAATTACACATTTTAAATAAGTTCTGTATAATATATTCTACATTCAAGTTTTCTATAAAATCAGATACAGCTCGGGCATTTCTCAATGCGCATACACCTTTATTTATATGGGATCCACAGTCTGAGAAACAATTTATATTCAATGCATCTATTCGCGGACATCCAAACTCATCAACATTGGTTACTGATGTGCTCAAAAATTTCTCAAGAAACTTTTTCTTTAAATCTTCTTTCGTGATTATATGCATGTCTCTAACAAGATCACGAATATAATTTTGCACTTGTATAAAGTGTACATTCCCATCATTCCAACAGAGATAGTGTTGATTTCGGGTTAACCAGAGATTTGTCTTTCGTACATCCTTTGATAATCGAAGAAAGTCGTATGGTGCTTCTACAATGTAATCAATATCTTGAAATTGTTCATTTTTAAAAACTCCAGCAATTTCTTTTAATATGAATTGTTTATTAATTCCATAGAATCCTTGAATATCAATAACCACTTGATTATCCATTAGCTTGATAATTAGTTTTTAAACGATACGCTGAACTAGCGCCGTCAATGGTGAATAATCAACTAAGCGATCGTGTATTAACAGACAATAAACCTTTGTACTCTTAACACTTGCACTTTCAAGTTCAATTGAGACTCTAACATCAATTGGACCTGTTTTAACAGTTTCATTCTGATGCGAGAGATCAATAACAATAATCGGTGCTTTTTCTTTAAATTCTCCAGGTGATAGCAACGGTCGAGATTCTTTCATATAGTAAATCGTTTGAAAATTTGCATACATATCATACAAAGTGGCAAATCGTTCACGGTTAAAATTTATGTTCATATATATATGTTTCCGATTTCAAGTACACATCCAAATTTCTCAAATGATTTTGAATCAATTTATTATTTAGCTCAAAAGCTATTATTGCAAAACGAGGTCGTTCTCTATTGGCAGCGAGCTTTACGTTCCAGACATGATGAGTACCCTCAGCAAGTGTTGGATTAAGATAACAATCCCAGCTGCGGAATCCCAATGACAATGAGCCTCCATTTTTAATTTCATTTCATCGCTGTTATATTGTTATATATGAAATATTTAGTTTATGCTCATTAACACCAATTTTAGCATGAAATACATCCCCCATTTTTTAGTAATGAGTAGTATAAGTTCATGTTTACAATTTAGTAAAACCTTGTTATAGTCTTCAGCAAATCCAAGCAAGTATTTAAGGGGAATAGAGAAATTAAAATAGCCACCGTTTGATACCTCTCTATCAGCTCCATTGAACCAGCCAGAATTTCCAAGCATGTGACTTTCAGACTTGTTTAATGAAATGTAGTTTTTTATGGTTGTTGTTGTACCAACAAACCATGTTCGGTCGATTTCAATTCCGTTTAATTCATAGCGAATCTCATCAAAAAGGTACCCCATACAATTGTTTTTCAACTAAGCATTCTCCGCAGGCGAGCTGATAGCCAAAGTAATCGAGCCCTCAACATTAAGGAAACTCTCACTCGGCAATACATATAAATCCTGATTTTGTATTGTAATGCAAACTTCATCATTACTCTTAATGATTGGAGATAGGGAGAGTAGCTATGATATTCTTTTTTAATTATACTCTCATCTGAGTAAGCTTTCTCTCGAACATTTAGTAGGTTGCTCATTATTTTCTAATTTTTATACCCAAAGATTGTAAAAATAATCGGTTCTCAATTGTTAGTGCTGCTCTCATCGACCTTCTTCCTTCTACACTACAACTTAAAGTGGATGCTGATGGGGGATAACACCCATTTTTATTATTATTATTATTCTTATAGATAATCATTCTCGTCGCCTTAGATGCAAACGAAGTGTTACACTCTCTTTACGTAAATTGACTAAGTTCCCGTCCTGATCTACAATCCGTATTATTAATGATTGTATCTCTCTCGTGGTCACCGGCAAATAAATAAGATTATTGGGTTTCTCACTCATTTTCTAGCCCGGTGGAACGTTAATAGCAAACTCATGTAACGCATGACTAGATTCACCATTTACATATGATCCGCTTACAATATTACATTCCAAACGAATTGTATTTACTTTTAAAATATCTACAGGTTCATCCGAGATGTGTAAAGCATTCGGCTCTAGTTCTCTTCTATGAAACCCAAATAATGGTCCAATGGAATGTTCCTTATTAAAATATATTGAGTGTACATTTGTTGAAACCATTACTTGAAGCGTGTTATTATTGCATTCAATATGCGGATGGTTTAATATATTTGCTTCTTTTTCCTTCATTATCTCATTAATAATATCACTTATATCATTGAGTTCGTATGATCCCACGGGAATCTCAAAAACATGGTCCCCAATATGAAATAAATTATTATCATGATCCACATTCGGAATCGAATTGTACATATGAAAATCAATGAGTGCACACTCATAGTTCCCGGTCTATTCAATGGGCGGATGATAGTTCGCTACCAAAATTGAGCTGCTTCCAGTTAACGTTAACGTTGTTGCCATTTCGATAGATTATTATCAAGTGAAATAATAAATGATGTATCTGATATTATATCTTAAATTGTAATGAAATCGGAAAACCCTCGTCTATAGCGTCCTCTCTCCATTGAATCATCTTTACTAATTAATGGGAATCCATACTTTTCCTTCCAGCATAATTGACAAATTTTCTTGAACGATTCAAACTGCATGTCTACGCCCACATGATCTTGATACACATGTTTCATATTTAGCTCATCTTGTTTAAAGATTATAATCATATTAGCATTATCACGAAGAAGATGTTTTGGGATTCGTGTATACGTTTGACATAAATAAAACGCATCGATATTATTATGTCGCCCCATACAGAAGTACGCACGAATATTGTTTTGCTTTTCACATGCTACATCATCAAATATCATTAGGGAATTTTTTCTTGCTTTATTTGGCGGTATAACATTCTCATTTTCATAAAATGTGAAAAACCCCATTCCCTTTATTGCGGTGATAAGTGCTTTCAAGTATTCATATTTCGGTTGATTCAAAGACTTTGAATACAAATAAATATTTTCAAACTTTAAGCCGTTAGGACTTTCAATCAAGCTTATCATCACATTTGTTTTACCACAATTAGAAGGTCCAACGAGTAGTGCTCGAATTGAGTTGGGTAATAAACTGCTATGTCTTACTTGATTTTTTTCATCATTTTGACATTTGATATTTCTCACTTCTATAAGGGTTTTTTGTTTTATTAATCGCATATTACTTAAAGTTTTTCTCAGCAGCTTGTCACTCATTAACAAGTCGCTGAAGATAAAACAACAAATAAAATAGTTATGCGCTTTTATAAATCGTTTAGTAACACGCCGAACGTCTATCTCGGTGGAGGTCTTGTTGATTACATAATCAATTCCCTACCACTTGAGCTTCATTTACCAGGCTATCAGTTTTGTGGACCAGATACAAAACTTGAAAAGCGGTACGAGCGTGGTGATAAAGGAATAAACCCATTATATGTTGCCTGCAGAGAGCATAATATAGCATATTATAAACATAAAGAATTGAAAAATCGTCATATAGCCGACTCAATATTAGCTCAAAGGGCGTGGGAGCGTGTAAAAGCGCCCGACAGTAGTATTGGAGAAAAGTCTGCTGCGTATTTCGTAACAAATGTAATGAAAGCTAAGAAAAAATTCGGCATGGGTCTCAAGCATAAAGTAAAGAAAATAAAACCGTGTCAGAATAAGAAAAAATTTATGAATGCTGTGAGACTGCCAGCAGCATATTGAAGAAGGAAAAACCATATGATATTCAATCTGCGATAAAAATTGCTAGAAAAGCTATAAACAAGACAATTGGACGAAAAAAGAAAGATGTAATAATTCCCCGAGTGATTAACGTTCCTAATATAGGAGGGTTCTTACCACTTGTACCCATTTTAACAGCACTTGGGGCATTAGGTGTTGTTGCGTCTGGTGGTGCAGCAATTGTTAAGAGTATTAATAATGCTAAAAACGCTAAGAAACAACTAGATGAGAATAAACGTCATACCAAAAAAATGGAAGCCACTGCTTTAGGAAATGGCTTATATCTAAAACCATATCAAAAAGGTTATGGCCTATCAACTACCTCTCAAAAATTTTTAGCTGAGCTGCCCAATAAACCGCTTTCAAGAATTGATATTGTGAATTTTGGTCGCAAGCATATCCCTCATTTCAGGGGTGTCTTTATGAGGGATTCACTACCGAAACGAAAACGAAAAAGGGAATGCGGTGTTATTAACTTAGACTCTATAACCGGAGCTGGAACACACTGGGTAGCTTACTATGTAACAGGAAATATAAACAGATATTTTGATAGTTTTGGGAACTTACCCCCACCCAAAGAACTTATACGATATTTAGGAGAGAACATAAAATACAATTATACTCAAGAACAACGATTGGGTACATTTAATGTTGGTCATTTATGTTTAAGATTTTTATTATCGATTACAACATCTACTATTTACTAAAAGTAGCTCTAAAAGCAATTACTTGTTTAGTGTATAAAATAAAGATTAATAAGAAAACTTGAAATCAATTTATGGGTTTTTCTGCAACTTATGATTATATATAACACTTATTTATATTCAAACTATCATCAGTCTGTTTCGAGCAATTGATAAGTGTACGACTCCAGTTTAAAATAACAGCCCCCTGTTTAAAATAACGGCCCCTGTTTAAAATAACAGCCCCCTGTTTAAAATAACAGCCCCTGTTTTAAATAACAGCCCCTGTATAAAATAACAGTCCCCGGTTTAAGCTGTTTGAAAAACTAAAACCGCTCTATTTCAAACGATTTGAATCAGGTTTTTGTTACTGATAGGTGCATACATATTTAAAAATGAATGAGCATACACTAAAGGAATTAACAAAAACAAGAAACGCTCTAAAAAGAAAATTTCAAAGTATTAAATTGGGAAGCTGCGAATGAATATCAGCTTGAGGAAACATTTAAACCAATAACACAACCTCTAAAGAAAATCGTTAAATATTATAGCTAAAGAAGATACGATTGTCAAGAGAGAAGATGTAGCTATTACAAAAAATGAAATCAAAGAAGACGATGAAAATTATAGTAATATTTTTTTTGACGCTATTGATGGCCAAATCTTTAGAGACCAATATCATTCTCAGCCTCTTGTATCAAGCGAACAAACTAATGAGGATTATAATCAGGCTACTACTTCAAGAAAAAATAATAGTAATAATCTTAGTGTGAATGAGTTAGAGCGAAACGGGAAACTTGACAAAGCATTTGGACCGAATAAAAAACAGAATGAAATTAAATTGGGGGGTAGGAGAATAACCGTTGACAATAATAAAATAGAGTTGGAAACCGGTGAAAAGTGGAATCTTACTCCTGGATTATATTCATTAATCTTTCTAAAAGATCCTAAAGGGTACGATGAGATGGATTTAGATGCATACAAGCAAATCTTAACAAAAACATGTGCTCATAGAAAACATAGCTTGCCTCATGAACAACTTAAGGGTAATCGTTAAAAAAAATATAGTGAAATTATAAAAAAACTTTTTCCGAAATCTAATGAACCGACTGCAATGTCTACTCCTCTTAATATAAAAAAAAAAATGCATAAAGGAGGAAGTCTTATGAGTCTCAATACAAATTAGTCAAATTATATATATTGGGATGATCATAATATGATTGTTAATAGGCTAAAGCTTCTAGTTGCCTCACAGACAGCAGGACATAGTAATCATAATAATGAGATAGTCTTGATAATTGAAGAGCTACGAGAAGCAAAAATTATTTACTAATTAAATAAATAAATAACAGTGGGTTTGTTATCAGATTATCAATACTAAAATGCCTCTCGACAAGTTCGGTCACTTTTCTTCGAACAGTATTGAGAAAGAAAGTTCTTGTTTTAAAAAACCAATTCCTGGTATTCTCATTGATAATGAATATAACATTATATTTTCAAACAAGCGTCTTAAAAATGTGGGAAACCCTATTGAAGAAAAAGATGCCGTTAACAAAAGTTTTCCGCAAACACAAATCAATGAGGCAACACAAGGCTTGTACACAGTTATAAACAGTGATAATAAGAAACTGCAAGTCAATTTTGAAAGTGCCATTGAAAGCACAACAAGTGCTTGTGACATCAGGCTAAGAAAATATATAGATGAGAAAATATCCAAATTAGAAAATGATATATTTAAATATTTAACAACCGAACCGATAATTAAGGGAATTCTCGAACACCATGATTAAAAGAGAAATTTTCAATGAACTACATGTACCAGCCCGTAAAAATTTTAGACGTCGTAGTGTTGTTATGAAGGGAATCGATGATCATTGGCAAGCAGACTTAGTGGAAATGGGAGAGTACTCATCATCAAACAAAGGTTATAGATATATATTAACTGTTATTGATACATTTTCCAAATATGCATGATGAGTTGCACTGAGAACAAAAACTGGAAAAGAAGTTGCAGATGCTTTCACATCTATTTTTAAAATGAAACGAATTCCTAAGAATTTACAAACAGATGATGGAAAAAATTCTTTAATATTATCTTTAAAAGCTTATGTGCAAAACATGATATTAATCATTACTCGACTTATAGTGGTTTAAAAGCGTCAATTGTTGAACGTTTTAATAGAATAGTTGAGGAGATGATGTGGAGGAAGTTTAGTTATAATGGTACATATCATTGGATTGAAATGTATCGCCAATTGATTGATATATACAATCGAAAACATCATAGAACAATTCAAATGGCACCTATAAAAGTAAATACATTTAATGAAAACAAATTACTAAACACTGTCTACAGTCATATAAAAATATTTAGTGGCACTAAATTCCGTGTGGGTAACTACGTTCGTATTAGTAAACAAAAGCATAAATTTAAGAAGGGGTATACACCAAACTGGACAACAGAAATTTTTAAAATAAGTCAAGTACGTTACACAAATCCCACGACAAACATATTAGAAGACTATCAAAGATGAGAAAGTCAAGGTTTCCACACACTTATCTAGTTGAAAAAATAGTAAAGCGACAAAATACTAAAGTATTTGTTAAATGGTTAGGTTTCTCAAATAAACATAACTCTTGGATAAATATTAAAGAAGATTTGTGAATGCTCATCTCCGGTCACGCTGTAGGGTTCATATTCAACGCTTTTGTCCCTTTAGTACAAGCGGCTTAATAAAAACCAAAATCTCAACAAGAAAAAAAAGGGAATCCTATGTATGTTAAATAGAAAACCCTAATAAAGCTTATATTTTATTGAGCAACTTGACATTTTTTCATCTTATCTTGAGTAAGTGAATAAGGGATCAAGAGAAACAAGTAAGAGTGCTCTAGTCAAGAGTGCCCTACTAGGATATACCCTGATCCAAGGTCTTACATTCATTGAAGTTATTTATCTGCATTCATACATAGAAACACACACACATATACAAACAAAAGCTGCTGGCTACGCGCGTCATACATTTGCTTTGCTTCTTCTTCTTCCTTTGGCACCAAACTATGTTACATTGAATCGTTAATAACTTCTTGGTTTATTGTCCGATCGTAATGAAATTTGTAGGACACAAAGATGGCATAAATATAAAATATATAAATGTGAGGCTATATAAATCCGAAGGTCATACCTCTTAAAATACGTATTTTTTGATTTCTTGAAGATCGGGGAGGGGTATCCAAAAAGTGAAATGCATTTAACATTTGTATGCTATTGGAGAGTATATGTAACAAATTTGGTGACTCTACGTCTTATAACTTTTAAGCTATACCTTAAAAACACTGTTTTGGAAACTTAATTTATCGATAACTTTTGAAAGGATTGAGATATTTGAAAAAAAATGATGAGTTTGTTTAGAGCCGGCAGTACAGTAACCTAAACTATAATATAAAATTTCTAGCTTTTATGACTTTCAAGTTATGCCCGAAAAACACTTGTCTGAACTCGATATTTATCGATAACTTTTGAACGGGATGAGATATCGAAAAAAAAATGATAAACTTGTATTGACCCGGCACTACGAGAACTTATATTTTAAATATGAAGTCTCTAGCTTTTGTAGTCTCTGAGAAACAGGCGTTCATACAGACGGACGGACAGACGGACAGACAGACGGACATGGCCATATCGACTCAGCTATTGATACTGATCAAGAATATATATACTTTATGGGGTCGGAGATGCTTCCTTATGCCTGTTACATACTTTTGCACAAAACCATTATACCCCTTTTTCCCATTTTTAATGGGATCAGGGTATAATAATAGTTCTAATCTTAGTGTGAATGAGTTAGAGCGAAACGGGAAACTTGACAAAGCATTTGGACCGAATAAAAAACAGAATGAAATTAAATTGGGGGGTAGCAGAATAACCATTGACAATAATAAAATAGAGTTGGAAACCGGTGAAAAGTGTAATCTTACTCCTGGATTATATTCATTAATCTTTCTTAAATATCCTAAAGGGTACGATGAGATGGATTTAGATGCATACAAGCAAATCTTAACAAAAACATCTGCTCATAGAAAACATAACTTGCCTCATGAACAAAAAATATAGTGAAACTATAAAAAAATTGTTTCTGAAATTTAATGAACCGACTGCAATGTCTTCCCCTAATAATATAAAAAAATCCACGCATAAAGGAGGAAGTCTTATGAGTCTCAATACAAATAAGTTAAATTATATATATTGGGATCATCCTAATGAGATTGTCGATAGGCTGAATCTTTTCGTTGCCTCACAGACAGCACGAGAAGCAAATATTATTTATTAATTAAATAAATAACAGTGGGTTCAATATCAAATTATCAATATTAAAATGCCTCTGGACAAGTTCGGTCACTTTTCCTCGAACAATATTAAGAAAGAAAGTACTAGTTTTAAAAAAAAATTCCTGGTGTTCTCATGAATATAACAATACATTTTCAAACAAGTGGCTTAAAAATGTGGGAAGCCCTATGGAAGAAAAAGATGCCGTTAACAAAAGTTTTCCGCAAACACGAATCGATGAGACAACACAAGGCTTTTACACAGTTATAAACACCGAAAATAAGAAACTACAACTCAATTTTGAAACAACCATTGAAAGCACAACAACTGCTTGTGACATCGAGCTAAGAAAATATATAGATGAGAAAATATCCAAATATTTAAATATTTAACAACCGAACCGATAATTAAGGGAATTCTCGAACACCATGATTAAAAGAGAAATTATCAATGAACTACATGTACCAGCCCGTAAAAATTTTAGACGTCGTAGAGTTGTTATGAAGGGAATCGATGATCATTGGCAAGCAGACTTAGTGGAAATGGGAGAGTACTCATCATCAAACAAAGGTTATAGATATATATTAACTGTTATTGATACATTTTCCAAATATGCATGGGGAGTTGCACTGAGAACAAAAGCTGGAAAAGAAGTTGCAGATGCTTTCACATCTATTTTTAAAATGAAACGAATTCCTAAGAATTTACAAACAGATGATGGAAAAAAATTCTTTAATATTATCTTTAAAAGCTTATGTGCAAAACATGATATTCATCATTACTCGACTTATAGTGGTTTAAAAGCGTCAATTGTTGAACGTTTTAATAGAATACTTGAGGAGATGATGTGGAGGAAGTTTAGTTATAATGGTACATATCATTGGATTGAAATGAATCGCCAATTGATTGATATATACAATCGAAAACATCATTGAACAATTCAAATGGCACCTATAAAAGTAAATACATTTAATGAAAACAAATTACGAAACACTGTCTACAGTCATATAAAAATATTTAGTGGCACAAAACTCCGTGTGGGTAACTACGTTCGTATAAGTAAACAAAAGCATAAATTTAAGAAGGGGTATACACCAAACTGGACAACAGAAATTTTTAAAATAAGTCAAGTACACAGAAAAAAAAATCCGTACTAAAAATCAAGTTTAAAATACTTGATTTATCCGAAAACGTACTTGAAATTTGTAAGTATGTATTCAGGATATAATTCTTAAATTAAGCCTT
Organism: Drosophila maculinotata; assembly: GCA_035045305.1. Classification (NCBI taxonomy): domain Eukaryota; kingdom Metazoa; phylum Arthropoda; class Insecta; order Diptera; family Drosophilidae; genus Drosophila; species Drosophila maculinotata. Next base: position 520,607 of record JAWNPD010000022.1, read on the forward strand.
TATCAGGATTGAATGACAATGACTCAGCATAAAAAGGGCAAAATAAGCCGAACATACTTGATTTAAGTACGGAATACTTAAAACAATCCCGTATAATAATATAATAGCTGAGAGAGAAATGAATTTGGCTCTCTTTTGCTCGCGCTCTCTCAATTTGCTTCGCATTCTTTTGTTGTATAGGGCATTTGTTTTGGTGTAGCTCAGTGGGTAAGGTGTGTGCCTTGCGAACGAGAGTTGTGCGGGTTCAACTCCTGGTTAAGACTAAAGTTTTTTTAAGTTTTATTTTTTAATTTTTATTTATTTACAAAATTAAATTTAGTATATAATACTGAAATAAGTAGAATATTTCGAGTACTAGCAACTTGGTCTTCTACGCAATTAAATTAAATTAGACTGCCGGCTTATCTTAGAGTTTAGCTGTTAAGCATTAAATAGGTTGGATAGCTCAGTGGGAAAACACAAGCCTTGCATACAGTGGAGGGTCGCGGGTTCTAGCCCCGGCGAGGTCGGTAAGATTTATAAAATTGCAAATTGATAAATAATATAAGGTAGATAAGTTTTCTAATTATAGTGAAATTGTAAGAAGATGACAGTGCGCTTACAGCAAAAACTAGCTGACTAATTCATTCACTAAACATAAGATATAAGATATAAGATGATTTAATTTCAACTAAAACGGCTCCGACCGAGAACAACTTAAATAATGAAATATTTTTTTTTATTTACCACCCGCTATTAATTTAATTCAAGCCCGAATCAGGCTAAAAACAGGCTTAATTTAAGAATTCCGGGATTGAAAAAAACGTACTTGAATCAAGTATTTCGTACTTGGTTTAAGAATATCCGAGATCACCATACTTCTGACACCGTTTTGGCTTGATTTTAGCCCGGAATCTCGTTTTTTTTTTTTCTGTGTACGTAACACAAATCCCACGACAAACATATTAGAAGACTATCAAGGTACTCCACTAAAAGGCGGTTTCTATAAAGAAGAGATGAGAAAGTCAAGGTTCCCACACACTTATCTAGTTGAAACAAGTAAGAGTGCTCTAGTCGAGAGTGCCCGACTAGGAGATACCCTGAACCCAATTCTCACATTCATAATTCTTTATCTGCATTCATACATAGAAACACACACACACATAAACAAACACAAGCTGCTGGTCATGCAATTGCTTTGCTTCTCTTTCTTCCCTTGGCCACAAATTATGGTATATGTTCGTTAATAACTTCTTAGTTTATTATGAAATTTGTAGGACACAAAGATGGCATATAAATGTGGGACTATGTAAAATCCGAGGGTCATACCTCTTAAACTACGTATTTTTCGATTTCTGTGAGATCGGGGAGGGGTATCCAAAAAACGAAAAGTAATTTAACCTTTAAATGCTATAGGAGAATAAATGTACCAAATTTGATGACTCTACCTCTTAGAACTTTTAAGCTATACCTTAAAAACCCTGTTCTGGAATCTTAATTTATCGATAACTTTTGAAAGGATTAAGGTATCCAAAAAAAAATGAAAGTTTTGTATCGAGCCGGCAGTACAATAACTTTAACCTAAATAAAAAGTTTCTAGCTTTTATGACTTTCAAGTTATGTCCGAAAAACACTTATCTGAAACCGAAATTTATCGATAACTTTTGAACAGGACAAGATATCGAAAAAAATGATAAACTTGTATTGACCCGGCACTACGAGAACTTATACTTCAAATATGAAGTCTAAAGATTTTGTAGTCTCTGAGAAACACGCGTTCATACAGACGGACGGACAGACGGTCAGACGGACAGACGGACAGACAGACGGACATGGCTATATCGACTCGTCTATTGATACTGATCAAGAATATATATACTTTATGGTTTCGGAGATGCCTTATGCCTGTTACATACTTTTGCACAAAACCATAATACCGCTTTTTCCCATTTTAAATGGGATCAGGGTATAAAAATAGTAAAGCGACAAAATACTAAAGTACTTGTTAAATGGTTTGGTTTCTCAAATGAACATAACTATTGGATAAATATTAAAGAAGATTTGTGAATGCTCATCACCGGTCACGCTGTAGGGTTCATATTCAACGCTTTTGTCCCTTTAGTACAAGCGGCTTAATAAAAACCAAAATCTCAACAAGAAAAAAAAGGGAATCCTATGTATGTTAAATAGAAAACCCTAATAAAGCTTATATTTTATTGAGCAACTTGACATTTTTTCATCTTATCTTGAGTAAGTGAATAAGGGATCAAGAGAAACAAGTAAGAGTGCTCTAGTCAAGAGTGCCCTACTAGGATATACCCTGATCCAAGGTCTTACATTCATTGAAGTTATTTATCTGCATTCATACATAGAAACACACACACATATACAAACAAAAGCTGCTGGCTACGCGCGTCATACATTTGCTTTGCTTCTTCTTCTTCCTTTGGCCCCAAACTATGTTACATTGAATCGTTAATAACTTCTTTGTTTATTATGAAATTTGTAGGACACAAAGATGGCATATAAATGTGAGACTATGTAAAATCCGAAGGTCATACCTCTTAAAATATGAATTTTTCGATTTCTTGAAGATCGGGGAGTGGTATCCAAAAAACGAAAAGCATTTAACCTCTGTATGCTATTGGAGAGTTTATGTACCAAATTTGGTGACTCTACGCCTTATAACTTTTAAACTATACCTAAAAAACACTGTTTTGGAAACTTAATTTATTAATAACTTTTGAAAGGATTGAGATATATCGACTCGGCTATTGATACTGATCAAGAATATATATACTTTATGGGGTCGGAGATGCTTCCTTATGACTGTTACATACTTTTTCATAAAACCATTATACCCTTTTCCCCATTTTTAATATATTTAATATATATATATCACAAAATATATTCTCGTATAACATACAAAAGTACAAAATGTATTGTTTTTTTGATACCTTTCTCCAATCCTCCATTAATCGAATAAGACGTATTTTAAGAGGTATGACCTTCGGATTCAGCATACTCACATTTTTAATTGCCATCTTTATGGCCTTTAAATTTCATAACGATCGGACAATAAACAAAGAAGTTATTTACGATTAAATGTAACATAGTTTTTGGCCAATGGAAGAAGAAGAAGCAAAGCAATTGCATGACGTTCGCAGTAGCAGCGTGTGTTTGTTTGTGTGTGTTTATATGCGCTTATATGTATGAATGCAGATTAAGAATTATGAATGTAAGAACTGGGTTCAGGGTATATCCTAGTCGAGCACTCTCTTACTTGTTTTTTATAACTTTTCTTTACAGGCTATATATATTTTCTTCTTTTTCAATATAAAGGGGTATTAAATTAGTTTTCTTTACAGGCTTCATATTTTCATCTTTTTTCAGATAGGGTATTTTGGTTAGTTTTCTTTAAAGGTTTATAAATTTGTTGACATTTTTCATGAAATAGGAAAAAAATTTAATTAATTAATTAAAAGATTATTATTATTATTTTTATTAAAACAAGATGGATTGGTTTTTTTTGAATTTTATTTTTGTGTATATATATATATATATAAATAATAACAGATACATTTGTTTTGTTTAATTTTAATATATTAAATTAAAATACATTTTTCATTGTATGGTTTTTGATTTTTATTAATTTGTTTTCTTACTATTATATGTATTATGTATTATTTCTATAATGGCCCCAAGCATATGTTTGGATGCCATCTCCCCTAATCTTACGCTTATCATCTCTAGAGTTTAATGTAGTTTTTTTAACTCTATGTGTGTATAAATTATGGATCTTTAATCTAAACATCATCATTGAATCCTTAAATTGTGTATTTGTAAATAGGCATTCCTTATATCTATCTACACTTAGCTTATCTTATGCAGACCTCTTTATGCTTTTGGATTTTTTATGCACTTTCTTATGCAAGAGACATGGAATACATTTTCGCTCTAAGCCCAACAAACTCTAACATACGTTTCCAACAATTCTCATCCTTCATCATGCCCAAGAATTTTTTGTTGCACCCTTTTATCCCATATATTTTTGCCAACTCTTCAGGATACTCAGAGGTATCAAACCTCATTTCAATATCTTTAGCGATATCTGTAAAAAAATCGTTATTCTCTATTGAATATATAAACGAATCTGTATCCATACAATTCAAAGAGAATTTCTCCTGAAATTTGGGTTTCATGTAAGCATAATGGAAATCATTCATTTGCCATTTAGATAATTCTAAAACAGTGAAACCTAAATAAATGGTCTTATCATAAACATTATGAAGGCGTTGCATCTGGATGACATACATATCTTCAGAAAATTGTGCAGAGCTATGAAAACTCGCCTTCGCAATAAGCGCCCGTGCCCCCAACCGGTTACAATTTTTTGTCTCCTATGATGTGACCAGTTTCACATCTTTGCGTTTTTCAACATTCTCCATGGCTTTTCCATAGACAGCGTTGTTCAACAGTTTCAAAAAATCTTTTTTAGTGTGCTATGGTGGGTGTTAAGATCGATGTACTTTTTAAGCCAAGGTGTCTGTTCAAATTTAAGGACTCTATGGATCTTTGTTAGTGATAAACCGTTTTTGAAACACTGCTGAAGATTTTTATAATGAATCGAATACTTCAGCTTGAATCTGCATTTAACCTTTGTATGCTATTGGAGAGTATATGTAACAAATTTGGTGACTCTACGTCTTATAACTTTTAAGCTATACCTTAAAAACACTGTTTTGGAAACTTAATTTATCGATAACTTTTGAAAGGATTGAGATATTTGAAAAAAAAATGATGAGTTTGTTTAGAGCCGGCAGTACAGTAACCTAAACTATAATATAAAATTTCTAGCTTTTATGACTTTCAAGTTATGCCCGAAAAACACTTGTCTGAACTCGATATTTATCGATAACTTTTGAACGGGATGAGATATCGAAAAAAAATGATAAACTTGTATTGACCCGGCACTACGAGAACTTATATTTTAAATATGAAGTCTCTAGCTTTTGTAGTCTCTGAGAAACAGGCGTTCATACAGACGGACGGACAGACGGACAGACAGACGGACATGGCCATATCGACTCGGCTATTGATACTGATCAAGAATATATATACTTTATGGGGTCGGAGATGCTTCCTTATGCCTGTTACATACTTTTGCACAAAACCATTATACCCCTTTTTCCCATTTTTAATGGGATCAGGGTATAATAATAGTTATAATCTTAGTGTGAATGAGTTAGAGCGAAACGGGAAACTTGACAAAGCATTTGGACCGAATAAAAAACAGAATGAAATTAAATTGGGGGGTAGGAGAATAACCGTTGACAATAATAAAATAGAGTTGGAAACCGGTGAAAAGTGTAATCTTACTCCTGGATTATATTCATTAATCTTTCTTAAATATCCTAAAGGGTACGATGAGATGGATTTAGATGCATACAAGCAAATCTTAACAAAAACATCTGCTCATAGAAAACATAACTTGCCTCATGAACAAAAAATATAGTGAAATTATAAAAAAATTGTTTCTGAAATCTAATGAACCGGCTGCAATGTCTTCCCCTAATAATATAAAAAAATCCACGCATAAAGGAGGAAGTCTTATGAGTCTCAATACAAATAAGTTAAATTATATATATTGGGATCATCCTAATGAGATTGTCGATAGGCTGAATCTTTTCGTTGCCTCACAGACAGCACGAGAAGCAAATATTATTTATTAATTAAATAAATAACAGTGGGTTCAATATCAAATTATCAATATTAAAATGCCTCTGGACAAGTTCGGTCACTTTTCCTCGAACAATATTAAGAAAGAAAGTACTAGTTTTAAAAAAAAAATTCCTGGTGTTCTCATGAATATAACCATACATTTTCAAACAAGTGGCTTAAAAATGTGGGAAGCCCTATGGAAGAAAAAGATGCCGTTAACAAAAGTTTTCCGCAAACACGAATCGATGAGACAACACAAGGCTTTTACACAGTTATAAACACCGAAAATAAGAAACTACAACTCAATTTTGAAACAACCATTGAAAGCACAACAACTGCTTGTGACATCGAGCTAAGAAAATATATAGATGAGAAAATATCCAAATATTTAAATATTTAACAACCGAACCGATAATTAAGGGAATTCTCGAACACCATGATTAAAAGAGAAATTATCAATGAACTACATGTACCAGCCCGTAAAAATTTTAGACGTCGTAGAGTTGTTATGAAGGGAATCGATGATCATTGGCAAGCAGACTTAGTGGAAATGGGAGAGTACTCATCATCAAACAAAGGTTATAGATATATATTAACTGTTATTGATACATTTTCCAAATATGCATGGGGAGTTGCACTGAGAACAAAAGCTGGAAAAGAAGTTGCAGATGCTTTCACATCTATTTTTAAAATGAAACGAATTCCTAAGAATTTACAAACAGATGATGGAAAAAAATTCTTTAATAGTATCTTAAAAACTTATGTGAAAAATATGATATTAATAATTACTCGACTTATAGTGGTTTAAAAGCGTCAATTGTTGAACGTTTTAATAGAATACTTGAGGAGATGATGTGGAGGAAGTTTAGTTATAATGGTACATATCATTGGATTGAAATGAATCGCCAATTGATTGATATATACAATCGAAAACATCATTGAACAATTCAAATGGCACCTATAAAAGTAAATACATTTAATGAAAACAAATTACTAAACACTGTCTACAGTCAAATAAAAATATTAAGTGGTACAAAACTCCGTGTGGGTAACTACGTTCGTATTAGTAAACAAAAGCATAAATTTAAGAAGGGGTATACACCAAACTGGACAACACAAATTTTTAAAATAAGTCAAGTACGTTACACAAATCCCACGACAAACATATTAGAAGACTATCAAGGTACTCCACTAAAAGGCGGTTTCTATAAAGAAGAGATGAGAAAGTCAAGGTTCCCACACACTTATCTAGTTGAAACAAGTCAGAGTGCTCTAGTCGAGAGTGCCCGACTAGGAGATACCCTGAACCCAGTTCTTACATTCATAATTCTTTATCTGCATTCATACATAGAAACACACACACACATAAACAAACACAAGCTGCTGGTCATGCAATTGCTTTGCTTCTTTTTCTTCCCTTGGCCACAAATTATGGTATATGTTCGTTAATAACTTCTTAGTTTATTATGAAATTTGTAGGACACAAAGATGGCATATAAATGTGAGACTATGTAAAATCCGAAGGTCATACCTCTTAAAATATGAATTTTTCGATTTCTTGAAGATCGGGGAGTGGTATCCAAAAAACGAAAAGCATTTAACCTCTGTATGCTATTGGAGAGTTTATGTACCAAATTTGGTGACTCTACGTCTTATAACTTTTAAACTATACCTAAAAAACACTGTTTTGGAAACTTAATTTATTAATAACTTTTGAAAGGATTGAGATATATCGACTCGGCTATTGATACTGATCAAGAATATATATACTTTATGGGGTCGGAGATGCTTCCTTATGACTGTTACATACTTTTTCATAAAACCATTATACCCTTTTCCCCATTTTTAATATATTTAATATATATATATCACAAAATATATTCTCGTATAGCATACAAAAGTACAAAATGTATTGTTTTTTTGATACCTTTCTCCAATCCTCCATTAATCGAATAAGACGTATTTTAAGAGGTATGACCTTCGGATTCAGCATACTCACATTTTTAATTGCCATATGCTTTATGGCCTTTAAATTTCATAACGATCGGACAATAAACAAAGAAGTTATTTACGATTAAATGTAACATAGTTTTTGGCCAATGGAAGAAGAAGAAGCAAAGCAATTGCATGACGTTCGCAGTAGCAGCGTGTGTTTGTTTGTGTGTGTTTATATGCGCTTATATGTATGAATGCAGATTAAGGATTATGAATGTAAGAACTGGGTTCAGGGTATATCCTAGTCGAGCACTCTCGACTAGAGCACTCTTACTTGTTTTTTATAACTTTTCTTTACAGGCTATATATATTTTCTTCTTTTTCAATATAAAGGGGTATTAGCTTAGTTTTCTTTACAGGCTTCATATTTTCATCTTTTTTCAGATAGGGTATTTTGGTTAGTTTTCTTTAAAGGTTTATAAATTTGTTGACATTTTTCATGAAATAGGAAAAAAATTTAATGAATTAAAAGATTATTATTATTATTAAAACAAGATGGATTGGTTTTTTTTGAATTTTATTTTTGTATATATATATATATATATATATATAAATAATAACAGATACATTTGTTTTGTTTAATTTTAATATATTAAATTAAAATACATTTTTCATTGTATGGTTTTTGATTTTTATTAATTTGTTTTCTTACTATTATATGTATTATGTATTATTTTTATAATGGCCCCAAGCATATGTTTGGATGCCATCTCCCCTAATCTTACGCTTATCATCTCTAGAGTTTAATATAGTTTTTTTAACTTTATGTGTGTATAAATTATGGATCTTTAATCTAAACATCATCATTGAATCCTTAAATTGTGTATTTGTAAATAGGCATTCCTTATACCTATCTACACTTAGCTTATCTTATGCAGACCTCTTTATGCTTTTGGATTTTTTATGCACTTTCTTATGCAAGAGACATGGAATACATTTTCGCTCTAAGCCCAACAAACTCTAACATACGTTTCCAACAATTCTCATCCTTCATCATGCCCAAGAATTTTTTGTTGCACCCTTTTATCCCATATATTTTTGCCAACTCTTCAGGATACTCAGAGGTATCAAACCTCATTTCAATATCTTTAGCGATATCTGTAAAAAAATCGTTATTCTCTATTGAATATATAAACGAATCTGTATCCATACAATTCAAAGAGAATTTCTCCTGAAATTTGGGTTTCATGTAAGCATAATGGAAATCATTCATTTGCCATTTAGATAATTCTAAAACAGTGAAACCTAAATAAATGGTCTTATCATAAACATTATGAAGGCGTTGCATCTGGATGACATACATATCTTCAGAAAATTGTGCAGAGCTATGAAAACTCGCCTTCGCAATAAGCGCCCGTGCCCCCAACCGGTTACAATTTTTTGTCTCCCATGATGATACCAGTTTCACATCTTTGCGTTTTTCAACATTCTCCATGGCTTTTCCATAGACAGCGTTGTTCAACAGTTTCAAAAAATCTTTTTTAGTGTGCTATGGTGGGTGTTAAGATCGATGTACTTTTTAAGCCAAGGTGTCTGTTCAAATTTAAGGACTCTATGGATCTTTGTTAGTGATAAACCGTTTTTGAAACACTGCTGAAGATTTTTATAATGAATCGAATACTTCAGCTTGAATCTGAGATCAGCAACAAGTTTATTTACTTTGAAGATGGCAAGGATAAAAAAGGTCTACTTTTAGAATATATTCGGACGTATCTGTAATGGACGAAATATCGAATGTTCAAATTTCATCTTCATTTAGCCATTGAAACCCAGTGTATGGAAGACTCTGTGACATAGCCCAACCATGCAGATTATTTGAATCTAAATACATTAAATATTCTGATGGTTTGCTATCATCATAGTCACTCAAATATTTGTGGTTGGCTTTCGAGTACCGTACAGCACTGAACTAAGCCGCCACGAATACCACTTTGAATGAATCTGTACATGTCGATATCTGTTAATAACTCAAGCTCAATCTCTGTGGTTTTAAGCATTGCATCCCACGAAAGTCCGGGGGTTGTATAGTAATGAGAAGGGTCTAGTGAATACATTTTCTGACAAAATGAAAATTTTGAAAAACGTCCGTTAAGAATATAAAATCATTTTTTAGATATAATTCCATGTAATCTTTTAGGGTCTCACAACCAAAGACTACCCAAACATTTTGTGCATGCGCATAATCCTCAGGGGAACATTCTTTATTAGTAAGACTGTTAAAGAAATTTTCCCTTGAGGGCAGACAAGTGTCAGTTAACCGTTCTTGTCGCTAGATTCACACACCCTTTCTACGTACAAGGTTAAATTGATTGTCTAGAGGGAAACAACTTTTTACAGTCTGGAAGCTTTCAGTATTCAAATTAGCATTTAAAGCATCTAGACTTGTAGCCATAAAGCGGAATGTATCTAGAAACCAAATTTATATGTTTTTTTTCGTGGGACGGAATGTATGTAAATTTAGAAAGCGAAATATATAACTCCTTATTGAATGGGAGTACTGTTATATCGCCTTCAATGTTTAATCGCGAGAAATTATGGAAAAAATACGCGGACAAAAGGTGCTAGTTGAAAATTAATATAAAACTTGTTTTGTGATGCCCCCCTATATTTGCCAGTTAAATGACAATGGTCTCTTACTCTATCAGACCCCAGAAATTTCTTACAAATATGACAGTTGGTTGTACTATAAAAACTAGTCTCCTCTATCAAGCTCATTTGGATGGGGACTATAGTACTAAGGTAATTGGTATAAATTTCAATTACATCTCTGATAAGAGATCAAACAAATTTTATACTGGCATTTTCCCCAGTCTCTAACACAAATTTATCTAACCTTGAGTCAAAATGACACTTAATGTAATAAGAAAAGGCTATCGGAATATGTTGAGAAGTTGCTATAACATTCTCACTAACCTGAGTATTGATGGGGGTAAGTATGCACTCGAAGTCTGCATAGACTACAAAGGGTACATCTAAACTACGATTAAAATTTTTAAAACAAAGACTTGCCTTTTCCAAACTCGGCAAAGCTAAAAAGTTTGAAATTAAAAAACAAAAAACATTTTATATGAAATTCAAATTTTAAAATAGCAAGTATTTATATTTTTGTAACATACCTTGATATATTTTTAATCCTAAAAAAATGTGCCACTCCATTACTCTCCAGAAGCATAAGGCTGATGTGGTTTTCCCGCTCGCAATCCGTTAAATATAGTGGACAAATGACTATATTTTTCCTCATCGAACCCAAACACATTTATGCTTATGTTTGGGTTTTGAATCTCAAAAACTTTAATTTGTTTAAAGGTAGCGGGAACTCTAAATTGTTGAAGTTCAGAGTTAATGAACCATTTATTGCTATCGTTGAGCTCCGGATGTTCTCAATATTATGGCTAGAGCCTCTTGCTGACTGATTATTTCTAGGCGTTTTAAAGGCCGACATTAATGCCCATTTAAAACAAAACTCATCAGCGTTCTTTACATTTACCAGCGCCTTTTTTGATTTTAGCGCTTTGGGTAGATCTACAAAGCTTAATCCTCTAAGTGGAGTATATTTGTATATGTTAACCTCCAGTCTAGTTATTCTGGTCATGGTCCAACCACTGTCGTTCTCCTGGAACTCATCCATTTTCCCACGGATGATTGCAGAGTGCTGGATGAAAATGTCCTTCACATTGCTTCCACTTGTGATTACACACATGTTTGTCTGGTGGGACTTAACAGACATCACCATTTCATCATCACAGAATTTGATGTACTCAGCAAAGAGCTATAGGTTTGCTTTACATGATGTATGAATATTTTATATATTCAACATCAGACGTATTAGAGCTTCTCCTGCTTCATCCATAAATTTAATGGGGTCTTGAAGCTCCTCTCGCATATTCTTAAATGAGAATGTAGATATGCGGTTTTTGAAGCAACGCGAGATATGTTTCACCGCACTATTTAGCGGTGAGAACACATTCATTTTGTGAGAATTTGATCTCAAATGCGAACTCCATTTTGAAGATGCTACTTGTAGAGCACACGTACTGCAGACTTTATTTTCCTTTGACGGAACGTGCTGATGGAAGTTGATTCTGCGCGTTTTGAAGGTGTTGGGAGTGTTGCTGATGTTGGGAGTGATGGGCGTGTTGAAGTTGTTGTAGGTGCTGCTGATGGAGGTGTTGGGAGTGATGGGCGTGTTGTAGATGTTGAGTGTGTTGTAGATGTAAGGAGTTATGTAGTTGATGTTGGGTGTGTTGAAGTTTCTGATGGGGGTGATGGGTGTGTTGAAGTATATGTTGCTGATGTTGGAGATGTTGGAGCTGTTGGGAGTGTTGTTTATGGCTGGGATGTTGATAGTTGTGGTCTCGAAATAATTTGGCGTGGTGGAAATGGCGTTGTTAACGCAAATATAATTTGCGTTGTACATGTTGTTGAACCCATCCTCTCTCATGGAGTTATTGTTGTTGTTTGCTACCATATCGATGGATTGATTTTTGATTTTTTGTTTGTATATGCTTATTTTCACTGAACAGAATCACTTTTCTTGCATGGCGTGGTACCAGGACTATATTTATAGAACTACTGAAGGAATGCTCCTTCAAAAGCGTATTTCAATAGATTTTTGCTCTACGATTTGGTTATTTTCAATGGAGGCCCTAATCAGGTTTTGTCTAGGGTCGAGGACGAGCGAACACCTGCGAGATGTGTTTCATGGTGTGAAACTCTCTAACAATCCAGTCCCATATAAATGTTGTGGTTACTGTGATTATGTGAGCCCAAAACCATAAAGGCAATGAATTAAGAATGGACTCATTACCGCTCTTGTTTGTATTTGTTTGATCTTTACTTGTCAACAAGCAAAGTCACAAGTACAATCATTCATTCACCCCTTCTCTAGGCAATCGTCCTTAGGGAAAGACACCTGTGCTCACTTAGAGATCAATAAAATCTTGACCCTTTTCCCATGACCTTACCTTTCTCTTCGAGATCACACGAAAGCCGACCCCTAAAATCTTAACCCTTTTCCTTTCCCCCTTGCTAATTGGTCCCTTAACCCATTAAAAAAGCAATAAAAAAACAAGTAAGAGTGCTCTTGTCGAGAGTGCCCGACTAGGAGTTACCCTGAACCCAGTTCTTACATTCATAATTCTTTATCTGCATTCATACATAGAAACACACACACACACTTATACAAACACAAGCTGCTGGCTACGCGCGTTATGCAATTGCTTTCCTTCTTCTTCTTCCTTTGGCCCCAAACTTTGATACATTGAATCGTTTATAAATTCTTTGTTTATTTTCTGATCGTAATGAATTTTTAGGACACAAAGATGGCATATAAATGTGCAACTATGTAAAATCCGAAGGTCATACCTTTAAAATTACGTATTTTTCGATTTCTGTGAGATAGGTATCCAAAAAAAAAATGTAATTTACCTCTGTTTGCTATTGGAGAATATGTAAAACAAACTTGGTGACTCTACCTTTTATAACTTTTAAGCTATACCTTTAAAACACTGTTCTGGAATCTTAATTTATCGATAACATTTGAAAGGATTGAGATATCGATAAAATGATATGAATGAAATGAAAATGATAAGTTTGTATCGAGCCGGCAGCACACTTTCAAGTTATGCCCTAAAAACACTTGTCTAAAAACGAAATTTATCGATCACTTTTGAACGGGACGAGATATCGAAAAAAATGATAAACATGTATCGTCCCGGCACTACGATATTATATTTCAAATATGAAGTCTCCAGCTTTTGTAGTCTCTGAGAAACACGCGTTCATACAGACGGACAGACGGTCAGACGGACAGACGGACATGGCTATATCGATTTGGGTATTGATACTGATCAAGAATATATATACTTTATGGGGTCGGAGATGCTTCCTTATGCCTGTTACATACTTTTGCACAAAACCATTATACTCCTTTTCCCCATTTTTAATGGGATCAGGGTATAATAATAAATTACAGGTGAGCCCATTAAAAAAAGCCATAAATTAAGTGTCACAGAACCGGCAGTTTTTTACTACTGACCATGGGTACCTATTAATTCGAACCATAAACTTAGTCGTAATGACCAGCCCTGCACCCCCCACAGTGCCAACAGTTATTGCCACGGTAGACGATGACGCGATATCAGCATCAGAGGCACCTGCTCAGGATCATGAGAATATTGCAAAGAAGGCTGATATCGTGATACCATGCGTTAAGAACATTAGTGGCAGGAGTCTGTGGCAGCAGTCATAGGGACCAACGAATTTGCTTATAGGTCGAACCGCGATGGAAAAATTCAGATCATGGTGCAACTTCATAATCGCTTACAAAGTCGGAAAACTGTTGTATGATTTTTTTTATATTTCTATTCGATTGATTAGATTTATCTGCGTGGAAAATGGGGGAGGTAAATTTTCAATATTCGCCAGATATTTTAAATGTTTAGAAAAACGGGGCGTAGCACCGCACGCCGGCAATAAAATGTGTGTATGTATAAAATTGTATATTACAAGGGCATTGTGGAGTACTTTTAAGTTGTGTTTGTATGTATGTACATACATATGTATGGATATGTCGCCGGCAGCTTTAACATAAGTGTTTAAGTGCATAAGTGTTAAATGTTTTTGAAGTGTTAATACATATGTGCATACATACGTACGTCGCAAGCCTTAAAGCCGGCGGCAGATTGTACTATAATGTGCAAATTAAATACATACAAATATATGTGGTAACGCTAAAAACGAATGAGAGCGCAAAAAGAACACGCAGCGGCTGCCAGCCGCTTTGTTTTTTTTTGGATATTGAGAGCGAAAACTCAACAGAGTATACATAGGCAGTCGGCAACAGAATACCGTATTGTTTACATCGTTCATAATTAGCAGTCTGAACATTTTGTAACTTTGTAAGTTCTAAATAATAATTGATAATTAATAATAGTAGAAAACATATTTGTCATCAAACAAAATAATAATAAAGTATAACATTAAATTTGGGATTATGGACAATAAAACTTATAATCGTACACATATTTTATGTATTTGTATATTGCGATTTCGCTTTGAAAAAATAAAAAGTTTGGTGTACAATTCCTGCCAGCAAAATAGTTTCCACAGAAGTTGCTTATTTTCATTTTTGATAACAAAATGGCTATCTTGTTTTATTTGTATTTTCAAATAATAACGCCCAGCTAGCAAAGTTTCAAACACTGCGAGGGTAAGCCCAAAGCTTTCATTATCAGATGATTAAGTTGTCAAGGTGACACATATCATTTTTGAGCTGAGGTCAAACTGAGGCTGCCGCTAGATATTGGCTTCCGGGACAAAGTCTTGTCGATCGAGTCTTCAAACAGGGCAAGTGTGTTTGGCTGCAACTGATAAATTTAAATTGTACTATCACTACACGTGAACTACAAGTTTAATCGGTCAAACGTTTTGACATCTAACTTGTTCAGCGGTTTAAGTTAACCGCAAAGGTCAGGAATTGCGCATAACTAAGCTTTGCAACCAATATTTTGAGCAAGTTTGAGAAATATTATTTGCTCGTTTTATACGTCGCTTACGCATAATAGTTGCGTGCCCCCTTCTTCTTCGGATGATGTATCCGCATCACAAACTGGATATATAGTCCTATTCTGCTTTTATGGAAAGTAATATTGGTATTATTTCTAATAAAAGGCAACATAACTGATGTTGTTTAAACTTGTCCTAAAAGATTTTCTTTTGACCAACTAAAACGACTACAAGTCAAAGCGAACGGCAACAAAAACTGCTTCCTGCCTGCTCGTTTATTAAGGCGAGTAGGAGGAGCGCATAGTGGTCAACTAAAAGTTGGGATAGTGGAGCTTCGGTTTCGCAAGACAACAGGCACGAGAGCTGCGCTTGCGCGACTTTAAACCTCGCCTCGCGTACCTTATCAATTGGCATCATGTGCACATCTTTAGTCTTTGCAGCTTGTAACAACAACCGCTACACGCCATTGAAATAACCCGCCCTAATTGCATAAATCTGTACTTGTATAAAAACAACAACCAGAACAGTGAATTTAATACTGTTCAAAAAACAGCAATGCACCTTGGCATAAGTACCTTAAATAATCTATATGCTGTTTTCAAAGCTACATTAATCATTTTCGAATTATCTTAATTTGTCGTAATTTCCAGTCTAGAATACCAGTTTATTTTATTTTGATTTCAAAAGATGGGCAAAACATACTAAACAAGTAAGAGTGCTCAAGTCGAGAGTGCCCGACTAGGAGATACCCTGAACCCAGTTCTTACATTCATAATTCTTTATCTGCATTCATAGATAGAAACACATACAAAGAAACACTGCTGGCTACGCAATTGCATATGCTTTGCTTCTTATTCTTCCTTTGGCATCAAACTATGTAACATTGAATCGTAAATAACTTCTTTGTGTATTGTCCGATTGTAATCAAATTTGTAGGACATAAAGATGGCATAAAAATGTGAGACTATGTTAAATCCGTAAAGCAAGATATATTTTTTACCTCTGAATACTTCGAGAATATACATATCAAATTCGGTGCCTCCACCTCTTATAACTTTTAAGCTATACCCAAAAAACACTGTTCTGGAATCTTAATTTATCGATAACTTTTGAACGGGTCGAGATATCGAAAAAGTATTGACCCGGCATTACGAGAACTAATATTTCAAATATGAAGTCTCTAGCTTTTGTAGTCTCAGAGAAACGAAAAGATTAGTTTGTATTGAGCCGGCAGTACGAGAACTTAAATTTAAATATGAAGTTTCTAGCTTTTATGACTTTCAAGTTATGCCCGAAAAACACTGGTCTGGAATCGAAATTAATCAACAACTTTTGAACGGGACAAGATATCGAAAAAATATGATAAACTTGTATTGACCCGGCACAACGAGATATTTCAAATATGAAGTCTCTAGCCTTTGTTGTCTCTAAGAAAAGCGCGTTCATACAAAGGGACGGACAGATCGACTCGTCTGTTAATAGTGATCACTAATGTGTATACTTTATGGGGTCGAAGATGCTTTCTTATGCCTGTTACATACTTTTGCACAAAACCAATTTACCCTTTTTCCCATTTTTAACACAACACAAAAAAAAAATACAAAACCAGATGCTCATAGGGAGACTTTTGTAAATCGAATTGAGTATCTATAGGTTCTCATTCTTTCATTTTTGACAAAAATGGTTCTCCATTTTGCAGATTTATTTCTTACGATCCAGTGCCGATATTTCCTTAAAATGAACCTCTTCTGGTATATTATTAATAATAACTAATAATATTTATATGCATATGATAGAGAAATGTCCATAGCTTCAGAAACTGCAGCAAACAAACAATTTCAAATCGGATTGCTCGTTTGGGTGCTACAGGTGTTTAAAGGTGATAATAATATATTTGTGATTGATTTTCTGGTAAACTGTGCTATCAATGGCTTTTGTCTTTATCGAAAGGTACGTCAATTTCTAATCAAAAGAAGTAAAAATTTAGATTTATTCAGATTTCCGTTGTGTCTCCTGTACCTAAATTGTAAATCGTTATATTTATATTTTGTTCGCAACTTCGGCGCTCCGAAGGTGGAATACACTTGCGGTTGATTAATATAATGAAACACTCTTGCTTCCACAAAAAAAAATTACGATTTAAATTAATTTTCTTATTTATCAACATTTCAGACCAATTGTTTCTATGACAGCTATAAGATATATATTTATATATATGTATGGTAACATTAAAATCAAACGAGAGCGCAAAAACAACACGCAGCGGCAGCCAGTTTTAGCTCTCTCTCTCTCTCTCTCTCTTTGTCTTTCGGGATTGAGAGCGAAAACTCAACAGAGTAAACAGAGGCAGTCGGCATTGCCAACTCGGCAACAGAATATCGTCTTCCTTCAAATTAGAAGTCTAAACATATTTGTAATTGAGCTAAGTTCCATATAATAATTGAAAATAAATAATAGATAAAACATTTGTCATCAAACATATAATAAAAATGTATAATAATAAAATTGGGATTATGGCCAATAAAGTTATATGTCATCCGATTTTGACGAAATTCAATCAATCTATAAAAAATGTAATGAAACTTGCAATTAATGAGTTTGGTTAAGATGAGAAACAAAAAAGTAGTTCATACAACGACTCATTTTTCAACAGATTGTTACTATGGCAGCTTTAGATATAGTGGTCCGATTTTGATGAAATTTTGTGAGCGTGCTAAACTAATGCTTAAAATTGGTAAGTTTGGTCGAGTTATCTCAAAAAAACAAAAATATTCGACCAATCGTTCCTATGGCAGTTATATGCTATAGTGATTCCGACATATTGTCTGCGTGCAGCATCTGTTCCAAGTTCTATCAAGATAGTTCTAAAATTGAGAGACAAGTTTGCGTATAAACAGACAGACAGCCGGACAGACAGAAAGATGGACAGACGGACAAAGCTATATCGACATGTCTTGTCGTCCTGATCAAGAATATATATACTTAATGGTGTCGGAAATATTTCCTTCTATGCGTTGCAAATATTTGACTAAAATTATAGCACCCTCTGCAATGGTATAAAAAGTTACACGTTGTTACGGGAAACATACAAAAAAAACTGATTCGATATAGATTTCTCAACCTAAATTGTTGTCTGCCAGAACTTGCCTATTCGGGATTTATGCAAAAAAAACTGCAGCATCAAAGCACCAAAAACAAGCTGTTGCTGACTTAAAAAGAACACAAATCAGGTACAGCGGCTGCTTAATCACTTGTTCGCTTGTGCTTGTGCGTATTAATTTTAGTCTTTTTAAGTGAAAAATACCTGAGACCTTTTCAATAAAAATATAATGTGTCTGCGATTATTTTCACCTGATTTGAGTCTATATTCGTATAATTTTTGAGTTGGTAGTTAGTAGTAGTTAGAGATAGGCAATTTGATAACGTATTGTTGGGAAAATTATCACATTAAACTATATCCATCCCTAAATAGCATCTGACAGAACTAAAAACCTCTTAACGGTAGGATGCAAATTGCATTGTGATGTTTACTGTATGCATTTTGGTAAATGTACTAAGTCATTTAAACATTTTAAACGTTCGCTGCTCAAAGACCTTGTAAACGTTCTAAAGAGTGCTGCACGAAATCAATGTATGTACGAATGTTAAATTTATTCAACTCATATCCCCATACATAGCAAAATAATAAAATAATTAATCTAAGGAGGTAAAATATTCTAAACGTCTAAAATCTAGGAGATATATCTCTTTGTAAATATATTAATACACCTACAAAGATTCTGTTAAAATATTTCAGTAACAAAAACCTCTTATACTAAATCGTAGGCTACCTGCCCTCCTTAGGCTAATAAAACTTCCCAATGGTAATTTGCTATACAAATTCAAAGTTTTATTATACATTGGGAATATCTATACAGCATATTTAATTATATACAAAATTTATACTGAATTAATCACAAGCAAATGACACTCAGAAATTAGAATAATAAATGTATGAAAGTAAATCACATCAAAAAATAGAGATTAATTAAAAGTACCCAGCAGAAATGTATTTCCACATCAAAGATGAATGCGAAATATTATAAAGATATTTATTAAGAAAAGAAATTAAAAAAAAAAATTTCAAAAACTTTCTATGTGAAAGGGAATGAGAAAGCTCAAGGAAGCCATCAGAACATATACGAAAAAAGCGATGAACAGAAGCGAGAGGAATGTAAATAGTCAACCTCAAGTATTAAATTTGATATAATAAAATAATAAAAATCAATCCATTTATAGATGAAATCAAATTAATTATACAATAAACACAAGCAAGAACCGCTATCTTCTGAAAGCCAAAACTAGTAACACTTGATGACCGCGGTCCATCTGTCCAAATTTAAATTTAATTATTAATATAAATAATACCAGTGAGTTTAGTCGGACATATTAACTACCTGCAGCAAAAAAGTTTTTTGGACAAGAACTTATCTTTCTCTCGATTATTCATATCGAAGCTAATTGATATAAAGTCAAGTCCGGTGGACTCAGATATATGTACTCTTTAGAGCAAAATGCGCATATACATAAAATTTCAGCAAGAAAGTTTCAAGTCAGAGACCAGTTTGCATAGAAACAGATAGACACGATCCTCAACCAAGTTATGTATATTTTGAGGGGTCGGAGTTGCCACCTTTGGGACGTAATAAACTTTATAAAACAATTGTTATACTTTTTAAGAAATGTTCATATATAAAAACATTTTTATAAATATTTTGAGTTAATGGTGTTGGGGTCTTATCAGAACACCTAAAAGCTGACTTTAAAAGATTTACTCTTTATTAGCTGCATTGCAATGTAAGCTGCTAAAATAGCTCTGTTAAGTCATCGAGCACGTTCTATACGAAAACAACCTTAGAAATCAAAACCTAAACTCAGTTGTGATTCTTTCACACATATGTACATAAATAAGCCCTTGATCTGTTTAGGTTATTTTAAATTATTTAATTTAATTGTGAAAAATCCAATGCAGTGTCAAAAGCGCACCTGCAACATGAAGCTTTGAGTCGCATATGGTGTAGGCTAGAAGTAAAAAAAAGAAAATCAAAACACACATCTGTATGTTACAAGCCTTAGCTCGGCTTTGGTTATCTTCAATTATTAAATTTAATTGTGAAATACCAAATGCAGGGTCAAACAGGTATTGGTTAGGTAGGGGCCGCATTTGTTTTAAGCCGTGGGTGAAAAAATTAAAACACACACACACAACTCTTAAGCTATTTTAACTATTTTCAATACAGAGCCAAAACAGGTTTTGTGTAGGGTCGAGGACGAGAGAACACCTGCAAGATGTGTTTTATTGTGTGAAACTCTCTAACAATCAAGTTCTTCGCAAATGTAGGCACCTTTATTCACCCCTTCTCTAAAGAATCGTACGTAGCAGGACACCTGTTCCCACTTACTTATCAGTAAAATCTGGACCCGTTTCCCCTGTCCTCACCTTTCTCTTCGAGATCAGACGAGAGCCGACCTTACTCTCACCTTAAATCTTGACCTTTTCCCCCTGTCCTTGCTTTTCTCTTCGAGATCACACGAGAGCCGACCTTTCTCTCACCCTAAAATCTTGACCATTTTGTTTTCCCCCTCGCTAATTGGTCCCTTAACCCATTAAAAAAGCCATAAAAACATAATAAGTGATAGGTGAGCCCATTAAAAAAACCCATAAATTAAGTGTTGCAGAACCGGCAGTTCACTACTACTTATCACAACTAGCCCAAAAAAAAAGTTTACAAAAAAGACAAACTTCAACAATATTTTTAAAAAACTAGTCTCTTAATAGACATTTTTTTATTATTTTCCTTTTTTTTTGTCATTTTGTATTTTGGCTATACGCAATTCCTTGCCATTTATAAACCCTAACTCTAGTAACATATATTGAATCTCCCCGTTTTTGCACCACCTTGTTCAATAATCGTTCAATCGTCTGTAGCTTTTGCTGTGATCGGTCGCTTTTTATTCGTGCTCTCTTATTACGTGTGATTTTAGTGCGTCTTTGGTAATAATTATATACAATTGTTATAACTGTTTGCTGTGTATAGTGCTTGTATTTGTTTGATTAACAATTTAAGTGTTTTTAGATAATCTGCAAAAGGGTTTATTACATACATTGAGCGCTTTTGCACTGCGTGTTAGTTTTGGTTTTGTATTTAAACGCTCTCCCTTTCTAACTGTTTTTGGGCCTCTCTGCTGTGTATATACATAATAACATATATTAATTGTGGTAATTGTTGTTGTTTTTATAACTGTTCTTATTTCTTGTGTTTCTTCTGCAGTTCTTAATTGTTTGTGCATTGCCAACTATAAACTTCTCTTTTGTTCACGCTCACGGTTCTCTGTGTTTCAATAAGCTAGTTGCATTTTCTGTGCGATTTTCTGTGTTACCTTTTTTAAGTGGATCATATGAGTTGCCTGCATTGAGCTGATTTTATCTGTTGTTGGCTGTGTGATAACGCGGTGCATGTTAAATGTGCCGGTTTCACCCAAAAAAAAAAGATCTTATTGTTAATAAGACTGGCCTGAAATGGTGTTGTGAGTCTTGTCGGGAAGCCGAATCAGACATTCAAAAGTTCATGAGGCAAACCAAACGGGAATTTCATGAGCTCCGTACTGCATTTACCAAGTTAAGGGTGGAGTTCAAAGCTATGGAGGCTCAGTTTACCAGTGTAAAGCTGTTAAGTGAGCCAAGTTAGCTTACTGAGCCGATGGTATCTGCAATAGCTCTGAATCCAAGCGGTCTGCTGGCAATGGCTCAGAATTTGGTTCCAAACCCGTAAACGCCTTCTCTCACTAATTCTCAGCAGCTGATGTTGTTAACATCTCCAGCTCCTGCCTCGAGATCTGGGAATGATACTGTTCCGCCTTTAAATTTAATATCTGATATTTCAGATGTGTCTGTTCCTGGTCCTTCGAGCATTGCTCGGAAACCACTCGTAGTTGTTTTGCCTAAAAAACAAATCTTTGTTTCTCGTCTTGCCCTCGAGATTTCTGAGGAGGATGTTAAATCCTATATTTGTTCTAAAATTTAGTCCACTAATATCATAAAGGATAAGTTTAAGCTTAAACATGCTGGAGACATTTCTTTTTGTTAACAAGTAATCCGCCTGGAATTTCCGAAGCTTTTTGGCCAAAAGGTTGATTATAAAAGGATTGACAAACATAAAAAAACTCGGCCCCCGGTTACAATGGTTTAATTTTGGGTTTGTCGGTGGCCGCGCTCTTCTGTTCCGTATGTGTTCTGTTTTTCGTTATTGTCGTAAATATAAATCAGCGTCAATTTTGAAACTAGCTTGCTTTATATACATATATATATTTGTTGTTATATATATATATAATATTTGTTGCTTTTAGTACTATTCTGCAGTGTTCTTTTTATTTTTATACCCTGATCCCATTAAAAATGGGAAAAAGGGGTATAATGGTTTTCTGCAAAAGTATTTAACAGGCATAAGGAAGCATCTCCGACCCCATAAAGTATATATATTCTTGATCAGTATCAATAGCCTAGTCGATATAGCTATGTCCGTTTGTCTGTCCGTCCGTCTGTATGAACGCGTGTTTCTCAGAGACTACAAAAGCTGGAGACTTTATATTTGAAATATAAGTTCTCGTAGCGGCGGGACGATACATGTTTATCATTTTTTTTCGATATCTCGTTCCGTTCAAAAGTTATCGATAAATTTCGATTCCAGTCAAGTGTTTTTCGAGCATAACTTGAAAGTCATAAAAGCTAGCAACTTTACATTTATGTTTAAGTTACTGTACTGCTGGTTCGACACAAACTCAACATTTTTTCGATATCTGAATCCTTTCAAAAGTTATCGATAAATTAAGTTTCCAAAACAGTGTTTTTAAGGTATAGCCTAGAAGTTATAAGACGTAGAGTCACCAAATTAGGCACATGTATTCTCCAATAGCATACAAAAGTAAAATACATTTCACTTTTTGGATACCCCTTCCCAATCCCCAAGAAATCGAAAAATACGTATTTTTTCGGATTTTACATAGTCTCACATTTGTATCCTACAAATGTGTCCTACAAATTTCATTACGATCGGACAATAAACAAAGAAGTTATTAACGATTCAATGTAACATAGTTTGGGGCCAAAGGAAGAACAAGAAGCAAAGCCATTATACCCCTTTTTCCCATTTTTAATGGGATCAGGGTATAAAAATCGGACTCCGGTTGCACTCCCTACTGTAGTTGCTAGGTCAAATCCAGCTCTTATGGTCTCTGATAGCACAAAAAACTAAAATGATCCCTCTCAGAATGTAAGAGGTATTTGTAGTAAACTTAATAATCTTTACCTAAATAGCATGTCCTTTACTTTTGATGTCGTTGCCTTTTCTGAAACAGGGTTAAGGCCCGACATCCTAAACTCTGAAATTTTTTTTTTACAAATTTTCTATTCATAGAAAAGATCGCACTCCTCGTCGTGGTGGTGGTGTACTTATGGCTGTTGATGCCGATATATCTTCAGAAATAGTAATAGTAGATAGTTCTGTAGATATTTAATTTGTTGCTGTCAAAATGAGCCTTCGTGGTGTAATCCTTTTTATTACTTGTTCTTATATTCCCCCTTCCTGAGACAATTCTGTATATTCTTCGCATTTTTCTGCAATACACTCAAAACAGAAAGTCAAAATTGTACAAGCAGTTCAAGGAAACTGGCTCTTTCTTAGATTAATCTAACAACTTGATTGCTCGATACAATTTCTCTGTCCTGAATAACCAATGTTACCAGGATTACCTTAGAAGTTGCAGGTTACAGTTTCAGCGGGATCCTAAACAGTTTTATAACTTCGTAAATGCGAAGCGTAAATCATCAATACTTCCATCATTCGTATTTTTTGAAAAAAAAAAAACGACAGCTTACTCAGGTCAGGCCATCGCCGATTTATTTGCTGAATTTTTTCAAACAACTTATAGTTCACCAAATGTTCGATTGGCTTCGCCATATCCTTATAATGTAAATGTCTCTCATTGCATATTTTGACCTTTGATAACGGAAAGCTCGCTATTAAGTGAACTTAAGACCATTAAGCCAGAATTCTCACCGGGACCTGATGGAGTACCAGGCTGCGTGCCTAGCTTACTGTCACTAAGCATACAACACATAGAGGCGTCAAATCGACTAAAAAGTGGTTGCATAAATTATTTCAACTGGACGATCCCAAGCAGCTTCGTGTGCTGCGACTGCGATACGAAGGCAAAGCGTAGCAGGCAGGCAGAGAATATTCTTCTTGCGATCAGCGGCACACAGCGCCGAACTCATTGCTTGCTCTGGCTTCGCTGCCGCAACATCTATTTCGACGCTCCGAAACGCTTGCATATATGAGAATTAGCAGCAACACATATAAATATATTCAATCACAAGAAGACATGCGGCCATTGCTGTGAATTTCCGGCGTTGCCTTTTTCTGTAGTCGTTCGAGCTTGTAGGTAGAGACGGGGCGGGGGCGGCAATAGTTCTATGAGGCAGCCAGTGGCCGAAATTTAGATTTTTCAATTTCAGCCAGCGGTGCTTCTCTTCGAAATGGAGGGTA
Organism: Drosophila maculinotata; assembly: GCA_035045305.1. Classification (NCBI taxonomy): domain Eukaryota; kingdom Metazoa; phylum Arthropoda; class Insecta; order Diptera; family Drosophilidae; genus Drosophila; species Drosophila maculinotata. The sequence continues at coordinate 545,392 of JAWNPD010000022.1, forward strand.
TTAGGGCATAATTAATATGTTTGCAACACTTACTGGCAATTAACATTAAAAATCCATTAAGTCATAATTATTATTTATTGATTTAATACATTTTATGTTATCAAAGAACTATCACCATTAATAACAATATCTTTTCGTTTTTATTAATAGTTTAATTTAATATATTTATTTATTTATTTATTGGCAACTAGAGGCAGTCACATAGAAAATTTAAATAACTGTTAGGAAATTAAAAGTAATATTATAAAAAAGAGTAATAAGTTAAATATTTTTGGTAAGGGTATCTATGCGCTGCCATTTAATGGATGTGCGCTCTCGCAATGAACATGCACTCACACTTGCATATGTTTACTTCATGTATACGCATTTATGTCCATATTATGTACAGATTCTATTCTATCCTGATGAACCTTGTATTGTGGACACCATATGCAAGACCCATACTCAAGAATGGGGCTAACAAGTGACGTATAAAGAGTCTTAGTAACGTAGGGATCGTCAAATTCTTTCGACCAACGCTTAATGAAACCCAAGACACCAAAGGTTCGATTAGCAGCAGAAGAAATATGCTTGTCAAACTTAAGCTTGGGATCCAAAATGATACCCAAATCATTTACCGACTCAATTCGTTCAAGTGGTTTTTCATTGAGAACATAATTATTTAAAAAGGGCATTCGCCTATAAAAAGCCATAACGTTGCATTTACCACAATTTAAATTTAATAAATTTACCCGACACCAGGTTTGAAAGCTTTGTAAATCAGTTTGCAACCTTTTACCAGATAGAAAGTCTGTAGACGAAAAACAAAGTTTAACATCATCGGCATACATCAGCACCAGAGAGTGTGTTATCACGGAAGGAAGGTCATTAATGAACAATGTAAATAACAAGGGACTAAGGTCACTACCTTGTGGTACTCCGGACGTGACCTGTACAAACTTAGAGACAAGTCGTTTAACAAAAATGTTTTGGGATCTTAAACTTAGATAATTGGAGATCCAAAGAATTAAGTTTTTTGGAAATCCCAGAAGATGAAGTTTATGAAGTAAAGGAGAATGATTAACGGAATCAAAAGCCTTACTGAAATCGGTGTAAATAACATCTGTTTGCATTTTATTTTGAAACCCCTTCATAACAAAAGAAGTGAATTCAAGTAAGTTAGTGGTACTAGATCTATTTTTCGTGTATTTTATGCGAGTTAATTAGGCCGTTGTGGTTCATTTTAATAATTCCATTTATTTTATAATTATTAAAATTTTTCCTCCTACGCATTTCAGCATCTTATTGTGCCTTCTTCAGGGAGTCTGTTTCGAATACATATATACATTTATACATATATAATTATTATTGCAAACATTTAGTTATACCATTAAACATACATGCGCAAATACTTATTGCAGCTAGTTTTTTCCTACAGTGTAGTCATAGTTCCTACATCTGAATTGCACTTTTGTTTATCTTTTTCTTCCATCGTCGATATGTTCTTATTGTAAGTTTTTACTTGTCGTGTTAATTTATGTTTGTCCACTGCTATTGCTGCCGCTTAAATGAAATTCGTCTTCTCAATATCTTCTTTGTGGTTAACGGTGTTCTCTCAATCTCGTTCGCCCTCTCCTCTCAATGTCTAATATTTTGGTGTTGTCAAAGTCAGCTGTGTGACCTGTTGTTGTTATGTGTAGTGCAAGCGCTGTTGTAATTTTTCCTTTGTTGGCGTCACCTCTATGCTCGGCAATTCTTGTACCTTACGCCCGTTTTGCTCTTCCTATGTATACTCCGTTGCATCTTTCTCTTTCTTTCCCACTGCACTTGATCTCATATATGAAATGTTGTTGTTTTTCTATTGCAATCTTGTCTTTTGTGTTCGTGAACAGGTTTCTTATGTTTGTGTGTGTTTTGTACGCGTACATTAAATGTTTGGAGTGTTCGTCTGGTATAATTTTTGTTATTGTTTGTCGGTTTGTTAAATTATTTTCATATGGTATGCTTATATATTGTTTTTCCTGTATCTCTTTTTCCTTGATTTTGTCTATGTTTTCTATTTGGTTTGTTGTGTAAGTGATCTTTAACTTAATAGCGAGCTTTCCGTTATCAAAGGTCCAAATATGCAATTAGAGACATTTACATTATAAGGATATGGCGAAACCAATTGAACATTTGGTGAACTATAAGTTGTTTGAAAAAATTCAGCAAATAAATCGGCGATGGCCTGACCTGAGTAAGCTGTCGTTTTTTCGAAAAATACGGTTGATGGAAGTGTTGATGATATACGCTTCGCATTTACGAAGTTATAAAACTGTTTAGGATCCCGCTGAAACTGTAACCTGCAACTCTTAAGGTAATCCTGGTAGCATTGGTAATTCAGAAGAGAAAAATTGGATCAAGCAATCAAGTATTTAGAGAAATCCAAGAAAGAGCCAGTTTCCTTGAACTTTTTGTACAATTTTGACTTTCTATTTCTCATGCTATTTAATTCCTGTGTAAACCAAATTGGTTTGTTAGAACTACGTGAATTACGAACAGGGACACATAAATTAAATATTGAATTTAAGGTTGAGTAAAAAGTCGTGATTGCACTGTCCAAGTCGCTACACCTGTAAAGCTGGGACCAGTCAGTTTGGGATAAGAGTTGAGTAAGTTTAATAAAATCGGTGTTCCGAAATTGACGAACTCGCTCTGGAGGTAGAGTACGTGGGCACATCCCCCGGATAGGTTAATCTTCCAACACTTCCAAAGTTGGGAGACAGATACGAGGGAGGGATCCAAAACGAAAATAAGATCAAGCATCTTATTCTGAGAATTTGGGATAGCATTGATTTGATACAATGACATCCCAAATAAATTATCAAAAAAATCATGTTGGGTCGTGGGAGTCAATACATTGCAGTCTACATTAGAAATTCAAACAGTCCCAGCAATATTGAAATCACCAAGAACAACAAGAAAATCACGATCAGATAGCAAAGATCAAGGGTGGGCGCGTAGTGGCTCACGGAGCTCACTGAGCTCACTCCGTTATTTTTATACCCTGATCCCATTAAAAATGGGAAAAAGGGGTATAATGGTTTTGTGCAAAAGTATGTAACAGGCATAAGGAAGCATCTCCGACCCCATAAAGTATATATATTCTTGATCAGTATCAATAGCCGAGTCGATATAACCATGTCCGTCTGTCCGTCTGTCCGTCTGACCGTCTGTCCGTCTGTCCGTCTGTATGAACGCGTGTTTCTCAGAGACTACAAAAGCTGGAGACTTCATATTTGAAATATAAGTTCTCGTAGCGGCGAGACGATACAAGTTTATCATTTTTTTTCGATATCTCGTCCCGTTCAAAAGTTATCGATAAATTTCGATTCCAGTCAAGTGTTTTTCGAGCATAACTTGAAAGTCATAAAAGCTAGCAGCTTTATATTAATGTTTAAGTTACTGTACTGCTGGTTCGACACAAACTCAACATTTTTTTTCGATATCTCAATCCTTTCAAAAGTTATCGATAAATTAAGTTTCCAAAACAGTGTTTTTAAGGTATAGCCTAGAAGTTATAAGACGTAGAGTCACCAAATTAGGTACATGTATTCTCCAATAGCATACAAAAGTAAAATACATTTCACTTTTTGGATACCCTTCCCCGATCTCCAAGAAATCAAAAAATACGTATTTTAAAAGGTATGACCTTCGGATTTTACATTGTTCCACATTTGTATCCTACAAATGTGTCCTACAAATTTCATTACGATCGGACAATAAACAAAGAAGTTATTAACGATTCAATGTAACATAGTTTGGGGCCAAAGGAAGAAGAAGAAGCAAAGCAAATGTATGACGCGCGTAGCCAGCAGCTTTTGTTTGTATATGTGTGTGTGTTTCTATGTATGAATGCAGATAAATAACTTCAATGAATGTAAGACCTTGGATCAGGGTATATCCTAGTCGGGCACTCTCGACTAGAGCACTCTTACTTGTTTAACAATCGGCGCCTGCAAGTCGCTTGTGCGCCGTCGGCGAGATTCCAAAAACAAAATACACGAAGTGTGCGCCGATTCTTAGACTCGAGCCGCGATCGCGTGACATCTGCATTTCGTCGCGACGCGTTTGCGAGATTCCAAAAACAAAATACATTAAGTGTGCGCCGATGCTTCGACTCGAGCCGCGATCGCAATGCAATAAAGTAACAGTTAGGTGCCTGTACACTGACTAAAAAAATTCAAACTTAACATGTCTTATATAAATACTATTGAATAACTTTGAGTTTTGAATTTATTATTTTGCTCAGTGCACACATTTGTTGTGTTAGTTTTGCGCAGATTAACGACCACAATAGCGTTGTTTGTTGTAGATGTTGTTGTCGGGCTCACGATACCCTGATCCAAGGTCTTACATTCATTGAAGTTTTTTATCTGCATTCATACATAGAAACACACACACACATATACAAACAAAAGCTGCTTGCTACGCGCGTCATTCCATCGCTTTGATTCTTCTTCTTCCTTTGGCTTTAAACTATGGTACATTGAATCGTTAATAACTTCTTTCTTTATTGTCTGATCAAAATGAAATTTGTAGGACACAAAGCTGGCATATAAATGTGCAACTATGTAAAATCCGAAGGTCATACCTTTAAATTACGTATTTTTAAATTTCTGTGCGATTAAAGAGGGGTATCCAAAAAGTGAAATGTATATTAACTTTGTATGCTATAGGAGAATATATGTACCGAATTTGGTGACTCTACACCCTATTACTTTTAAGCTATACCTTAAAAACACTGTTCTGGAATCTTAATTTATCGATAACTTTTGAAAGGATTGAGATATCGAAAAATGATAAGTTTGTATCGAGCCGGCAGTACAGTAACTAAAACTTAAATATAAAGTTTCTAGCTTTTATGACTTTCAAGTTATGCCTGAAAAGCACTTGTCTGAAATCGAAATTTATCGATAACTTTTGAACGGGACAAGATATCGAAAATTATGATAAACTGGTCTTGTCCCGGCACTACGAGAACTTATATTTCAAATATGAAGTCTGTAGCTTTTGTAGTCTCTGAGAAACACGCGTTCATACAGACGGACGGACAGACGGACAGACAGACGGACATGGCTACATCGACTCGGCTATTAATACTGATCAAGAATATATATACTTTATGGGGTCGGAGATGCTTCCTTATGCCTGTTACATACTTTTGCACAAAACCATAATGCCCCTTTTTCCCATTTTTAATGGGATCAGGGTATAAAAAGGCTAACGCCACGAAGGCTCAATTTTACAGCAACAAATTCAATATCTATAGAACTTTTTTTTATTACTATTTCTGAAGATAAATGGGCATCAACAGCAATAAGTACACCACCACAACGACGAGGAGTGCGATCTTTTCTATAAATGGAAAATTTGCTATAAAGAATGCCAGAATTTAGGATGTCGGGCCTTAACCATGTTTCAGAAAAGGCAACGACATCAAAAGTATTTGCTATTTAGGTAAAGATTATTAAGTTTACTACAAATACCGCTTACATTCTGAGAGGGATCAATTCTTTACAACAAATTTTGCTGAAATGATACACAGGAACACTTATTTTAAATGGGGAAATTTCCCGAAGATACGTAAATTTAAATTTTTCCACCGTAACATTGGCTTCAGATTTCGCCTGAATAAAGGCCTTGACATCATCAGATGTAGTATCAGGGGCAAGCCTAGAAACAAAAATTTGTTTTTTTGGTGGGACACCTACAAGGGTCTTTTCATCAACCGCAGCTGTAACTCCAGGAGGAGCTATTGCCTTAATTGAAAGAGAATTTGACTCTTCAGACATACAAGCAAGAGCAAGAGTTGACTTGCAACAACACTTCCAGCATTCGCCGATTCCGAAATTTCCATCATAGCTCTTTCGACATCCCTACAGGTCTCACAAGTCCACTTTAAGCCTGATTTGGACTCAATCAGGTCTATAATACGGCCGTTGAGGCCAGCGCATTTTTCGTGCGCAACGAATAGGCACGAATACTTAAACATCTCTGCTCACCAGGCGGCACTCATAGCTCGATCAACGCCGTTGCGGCAATTGGCGTGCAGTCCTCCAGGCGCTCTTCGGGTTTCAAACGTTGGTGCTTTTTTCGGGCACTGGCGATACTGGTGATTAGTGCTCCAACACTTGAAGCAATCTCCCTCTGGTCATTTGGGCTTCTTGCATTCACTCATCCCAGCTGACGATAGTTGAAACATCTCATCTCTCCAACTTGCTGACTCTGCAAGGCTTTTGGCTTGCTATTTGTGGTACCATCGGTGTGAGCCACAACTGCTACTGGCACCTGACGAATCTGGTCATAAATAAGCAGCTTTTCGCGCAACTCATCAATCGAAGTACATTACAGCATAGATACAGCTGCGCCCGTCTTATCCTGCAGCCCATTCACAATAAACTGGATGATGTCACGCACAGCCAGCTCAGCTCGCATGGCTATGCTGCACATTGCCACAAAATATTGTAGCGCGCTTTGTCAGTTTTGCGAGATTCCAGCTGTTTACCAACGTCCCACGCTGTCACCCTCAACTCAAACGTATCTATCAGCTCTTTTTTCATGTCATCCCAGTTAAATATGCCAGCATTAAACATGTACAGTTGTGCTGATCCAGACAACAGACGTTTGGCAAACAGAAAACGTTGCATGGTAGTTACACTATAAGCCTCCATAATCAATTCAAAGTCACGTGTCCAAATCCGAACACCAATTAATTATTGTCACCAGAAAACGAACGCACCAAAGCTTCGACGTCACACATACTGAGAGCACTTTTGTGCACTGGCACAACGGATCTTGCGGCCATCTCCATTTTCTGCATTGATACCTGCAGCTCAGCAACACGCTTACGAGCTGCATACAATCTTTCTTTATCTTCCAAACGATTCAACTCAGCTGTCACTTCGTCCGTCTCAACACGACGCTGCACGTCTGCTTTGTACTTTAACTGACTGGCGGCCATCTTGATGTTGTCAGCAATTTCACAACAAACTGGCGCCAACTGATCAGCGCCGTTTTGAATGTCACCACCAAGCGGCGGCAATTGAACGGCTTCATTCTGAATTTCACCACAGAACGGCGCCTGCACGTCAGCGTAATTTTTCAGTGCAACCTCACTGAGCAGCTCCAAATCCAGGGACAAGGCAGCATTCGCTGTATATGCCGGGGCATTACTTGAGGATGCTGTCACTGTCAAAATTGGAGCTTGAAGCATCCATGCTATTGGCAATTTACTACACCGCTGCTCACAATTGTTTAATTTATGCTTTGCTTCGATTGGTCCTTTATTAAGCACAGTCATTAATCGACGGGTACACACCACACCTGATATATAATCTATAATTTTTTTTTTTTTGCATTAATTGTTCTCCAGCGTCTTCGCGCAGATCAATCTAGATTAATTCTATCGAATTTAAATATTGAAGGTTAATTTTCCAAATTTTTCAATGTAAAAACCTTTCCCCATTTTGTTTGTTAGCAGTCGAAGTATCTGGCGTGACGTTACATGGCGTTACGTTACTAAAATTTGCATTGCAACATTTTTAGTTAAGATTATTTTAAAGCCCATTTTTAACGCAAATAAAACATTAATTTTATATCACTTTTCTGTGGAAATGCCCATGTATAGAATATAACCAATCTAAAATATAGAAGATTACGCTAAAGAATCAAAATTAAAAAATTAATTAAGAACTAGGCTATAAAAGAGTTAGAATTATGCTAGAAAATTAAAAAATAAAGAGAAAGTTAGCATATGACAGATATGCTAATAATTTTAAATTAAAAATAGGAGACCAAACTTATTAAAAAACGAAACAGGTTATTTACTAGACACTAGATATTTAGGACCATTTAAAGTAATTGGTATAGAAAAGAACGAAAAGATAGTCGTAAAAGACAATAAGCATGAGAATCAAAAAGTACACAAGGATATATTAAAATCATATAACACATAATCCGACAATGAAAAAAAAAAAACTGAAATCAAAATTAAAAAAGGCGATGGCCTGATCAACCACTCACATTAATTAAATATACAAACACAAAATGAACTTAAAAACAAAATACATTCATTCTATTATTAAACTTTTAAATTAAAACGAAATTTTTTTATTTAAATACATTATTAATTTTATTACACATGCAAAAAAATGTATAAACAAAATCAAGATATATATAAAACTACAAATTATTAGATATAAATATAAAAAAAAAAAATAAAAACAAAAAAAACAAGTGCTCTAGTCGAGAGTGCCCGACTAGAAAATACCCTGAACCCAGTTCTTACATTCATAATTCTTTATCTGCTCATACATTCAAACACACACACACACACACACACACATACAAACACAAGCTGCAGGCTGCTGGCTGCGCGCGTAATGCAATTGCTTTGCTTCTTCTTCTTCCTTAGGCCCCAAACTATGTAACATTGAATCGTAAATAACTTTTTTGTTTATTGTCCGATCGCAATGAAATTTTTAGGACATAAAGATGGCATATAAAACTACGTATTTTTCGATTTCTGTGATCCAAAAAGAAAAATGTACTTAACCTCTGTATGCCCTAGGAGAATAAACGTGCCAAATTTGGTGCATCTACCTTTTATAACTTTCAAGCTATGCCTTAAAAACATTCATTTATTGATAACTTTTGAACGGGTTGAGATATCGAAAAATGGGAAAAAGGGTATAATGGTTTTGTGCAAAACTATGTAACAGGCATAAGGAAGCATCTCCGACCCCATAAAGTATATATATTCTTGATCACTATCAATAGCCGAGTCGATATAGCCATGTCCGTCTGTATGAACGCGCGTTTCTCAGAGACTATAAAAGGTAAAGAATTCATATTTAAAATATTAGTTAGTGCCGGGTCAATAAAAGTTTATCAGTTTTTTCGCTATCTCTTCCCGTTCAACAGTTATCAATAAATTTAGATTCCAGACCAATTTTTTTTGGGTATGACTTGAAAGCCATAAGAGCTATACTAGGCACGATATTCACTATTTATATTCTCGTATAGCATACAGAAGTGCAAAATGTATGCAAATGTATATCCAAGTCGGCCACTCTTGACTAGAGCACTCATACTTATTTAAAAATGAGTATTTCTGATGCAAAATTTCCATTTAATCCCTAATTAGCACCTAAACGAATAATCTGATTGCAAATTTATACATAAATGTAATTTTATTCTGTTTAAGACATGTTAATTTTTTTTAAAATCAATTGAATCATTTCAAAGATATTGACAATTATGTAAGAGTGAGTACTTTGTTGCAAAACCAAAAATCTAGGTATTTTTGTTTAGCCAAAAAACGGACCCAGAACAAATATTTTGAATTTTTGTTTCGGTTTAAGCGACCGATTTTACTAACAAAACTGATGGCAGATGCATACTTTTCTTCAAAATTGTTGCTTAGTGTAATTATTCATCTGCATTCATACAAAGAAACACACACATGCAAACACACGTCTGTATGAACGCGCTGATCTCAGAGACTACAAAAGCTAGATACTTCATATTTAAAATATAAGTTCTCGCAGTGCCTGGTCGTTACAAGTTTATTATATTTTTTCAATATTTCGTCCCGTTCAAAAATGATCGATACATTTCGAATCCAGGCCAATGTTTTTTGGGCTTAGCTTGAAAGTTATAATAGCTAGAGGCCCCAAATGTATGTATATATGTATTTTCTCGTAAAGCATACAGAAGTAAAGAATACTTGACGTTTCCCTGATCCCCCAGAAAACGATAAATACGATTTTTTGCAGATATGATCTTCGGATTAAGCATGCTCACACATTAATATGTCATCTTTATGTTCTATAAATTTCAATACGATTGGACAATAAACAAAGAAGTTATTTACGGTTCAATGTAACATATTATGTTGACGAAGCACAAGCAGGCGCCAATTGTTAAGAATACGAGATTGACCTCCGTGAGCCCCTACGCACCCACCCTGGGTGTCATTCAGTATGAAGATACAGAAAAGATATTTGGCATCGGAGGTGTTGCACAAAAAAAAAAAGCAAAACAACTTACACGCACACTTAGGCAAAAGTTTCAATAAAATTGTTTCATCTTGGGTTTCCGAACGCTAATAAAATACAAGAACAACACGCACAAAGAATATGAAAACAGTGTTGTTGTTTTCTTTGTCCCGTTGCTTTTGGACGCCCGAAGGTCGCATTTCGCAAGCAGCCAGCCAATTTTCATTGAGTATGAGTGTGTAATTATTGCCGCAAGCGATCATTAAGATGTATTTATACCACATTTGGCAAATATCCGTAGGAAAATGGATGAGTTCCAGGAGAAGGATAGCGGTTTGACCATGACTATATTATTAGACTGGAGATGAAGATAAATAAATATACTCCACAACATCACCAATATCAACTCCAACATCACTGACATCATCTACAACATCAACTCACACATCATCCACAACACAGCCAACATATCCATCAACACCAATGTCAACTCCACCACACCAGCAAAAGAAAAAAAATTCTGTAGTGCGTGTATACATTACAATCTCAAAATGCAGCTCGCATACATCGAATGCACACAAAATGCATGTGTTCTCATCTTGAAATAATGCCATGAAGCATATCTCTGCTTGAAAAACCGCATAAGTATAAACTCGTTCGAAAATACGCGAGAGAAGCATTTTGAATTGATCCAATTAAATTTATGGATGAAGCAGAAGAAGCTTTGATTCCTCTCATGAACAATAATCGAGTTGTTCATAAGTAGTAGGGAACTGCCGGTTGTATAACACTTAATGTTTGGGTTTTTTTAATGGGCTCACCTGTCACTTTTATTTTTATACCCTGATCCCATTAAAAATGGGAAAAAGGGGTATTATGGTTTTGTGCAAAAGTATGTAACAGTCATACGGAAGCATCTCCGACCACATAAAGTATATATATTCTTGATCAGTATCAATAGCCGAGTCGATATAGCCATGTCCGTCTGTCCGTCTGACCGTCTGTCCGTCTGTATGAACGCGTGTTTCTCAGAGACTACAAAAGCTAGAGAATTCATATTTGAAATATAAGTTTTTGTAGTGCCGGGACGATACAAGTTTATCATTTTTTTTCGATATCTTGTCCCGTTTAAAAGTTATCGATAAATTTGGATTTCAGACAAGTGTTTTCGGGCATAACTTGAAAGTCATAAAAGCTAGAAACTTTATATTTAAGTTTTAGTTACTGTTCTGCCGGCTCGATACAAACTAATCCTTTTTTTATGGTATCTCAATCCTTTCAAAAGTTATCGATAAATTAAGATTCCAGAACAGAGTTTTTAAGGTATAGCTTAAAAGTTATCAGATGTAGGGTCACCAAATTTGGTACATATATTCTACTATAGTAAACAAAGGTAAAATACATTTCACTTTTTGGATACCCCTCTTTAATCGCACAGAAATTGAAAAATACGTAATTTAAAGGTATGACCTTCGGATTTTACATAGTTGCACATTTTTATGCCAGCTTTGTGTCCTACAAATTTCATTTTGATCAGACAATAAACAATGAAGTTATTAACGATTCAATGTACCATAGTTTAAAGCCAAAGGAAGAAGAAGAATCAAAGCAAATGTATGTCGCGCGTAGCAAGCAGCTTTTGTTAGTATATGTGTGTGTGTTTCTATGTATAAATGCAGATAAAAAACTTCAATGAATGTAAGACCTTGGATCAGGGTATCTCCTAGCCGGGCACTCTCGACTAGAGCACTCTTACTTGTTTTTTTATTGCTTTTTTAATGGGTCAAGGGACCAATTAGGGGGAAGTGAAAAGGGTCAATATTTTAGGGTGCGATAAAGGTCGGCTCTCGTATGATCTCGAAGAATATAGGTAAGGACAGGGGAAAAGTGTCAAGATTTTGTTGATCTGTAACTGGGAATCAGGTGTCCTGCTACGTACGATTCCCTAGAGAAGGGGATGAATGAAGGTGCATACTTGTGACTTTGCTTGTTGACAAGTAAAGATCAAACAAGAGCGGTGAAGAGTCCTTTCTTAATTTATTGCCCTTATGGTTTTGGGCTCACATTATCACAGAAGCCGCAACATTTTGTGTGGGACTTGATTGTTAGAGAGTTTCACACAATGAAACACATCTTGCACGTGTTCGCTCGTCCTCGACTAGACAAAACCTGTTTTGGTTCTGTATTCAAAATATTCAAAATACCTCTAGAGGTTTTTTTTTTGTTTTATTTCAGTTTATGTGCTTATATATAACATCTAACATATAACATATATTACAATAACGGTGCAAAAAAACAGAGCGACATTTCTATGGGACGGTTTTTAAACAATGCTTCACAGAAGCGACTGCCCTGTTTACACCCTCGATTCCCGTCTTTCGCGCTTAGCCGCCCGCTGCTCTACCATGATGGTTGCAGCGAAGCTGCTCACTAGCTCCCAGTTGCCAGCTGAGTGGATCATCAGAGTGGAGAGGTTATCCACCAAAATGGCACTACCCAAGGCAAGCTCCAGGCGTTTAAGCAGGCTCGAGTACTTCTTGCATGTGAAAACAATGTGCTGAGCGTCTTCAACTATGTTGAGCCCACGCCATGAGCACTCATCCGATGTCTCGTGGCCGAAACGATGCAGGTAACTGCGGAAACATCCGTGACCGGATATCAATTGAGTCAGGTAAAGTTAACCTGCCCGTGAGCTCTGCCCACCCACGCCTCAATGTGAGGAATGCGACGGCATTGCCAGTGCTCTAGACACTGCTGCCTAGCTGCCACCCGAACTGCCCGTTTGTCCTGCGGATCCAGATTCCTCCATGAACCGTAAATCAATGCTCTTTCCTCAACCAGCTCTTCTATGGGTGCCACACCAGCGATCACGTGAGCAGCCTCGTCCGACACCGTTCTGAACGCGCTGCAGATCCTGAGCGCGCTTTGGTGATGTGTTGCCGCCAACCCACGTGCGTAGCTCTTGGTCCGTACTGCGCTGTTCCAGATGGGCGATGCGTAAAGCATGACGGATCTGGTCACGCTTGTAAGCAGCATCCTTCGCCACTGTCTTTGAAGCCACCGTCGTGTTGCATACTGTGATGTGGGCCGCCTCCACCTTCCTACGGCTGCTTACCAAAACCGCCTCGGTTTTATGAGGCACAAGCTCTAAGCCCGCCGAGTTCAGCCACAACTTGATGTGGTTAATGGATTCGTGGCAAGCTAATTCCACCTCGTGCAGTTCCTTTGCTACGACTACCACTGCTGCGTCGCCTGCGAAGCCTACTACGTGAACTCCAGGGGGCTGCTCCAGTCTTAATATACCGTCGTACATAGCATTTCACAGTAGAGGCCCCAGCACCGAGCCCTGCGGAACTCCTCCAGTTACCAGGTGCTCCTCTATTCCTTCGCTGGTGTCATACTTCAAGAGTCTGCTTATAAAATAGCTCTTGACGATCCGTTGCAGGTATAGCGGCACGTTGAAAAGCGCTAGCGCCTGCAGGATGCAGTCCCACCTTGCCGTATTAAACGCATTTTTAATATCCAGCGTTACAATCAGGCAATACTTCTTGCCTCCTCTTTTCCATCTTGTGCCCCCCACTGCCAATCTAGCTATGGCATCCACCGTGGATATGGCTTTGCGGAAGCCGAACTGGCATGCGGAGAGGTGTCCTGCTTCCTTAATTGCTCGATCCAGCCGTGAGCACACCAGCTTCTCCAGGACCTTGCCTGCCGAGTTGATTAGACATATTGACCTGTAGGACGAAGCTTGGTCCGATGGTTTTCCAGGATTTGGGATCAGGACCAGCGTCTGGATCTTTCATCTCCTAGGGAACACACCTTCTTGTAGGCATCTGTTGTATAGTGCTGTGAAGACCCCTGGGCGCAACGAAATAGCGAGGCTAAGGATTGAGTTGGGGATGCAATCAGGCCTAGGCGCCTTTTTAGGGCTCATGCAACGGGCAGCAGCAAGGACCTCATCCATAGATGCCTCCTCAAACTCTTCAGATTCAGCTCTCCAGTCGATGCCTGAGTTGCCCATCTGCGGGAAGAGTGTCTTCACTATCGACGTGATCATCAGGGAGTCTGATGGAAGTGCCTGTTTGCGCGCGTTCATCTTCTTTACCACCAGTTTGTAAGCTCGACCCTACGGGTCGTGTTCAGCGGAGTCACACAGCTCAAGAAAACACCGGCGTTTGCTTTCCATGATGGCGTTCTTAAGCTCCCTTCTACGTTCCTGGAACGAAGTCTGCAGTGCTGCAAACTACGGCTTTCTACGTGACTTTGAAGCAGGCCGGCCAAGCAGCGGCTATACCCTCGGTCCACCAAAACATGGGCTCGTCATGGACTCGCTGCACGTAGTGGCCAGGTGACTCATCACGTGCTCTGCCAAGCCCTCTGCATTTCCATCCACGGGGAGATGACTCATACGGTCGGCGAAAATTTCCGTGTTGAGACTATCAGTGCGATAGCTCGTCCAGCTGGATGCTATTGACTCGCTTTGTACCAGCCTGTCTCCTACGGTGCAGTAGATGGCCAGGTGGTCGCTTGATGTGTAGCTGTTGCAAATGCGCCAGCTAGCTCTGCAGAACAGGGCGCTACTGACAAATGTCAAGTCGACTACAGAGCCAACCCCTGCTCGGCTGAATGTGTGCTGCCCTCCATGAGTGAGCAACGTGATGCCCAGACTGGCCACTGTCTCCAGCAGAATCCGACCTCTTGCGATAGTGAATGCGCTTCCCCAGTCTTCGGCCCACGCGTTGAAGTCGTTGGCAATGATTACTGGGTTTCGGGATCTTGCGTCTGTAGCAAGTTCTTACAAAATGCCAGTGTACACGCTTAGTTCAAGGCTTGGCGCGCACGAAGCCATTCGTTGCGTGGATATCCGCTAGAGGTTCCGCTGAGCCTCCGCAGAGCCAGAGTGCCGCTTTACCAGTCGAGTCAGATGTCCAGTTTGCATCGACACCTACTCTATAGGGCTCACTTAATATTGCCAGGTCTGAATAGCGCAAGTCCTGCGCCGCCATGCAATGGTTCAGATTCAACTGAACTAATTGCATGATTTTGGTTTGCGGTTATCGCTAGTTGAGGCCAAGGGACACGTTTTGCTGACCGCCTGGTGGCCCTTATCTTGCCTACCCTTACTGCTACATATGTAGCACCTAGCTTGGTTAGAGCAAGCCGCTGCCTTGTGCCCAGGCTCGCCACATTTTATGCAGCAATTGCTCCTATCGACGGGATTACGGCATCTGGTGGCAATGTGGCCGACCTCCAGGCAGCGGAAGCATCTAATCCTTACTTCCTGCCCAGCTCACGAATTTTCGGAGCCCAGGTGGCTGGCACCATTACTGTGGCCGCCTCGGTGCCAGCATATGCAGCGCGAATGCTTTTTATAATGCATTCAGTCGCTGGGATGCCCGCTTGTGTGGTTAGGGCCGACACGACCTCCTCTTTGCTCACCAGCTCGTCCATGTCACGAATGACAAAATGGGTCTCTTGTGCTACGGTGCGCACTCCCGCACAGCCTCTTAGCACCTCCTCTATGTCCTCCTTCAATTTCTGGGTGCAGTTCAGCCCGGGACCACGCAGCTCTAGCAATAAGTCGCCTTTAGCAGTTCTCCGTGCTTTGGTGACAGTTTCTCCAACGCTTTTGAGCTTATCGTCGCTCCAGCGCGTCACCATGCTGATCACTTGACTGTACGTCATATCGCCTTGTACGCCTTTGATTAACGCATCTGGTCTTGGCCGAACTGCTTTCCTGCTCGTCTCCCTCGGCGTTCGTCGTTTGGACTGTGCCTTCTGCAAAATGTTGTCTCCTGGAGCACATGGACCACTCACAAGGCGTAAGTACGCCTTGCTTTTTTTGGCGGCGTAGCTCTCTGTCCCGCTTCGAGGTCTCTACGCCTTTTTTGGGGTTGCATCCCTCTGCATACGTGTCTGTGGTGCCCGCAGAACTGTACCCAAACTCGGTGCTGCGGCATCAGGTATCGGCGACGTTTGGGAGCACCTGTCCACTACCTCACTTTGACAGAGCCTGGCGACTACCTGGTGCATCCTGATGAGCTAAGCCAGCTCGTCCCTCATTAGGCCATTAATGTGCCTCTGCCAATCAAAAAGAGCTGATAGGCCGCCCAGCGTGTTGCCCATCTGCTCTACCGCATCCCTGATGCCTAGCAGCTTCTTGGCAGGGGATGCTGCTGTAGCTCTTGACGCTGCTTGCGCGGATACTTCTTGCCACAACGATACGCCATGACGCGTGGGAGCAGCGCACTCGGTGGAAGTGCCCGGCGACTGGGCTTCATCTGGAGAGGATGGTGCCATGCATTGAGGTGGTGATCTCAGCACTGTCGAGCTTCTCGCGAACGGATCCAGCCTGGCGCTGGTATCCAGCCGAGAGCCTGTGTTTGCAGCTTAGAAGTTCAGAGAAGTATGCTGCGGGTGGAGTGCTCTCGAAAGTATGCAGCAAGAAGGTTTAGTATGAATACTAAAAGCTGACTGCTATGTGATCCGCTATGTGATCCAGGTGCAAGTCTTTGGTGCTAATTCCGCTATCCTTGCTATCTATGCAAATCAAACTATAGAAAACGATCGGTCTAGTCAGCTGATAAGTACCAGCTCTATTGACAGCTGGCTGCATGACTAGCAAAAGGTGGAAAGTGAGAGTGAGAGTGGACCCTGAGTGAAAGTGCAAAAGCCACATTCACTCAAGTCGGTTTGCCTCACCCCTCCCGTCCTGATGTCCTGGGCCGACGCTTCAACCACTTGGAGCAGAGGAACCAACAGTCACAGCCTGGAATTGCGCGAAACGATGGTACGTAGGGGCACCGCTTATTGACCACACCTGACGACTTTGTATTTGTTTGACAGGAACCGTAGCAAACTTTGGTTGGCCGGAGCAACTTGAAAACACGACCGCACACGGAAAAACTTAACTGATATCTGATCAGTCATACCTTTAGATGTTTTTTTTTTTTTGTATTTCATTTATTTCTCCTAAGTTATTTGCTACAGATACAATGCTTAAGATACTATGTTTAAGATGTTTAAGATACTTAGGTAGCTGATGGCCGCGGCAAAGCCGCCTAGCAATGCGTCGCAAGTGCTTCACGCCACCTACACATCTACTCTCGAACTCCTTCTTTTGCGCTGGATCATTCGGAGATCGATCATAACTGTCGCTGCAAAAGTGCCGGCTGCTTCCCATTTAAGTGGTGATTCCAGCATTCCAGGTATGAGAGTGGCAACCGTAATTGGGCCACCCATAATCTCCTCCAGTGCTCGTCTTCCCTCGCTGAACCTTCCACACTCGAATATAATGTGGTGTGCATCCTCTATGGTTGCAGAAAGGGCACACATCACTGTCGTCGTGGCCAAATCGCTTCAGGTAGCTCCTGAAACATCTGTGACCAGATAGTATCTGGGTCAGGTAGAAGTTTACCTCGCCATGCTTTCTACTTATCCACGGTGCCAAGTTGGGGATAAGCTTATGAGTCCAGCGGCCCTTGGTTGAGCGATTCCATCGTAGCTGCCATCGATCTATACTCTGTGTCCTCGCCGAAGCCCGTGTAGTTCCTTCCATTGATCCCGTGGTGTCTTCGTTATTCGTTGAACGATATGTAAGGTGCGTTTCTGCGACCAACTCGTCGATGGGGGCCATCCCTGCGATGACCAACGCAGCTTCGTCAGAGACCGTCCTGAATGCGCTGCTCATGCGAATGGCGCAGATTCTATACACAGCGTTCACTCCCCTGCTGTAGCTTGGAACACCCATCGCCTTCCACCAAATAGGTGCTGCGTAGAGTATAATTGCCCTGGTGACGCACATGAGAAGGCGTCTACGTTGTTGCATGGGACCACGCGTGTTTAACATAATCCTCGAGAGCGCCCGACAGGAGTCTGCTGCTTTCTTGTGCACGTACTCCAGATGTTCCCGGAACGACATTCTCGTGTCTAGCATGACACCCAGGTACCTTATCGCTCTTTTAGACTCCACCATTGAATTGCTGACCATTATGCGTGCAGTTTTAACCGCTTTACGGCTAATGACCAGCACTGCTTCTGTCTTGTGGGCCGCCAGTTCCAGTCCCGCAGCCGAAAGCCATTGCTGTACCCGATTTATACTTGCATTGCATGTATCATCTGTGTCTTTAAGCTCCTTGCCTACAACAACCAGAGCGACATCGTCGGCAAAGCCAATTATATCGACTCCTGCAGGGAGTTCAACTCGAAGGACGCCGTTGTACATTATATTCCACAGGAGTGGACCCAGGACCGAGCCAGTATGAGTCAGAGGGCCATCTGTTGTGCTGTAGCGCAGCAATCTCTCACGCAGATAGCTGCGTATAAGCGCCACCAGGTAATCAAGCACACGAAATTTGGCCAGAGCGTTCAGTATCCTAACCCATCTTGCAGAGTTAAAAGCGTTTTTAACATCTAGCGTGACTATCAGGCAATATTCTTTTGTGCCTGATTTCCATCTCGAGCTTTGGATAGCCCTGGTCGATATGTCGACAACCTTATTGAGGGCATCTATTGTTGACCTAGCTTTTCCGAACCCATACTAACCAGGGGACAAACCACCAGAGTTGGCTATTGCAGCTTCTAGTCTGGTGTAGATCAGCTTTTCCAGCACCTTGCCCATGGTGTCCAGGAGGCAAATTGGTCTGTACGACGATGAGTCGTCCATGGGCTTGCCAGGCTTCGGTAAGTTCATCAGGATCTGTGGACTGAGCTAGCCTACCAGCGTAGAGCCTTTTGACGACGGTCTTATAGGCCTTGCCCCAAGGATCATACTCGGCTGAGTCACACAGCTCAAGAAAATATTTACGTTTACTCTCACGTATTGAATTCTTTAGTGCTCGTCGTGCCGCTTGGAATTCTAGCTGCTTAGCAGCGAAATCTGGCCAGCCCCTGGCGCGTTGGCTTATTCTTCTGGTTCTCAGGCATATCGCACGGTCTTCGGCAATGCTCTCGTTCCACCAGTATGTGGGAACGTGGTGGCGCTTGTAGTGTTTTCTCAGCACCATACTATCGTCACAGGCGTGTGTCAAGCGTTCCGCCATTTGTTGTGCTCGGCTCTACGCGTCACCAGCTGTAGAGAGGGATTGAATAGCATTCGTAAAGGCATTGCAGTTGAAAGTTTCCGTCCGGTAGGCTTTCCTTTCTAGGCTCCTGTTTGGTTTAGTGGCGGAGTTTACTCCAATTGAGCATACAATTGCTGCATGGTCGCTTGCGGTGTAGTCTTCGCAGATTGCCCAGTTGGAGCCACTGAACAGTGACGCGCTGACCAGATTAAGATCAACAATGGATCCATAACCAGCTCTGCTGAAAGTGTGCTGGGTGCCAGAGTTCAGAAGCGCGATATCCAGAGATGCAAAGATCTCTAGTAGGACATGTCCCCTCGCATTGGTCATCGTGCTGCCCCACTCTACTGCCCAGGCATTAAAATCGCCTGCGATGGCGACTCTATTACGGCCTCTGATGTCATCAGTCAACTCCTCCAGTATAGCAGTGTAGGCACTTAGCTGTAAGCTAGGGGCTAGGTAGCAGCTGTATAGCCAGAGGCTACCTAGTTTGGCTCGCACGAATCGCATACCCAGAGTGCAGCTTTCCCATCGTTATCGGACGCCCAGGTCCTGGCGCAAATTGTTTCGAAGTGGTGCGGCTGGCTCAGTATAGCAACGCTAATTTTTATACCCTGATCCCATTAAAAATGGGAAAAAGGGGTATAATGGTTTTGTGCAAAAGTATGTAACAGGCATAAGGAAGCATCTCCGACCCCATAAAGTATATATATTCTTGATCAGTATCAATAGCCGAGTCGATATAGCCATGTCCGTCTGTCTGTCCGTCTGACCGTCTGTCCGTCTGTCCGTCCGTCTGTATGAACGCCTGTTTCTCAGAGACAACAAAAGCTAGAGACTTCATATTTGAAATATAAGTTCTTGTTGTGCCGGGTCAATACAAGTTTATCATTTTTTTTCGATATCTCATCCCGTTCAAAAGTTATCGATAAATATCGATTTCAGACAAGTGTTTTTCGAGCATAACTTGAAGTCATAAAAGCTAGAAAATTAATATTTAAGTTTAAGTTACTGTACTGCCGGCTCTTAACAAACTCATCTTTTTTTTTCAATATCTCAATCCTTTCAAAAGTTATCGATAAATTAAGTTTCCAAAACAGTGATTTTAAGGTATAGCTTAAAAGTTATAAGACGTAGAGTCACCAAATTTGGTACATGTACTCTCCAATAGCATACAAAGGTTAAATGCATTTCACTTTTTGGATACCCATTCCCGATCTCCAAGAAATCGAAAAATACGTATTTTAAGAGATATGACCTTCGGCTTTTACATAGTTTCACATTTATATTCCGTTATTTCATTACGATCGGGAAACAAACAAAGAAGTTATTACCGATTGAATGTAACATTGTTTGGGCCAAAGGAAGAAGAAGAAGCAAAGCAAATGTATGACGCGCGTAGCCAGCAGCTTTTGTTTGTATATGTGTGTGTGTTTCTATGTATGAATGCAGATAAATAACTTCAATGAATGTAATCAGGGTATATCCTAGTCGGGCACTCTCGACTAGAGCACTCTTACTTGCTGCACTGTCTCACTGCACTGTCTCACTGTCTGCTCCAGAAGGGCTTGAGCAGCTATGCAGTGATTAAGATTAAGCTGCAGTAGACTTAGCATTTTGATATTTTGCTTAATGATTCGCGGTATGCAGGACACTTAAAGCTTCCTGTGGCGTGATCCGCAGACATTTCGGTGGTTTCTTGCAGTTTCTAGACAAGTGGCTAGCATCTCCGCACCTTAAACAGGCGTCATGCATGTCGGCTGGGCTGGTGCACTTAGCGGCTACGTGCGTTTTGGCCTTACAATAGACCGTATACGACAGACCGAGAATCCCACTCTAATTTTGCCTAGCTCCACCAGTTTTGTAGCCTTGTCTACTGGGAGACTTAGAGTCGCAGTTTGCTGGCCACCAAAAGAGAGCCGGAGCGAGCGCACGACATCACTTTGCATCGTAGCGTCGTTAAGGGCGTCTTTCACCGTTTCGAGAACCTCCTCTACTGTCACCAGTTCGTCCAGGTCTCGGATCTCAACTTGCGTTACCTCTGTGAGGGTTTTTACCACCGCGTGGCTGCCAAGAGCCTTCCCAACCGCTGCATGTAACTCCTCGGCGGTGTGACATGGCTTCTTGCTAAGGCGCAGCAGGAGATCACCTTTTGCAGTCTTCCGGACTCCCTGTACATCCCCACTCAGGAGTTTCAGTGCTGGGTCACTTTTAACAACCTAAATAATATCAACATATGGCCTTAGAGGTGTATGTCTGTGTGTGTGTTTGTTTGTGTGTATTGATTTTTTCACCCCTGACCTAAAACATATGCGATGTGGTGCTTCATGCTACCTAACCAAAACCTATTATGGTCCTGTATAGAAAATAAGCTCTGACCTACATGAAATACGGTACACGTGCTGCTTCATGCTTCATAACCCCTATCAAATACCTGGTCTTTGGCCTTGCATTGTGTATTTCACAATTAAATTACATAATTGGAAATAACCAAAACGTTAGTTGCTAATTGTTTAAATCAAGGGTGGGCAGCCAAATTTAGCAAGTGAGCCCGACAACAACATATACAACAAACAACGCTACTGTGGTCGTTAATCTGCGCAAAACTAACACAACAAATGTGTGCACTGAGCAAAATAATAAATTCAAAACTCAAAGTTATTCAATACTATTTATTTATTATTTTTTTAGCCAGTGTGTAGGCACCTAACTGTTATTTAATTGCTTTGCGATCGCGGCTCGATTCGAAGCATCGGAGCACACTTGATGTATTTTGTTTTTGCTATCTCGCAAACGCGTCGCGACGAAATGCAGATGTCACGCGATCGCGGCTCGAGTCCAAGAATCGGAGCACACTTCACGTATTTTGTTTTTGGAATCTCGCCGACGCACAGTGGCGCCATTTCAGTTTTTTCGTTGCAAAAATCATAACTTTTGAACTAAATGAGATAATTGATCAATTTAAAAAGCATATGATAGATAATTGATTAACCTATAAAATGAGCTTTAAAAAGAAATCTGCAATGTTAAGGTGCCTATTTATGGGTTAGCAAAGTTGAATTTTCAGGAAAAATCAATTTTAAGGGAAGTAAAAATATATACTTTTAATTCATTGATTTATTATGTTTTAATTGACATACTTTTATGATCTAAAAATAAAATTACAAATATTACAAAAAAAAAAAAAAAAATTATATGTTAACTAAAATTTTTTGTGAAATATTGCTCACAATCTACTGCAGAAGGTTTATCTAAAAGACTAACTATTTCTGAACTATAAATATTTTCTAACTCTTTTCGTGACTTTACATGCCGCAGTGATGAAATAAGTGGATCGGAAGATGCTGCTAACATGTTGAAGAGGTCCTCATTCTGCCTCACCCTTGATTCTTTGAAAAAGTTTAGCAATCTGTGTATCTTATAAAATTTTTTTAGGGACTCCTGTGCTTCTTCAGAAAGCTCTCCAATTGGCAAAGTCTGATATTTAAATATATATTTGCCATGCGCCAATATTTTATGGACTGTCAGGGTCAACTTTTTCTGTGGATTTAATTCTGCTAAAAGTGATGCAGTTTTTGAAGCATATTCTCCATATTTTGCAGAATTAACTTTTTCCTTGCAGTTTAAAACATTTAAGATCGTTCCCAATCTCTTAACAATTTGATTGTTTATCCCAGTGATTTGAGTTACAGCCTTATCATTTTCAAAAAATCTCCTCGATGTGTTTCCATCGTTTGAGTTTCCGTATCCGTACTTGGGGCAGTCTACTTTAAGTCCAACTTGTTTGAAAAACGCATCTTGTATTCGCTTCTATATATTTGTATATCCTGTAATTGCACCTCAAGTTAGAGACCAGGATTTGACAAAGGATCTCAGGCAAGCATTACAGAATGAAAAACAAAAATCAGGTATCTTAACAATAACGAACGAAACAATAACAATAAGAATGGGTTTTCACGGTTATATGTCAAATTGACCAGAAATGCGTGCAACACATTTTTGAAACTATGTCTTTTTTCACTATTTTAACTTTTTAAAAAAAGGGGCAAAAACGGGCAGCTGAAACTTTTTGCATTAGATAAAGGAATAATCAAAGAACCTTTATTGAAAATATGGCAAAAATACTAAAAATACTTTTTTTTATTTTCCATCAAAGTTGAGAAATAGTGAAAAAATGGATAGTTTGTAAATTTCGATTTACCTGGTCAAATGCAAAGCAAACAGTAACATTTTTTTCCATATTTTTTTTTAATAAATATATCTATCAATAAAATTTAAAATAATGACGATCCGTTTCCTAGTTTTTGGGATATTGTATCTGAAAGTCGACCAAATTACAATAAAATTGTTTTGATTTTGTAACACTGAAACACAAGCAACTTTGAAGGGCTATATCTTCTAAACCAAATATCTGGTTGTATTTAAGATAGCAGATTTGAAATCGTTGGAAAATTTCCTATAAATTAGGTTCATTCAATATTTTTTAGGGGCACATGAAATTTTTGATTTTTGCAACCTCACTTGTTCTACGGGCGCCACTGTGCGACGGCGCACAAGCGACTTGCAGGCGCCAATTGTTAAAAAATAACTGAGTGGGCTCAGTGAGCACCGTGAGCCACTACGCGCCCACCCTTGGTTTAAATAAATACAAAATTGTGTCTTTTTTGTTTAAATTATATTTTTTATATTTATTAATATATGAAAAACATGTATATATAATAGTTGTAACTTGAACATTTAGGTTTATTTATTCATTCGTTTTCTTAACATAGTGTATTGTGCTATAAGACGATCCAGTTTTACTTTGCGTATCGTATAGAAGTGACAAGCACAAGTATCAACCCCTTCTGTAGTTACATCCAAAGACCCGGGCACGATGTCAAGTGCTCTCTTAATTTTGATGTCCTTAGATAGAAGTTCTCGTACTTAAAGAAATATTCACGATATTCATCAAGCAATTTCTCGTCCTCAGGGAAAATCACTCCATGAAACTCTACCAAGAATTCATCAATTTTCTTCACAATTCTTTTGAAACCAAATTTTGAAAATAGACTCATACTGCTCTGAACTTCTCAATAGCTGAATTACTACTGAATTAAATCTGCTTTCTTAGATCTTTCTTATATTGAGTTCGTTCTCTTTTTTGTCTATACTTGATAACATCTCTTTATATTTCTCGACCCATCTTTTGTGAAATTTCAAAGCATAGACAAGTCAAGTCAATCTTAACATAATTTTCATAATATGCTTCGAGATCTGAAAATTGTTTATTATATTTCCCCATCCTTGAACATTTTTGATTTGATTTTGTAAAATTGTGTTCCAACATAAGAATGAAGTAAAAAAAATTCCTAATCGTATGAACGATCTACAGGACTCACTGTCAAACTAAATTATATTACCATACTGATTTAATCTTAATATACATTGTTTATCCGTTTTTCTAATCTTAAAATTACACTTTACTGTACCAATTAATGGATGGTCAATTATTAAATCAGGCATGATGAACTCAAACTGTTTAAGCCTTAGTTATATATATTCTTTAAATGTTAATAATTGAATCCATTCTTCTGTTCCAAATCCAATGAAACTGCGCTTATGTTGTTGCTTCCAGATCATTGGTGTACATTTTCTAGTAGTTGAAAATCCACACTTTAATTTAAATTGCAGATTTACATAATACTCAAATCCAAAAGTTATTTCATGATCTTGTGTTTTTCTAGAATTTCTTTTTTTTTAAGTTCAAGCGTGTTCATGATGGTTGAAAAGTCAATTCAAACTAAGTTGTTAATTAGGATGGGAATAGTATTTAAGGCGAAGAATGTTGAGCATTTTGACTAGTACAGTATATTTGTTAGTAATAAAATGATCAAAGTAGATAGAAACTCATCGGTTCTTGTTGACTTTCAATATGTATTTGGGAACGAGTGTTAAAAAGTTGGTATTCATGCAAGGCAGCTCAGTCATACCTAATTTCTTTCACTTTAAACCACCATATAATATTAAAGAGGTGGATGAAGTTACTAAAAAATCTCTTAAGATAAACAAGCTGGATTGGTCTGATGGCGATGTATCATATTTAAGTCTTGGTGAAATATTGAAACCTTTAAATAATTTCACTACAGTTATTGTACGAGGAAGAGCTAAGAAATAGTTTTTAACCAATTATTTATCTACAAACATAATAGATTTAGAACTTGATCAAAGTTTAACAAACTTTCAAAAATATTTAACTAATTGTAGAAAACATAAAAAATCCACACGTCAGTGTGCACTCAATAATTTATTGTATCTCTTAGTATTCCTAGGAAGCTCTAAATATGAAATAAATGTAAGCTTAAATTGTTAAAAATTTATATGTAATAAAAATACTTCTTTATTTTAATTTGAGTTGTTATTTATTACATTTACTCATCTCAAATTAGTTGTGTATAATAGATTTTTCATTAAAGTTTTCTCTTTAATCAGATACAGTTCGAGCATTTCTCAATGCGCATACACCTTTATTTAGATTTGATCCACAGTCTGAGAAAAAATTTATGTTCAGTTCATCTATTCGCAGACATACAAACTCTTCAACATTGTTTACTGATAAACTTAACAATTTCTCAAGAAACTTTTTTTTTTACATCTCCTTTTGTGATTATATACATGTCTCTAACAAGATCACGAATATAATTTCGCACTTGTACAAAATATACATTCCCATCATTCCAACAGAGATAGTGTTGATTTCGGGTTAACCAGAGATTTGTATGTCGTATGGGGCTTCTAAAATGTAATGAATATCTTGAAATTGTCCATTTTTAAAAACTCCAGCCATTTCTTACAATATGAACTGTTAATTAATTCCAAAGAATCCTTGAATATCAATAACCACTTGATTATCCATTAGCTAGTTAGTTAGTTTTGAAACGATACGCTGAACTAGCCCCGTCAATGGTGAATAATCAACTAAACGATCGTGCATTAACAGACAATAAACCTTCGTACTCCTCACACTTGCACTTTCAAGTTCAATTGAGACTCTAACATCAATTGGACCTGTTTTAACAGTTTTATTCTGATGCGAGAGATCAAAATCAATAATCGGTGCTTTTTCTTGAAATTCTCCAGGTGATAGCAATGGTCGAGATTCTTTCATATAGTAACTCGTTTGAAAATTTGTATACATATCATACAAAGAAGCAAATCGCTCACGGTTAAAATTGATGTTCATATCATCGTAAGGATTTGTCTCCGAGTTCAAGTACACTTTAAAATGTCTCAAATGATTTTGAACCAATTTATTATTTAACTCAAAAGCTTTTATTGTGAGCCTCCATTTTTCTTAGACTAAACATTTGTAATTTCTTTTCATCACTGAGAGTTATATGCGGTATTTTCCATTTTGTATTTAAAATATATAATTTATGCTCATTAACAGAAATTTTAGCATAAAATACATCCCCCATATTTTTAGTGATGAGTAGTATATGTTCATGTTTACAATTAAGTATGACCTTGTTATAGCCTGCAGTAAATCCAAGCAAGTATTTAAGCGGAATAGAGATATTAAAATAACCACCGTTTGATAGCTCTCTATCAGCTCCATTGAACCAGCAAGAATTTTCAAGCAAATGATTTTTAGACTCGTTTAATGAAGTATATTTTTTTA
This sequence comes from Drosophila maculinotata, assembly GCA_035045305.1. Lineage (NCBI taxonomy): Eukaryota > Metazoa > Arthropoda > Insecta > Diptera > Drosophilidae > Drosophila > Drosophila maculinotata. Next base: position 572,133 of record JAWNPD010000022.1, read on the forward strand.
TGGTTGTCGTTGTACCAACAAACCGTGTTCGATCGATTTCAATTCCGTTTAATTCATATCGAATCTCATCAAAAAGGTAGCAGATACAATTGTTTTTCAATTTAGCATTCTCCGCAGGCGAGCTGATTTTGGATTGTAATGCTAACTTCATCATTACTCTTAACTGATTGTATAAAGGGAGAGTAGCTATGAAAGTCATTTTTATACCCTGATTCCATTAAAATTGGGAAAAAGGGGTATTATGGTTTTGTGCAAAAGTATGTAACAGGCATAAGGAAGCATCACCGACCCCATAAAGTATATATATTCTTGATCAGTATCAATAGCCGAGTCGATATAGCCATGTCCGTCTGTCCGTCTGACCGTCTGTTCGTCTGTATGAACGCGTGTTTCTCAGAGACTACACAAGCTAGAGACTTCATATTTGAAATTTTCGATATCTCGTCCCGTTCAAAAGTTATCGATAAATTTCGATTTTAGCCAAGTGCTTTTCGGGCATAACTTGAAAGTCATTAAAGCTACTGTACTGCCGGCTCGATACAAACTCATCATTTATTTGTTGAAATCTCAACCCTTTCAAAAATTATCGATAAATTAAGATTCCAGAACAGTGTTTTTAAGGTATAGCTTAAAAGTTATAAGAGGTAGAGTCACCAAATTTGGCGCATATATTCTCCTATAACAAACAGAGGTTAAATAAATTTCACTTTTTGGATACCCTTCCCCGATCTCACAGAAATCGAAAAATACGTAATTTTAGAGGTATTTTACATAGTCTCACATTTATATGCCATCTTTATGTATTGCAAATTTCATTACGATCGGACAATAAACAAAAAAGAAATTAACGATTCAATGTAACAAAGTTTGGTGCCAAATGAAGAAGAAGCAAAGCAACTGTATAACGCACGCAGCCAGCAGCTTGTGATTGTATGTGTGTGTGTGTTTCAATGTATGAATGCATAAAGAATTATGAATGTAAGAACTGGGTTCAGGGTATCTCCTAGTCGGGCACGCTCGACTAGAGCACTCTTACTTGTTTTTTTTCTAAAATATTGTAGTTCATTACTTTTCACTATAGGTTAGATATTTAATTCTTTCTCAATAGGGTATTTTATTAGTTTACTTCATAGGTTACATATTTTCTTCTTTTTCAATGGGGTATTTTATTAGTTTTCTATATAGGTTACGTATTTTCTTCGTTTTCATGTAATATATATGATGTTATTTTTTTTTTATGTAATAGAATAAAAATTTAAAGAAATAAAATATTATTACTATAAAAACAAGATAGATTGGTTTTTAATATATTTTTTTTTATTTTTTTATAGCTATATAGAGGTTTATTTATTTTATTTAATTTAAATACATTAAATTTAAATACATTTCTTGTTTTGGATAATTTTACTTTATATATATATAATAACAGATACACTTTTTTTTTTTTAGGTATTAATTTTTTAATGGCCCTTAGCATATGTTTGAATGCCATCTCCCCTTATCTTACGCTTATCATCTGTAGAGCTTAATGTTGTCGCTCTAACTCCATGTCTATACAAATTATGGATCTTTGATTTAAACATCATAAATGAATCTTTAAATATTGTATTTGCAAATAAACATTCCTTATAACTATCTATACTAAGCTTATCTAATGCAGACCTCTTTACACCTTTGGATTTCTTTATACACTTACCCCCCTCAAGAGACAGAGAATACATTTTCGCTCTAAGCCCAACAAACTCTAACATACGTTTCTCTTGAAATTTAAGTTTCATGTAATCATAATGTAAACCATACATTTGCCATTTTGATAGTTCTAATACAGTGAAACCTAAATACATGGGCTTATCATAAACATTATAAAGGCGTTGCATCTGGATGGCATACATATCATCAGAAAATTGTGCAGAGCTATGAAAACTCGCCTTCGCAATAAGCGCCCGTGCCCCCAACCGGTTACAATTTTTTGTCTCCCATGATGTGACCAGTTTCACATCTTTACGTTTTTCAACATTCTCCATGGTTTTTCCATAGACAGCGTTGTTAGTGCTGTGGTGGGTGTTAAGATCGATGTACTTTTTAAGCCAAGGTGACTGTTTAAATTTAAGTACTCTATGGATCTTTGTTAATGATAATCCATTTTTTAAACACTGCTGAAGATTTTTATAATGAATCGTATACTTCAGCTTAGATCTGAGATCAGCAACAAGTTTATTTACTTGCGGGGGTTATGAAGATGGCTAGGATAAAAAAGGTCTACTTCCAGAATATACCCATATTCGGACGTTTCTGTAATAGACGAAATATCAAACGTACTAATTTCATCTTCATTTAGCCAATGAAACCCAGTGTATGGAAGACTCTGTGACATAGCCCAGCCATACAGATTATTTGCATCTAAATACATTAAATATTCTGATGGTTTGCTATCGTCATAGTCACTCAAATACTTGTGGTTGGCTTTCGAGTACCGTTTACAGCACTGAACTAGCCCGCCACGAATACCACTTTGAATGAATCTATACATATCGATGTCTGTTAATAGTTCAAGCTCTATTTCTGTGGTTTTTAGCATTGCATCCCAAGAAAGTCCGGGGGTTGTATAATAATGGGCAGGGTCTAATGAATACATTTTCTGACATAATGAACGGAAATTTTGAAAAACGTCCGTTAACAATAGAACGTCAGTTTTTAGATACAATTCCATGTAATCTTTCAAGGTCTGACAACCAAAAACTGTCCAAACATTTTGTGCATGTGCATAATCCTCAGGGGAACATTCTTTATTAGTAAGACTATTAAAGAAATTTTCCCTTGAAGGCAGAGAAGTGTCAGTTAACCGTTCTTGTGAATCTAGGTGCTCGTAGGGAAAGACACCCTTTCTACGTACAAGATTAAATTGATTGTCTAGAGGGAAAAAACTTTTTACAGTCTGGAAGCTTTCAGTACTCAAATTAGCACTTAAAGCATCTAGACTTGTAGCCATAAAGCGGAATGTATCTAAAAATCTAATTTCTAAATTTTTTTCGTGGGACGCAATGTATGTAAATTTAGAAAGCGAAATATATAACTCCTTATTGATTGATAAATGCGAATCATATCGCGAGAAATTATGGAAAAATACGGGGACAAAAGGTGCAAGTCGAAAATTAATATTACAGGTGTTATGTGCTGCCCCCTTTATTTGCCAGTTAAATGACAATGGTCTCTTACTCTATCAGACCCCAGAAATTTCTTACAAATATGACAGTTTATTGTATTATTAAAACTAGTCTCCTCTATCAAGCTCATTTGGATGGGGACTATAGTACTAAGATAATTAGTACATTTCAGTTACATCTCTGATCAGTTTCCCCAGTCTCTAACACAAATTTATCTAAGCTTGAATCAAAATGACACTTAATATAATAAGAAAAGGCTATCGGATCATGTTGAGAAGTTGCTATAACATTCTCACTAACCTGAGTATTGAGGGGGGTAAGAATACATTCGAAGTCTGCATAGACTACAAATGGTACATCTAAACTACGATTAAAATTTTTAAAACATAAACTTGCCTTTTCCAAACTCGGCAGTGAAGTGACGATTTTGCCACATTGAAGTTGTGAGCTAACAAGTCTGAAATTAAAAAACAAAATTATATTTTTTTATAAAATAAAAATTACAATAACAATTATTTATATTTTTAAGCATACCTTGATAAATTTTTTATCCATGCAAAATGTGCCACTCCATCACTCTCCAGAAGCATAAGGCTGATGTGGTTTTCCCGCTCGCAATCCGTTAAATATAGTGGGCCAATGACTATATTTTTTTCCTCATCGAACCCAAACACATTTATGCTTATGTTTGGGTTTTGACTCTCAAAAACTTTTATTTGTTTAAGAGGTAGCGGGAACTCTAAATTGCTGAAGTCCAGAGTTAATGAACCATTTATTGCTATCGCTGAGCTCCGGATATTCTCTATATTATACTTAGAGCATCTTGCTTTGTTAATACTTTTAGGCGTTTTCAAGGCTGATATTAATGCCCATTTAAAACAAAACTCATCGGCGTTCTTTACATTTATCAGCGCTTTTTTTGCTTTTAGCGCTTTGGGTAAGTCTATATAGCTTGAGCCTTTTAATGGAGTATATTTGTTTATGTTAAGCTCCAGTCTTATAATTCTGGTCATGGTCCAACCGCTGTCCTTCTCCTGGAACTCATCCATTTTCCCACGGATGATTGCTGAGTGCTGGGTAAAAATATCCTTCAAATTGCTTCCACTTGTGATTATACACATGTTTGTCTGGTGGGATTTTACTGACATCACCATTTCATCATCACAGAATTTGATGTACTCTGCAAAGAGCTCCAGGTTCGCTTTACATGATGTATGAATATTTTGTATATTCTGCATCAGAGGTATTAGAGCTTCTGCTGCTTCATCCGTAAATTCAATGGGGTCTAGAAGCTCCTCTCGCATATTCTCAAATGAGAATGTAGATATGCGGTTTTTGAAGCCGCTCGAGATATGTTTCACCGCACTATTTAGCGGTGAGAACACATTCATTTTGTGAGCATTTGATCTCAAATGCGAGCTCCATTTTGAGTATGGTACGTGCAGAGTACACGCATTGCAGAATTTATTTTCCTTTGAAGGAACGTGCTGATGGAAGTTGCTGGTGCTGGGAGTGTTGAAGACGTTGGGCGTGTTGTAGATGTTGGGAGTGATGTAGTTGATGTTGGGTGTGTTGTAGTTTCTGTTGGGGGTGATGGGTGTGTTGAAGTTGATGTTGCTGATGTTGCTAATGTTGGAGGTGTTGGAGGTGTTGCAGGTGTTGGGAGTGTTGTAGATGGCTGGGATGTTTACAGTTGTGGTATCAAAATAGTTGGGTGTGGTGGGATTAATAACGTTGTTAACGCAAACATAATTTGCGTTGTATATTCTGTTCAATCCATCCTCGTTCATGGAGTTATTGTTGTTGTTGTTTTGTTATTGTTGTTGGCTGCCATATCGATGGTTTAATATATTTGCTACTTTGTATGATATGTTTTTTTTTTTTAACTGCACAGAATCACTTTTCATGAAACGCGTGGTACCAGGACTATAGTTATAGAACTACTGAGGGAATGCTCCTTCAAAAGCGTATTTCAATAGATTTTTGCTCTACGATTTGATTATTTTCAATTAATTAATTTGGTTGTGAAATATCAAATACAGAACCAAAACAGGTTTTGTCTAGGGTCGAGGACGAGCGAACACCTGCAAGATGTGTTTCATTGTGTGAAACTCTCTAACAATCAAGTCCCACACAAAATGTTGCGGCTTCTGTGATAATGTGAGCCCAAAACCATAAAGGCAATAAATTAAGAAAGGACTCTTCACCGCTCTTGTTTGTATTTGTTTGATCTTCACTTGTCAACAAGCAAAGTCACACGTAGGCACCTTCATTCATCCCCTTCTCTAGGGAATCGTACATAGCAGAACACCTGATTCCCACTTACAGATCAATAAAATCTGAACCTTTTTCCCCTGTCCTTAACTTTCTCCTCGAGATCACACGAAAGCCGACCTCTCTCTCACCCTTAAATCTTGACCATTTTTCTTCCCCTCGCTAAAAAGCAATATAAAAATTGGGTGACAGGTGAGCCCATTAAAAAACCCATCATTTAAGTGTCCCAGAAACGCCAGTTTCTTACTAATAATAATTAATATAACAATTATATTATATATCTATATATATGTATAAATCAGATTGTCCTGATTGGTGACTGGCTATTGGTGATCAACGCAGGGCCCATACCATAAAAGCTAGAGAGCTGATATTTTCACAGTAGTTTTCTCTTAGTCTAAAAGTGCATACTAAGTAGCGATTTTGGAAATTTCTATACAGAAACTTGGGAAATGAGGAAAAACCGTTGCATGCTACTTGTTTGTTTTTCATCGGATCGGGTTCAAACTTTTCTTCAAAGATAATTATAAAAATTTTTTTTTTCAACCCCCTAAGAGGAAAGTGTTGGGTTGTGTGTAAAAAATTAAATTTTCGTCCGATTATCTTCAAATGGATTTTAATGCTCTACATGACAAAATTTTAACAGGACTTTGAAATTTTGCAAAATTAGCCCAAAAAGTTGTAAAACGGCGGGAAAACAGTTGTATGCAACTTTTTGGGGTTTCATCGGATCAGGTGCAAACTAATTTTCAAAAAACACAATAAATTTGATTAAGAAATTTGTACCAATTTTGTGAAAAATGCACCCCCCAGGGAAGAAAATGTTGAGTTGTATGTGTGAAAATTAAATTTTTGTCTAATTATTTTTAAATTGATTTTCTAATTTTAGGCCTAAAGGAGAAATCGCTTTGATAAAAAAGCGCTATTTTTCTCTACCTTTTTGGTGGTGAGGAAATGATATATTATAAAAGTAGTATTAAAATCATTTTTTTTTTTATATAAAGAAGGGGCGTAACGCAAGCCGGAAAATGCTATATATTGTTTTATAACGGAAATTATTTTTATTAGAAATTGACTTACTTTTCGAAAGAGACTATAACAACAGCCATAGGTAGCATAGTTTACCAGAAAATCAATCACAAAGATGCTGTTTTTCTAAAAAAAAGCGTAACTCGTTGCAGTCTTAAAAATGTATCAACTTTGAAACTGTAGTACCCAAACTTGCAATCCCATTTGAAAAATTGTAGCAGTTACTGAAGCTATGGATTTCTTCATCATATGTGTATAATTATTAATATAACGCATCCATCAAATTTAAGACTTTTGCCACGTATTTCGGTCCGAGGCCCCACTGTGCGACGCACTTGAGTTTTTTCGTTGCAAAAATCATAACTTTTGACCCAAATGAGATTTAAAAAGCGTATGATAGAAAATTGATCAACCTATAAAATGAGCGTTTGAAAAGAAATCTGCAATGTTTAGGTGTCTATTTATGGCTAAGCAAAGTTTGAAATTTGTGGAAAAACCAATTTTATGGCAAGTAAAAAATATATTTTTTTAATTTATTTGAAAGGCTTTTATAATTTAAAACTTATATTACAAATATTACAAGAAAACAATTTTTTTTAAATGATCACTTTAATTTTTTGTGAAATATTGCTCACAATCTACTACAAACTATAAATATTTTCTAACTCTTTTCGTGACTTTACATGCCGCAGTGATGAAATAAGTGGATCGGAAGATGCTGCTAACATGTTGAAGAGGTCCTCATTCTGCCTCACCCTTGATTCTTTGAAAGTGTTTAGCAATCTGTGTATCTTATAAAATTTTTTTAGGGACTCCTGTGCTTCTTCAGAAAGCTCTCAAATTGGCAAAGTCTGATATTTAATTATATATTTGCCATGCGCCAATATTTTATGGACTGTCAGGGTCAACTTTTTCTGTGGATTTAATTCTGCTAAAAGTGATGCAGTTTTTGAAGCATATTCTCCATATTTTGCAGAATTAACTTTTTCCTTGCAGTTTAAAACATTTAAGATCGTTCCCAATCTCTTAACAATTTGATTGTTTATCCCAGTGATTTGAGTTACAGCCTTATCATTTTCAAAAAATCTCCTCGATGTAATTCCATCGTTTGAGTTTCCGTATCCGTACTTGGGGCAGTCTACTTTAAGTCCAACTTGTTTGAAAAACGCATCTTGTATTCGCTTCTTTCTGATCTTTTCCTTATCTTTGTTTAATGTGTTTTCATCAAAGTGTTCCTTCTCTTGTGGAAGCGTATACGCTAATTTTAACAAGAACTCCATACATCTTATTCTTGCGTGCAATGGTGAGACCCCAAATTCATAATTTGCTTCAGTTGTAGAATTGTTTAAATAGTCGAAGTTCTTTTGCGTCTTTTTGCAAATTGGGCATGACAAAGTTAATGTCAGTTCGTTAACGACTTTTCCGTCAACCAACGCCAACGCAAATTCTATATTTATTGGGTACCTGGTAGTTTATTTGTACATCCTGTAACTGCACCTCAACTGCAGGATTTGACAAAGGATGTCAGGTAAGCATTACAGAATGAAAAACAAAAATCATGTATCTGAACAATAACGAACGAAACATTAATAATAAGAATGGGTTTTCAGGGTTATTTGTTATAAATTGACCAGAAATGCATGCAACACATTTTTGGAACTATGTCTTTTTCACTATTTTACCTCTAAAACAAGTAAGAGTGCTTTAGTCGAGAGTGCCCGACTAGGATATACCCTGATCCAAGGTCTTACATTCATTGAAGTTAAACAAACAAAAGCTGCTGGCTACGCGCGTCATACATTTGCTTTGCTTCTTCTTCTTCCTTTGGCACCAAACTATGTTACATTGAATCGTTAATAACTTCTTTGTTTTTTGTCCGATCGTAATGAAATTTGTAGGACACAAAGATGGCATGTAAATGTGAGACTCTGTAAAATCCGAAGGTCATACCTCTTAAAATACGTATTTTTCGATTTCTTGGAGATCGGGGAGGGGTATCCCAAAAGCGAAATGCATTAAACCTTCGTATGCTATTGGAGAGTATATTTACTTTATATTTATATTTAAATTTGGTGACTCTACCTTAAAAACACTGTTTTGGAAACTTAATTTATCGATAACTTTTGAAAGAATTGAGATACTGAAAAAAAATGATGAGTTTGTTTACAGCCGGCAGTACAGTAACTTAAACCTATATATAAAGTTTCTAGCTTTTATGACTTTCAAGTTATGCCCGAAAAACACTTGTCTGAAATCGATATTTATCGATAACTTTTGAACGGGATGAGATATCGAAAAAAATGATAAACTTGTATTGACCCGGCACTACGAGAACTTATATTTCAAATATGAAGTCTCTAGCTTTTGAAGTTTCTGAGAAACAGGCGTTCATACAGACGGACGGACTGACGGACATGGCCATATCGACTCGGCTATTGATACTGATCAAGAATATATATACTTTATGGGGTCGGAGATGCTTCCTTATGCCTGTTACATACTTTTGCACAAAACCATTATACCCCTTTTTCCCATTTTTAATGGGATCAGGGTATAAAAAGGTGCAAAAACGGGCAGCTGGAACTTTTTGCTATAGATAATGGAATAATCACAGAACATATTTTGAAAATATGGCAAAAATAAAAAATAATATATTTTTTTTTTTATTTTTCATCAAAGTTGAGAAATAGTGAAAAAATGGATAGTTGGTAAATATCGATTTACCTGGCCAAACGCAAAGCAAACAGTACCATTTTTTTAATTCTTTTTTCAATAAATAGGTCTATCAATTATGACGATCCGTTTCCTAGTTTTTGAGATATTGTATCTGATAGTCGTTCGAATTACATTAAAATTATGTTGTTTTTGTAACACTGAAAATCAGGCAACTTTGAAGGGCTATATCTTCTAAACCAAATATCTGGTTGTATTAAGATAACAGATTTGAAATCGTTACCTATAAAATAGGTTCATTCAATATTTTTTAGGGGCACATGAAATTTTTTCGTTCTACGGGCGCCACTGTGTGACGGCTACGTTGCTAGCGTCCGTTGTCATAATAAACTGTTTTGAAAAATCTGGGTGTGGGGTCGTTACAAATAAGTGTTTTAAAATTTTAAAATGTATTGACGTAATCGTCGCTGATTTCTACTGGTTTTTTGGCTTTTAATTGCTGTGTTAGAGGTATTGTAATTTTTTTAAATCCCTTATGAGCTTTGTTTGGTCGGATTACAAATCAAATGTTAACTTTGTCACTCTCTTAACCAATAGTATAAGATAAATTGTGAAGTATGTTAAATGGAAATCTCTTAAGGCATTTACAGGCCAATTACAGAATGGAATTGAAGCCTTATGTTAAAATCGTTTGCTCTAAAATAGCAGCGCTCAATAAATCGATTGCAAATGAATAGTCCAATTGAATACAAGTGCTTTAACTTCTCGAGCTTGTCCATTTAATTAGCAAAGTATTAAAGTTGCTTGTGCCGTGCCGGCACTTTAGAATTTGTGCAATAAAATTATATATTGTGCAAACATTTTGGCGCCCCCGGGTGGACTTGCGTCTGGATTTGGACTTGATTGGATTCTGTTCTGGATTTCGCCGCTGGTGTCGTCGTTGGATCGCATTGGAGTGAATCTTTGCTGGTGATACCTGAAGTTGGATTCTTGTTAAAGTGGGCATGAGCTGTCACAGTGGTATGCAAATTTCTCCACATAACCCTTGCCAACAAGTACCACAGGTAAAGTGTTTAAAGTATCAAATTACAATTTTTAACACAATAAACCAAACCACAAAGATAAGCATTACGCTTTTTCAAATAAATGTAATAAAAAATAAAATATACAACATCATTCTTATTGCAAGAATATTACATTACATTTACACATATATGAATTTATACGTACAAATTGCCGCACATACATACACACTTTGGCAGTCAACGATCTACATACATACATACATATACTGTACTTAGGCAGTCAACGATCTCCATACATACATAAGAATACTCTTATATGTAGGTGCGGATGTACATACACAACCAAACGCATACAAAAATCATAGTTCGCGCGCAAAACTTGTGGCGTTCCCGCAGTTACCGCTCATTTGCATTCTCTTTCGTTTCGTTCGTTGCAGTTTGCATAAAATTTCGTTGCTTGCGCCAACTGTTCTCGGTCGCAGTCTCACTCAATTAACTCTCGCTTTGTCTACTTTACACGCACTACATACAAACAAATACTCAATTAGTTGTTTGAGCTTTCTCGTCTCATTTAGTCGATCGCTAAGGAAGCACGCATACGCACGCACACTCGTAAGCTGCGCCGTATGTGATCTAACATAGAGTTGGAGCCGCGCTCAATATTTTTTGAGTGCATTTGTGTTGGTTTGCAAATAATTCTCACTGTTAGCAGCACTGGGCTGTTAATACATTGAGTGCTTGATAGGTTGAGTGCATTTGAGTTGCGTGCAAGTAGCTCTCTCACTGTTAGCAGCACTGGGCTGTTAATGCCAATTGAGTGACATTGCCAACTGTGACAGTGGGACAAGAACAATTGTTCGTGATAAAAACATTTGATTTGTTATTCAATTTCTGAAATAAAATTTAAATGACTGTAAAACACCGAGTCATGTCCAAGCAAAGCATAGAGGAAGATGTTGATTAGAAGTTCTCCGCAAATTAAGTGCAGTTAAGAAAGATATAGAACGGACAAGATGCCTACTTAAAGATACAAAATCCGTGTTTGACCTAGCACAGTTAGAATGTCGCATGGATATTTTGAACACCTTTATTGAACGTGCATTTAACTTGCCATTGGAAATAGATGATATAAATCCGGAGTTAGCATCCCGGAGTAAACTTGAGGAGTTGTGCGTTTCAACAAAGGCAACTCTTAAATCAATGGTTACCAAGTTCCAACCACAGGCTACTACTGAGTCTATTCTTAATACTTCAGTATCTAGTAGTAGAACACATTTGCCTCAAGTTAAGTTACCAAAAAAAATGGGGACTATTCTGAATTTAAAAATTACATTGGATTATTTAGCAACATAGAAGATAGTGACCCATTGTTGAGCAACGTGGAAAAGTTCAATCATCTACTCACCTGCTTGGACAAAGAAGCGTTAGGTACAGTCAAGGCCTTCCAAGTGACTGATCAAAATTACCCTTAGGCTCTCAATGCTTTAAAACAAGTCTATGACAATGACTGTTTGATTTTCTTCAATAGCATATCCCTACTATTCGATTTATAGGGTATTCAAATTCCATCCGCAAGTGCATTAAGATCGCTTATTGACACAGTTTCTGCCATTTATGGATCTTTACTGTCCATCGGTGATGACAAACACATCTCAAATGCACTTCTGATTCACATTGTTATGTCTAAAGTAGATTCAAAGACTCGCTCAAGATTGGAGGAAAATCTAGACTACCAAACGATTCCACCTTGGACAGATTGTGTTTCTGCGCTAAACAAACGATTTCAGCATTTATTGGCTGAAGAGACAAATTCAGGGCGACCAAAAGGAAAGAGAGCTATTCAAGACGCTCACGTTAAGCAGTCCGGGAAAACGTTTTTGACTGTCACTCAGTCTAATCAGTATCAGGATCATAAATGCCTGTTTTGTAAGAGCAACGATCATTTCATTTCGCAACCCGATTCAAATTTTCAAAGGCATTTCCTTTATTGCTTAATTGTTTGCGGAAAGGACACAATGTGTCAAAATTGCAAATCTTCGCATTGCAGAGTCTGCTCTAAGCCACATCACACCCTATTGATATGCAGCTGAGACGTCGACAGCTCAATCAGGGTTTGAGCATCAAGGCGCAAGCACCTCGACCACAAATACACTAGTTTCAAATCATGCAATGACACATAATGTTGATCAGGTCATTTTGGCCACAGCAGTTGTTAATATCAAGAACAGCTCAAGCCATCTTCAACCAGCTCGAGTGCTTTTAGATTCTGGCTCACAGGTGAATTTCATAACAGATAAGTTAGCACGCAGTTTACAATTAAAGCGCACTCGAAATGAAATTTGTTTATTAGGAATTGGAAAATCTACATTGTCGGCACATCAAATCGTGCAAACAACAATCGCTTCACGTTTTCACCAATTTGAAATGGTAGTAGACTTTGTTGTTCTCAAATCTATATCCTCTTATCACCCTGAAAAAAACATTTCGTCTGATTCCGCGATAAATGATATAGATCTACACTCTCTTGCTGATCCTTGATCCACAAAAGGTGGATCTGCTATTGGGAGCAGACGCCTTTTTTGACTTATTAACAGATAGGCAAATCAAGAAGGGCAGAGAATTACTGACTTTGCAAAACACTGTTTTTGGGTGGGTGGTGTCTGGACGTTGCAAGTCCACCGGTCCTCAAACTCCATTAACCTGCGCAATAGCGAGCAACATGAAAGAAGCCTGTCCTTTTGATAAATTGGTCAAGCGTTTCTGGGAGTTGGAAATTGTTCCCAATGCAAAGGCAGAAAGGCTTTATACACCCAAAAAAACGATGTGTGAAATGTCATTCGTCGAGACTATCACAAAATTACCCTCCAATCGATTGCAAGTTTCATTGCCATTCAAGTCAAGTCCAACGTCTCTTGGCTTATCCTTTGAATCAGCTAGAAGGCCATTCAATCAATGTTCATGGACTTCATGAAAGAATATTTGGCATTAGGGCACATGGAGGCAACAGAAAATGCAATTCCGAGAGAGCCGCATTGTTTCATTCCATATCAATGCGTAGAACGACCTCAAAGTACATCTACCAAACTGAGAGTAGTATTCGACGCATCATGTAAGACTACAAATCAAGTTGCTCTTTATGAATTGCTCATGGTTGGACCAACCATACAACCGTGCCTGTATGCGACACTGCTTAGATTTCGCTGTCGCAAAAACGCGCTCACAGCAGACATTACAAAAATGTACCGTCAAGTTCTATTGGACGAGGCGCAGCGAAAGTTTCAACTAATTGTTTGGAGACGAAAACAAACTGAGCCATTGCAAGTATTTCGTCTAAACACAGTCACATGTGGCACAGCTAGTGCACCATTTCTTGCTGTAAGATGCTTGAAATATCTTAGTGACACTCATGCAAAGTCTTTTCCAATTGGAGCACAGTCTCTCGCCTTAGACTTTTATGTAGATGACCTGCTCACAGGAGCAGATACAAAAGCAGAACTAAAGGCCCTGCAGCAGCAGCTAGTTGAAATACTAAAATCATCAGGATTTGTGCTAACAAAGTGGGCAGACTGTCAAAAATAATGAATATAACGTATTCAAAAATATTCATGCAAGAAATTTGGCTATTGAACCTTGGTTGGGACGATCCCATAACCCCAGATGCTTATCAGAGATGGACATCAATGGCGGTGGATATTCAGGGAATAAATTCTATCACAATTCCTAGATTAGTCGGTGCAAGCACAAACACTCGATGTCAAATTCATGGCTTTGCAGATGCATCAACACGAGCCTTTGGTTGCTGCATATACGTTCGAGTTTCCCATGTCACTGGAGTATCAGTGAACTTGCTTACAGCAAAGTCAAGAGTGGCACCATTAAAAATATTGGCAAAGCTATGGGAAGAAGTTCGTTCCATTATCAATTGTCAGGTAGAAAGCACAGTGTTGTGGTCTGATTCTGAAGTGGTGTTACATTGGTTGCAAACGCACCCTTCTCAACTCAATACCTTCGTATCAAATAGAGTTGCAGAGATACAGGATATTACGCACACTGCCATATGGAGGCATGTGCCCACTAAGGAAAATCCCGCAGATATTGTATCCCGAGGCAGCTCAGCATCAGAGCTGGATAAATCGTTTTGGTTCAACGGTCCTCAGTTTCTGCAACAGGAAGCCAAGTTCTGGCCTCAAAACCCTCATATAAAGCTAATTCAAGCAGATTCAATGCTTGAGAAAAAGAAGTCAGTCACTGCGCTTATCGTGGCCGATGTCGAGCATGATCCGATTCTTTCAATAATAGACAACTCGTCTTCGTATATGAAAGTAGTCAACATCATCGCGTATGTCCGAAGGTTTATCAACCGAAGGAAAGGAATCACATGGAAATCCACGTGTCCTTCAGCTGACGAACTAGCCGCAGCATTCTTGATGGCAGTAGAAGCTATTCAAAGGGCTGAATTTAGCAAAGAAATCAAAAGAGTAAAGGAATCATTGCATTTGCAAACATCGCTTCAGAAACTAAACCCATTCGTTGCTAAAGAAAATGTGGGTGAATGCTCCTTTTCATTGTTGCGAGTAGGTGGCCGTTTGTTACACGCACCATTGGCTCACAATGCAAAATTTCCGCTCTTAATGCCTAAGAATTGTCGATTCGTATCTCTCTTCTTAAAGTCTTTACACCGATCTAATTGTCATGCAGGCCCTCGTGCACTAGTTGGATTACTAAGACAATCAGTTTGGCTCATAAATGCACGTAGAGAATGCAGTGCAATTGCGCGAAATGGTGTCCATTGTTTTCACTACAAGCCCAAGCTCTTGTCACAAATTATGGGTAACCTACCCGCTGATCGACCGCTGATCGCGGTAATCGACCATACGAAATAAGCGGCGTTGATTTGTTTGGGCCTATCCGCATATCTCTAGGCATACGAGGCAAACAGCCTATCAAAATGTATATTGCTGTATTTGTCTGTTTCGCCTCCAAGGCGGTACACTTAGAGCTGATTAAAGACTTTTGTTGGTGCAGCTCGGATGCTGCAAGAACGAATGGATGCTATGGATGCCAAGGACGAAGCCATCTCAGCATATGGCCTATGGGAGTCCGCGGTGAAGTCCGCCAAACATTTGTTGCTCAGGGCAATGGGCAACGCAGTGCTCAAGGAGGACGAGATGCAAACGGTCCTCGTAGAGGTCGAGGCCGTCCTCAATTCCAGGCCATTGGTGGTCGACAGCGGCAGTCCCAACGAAGTGGAAATAGTAACGCCGGCTCATCTGCTGGTAGGCAGAACGCTAGCTTCGCTGCCGCCCGAGTCCGAGCAGCCAAAACTAGACGCCAACCTATCATATCTTCAACGATGGCAGCTCGTATCTACCACGCCGGTTATCCACATTTGGGGGGGTAGATTGTCCTCGTGTATTAAAACCATTGTACCTGGCTGCAGGTTGGCGGCCTCGTCGAGCCACTTCCCTCGCTGTTGCAGGCTGAGCAGATAGTCTCGTGACCAGTCCTTCCAAAATCTTTGCTTGATGGCAGATACGAGCTGCCATCATCTGCTGGTAGGCAGAACGCTAGCTTCGCTGCCGCCCGAGTCCGAGCAGCCAAAACTAGACGCCAACCTATCATATCTTCAACGATGGCAGCTCGTATCTGCCATCAAGCAAAGATTTTGGAAGGACTGGTCACGAGACTATCTGCTCAGCCTGCAACAGCGAGGGAAGTGGCTCGACGAGGCCGCCAACCTGCAGCCAGGTACAATGGTTTTAATACACGAGGACAATCTACCCCCCCAAATGTGGATAACCGGCGTGGTAGATACGAGCTGCCATCGTTGAAGATATGATACAATTAGATCGGTGTAAAGACTTTAAGAAGAGAGATACGAATCGACAATTCTTAGGCATTAAGAGCGGAAATTTTGCATTGTGAGCCAATGGTGCGTGTAACAAACGCAACAATGAAAAGGAGCATTCACCCACAACGAATGGGTTTAGTTTCTGAAGCGATGTTTGCAAATGCAATGATTCCTTTACTCTTTTGATTTCTTTGCTAAATTCAGCCTTTTGAATAGCTTCTGCTGCCATCATGAATGCTGCGGCTAGTTCGTCAGCTGAAGGACACGTGGATTTCCATGTGATTCCTTTCCTTCGGTTGATAAACCTTCGGACATACGCGATGATGTTGACTACTTTCATATACGAAGACGAGTTGTCTATTATTGAAGGAATCGGATCATGCTCGACATCGGCCAGGATAAGCGCAGTGACTGACTTCTTTTTCTCAAGCATTGAATCTGCTTGAATTAGCTTTATATGAGGGTTTTGAGGCCAGAACTTGGCTTCCTGTTGCAGAAACTGAGGACCGTTGAATCAAAACGATTTATCCAGCTCTGGTGCTGAGCTGCCTCGGGATACAATATCTGCGAGATTTTCTTTAGTGGCCACATGCCTCGCTATGGCAGTGTGTGTAATATCCTGTATCTATGCAACTCTATTTGATACGAAGATATTGAGTTGAGAAGGGTGCTTTTGCAACCAATGTAACACCACTTCAGAATCAGACCACAATACTATGTTTTCTACCTGACAATTGATAATGGAACGAACTTTTTCCTATAGCTTTGCCACTCTTGACTTTGCTGTAAGCAAGTTCACTGATACTCCAGTGACATGGGAAACTCGAACGTATATGCAGTAACCAAAGGCTCGTGTTGATGCATCTGCAAAGCCATGAATTTGACATCGAGTGTTTGTGCTTGCACCGACCAATCTAGGAATTGTGATAGAATTTATTCCCTGAATATCCACCGCCATAGATGTCCATCTCTGATAAGCATCTGGGGTTATGGGATCGTCCCAGCCAAGGTTCAATAGCCAAATTTCTTGCATGAATATTTTTGAATAAGTTGACAGCTGCCCACTTTGTTAGCACAAATCCTGATGATTTTAGTATTTCAACTAGCTGCTGCTGCAGGACCTTTAGTTCTGCTTTCGTATCTGCTCCTGTGAGCAGGTCATC
Organism: Drosophila maculinotata; assembly: GCA_035045305.1. Classification (NCBI taxonomy): domain Eukaryota; kingdom Metazoa; phylum Arthropoda; class Insecta; order Diptera; family Drosophilidae; genus Drosophila; species Drosophila maculinotata. The sequence continues at coordinate 589,312 of JAWNPD010000022.1, forward strand.
TACATAAAAGTCTAAGGCGAGAGACTGTGCTCCAATTGGAAAAGACTTTGCATGAGTGTCACTAAGATATTTCAAGCATCTTACAGCAAGAAATGGTGCACTAGCTGTGCCACATGTGACTGTGTTTAGACGAAATACTTGCAATGGCTCAGTTTGTTTTCGTCTCCAAACAATTAGTTGAAACTTTCGCTGCGCCTCGTCCAATAGAACTTGACGGTACATTTTTGTAATGTCTGCTGTGAGCGCGTTTTTGCGACAGCGAAGTCTAAGCAGTGTCGCATACAGGCACGGTTGTATGGTTGGTCCAACCATGAGCAATTCATAAAGAGCAACTTGATTTGTAGTCTTACATGATGCGTCGAATACTACTCTCAGTTTGGTAGATGTACTTTGAGGTCGTTCTACGCATTGATATGGAATGAAACAATGCGGCTCTCTCGGAATTGCATTTTCTGTTGCCTCCATGTGCCCTAGTGCCAAATATTCTTTCATGAAGTCCATGAACATTGATTGAATGGCTGGTTTTTTTTAGCTAGACGTATTTTTAACGACAAGAACCGTCTTCTAGCTGATTCAAAGGATAAGCCAAGAGACGTTGGACTTGACTTGAATGGCAATGAAACTTGCAATCGATTGGAGGGTAATTTTGTGATAGTCTCGACGAATGACATTTCACACATCGTTTTTTTGGGTGTATAAAGCCTTTCTGCCTTTGCATTGGGAACAATTTCCAACTCCCAGAAACGCTTGACCAATTAATCAAGAGGACAGGCTTCTTTCATGTTGCTCGCTATTGCGCAGGTTAATGGAGTTTGAGGACCGGTGGACTTGCAACGTCCAGACACCACCCACCCAAAAACAGTGTTTTGCAAAGTCAGTAATTCTCTGCCCTTCTTGATTTGCCTATCTGTTAATAAGTCAAAAAAGGCGTCTGCTCCCAATAGCAGATCCACCTTTTGTGGATCAAGGATCAGCAAGAGAGTGTAGATCTATATCATTTATCGCGGAATCAGACGAAATGTTTTTTTCAGGGTGATAAGAGGATATAGATTTGAGAACAACAAAGTCTACTACCATTTCAAATTGGTGAAAACGTGAAGCGATTGTTGTTTGCACGATTTGATGTGCCGACAATGTAGATTTTCCAATTCCTAATAAACAAATTTCATTTCGAGTGCGCTTTAATTGTAAACTGCGTGCTAACTTATCTGTTATGAAATTCACCTGTGAGCCAGAATCTAAAAGCACTCGAGCTGGTTGAAGATGGCTTGAGCTGCTCTTGATATTAACAACTGCTGTGGCCAAAATGACCTGATCAACATTATGTGTCATTGCATGATTTGAAACTAGTGTATTTGTGGTCGAGGTGCTTGCGCCTTGATGCTCAAACCCTGATTGAGCTGTCGACGTCTCAGCTGCATATCGATGCAATAGGGTGTGATGCGGCTTAGAGCAGACTCTGCAATGCGAAGATTTGCATTTTGACACATTGTGTCCTTTGCGCAAACAATTAAGGCATAAAGGAAATGCCTTTGAAAATTTGAATCGGGTTGCGACAATCTGCTGCGAATGAAGAGCACGATGTTATGAAATGATCGTTGCTCTTACAAAACAGGCATTTATGATCCTGATACTGATTAGACTGAGTGACAGTCAAAGACGTTTTCCCGGACTGCTTAACGTGAGCGTCTTGAATAGCTCTCTTTCCTTCTTCAGCCGATAAATGCTGAAATCGTTTGTTTAGCGCAGAAACACAATCTGTCCAAGATGGAATCGTTTGGTAGTCTAGATTTTCCTCCCATCTTGAGCGAGTCTTTGAATCTACTTTAGACATAACAATGTGAATCAGAAGTGCATTTGAGATTTGTTTGTCATCACCGATGGACAGTAAAGATCCATAAATGGCTGACACTGTGTCAATAAGCGATCTTAATGCACTTGCGGATGGAATTTGAATACCCTGTAAATCGAATAGTAGGGATATGCTATTGAAGAAAATCAAACAGTCATTGTCATAGACTTGTTTTAAAGCATTGAGAGCCTTAGGGTAATTTTGATCAGTCACTTGGAAGGCCTTGACTGTACCTAACGCTTCTTTGTCCAAGCAGGTGAGTAGATGATTGAACTTTTCCACGTTGCTCAACAATGGGTCACTATCTACTATGTTGCTAAATAATCCAATGAAATTTTTAAATTCAGAATAGTCCCCACAAAATTTTGGTAACTTAACTTGAGGCAAATGTCTGCTACTACTAGATACTGAAGTATTAAGAATCGACTCAGTAGTAGCCTGTGGTTGGAACTTGGTAACCATTGATTTAAGAGTTGCCTTTGTTGAAACGCACAACTCCTCAAGTTCACTTCGGGGTGCTAACTCCGGATTTATATCATCTATTTCCAATTGCAAGTTAAATGCACGTTCAATATAGGTGTTCAAAATATCCATGCGACATTCTAACTGTGCTAGGTCAAACACGGATTTTTTATCTTTAAGTAGGCATCTTGTCCGCTCTATATCTTTCTTAACTGCACTTAATTTGCGGAGAACTTCTAATCAACATCTTCCTCTATGCTTTGCTTGGACATGACTCGGCGTTTTCCAGTCATTTAAATTTTATTTCAGAAATTGAATAACAAATCAAATGTTTTTATCACGAACAATTGTTCTTGTCCCACTGTCACAGTTGGCAATGTCACTCAATTGGCATTAACAGCCCAGTGCTGCTAACAGTGAGAGAGCTACTTGCACGCAACTCAAATGCACTCAACCTATCAAGCACTCAATGTATTAACAGCCCAGTGCTGCTAACAGTGAGAATTATTTGCAAACCAACACAAATGCACTCAAAAAATATTGAGCGCGGCTCCAACTCTATGTTAGATCACATACGGCGCAGCTTACGAGTGTGCGTGCGTATGCGTGCTTCCTTAGCGATCGACTAAATGAGACGAGAAAGCTCAAACAACTAATTGTAAAGTAGACAAAGCGAGAGTTAATTGAGTGAGACTGCGACCGAGAACAGTTGGCGCAAGCAACGAAATTTTATGCAAACTGCAACGAACGAAACGAAAGAGAATGCAAATGAGCGGTAACTGCGGGAACGCCACAAGTTTTGCGCGCGAACTATGATTTTTGTATGCGTTTGGTTGTGTATGTACATCCGCACCTACATATAAGAGTATACTTATGTATGTATGTAGATCTTTGACTGCCTAAGTGCAGTATATGTATGTATGTATGTAGATCGTTGACTGCCAAAGTGCAGTATACATATGTATGTATGTGCGGCAATTTGTACGTATAAATTCATATATGTGTAAATGTAATGTAATATTCTTGCAATAAGAATGATGTTGTATATTTTATTTTTTATTACATTTATTTATAAAGCGTAATGCTTATCTTTGTGGTTTGGTTTATTGTGTTAAAAATTGTAATTTGATACTTTAAACACTTTACCTGTGGTACTTGTTGGCAAGGGTTATGTGGAGAAATTTGCATACCACTGTGACAGCTCATGCCCACTTTAACAAGAATCCAACTTCAGGTATCACCAGCAAAGATTCACTCCAATGCGATCCAACGACGACACCAGCGGCGAAATCCAGAACAGAATCCAATCAAGTCCAAATCCGGGGGCGCCAAAATGTTTGCACAATATATACATTTTATTGCACAAATTCTAAAGTGCCGGCACGGCACAAGCAACTTTAATACTTTGCTAATTAAATGGACAAGCTCGAGAAGTTAAAGCACTTGTATTCAATTGGACTACTCATTTGCAATTGATTTATTGAGCGCTGCTATTTTAGAGCAAACGATTTTAACATAAGGCTTCAATTCCATTCTGTAATTGGCCTGTAAATGCCTTAAGAGATTTCCATTTAACATACTTCACAATTTATCTTATACTATTGGTTAAGAGAGTGACAAAGTTAACATTTGATTTGTAATCCGACCAAACAAAGCTCATAAGGGATTTAAAAAAATTACAATACCTCTAACACAGCAATTAAAAGCCAAAAAACCAGTAGAAATCAGCGACGATTACGTCAATACATTTTAAAATTTTAAAACACTTATTTGTAACGACCCCACACCCAGATTTTTCAAAACAGTTTATTATGACAACGGACGCTAGCAACGTAGCCGTCACACCCGTAGAACGAGTGAGGTTGCAAAAATCAAAAATTTCATGTGCCCCTAAAAAATATTGAATGAACCTATTTTATAGGTAACGATTTCAAATCTGTTATCCTTAATACAACCAGATATTTGGTTTAGAAGATATAGCCCTTCAAAGTTGCCTGATTTTCAGTGTTACAAAAACAACATAATTTTAATGTAATTCGAACGACTGTCAGATACAATATCTCAAAAACTAGGAAACGGATCGTCATAATTGATAGACCTATTTATTGAAAAAAGAATTAAAAAAAATGGTACTGTTTGCTTTGCGTTTGGCCAGGTAAATCGATATTTACCAACTATCCATTTTTTCACTATTTCTCAACTTTGATGAAAAATAAAAAAAAAAATATATTATTTTTTATTTTTGCCATATTTTCAAAATATGTTCTGTGATTATTCCATTATCTATAGCAAAAAGTTCCAGCTGCCCGTTTTTGCACCTTTTTATACCCTGATCCCATTAAAAATGGGAAAAAGGGGTATAATGGTTTTGTGCAAAAGTATGTAACAGGCATAAGGAAGCATCTCCGACCCCATAAAGTATATATATTCTTGATCAGTATCAATAGCCGAGTCGATATGGCCATGTCCGTCAGTCCGTCCGTCTGTATGAACGCCTGTTTCTCAGAAACTTCAAAAGCTAGAGACTTCATATTTGAAATATAAGTTCTCGTAGTGCCGGGTCAATACAAGTTTATCATTTTTTCGATATCTCATCCCGTTCAAAAGTTATCGATAAATATCGATTTCAGACAAGTGTTTTTCGGGCATAACTTGAAAGTCATAAAAGCTAGAAACTTTATATATAGGTTCATCTGCTGGTAGGCAGAACGCTAGCTTCGCTGCCACCCGAGTCCGAGCAGCCAGAACTAGACGCCAACCTATCATATCTTCAACGATGGCAGCTCGTATCTGCCATCAAGCAAAGATTTTGGAAGGACTGGTCACGAGACTATCTGCTCAGCCTGCAACAGCGAGGGAAGTGGCTCGACGAGGCCGCCAACCTGCAGCCAGGTACAATGGTTTTAATACACGAGGACAATCTACCCCCCCAAATGTGGATAACCGGCGTGGTAGAGGAAACAATTCCAGGAGCAGACGGGAAGGTTCGAGTGGCAACCATTAGAACAAAGGCTGGAGTATATAAGCGATCAGTGCACCGTCTTGCGCCGATTCCAATTGATTGAAGCCTGTAGGCTATCAACGCTGCCGATGTTTGGTCGGATAACAAATCAAAAGATAACTTTGTAACTCTCTTAACCAATATTATAAGATAAATTGTGAAGTATGTTAAATGGAAATCTCTTAAGGCATTTACAGGCCAATTACAGATTGGAATTGAAACCTTATGTTAAAATCGTTCGCTGTGAAATAGCAGCGCTCAATAAATCAATTGCAAATGAATAGTCCAATTGAATACAAGTGCTTTAACTTCTCGAGCTTGTCCATTAAATAAGCAAAGTATTCAAGTTGCTTGTGCCGAGCCGGCACTTTAGAATTTGTGCAATAAAATTGATATATTGTGCAAACAGTACCTGAGTATGAAAATGTTTTAAATAAGGTAGGGATGTTTAAGTCAACCACATGAGGGGGAAAAAATCACATATACCCATACTTATTATGTGCTGATCAGAAAATAAACGTAGCCATGGCTCCGGCTATCTGTTAATCGTTTTTTATACAAATTCCCAGAAATAGTGATATTGTAAGTAAAACATCGTTTCTAACATGACTGTTGCGTCTCAATTTTTAAATATTTAGCGCTATCTTAAAAATATAAAATTTATAACAAACGAGAAAGAAAGGCTTTTTTCGGCGCTCCGAAGGTGGTATACATTTGCAGTTACTTAATTATATGATATACTCTTGCTTATACAAAAAGAGAATGAATATGCTTCCTTTAACATTAATTTTCTTATTTAAATCAATATTTCAGACTGATTGTTCCTATTATAGCTGTACGTTACAGTCGTCCGATTTTGACTTAATTCAATCAATCTATATAAAATATAATAAAACTTTCAATAACTGAAATACATTAGGATAGTTTGAGACACAAAAAAGTTGTTCATACAACTCCTCATTTTTCAACAGATTGTTTCTATTGCAGCTATAAGATAATGCTTTCCGATTTTGTTGAAATTTTGTGTGCGTGCCTAAGTAATGCTAAAACTGATAGCTAATAAGTTAAGTTGAGTTATCTTAGGAACAAAAATTTTCGACCGATCGTTCCTATGGCAGCTATATGCTTTAGTGATCGAATCGGGCTTATTCCGAAATATTATCTGAAATAAGCATCTGTACCAAGTTTTATCAATACAGCTTCAAAATTGAGAGACAAGTTTGCGTAGAATAAGACGGACGGACGGACGCACGGACGGACGGATAAAGGTATATCGACTCGTCTTGTCGTCCTGATCAAGAATATATGTACTTTATGGGGTCGGAAATGTTTCCTTCTATGCGTTGCAAACTTCTGGCCAATATTATAATACCCCCTGCAAGGGTATAAAAAACAAAACATCAAGAATATTTCTTGAATTTTTATATTCTCTTTTCAGATATCTAAGTAGAATTGTAATACTATGCATATGTCCTCAGTAGGATGCGTTTGAGTAATTAATAAAATCAGCTTGAATGCATTAGAAATACGAGCAACATAAATTATACATCCCTTAAAATTATATTTGTCATGACTGTTACTAAAAATGGAAACAAAATGAGCACTCTCACATTCACAAATAGCTCCAACTACTATCGTTATAAAATTAGAAAGGCACAACGAAACGGAATTCATCCTGTCCTGTGAAAAGATCAAGTAATAAATTAAGAATCTCCTAAAGCAAAAATCAAATGATTTAATAACATAGCTCGCCCACAAAAGATCTCATGAATGGTAAGTAAAATGTATAAAAACTTATTTTGGACAAATCAACCTAATTAATATAAATAAGATCTAAAATAAATCATATAACAAAACTGATGAAATCAACTTTAAGCAATATGTACAAGACAAAATGCGATGAATTATAAATTTATATTTAAATTCCAATAACAACAAAATGCTAGTTGAATTCAACCATTATTGAAAGGAAACTGAAGTTACTTAATACCTAAAAGTCCCGCTCACTTTTTGTCAAAATTTAAATTAAAACTCAACTGGAAGATATGTTATCTGAAAGCTGAAGGCAACTACCAAAAGTTAACTTATGTGCCTCAAATCGTCTATGAACCTATAGAATATGAGCAAGACCTTATATAAACCAAAATTAAAACTAATGGATTCCATATCCAGTGCACCAAACTAAAAGTCTATACTAAATGTGAGTCCATTCTACATTCAATTAAGTAAAATACAAGCAATAAGTCACAATAGCTAACATTCGCTCAAATTATTAAAAAAAAATCAAGAAAATCTAATGTGGATCCCTGTTTTCGAAATAACACTATTAGTGTTTTTAAAAAAAAGAAAATAAAAATATGAAGAAAATACAAAAAATGGTCTCTACTTAAAACTAAATCAGTATTTAAACATGTTACATCATCATTATACTCATGTTGTATCTCAGCCATTAGCATTAAAGTCAACTGCACAAAAGTCGCCCAAAATCGTTATGCAGTGAATTAAGGTAAAAACAATCCTACTCAAAAATTATACGAATCTAGGAAACTGAAATCACTTAATACCTAAAGGTCCCGTCCACTTTTCATAAAAATTTAAAATATAACACTTCTGAAGTCTGGCCCTTAACAACTACCAAAAGCCAACTAGTGTGCCTCAAAACTTAGATCCAAGATTAATATCGCAAGCCAATACCGTTCTCCACAGATAACTGATAATAAATAAAGAAAATTTTGTAGAGCCACAAAGTGCAACTATCTCTAAATCATAGTCCACAAGAAGGAGGCTCATGGATCATCTATAAACCTATAGAATATGAACAAGACCTTTTAAATATCAAAATTAATACTAATGAAATCCATGTCCTGCGCAGCAAACTAAAAGTCCATACTAAATGTGACTCCATTCTACTTTCAATTACATAGAATACAAGCAATTAGTCATAATAACTCACATTCGCTCAAGTTTTTAAATAAAACAAGAAAATCTTAATCCGCAAGGCTAATGTCTCGTCGCTCAACCTTACCTTATCACAGATAGATTGGTCCTTTTTGTACGCATATCAAGACATTGAATTTTATAGTATAATTTTTAAAGTGTTAAATGACTGTGTTAAATTAATATGTCCGCCAATATTAAAGAGAGGCCCATTATGGTTTACCCCTAGGTTGACTTACCTTAAAAACGTTAAGTCGCGCCTTTATAAAAAGTTTGAGAATTCAGGGTCGCAGTCTGACTTGTCAAAATATTCCATCTTGCTATAATAATTATTTGTCCAAATGCAAGCTAAATTTTCAACGTGACTCAAGGCAGTTTTACAAGTTTGTTAACTCGAAACGTAATTCTTCTCAGTTTCCTTCATCTCTTTTTTTTTAATAATGTGTCTGCTGATAATGATAGTGATATTTCAAATCTATTTGCATCCTTTTTCCAACTCTGCTACTCCTCATCTTCCAACTCATTTTTGACTTATCCTTTCTCTTTAGGTCATTCCACCTTTCATTGATTATAACGGCCTTTTATCATATCTAAAAAATTTTAAATATGCTTTTTCCGTAGGTCCGGATAAAGTTCCGAGTGCTGTCCTTAAACTATGTGCTGACTCGCTATGTTTGCCTCTGTTATTTATTTTCAACCGTTCTCTCGAGCTTGGCGATTTCCCTGAAGTGTGGAAGGAGCCCTATATTAGCCCCATTCATAAAAAAGGGTTTAAGGCTGACATATCAAATTATCGAGGCATTTCTAACTTATCCGCAATTCCTAAGTTATTTGAAAAAATTGTTTGTTCTCAACTGCAGCATTTTTGTCTGCCTCTGATTTCTAAGTCACAGCATGGATTTGTCAAAAGGCGCTCTATGTCAACTAACCTTCTGAAGTTCTCAACTGGGTTTCTAACAAAATGTCAAACTGATGTCATTTATACAGATTTTAGTAAGGCTTTCGATTCAGTTAACCTTGATCTTATTCTTTTCAAGTTGTGTCATTTGGGCTTTCCAAACAAACTTCTTCTGTGGATTACCTCTTATCTTCATAATCGGTACCAGCGTGTGCGCTTTAACTCTTCGCTTTCGAAACCTATTAAGCTAACGTCTGGTGTCCCACAAGGTAGCCATCTGGGGCCGTTACTTTTTATTTTGTTCATAAATGATCTTCCTCTCGCCTTGTCACATTCTCATGCACTAATGTATGCAGATGATTTCAAACTCTGTATATCCTTTAAAGACCCACTGAGTTCAAGTTTGCTCCAACAGGATTTAAATTCCCTTAACAATTGGTGTTTGCTAAATCGTCTACCACTTACCAATACCAAATTACATTTATCGATTATATCATTCAATATACCGCATGATTTCAAATTAAATACTTTGCCAACATTTTCCGCCCAAGTATTGCTTTCTGCAATACTTCACTTATTTGAGTACTTGAAGCTTAATTAGCTTTACAACAGGTCTCCTATAATTACCATTTTGTGTCTACAATTCGTACACGACCATCATTCGATGGATATATCTTAGTTACTATGCCCTTTGGCCAACAATTTCTTGGCAAGTCAGTATCCATAATCAACACAATGTCATCTTCTTGTATAATATTTTGATCGTTTGACCATTTTCGGCTGCTCAAAAGATACTGTCTTTAATTTTTTTCCACTTCTGCCAGAATACATCTGACAATCTTTGAGATGCTTTCCAGTTATTTAAACATATCAAGTCAGACTCAGAAGTACTATCGTAAAACGAGTCTCGGAAGTTTGGACCTATTAAAATATTGTTTGGAGTCAAGGGTGCTGATTCAATTGAATCCGACGGAATATACAAAAGAGGTCTGCTATTCATAATGAACTCAATTTCACAGAACAAAGTTCTCAAAACATACTCCTTTGGATAACGTTGCTTAAGCACGAAAGACAGGTACTTTTTGGTAAACTGAATAAGTCGTTCCCACGCTCCTCCCATGTGAGGACTTAAGGGAGGATTAAAAGCCCACTTGCATCTTTTATTAGTAAGAAACTGTGTCAATCCGTCAGTTGGCCATTGTGATGTCACTTCAGTGATATCTTTGCTCGCTTTTGTAAAATTTGTCCGGTTGTCTGAGTATATTCCTTCTGGCGTGCCAAGTCGACCTGAAAACTGTCGGAAAACATGCATGAAAGCATTATCTCAAGATGGACTGCACGGGTAGCCATACAAGTAAATATAACTCCATATCGCATAACGTGGCTGCGATTAACCAGAACGTCGATGAGACCAAAATAATCAATTCCAACTTTCAAAAATTGTCGTTCAGTCGGTGTCACTCTACATTCCGGTAGTTGTCCCATTCTTGGTACTTTTGGAAGTGCATTTTTATTTCAATATTGACAATTACGAATTATCTTTTTTACTGTATTGCGACAGTTTGTTATCCAAAATGTCTGTCTGAGATTGGTTATCACGGTTTCAGTACCGATATGACAATTTTTGACATGATAAAACTGAATAAGTAACTTTGTGACGTCGTGTTTTTTGGCTACAATAATCGGATATTTTGAATCATAATTAAAGTCCTTGTCACTAATGTTATCTTAACGTCCTTTACGTCTTAGTAATCCATTCTCTGAAACAAATATCGGTAGAGATTTTAGTTTGCTCGTGTTTTCTATTGGTTTTTTCACTAACAAATGATGAATCTCTTTATCATAGCTTTCTCGTTGAATATTTTTAAAAATCAAAGATTCTGCTCTGTCAATATCTGTGGAAATTAGCTCGCTGTTAGTGGGTTTATCTTTTACAGACTTTAAATTATTTATGTATCTTAAGACCCATGTAGTTATTCTCAGATACCTCATCCAGTTGGAAAACCGTCCGGGGTCCGGCAAAACTATGGTATTACTTGCTCTTATAGTAACATGTACGTATTCCACCGACACATGCTCATTATCAGCCTGGCACACTTAAGACAACTTTCGTATTGGCCATTCAGTTTTTTGTTTATTAGCCAAGGACTTTTTAAGGAAAAGTCAATGTCCCGAATTTTTGTGGCCTCATCTGCAGGGTTGAGTTTTGTCGGTACATATCTCCCACCGTAAACATTTGTTAATTCCTGCATCTCGCCTAATCGTTGAGAGACAAACATTTTTAATCGTCTGCTACTCTATTTAAGCCTATACAGGACTATTTCTGCATCCGTCCAAAAATTAGCCTTGTCAATCTTTATGTTAATTATTTCTTTAATCGACTTGCTTAGTCTTGCGGCTAGAAGATCACCCTTTAATTCAAGTCTGGGTATTGACATCGGCTTAAGTGGTGTGACTCTCGACTTGGAAAGAACAAGTGAACATTCTTTTTCCTGTCCGTCGTCAAATCTCAAGTATGCACACGAAGCATATGCCAGTCTCTATGCATCACAAAATATGTGTAGTTGTACTTTACATTTATCAATATTAAAATCTGTTACTTTCCTTGGTATAGTAAATTCATTTAATCTTTCTATGTTTTTACATAATTTTTCCCAAATAGTATAATGCTCTGTAGTTATTTTGTCGTCCCAATCTATACCACTTTCCCTTTTAAGCCAAGGTGTATGTTTAAATTTAAGTACTCTATGGATCTTTGTAAGTGATAATCCATTTTTTAAACACTGCTGAAGATTTTTATAATGAATCGGATACTTCTGCTTGAATCTGAGATCAGCAACAAGTTTATTTACTTTGAAAATGGCTAGGACAAAAAAGGTCTACTTCCAGAATATACCCATATTCGGACGTTTCTGTAATAGACGAAATATCAAACGTACTAATTTCATCTTTATTTAGCCAATGAAACCCAGTGTATGGAAGACTCTGTGACATAGCCCAGCCATACAGATTATTTGCATCTAAATTCATTTAATTTTCTGAATGTTTGCTATCGTCATAGTCACTCAAATACTTGTGGTTGGCTTTCGAGTACCGTTTACAGCACTGAACTAGCCCGAAACGAATACCACTTTGAATGAATCTATACATATCGATGTCTGTTATTAGTTCAAGCTCTATTTCTGTGGTTTTTAGCATTGCATCCCAAGAAAGTCCGGGGTTGTATAAAAATGGGCAGGGTCTAATGAATAAATTTTCAGACATAATGAACGGATTTTTTGAAAAACGATACAATTCAATGTAATCTTTCAAGGTCTGACAACCAAAAACTGTCCAAACATTTTGTGCATGTGCATAATCCTTAGGGAAACATTTTTTATTACTAAGACTATTAAATAAATGTTTCCTTGAAGGCAGAGAAGTGTCAGTTAACCGTTCTTGTGAATCTTAGTACTCGTAGGGAAAGACACCTTTCTACGTACAAGATTAAACTGATTGTCTAGAAGGAAAAAACTTATAACAGTCTGGAAGCTTTCAGTACTCAAATTAGCACTTAAAGCATCTCGACTTGTAGCCATACAGCGGAATGTATCTAAAAATCTAATTTTTAAATTTTTCTCGTGGGACGCAGTGTATGTAAATTTAGGAAGCAAAATATATAAATAATTATTGATTGGGAGTATTTTAATGTCGCCTTCAACTTTAATTAGTTGTCTAACAAATAAATACGAATCATATCGCGAGAAATTATGGAAAAAACGGTTAAATGACAAAAGTCTCTTACTCTTTCAGACCCCAGAAATTTCTTACAAATATGACAGTTTATTGTATTATTAAAACTAGTCTCCTCTATCAAGCTCATTTGTATGGGGATTATAGTTCTAAGATAATTCGTATAAATTTCAGTCCTTTCTCAGATAAGAGATGTAACAAATTTTATAAGGGCGTTTTCTCCAGTCTCTAACACAAATTTATCAAAGATTGAATCAAAATAACACTTAATATAATAAGAAAAGGGTATCGGAACATGTTGAGAAGTTACTATAACATTCTCAATAACCTGAGTATTGAGGAGGGTAAGAAAACATTCGAAGTCTGCATAGACTACAAATGGTACATCTAAGCTACTACAAACATTTTTAAAAAATAAACTTGCCTTTTCCAAATTCGGCAGTGAAGTGACGATTTTGCCACATTGAAGTTTTGAGTTAACAAGTCGGAAATTAAAAACAAAAAACATATTATTTTATAAAATAAAAGTTACAATAACAATTATTTATATTTTTAAGCATACCTTGATAAACTTTTTATCCATGCAAAATGTGCCACTCCATCACTCGCCAAAAGCATAAGGCTGATGTGGTTTTCCCACTCGCAATCCGTTAAATATAGTGGGCCAATCACTATATTTTTTTCCTCAACAACCCAAACACATTTATGCTTATGTTTGGGTTATGACTCTCAAAAACATTTATTTGTTTAAGAGGTAGCGGGAACTCTAAATAGCTGAATTCCAGAGTAAGTGAACCATTTATTACTATCGCTGAGCTCCGGATATTCTCTATATTATACTTAAAGCATTTTGCTTTGATAATACTTTTAGGCATTTTCAAGGCTGATATTAATGCCCATTGCTTTAAGCGCTTTGGGTTAGTCTATATAGCTTGAGCCTTTTAATGGAGTATATTTGTTTATGTTTAGCTCCAGTCTAATAATTCTGGTCATGGTCCAACCGCTTTCCTTCTCCTGGAACTCATCCATTTTCCCACGGATGATTGCTGAATGCTGGGTAAAAATATCCTTCAAATTGCTTTAACTTGTGATTATACACATGTTTGTCTGGTGGGATTTTTCTGACATCACCATTTCATCATCGCAGAATTTGATGTACTCTGCAAAGAGCTCCAGGTTCGCTTTACATGATGTATGAATATTTTGTATATTATGCATCAGAGGTATTAGAGCTTCTGCTGCTTCATCCGTAAACTCAATGCGGTCTAGAAGCTCCTCTCGCATATTCTCAAATAAGAATGTAGACATGCGGTCTTTGAAGCTGCTCGAGATATGCTTCACCGCACTATTAAGCGGTGAGAACATATTCATTTTCTGAGCATTTAAACTCAAATGCAAGCTCCATTTTCAGTATGGTACGTGCAGAGTACACGGATTGCAGAATTTATTTTCCTTCCAAATAATGTGCTGATGAAGGTTGCTGGTGCTGGGAGTGTTGAAGACGTTGGGCGTGTTGTAGATGTCGGGGGTGTTGTACATGTTGGAGTTGTTGATGTTGGAGAGTGATGGAGTGTTGTAGATGTTGGGAGTGATGTAGTTGATGTTGGGTGTGTTGTAGTTTATGTTGGGGGTGATGGGTGTGTTGAAGTTGATGTTGCTGATTTTGCTAATGTTGGAGGTGATGGAGGTGTTGCAGGTGTTGGGAGTGTTGAAGATGGCTGGGATGTTTTCAGTTGTGGTATCAAAATAGTTGGGTGTGGTGGGATTAATAACGTTGTTAACGCAAACATAATTCATGGAGTTATTGTTGTTGTTGCTGTCATTGTTGTTGGCTGCCATATCGATGGTTAAATATATTAACTACTTTGTTTGAAAAGTTTTTTTTTTAACTGCATAGAATCACTTTTCATGAAACGCGTGGTACCAGGACTATAATTATAGAACTACTGAGGGAATGCTCCTCCAAAAGCGTGAAATATAAAATACAGAACCAAAACAGGTTTTTTCTAGGGTCGAGGACGAGCGAACACCTGCAAGAAGTATGTTCATTGTGTGAAACTTTCTAACAATCAAGTCCCACACAAAATGTAGCGGCTTCTGTGATAATGTGAGCCCAAAACCATAAGGGCAATAAATTATCTTTACTTATCAACAAGCAAAGTCACAAGAAGGCACCTTCATTGACCCATTCTCTAAGGAATCGTACGTAGCAGGACACCTGATTCCCAGTTACAGATCAACAAAATCTTGACCCTTTTCCCCTGTCCTTACCTTTCTTCTTCGAGATCACACGAGAGCCGACCTTTCTCGCACCCTAAAATCTTGACCCTTTTCCTTTCCCCCTAGCTAATTGGTCCCTTAACCCATTAAAGGGAATAAAAAAAATAATAGGTGACAGGTGAGCCCATTAAAAAAACACATAAATTAAGTGATAACCTGCAGTTCTCTTCTACGCTCAGCCACTTTCCCTCGCAGTGGAAGTGTGCCGAAGTAATTCTGATCCTGAAGCACGGTAAGTTGGAACAGCAGCTCAGCTCCTATCGACCGCTCAGCTTGCTGCCAGTGCTCTCTAAAGTCCTCGAAAGAGTATTTCTTTGAAGAGTGCTCCCAATTCTGGACGACGGTAAGATGATCCCGGACCACCAATTCGGCTTCAGACGCAGGCACGGCACGCCAGAGCAATGTCATCGCCTGGTGAATGTCATCCTGCAGGCGTTCGAGATGAAAAAGTACTGCTCAGCTGTGTTCCTGGATGTGAGGCAGGAATTGATGGAGTGTGTGCTGTACAAGCTGAAATAGATTCTGCCGACACCATATTACCTTCTGCTCAGGAGCTATCTGCTGTCGCCAATCAAATCGGTGCGTGCTGGTGTTGTACACCATTTTCACAGCTTATATGGAAGTGACCGCTTCTCCAGACCTGACGATCGCCACCTACGCCGATGACACCGCACGCCTTTGCCAACGATATCGCAGACGCATCTGCCATTGTGCAGGCACAGTTTGATGTGCTGGAGCCATGGCTCAAAAAGTGGAACATAGGCATCAACGCGAACAACTCAATGCACCTTAAGTTTGCCCTCAGGAGGGGGGACTGCCCACAGGTCACAATGGGCGGGAATCTCATTCCTGCACGGAGTTCAGTGACCTATCTTGGCCTTACCATGGACAAGCCTCTCACTTGGCTCTCACACATCCGAGCAGCTAAATGCTTAACTGAGGCGCTTGCACTGGCTCCCAGGCAGGCACTCTAAGCTAAGCCTTGCTTACAATCTGCTCATTTACAAGGCTATACTAAAACCGGTTGGCTAGCCGCTCTAATGGTAATATGATACAGAGGTTCCAGTCAAAGGTGCTCCGTTAGGTCACTGACGCCCCATACATGCGCAACTCTTGCATACATAGAGATCTAAAATTACCTAAGGTGCAGAAGTCGATCAAACAGTTTGCTGAGCAATACCAGATGAGACTGGCCGACCACGTCAACCA
Source organism: Drosophila maculinotata (assembly GCA_035045305.1). Lineage (NCBI taxonomy): Eukaryota > Metazoa > Arthropoda > Insecta > Diptera > Drosophilidae > Drosophila > Drosophila maculinotata. Next base: position 605,683 of record JAWNPD010000022.1, read on the forward strand.
CCTGGCCATCAATCTGCTGGACAACAGCCAGCACCTGCGCAGACGAAGATATTCCATCCACAAGACCAAACCTTAAGGATAAACTAAAAAAAAAAAAAAAAATATTTATATCTTGTTCAGGCTTACGACTTTTAAAAAATGTATAAAATCTGTTTCATATATAGAAACAACAATAGCTTAAGCTAAAAAAAAAAAAACTAATTATATCTTGTTCAGGCCTACGACTTTTAAAATATGCATAAATTCTGTTTAATATATAGAAACAACAATAGATTAAATAGAAAAAAAAACTAATAGTATCAGGCTTACGACTTTTAAAAAATGTATAAATTTTGTTTAATATATAGAAACAACAATAGCTTAAGCTAAAAAAAAAAAAATATTAGTATCTTGTTCAGGCTTACGACTTTTAAAAAATGTATAAAATCTGTTAACTATATAGAAACAACAAAAGCTTAAGCTAAAAAAAAATATTAATTGACAAGGACAATTCTTAAAAAAAGAACACATCAAAAAAAAAAATCATTTCACGCAATTAAATCTTTAGCAGTCATCTGAATAATTGGAGATATAAAAATAGTTTGGGCACTAAATAAGAAAATCAAGGAATGTTTAGCTATAAAGCCAGCTCCCTGGCAGAACAATCGAGCTTGAATGCTCCCTTAATTTTAACTCTATATCCTTCACGTAATCCTACAAGCAAACAGCATGACGCTAAAGCAAGCTATGAAAAAAAAAAAAAAAAAAGTTGCATGATAAAAATATAATATTAACTTCTTAAAAATAACGAACAAACTAATGGTATCCTGCAAAGGTATGGCCGTATTCACGAACCGAGTACAACATTTATAATAATACAGTTTAAAAACCATGGAAAATTTAAAATATGACGCAAGCGAGCTTAAGTTAATGTTTTTCGCGTCAATCCTCAGACTTCGGAATATTTTTAAGCAAATGACCCAAGTCTCAAAGTCTCAAAGGGATGTTTAAGTCAACCACATGAGTGGGAAAAAATCACATATATCATACCCATACTAATTATGTGCTGATCAGAAAATAAACGTAAGATAAAAATTTTTCCATGGCTTCAGCTATCTTTTAATCGCTTTTTATAAAAACTCCCAGAAATAGTGATAGTGTAAGTAAAACATCGTTTCTAACATGATTGTTGCGTCTCAATTTTCCTATATATATAGTCGTCCGATTTCAAACAAAATCCATTTATCTATATAAAATATAATAAAACTTGCAATTACTGAAATTAGTTAAGATAGTTTGAGAAACAAAAAAACTGTTCATACAACTCCTCATTTTTCAACAGATTGTTCCTATGGCAGCTATAATATAAAGTGGTCCGATTTTGATGAAATTTTGAGTGCGTCCTTAAATAATTCTAAAAGTAATAGTAAATAAGTTTGGTTGAGTTATCTGAAGAACAAAATTTTTCGACCGATCGTTCCTATGGCAGCTCTATGCTTTTAGTGATCCGATCGGGCTAATTCCATCATATTATCTGCGTGCAGCAGAAATCAGCATATGTCCCAAGATTCATCAATAAAGCTTCAAAATTGAGGGACAAGTTTGCGTTGAAACAGACGGACAGATGGACAGATGTACGGACGAAAGGATGGACAGACGGACAAATGTATATCGACTCGTCTTGTCGTCCTAAAAATGGAAACAAACATTAGCACTCTCACATTCACAAATAGCTCCAATTACTATCGTTATAAAATTAGAAAGGCACAAAAAAACGGAATTCATCCTATCCTGTGATAAGATCAAGTAATAAATTAAGAATCTCCTACAGCAAAAATCAAATGATTTAATAACATAGCTCGCCTAGAATAGATCTCATGAATGGTAAGTAAAATATATAAAAACTTATTTTGGACATATCAACCTAATTAATATAAATAAGATCTAAAATATATCATATAACAAAACTGATGAAATCAACTTAAAGCAATATGTACAAGACAAAATGCGATGAATCATAAATTTATATTTAACTTCCAATAACAACAAAATGCTAGTTGAATTCAACTATTATTCAAAGGAAACTGAAGTTACTTAATACCTAAAAGTCCCGCTCACTTTTTGTCAAAATTTAAAATAAAACTCGGCTGAAAGATATGTTATCTGAAGGCTGAAGGCAACTACTAACTTATGTGCCTCAAATCGTCTATTAATCTATAGAATATGAGCAAGACCAAATAAATACCAAAATTAAAACTAATGGGATCCGTGTCTAGCGCAGCAAACTAAAAGTCTATACTAAATGTGACTCCAATCTACTTTCAATTAAGTAGAATACAAACAATAAGTCAGAATAACTCACAATAACTCACATTCGCTCAATTCTGCTTTCGAAATAATACTGTCAGTGTCATTAAAAAAAAAACAAAATTGAAATAAGAGGAAAATACAAGAAATGGACTGTCATAAAAACTAAATCAATATTTAAACATGTATAATCATCATTATACTCAGGTTGTATCTCAGCCATTAGTATTAAAGTCAACTGCACAAAAGTCGCCCAAAATCGTTATGCAGTGAATTAAGGTAAAAACAATACAACTCAAAAATTATACGAATCTAGGAAACTGAAATCACTTAATACATAAAGGTCCCGTCCACTTTTCATAAAAAAATATAACACTTCTGAAGTGTGGCCCTTAACAACTACCAAAAGCCAACTAGTGTGCCTCAAAGCTTAGATCCAAGATTAATATCGCAAGCCTATACCGTTCTCCACAGATAACTGATAATAAATAAAGAAAATTTTGTAGAACCACAAAGTGCAACTATATCAAAATCAAAGTCCACAAGAAGGAGGCTCATGGATCATCAATAAAATTATAGAATATGAACAAGACCTTTTAAATATCAAAATTAAAACTAATAAAATCCATACTAAATGTGACTCCATTCTACTTTCAACTACGTAGAATACAAGCAATTAGTCATAATAACTCACATTCGCTCAAGTTTTAAAAAAAAAACAAGAAAATCTAATTCTGATCCCTGTTTTCAAAATAATACTGTTAGTGTCATTCATATTCTAGACGTCTACAATTTAGGAGATATATCTTTTTGTAAATATATAAATACACCTACACAGATTCTGTTAAAATATTTTAGTAACAAATATATTTTATCCCAAATCATAGGCTATCTGCGCTCCTTAGGCTAATAAAATTTGCCAATTGTAATTTGCTATACAAATTCAAAGTTTTATGATACATTGGGAATATATATACAGCATATTTAATTATATAAAAAATTTAAACTGAATTAATCACAAGCAAATCACACTCAGAAATTAGAATAACAAATGTATGAAAGTAAACCACATCACACAATAGAGATAAATCATCAAAAATGTATTTACACATCAAAGATGAATGCGAAATATTATGAAGATATGTATTAAATAGATTGCATAATAAAAATAATAAAAAAGAAGTAAGAGTGCTCTAGTCGAGAGGAGATACTCTGAACCCAGTTTTTACATTCATAATTCTTTATCTGCATTCATACATTTAAACACACACACATACAAACAGAAGGTGCTGGCTGCGCGCGTTATGCAATTGCTTTGCTTCTTCATTTGGCCCAAACTATGTTACATTGAATCGTAAACAACTTCTTTGTTTATTGTCCGATCGGTTTGAAATTCGTAGGACATAAAGATGGCATACCTCAAAAACAACATATTTTTCGATTTATGTGAGATCGAGGGGAGGTATCCAAAAAGTGAAATGCATTTAACCTCTGTATGTCATAGGTGAAAAAACGCATTGAGTGCCTCTACCTCTTATAACTTTTAAGCTTTACCTTAAAAACACTGTTCTGGAATCTTAATTTATCGACTTTTTTACTTTTTAATGGGTTGAGATAACGAAAAAAATTCTGAGTTTGCATCGAGCCGGCAGCACGATATCTTAAATATAAATATAAAGTCTCTAGCTTTTATAACTTTTAAGTTATGCCCGAAAAGCACTTATTTGGAATCGAAATTTATCGATAACTTTTGAACGGGACGAGATATCGAAATGATAAACTTGTATTGACCCGAGACTACGAGAATTTTTATTTTAAATATGAAGTCTCTAACTTTTGTAGTCTCTGAGAAACGCGTGTGCATACAGACGGACGGACAGACGAACAGACAGACGGACATGGCTAGATCGACTCGGCTATTGATAGTGATCAAGAATATATTTTTTGTATGGGGTCGGAGATGCTTCCTTATGCCTGTAACATACATTTGCACAAAACCATTATACCCTTTTATCCATAGGAACAGGGTATAAAAATTTCCAAATAACTCTTTATGTGAAAGGGAATCGTGGAATATAAGTATAAAGCATTTTGGAGGTGAGATAGCTCTTGGTAGCAATCAGAACATCTTTATAAAAAGCGATGAACAGAAGCAAGAGAAATGTAAATAGTGAACCTCAACTATTAAATTTGAAAGAATAAAATAATGACAAGTAAGAGTGAGATACCCTTATCCAAGTTCTTACATTCATTCATAATTTTTTATCTGCATTCATACATATAAACACACACCCATACGAACTCAAGCTGCTAGCTGCTCGCGTCATGTAATTGCTTTTTCCTCTTGTTCCATTGGCCCCAAACTCTGTTACATTGAATCGTTAATAACTTCGTTGTTTATTGTCCGATCGTAATGAAATGACACAAAAATGGCATAGAAATGTGAGCCTATGTAAAATCCGAAGGTCATACCTCTTAAAATACGTATTTTTCGATTTCTTGGATATCGGGGAGGGGTATCCAAAAAGTGAAATGCATTTAACCTCTTAATGCTATAGGAGAATAAATGTATCAAATTTGGTGACTCTACATCTCATAACTTTTAAGCTATACCTTAAAAACACTGTTCTGGAATCTTAATTTATCGATAACTTTTTAACGGATTGAGATACCTTACAAAAAGGATTAGTTTGTATCTAGCCGGCAGTACAGTAACTTTAACTCAAATATAATGTTTCTAGCTTTTATGACTTTCAAGTTATGTCCGAAAAACACTTGTCTGAAATCGAAATTTATCGACAAGATATCGAGAAAAAAAATGATAAACTTGTATGGGTCAATACAAGAACTGATATTTTAAATATGAAGTCTCTAGCTTTTGTAGTCTCTGAGAAACAGGCGTTCATACAGACGGACGGACAGACGGTCAGACGGACAGACAGACGGACAGACAGACGGACATGGCTATATCGACTCGGCTATTGATACTGATCAAGAATATAAATACTTTATGGGGTCGGAGATGCTTTCTTATGCCTGTTACATACTTTTGCACAAAACCATTATACCCCTTTTTCCCATTTTTAATGGGATCAGGGTATAAAAATTGCATATACTTGCATAGTTGCTGGAGCCAAATAATATTTCGCATGCATCCAAGTACATTAATACAATTGTACATATGTACATCAATACATTCATATGTACATACATATCAATATATACATGCATATCAATAACCGTAACAAAATTTGGCCGTGCCAAATTACGCATCAGCAAAAGTCATTGCGCTCAGCTGTCCGTTACTTTCGGTGTCTGTCTTTCGCGTTCGTTTTGCCGTTGTTGAACTGGTCACCAGCTATTGCCAGATCCGTTCTTTGAGTCGCAAACGCGAACGCATAGGCATAGAAACACACACAGCAACGGCCCAGCTTGCACATCGTTTGACACTCAAAGTGGTTATTGTGTTCTATTGTTCCTCTGCCTGCGCTAGCGTCGCAACAACTCTCACTACTAGCACATTTTGGTGCACTGATCTGTTGAGTGAGTTCTCTGCCCGCACTAGCTTCGTTGCAGCCGTCACTACTCGCACATTTCGTTGTGCTAATCTGTCAAGGGAGTTCTCTGCCAGCGCTCGCGTCGCTGCAGCTCTCACTACTCGCACATTTCGTTGTGTGAGTTCCTCTGCCAGCGCTCGAGTCGCCAAGCCATCACTACTTATACATATCGTTGCGGCTGTGGTTTGAGTGAGCTGCTCTGCCAGCCATCGCGTCGCTGCATTTTGTTGAGCATAGCTTGTAAGTAATTCGATTTCGTACCCCAAACATCTGTTGTTAATATCAACAGCAGTAAACAATATGCAGTGCCGTCCTAAACTATTAGTCGGGCATATACCCATTATAGTTCTTCAATAATTAATACAGTGCCATCCTGCTATAGCGGTCAGTCGCATAATATCAGAGTAGTGTATTGAGGCATTGCAATTCTTGTTGATCGTCGCTAGTACGTTCTAGCACTAAGCATACAACACATAGAGGCGTCAAATCGACTAAAAAGTGGTCGCATAACATTTTTGAACTGGACGATCCCAAGCAGCTTCGTGTGCTGCGACTGCGACACGAAGGCAAAGCGCAGCAGGCAGGCAGAGAATATTCTTCATGCGATCAGCGGCACACAGCGCCGAACTCATTGCTTGCTCTGGCTTCGCTGCCGCAACATCTATTTCGACTCTCCGAAACGCTTGCATATAAATTTTCGGCGTTGCCTCTTTTCTGTAGTCGTTCGAGCGTGTAGGTAAAGACGGGGCGGGGGTTGCAATAGTTCTATGAGGCAGCCAGTGGCCGAAATTTAGATTTTTCAATTTCAGCCAGCGGTGCTTCTCTTAGAAATGGAGGGTATTAGAGCACAATTAATATGTTTGCAACACTTACTGGCAATTAACATTAAAAATCCATTAAGTCATAATTATTATTTATTGATTTATTACATTTTATGTTATCAAAGAACTATCACCATTAATAACAATATTTTTTCGTTATTATTAATAGTTTAATTTAATATATTTATTTATTTATTTATTGGCAACTAGAGGCAGTCGCATAGAAAATTTTATTATAAAAATTATTATTATAAAAAAGAGTAATAAGTTAAATATTTTTGGTAAGGGTTTCTATGCGCTGCCATTTAATGAATGTGTGATTTATGGACATAAATGCGTATACATGTAGTAAACATATGCAAGTGTGCGTGCATGTTCATTGCGAGAGCGCATAGGGCATAGATACCCTTACCATCCTTGTGGATGGGCTCAGATTAAACTGGCGCTCCGGTGTCTGGAGGGCGCAGTTGTGGGCGTACGCAATTAAAGTTGAATTCTTTACGCACACAGCGCGTGGTCTGATATTTTTTTAATTATTGGGGCACTTGTACCACTCTTGCACCGCAACACGTATTTTCATATGGGCGCACGGATATAGTTTCACACGTTTTTTGGGGACCGATCAGCAAAGAGGCTGTATGGAGCCACATGTAGGCTTTTATATCGGAAAATTCTAAAAAGAACATATTATCGATTTGAAGTTGGATGTGATTCTGATTGGACTGTGCGCGACTTTGGTATCTGCTGAGAGGCCTTGTTATATACTGAGAGTCTTTCTTGCTCGACAACATTTTAAGGTGCATTACTAAAGCAAGTTGCTATGCACCTCACAGCAGCGTACAATTTTTTTATCGCATGCAACAACTTTGGATGCAAACGGTATGCGATTAAGCGACCAAGTAGTAGGTAACAAGCGGTGCTCGGACACTTAATTTATGGGTTTTTTAATGGGCTCATTGGTCAGCCATTGTTTTATTGCTGCCTTTTTAAGGGGTTAAAGGACCAATTAGCGAGGGGGAAGGGAAAAGGGTCAAGATTTTAGGGTGAGTGAAAGGTCGGCTCTCGTGTGATCTCGAAGAGAAAGGTAAGGACATGGGAAAAGGGTCCAGATTTTATTGATGTGTAAGTGGGAAACAAGTGTCCTACTATTTATGATTCCCTAGAAAAGGGGATGAATGAAGGTGCATACTTGTGACTTTGCTTGTTGAAAGTAGAGATTCAACAAATACAAACAATAGCGGTGTGTGGGACTTGAATATTAAAGAGTTTCACACAATGAAACACATCTTGCAGGTGTTCTCTCGTCCTCGACCCTTGACAAAACCTGTTTTGGCTCTGTATTGAAAATAGTCAAAATACCTTTACAGGTGTGTGTGTGTGTTTTGATTTTTTCACCCATGGCCTTAAACATATGCAGCACACGTGCCACACTACCTAACCAATACCTGTTTGGCCCTGCATTTTGTATTTCAGAATTAAATTAAGTAATTGAAAATAACCAAAGCAGAGCTAAGGCTTGTAATATACAGGTGTATGTTGTGATTTTTTTACCCCTAGCCCACACCATATGCGACTCAAAACTACATGTTGATGAGGAGAAGGTTTGTATGATAGTTTGAACCCCTCCCACAGGTGGCGCTGACCACTCTTGCTGATTACACCCTGATCCCATTAAAAATGGGAAAAGGGGTATTATGGCTTTGTGCAAAAGTATGTAACAGGCATACGGAAGCATCTCCGACCACATAAAGTATATATATTCTTGATCAGTATCAATAGCCGAGTCGATATAGCCATGTCCGTCTGTCCGTCTGTATGAACGCCTGTTTCTCAGAGACTACAAGAGCTAGAGACTTCATATTTGAAATATAAGTTTTCGTAGTGCCGGGTCAATACAAGTTTATCATTTTTTTTCTTTATCTCATCCTGTTCAAAAGTTATCGATTTTGATTTCAGACAAGTGTTTTGTCGGACATTACTTGAAAGTCATGAAAGCTAAAAACTTTCAATTTGAGTTTAATTTACTGTACTGCCGGCTCAATACAAATTCATCATTTGTTTTTGGATATCTCAATCCGTTAAAAAGTTATCGATAAATTAAGATTCCACAACAGTGTTTTTAATGTATAGCTTAAAAGTTATAAGAGGTAGAGGTATCAAATTTGGTACAAATATTTTCCTATAGCATTCAGAGGTTAAATTTATTTCATTTTTTGGATACCCCTTCCCGATCTCGGAGAAATCGAAAAATACGTAGTTTTCGGATTTTACATAGTCCTACATTTATATGCCATCTTTGTGTCCTACAAATTCCATTACGATCGGACAATACACAAATAAGTTATTAACGATTCAGTGTACCATAGTTTGGGGCCAAAGGAAGAAGAAGAATTAAAGCAATTGCATGACGCGCGTAGCCAGCAGCTTGTGTTTGTATATGTATGTGTGTGTTTCTATGTATAAATGCAGATAAAGAATTATGAATGTAAAAACTGGGTTCAGGGTATTTCCTAGTCGGGCACTTTAGACTAGAGCACTCTTACTTGTTATACCCTGATCCCATTAAAAATGGGGAAAAGGGGTATAATGGTTTTGTGCAAAAGTATGTAACAGGCATAAGGAAGCATCTCCGACCCCATAAAGTATATATATTATTGATCGCTATCAATAGTCGAGTCGATCTAGCCATGTCCGTCTGGCTGTCCGTCTGTCCGTCTGTATGAACGCGCTGTTCTCGGAGACTACAAAAGCTAGAGACTTCATATTTGGAATATAGGTTCTCCTAGTGCCGGGTCAATACAAGTTCAACTTTTTTTTTCGATGTGTGTTTTTCCGGCATAACTTGAAAGTCATAGAGGCTAGAAACTTTATATTTAAGTTTAAGTTACTGTACTGCCGGCTCTAAACAAACTCATCATTTTTCTTTCAATATCTCAATCCTTCCAAAAGTTATCGATAAATTAAGTTTCCAAAACAGTGTTTTTAAGGTATAGCTTAAAAGTTATAAGACGTAGAGTCATCAAATTTGGTACATATACTCTCCATACAGAGGTTAATTGCATTTCACTTTTTGGATACCCCTCCCCGATCTCCAAGAAATCGAAAAATACGTATTTAAAGAGGTATGACCTTCGGATTTTACATAGTCTCACATTTATATGCCATCTTTGTGTCCTACAAATTTCATTACGATCGGACAATAAACAAAGTTATTAACGATTCAATGTAACATAGTTTGGGGCCAATGGAAGCAAAGCAAATGTATGACGCGCGTAGCCAGCAGCTTTTGTTTGTATATGTGTGTGTGTTTCTATGTTTGAATGCAGATAAATAACTTCAATGAATGTAAGACCTTGGATCAGGGTATATCCTAGTCGGGCACTCTCGACTAGAGCACTCATACTTGTTTTTATATTGCAGCTATTCTTCTAATTTTTCAAACATAAAATGTGAATTTAATCAATATTATTTATCACTACATTACATAACATTAACACGTAATTCCTGCAATCTTTTAAGCAAATGGTTGGGTATCTGATCATCCCATGCGATCTTTTGCAGCCACAGCTCCTGCATTAAGATCTAAGCAAGAGTGACAATGGTGCACAATAATCCAAGCGGATCGTACAATCGAGCGACGAATGACAAAATGGCCCGTTTTGTAGGTAATACGTCTAATTATAAGTTGACCGTCGAGTACTTGAAATAATCATTGTGTGGACTCCAAATGAGTCCTAACGTTTTCGTATCCTCTTGATGCCCAATAAAAATTGGTTCATCAGTTGGTTGAGCTTCGAAGCGCTCACTATTTGATGACCATTTCGTCAAAGTAAAGCCGAATTGCTCAAGGACAGCGATTAGCTCTTTATGCAATTGTCGCAATTCTTCTAAAGTATCTGCGCCATCATACACATAGAAGTTATTGACTATCGCTTTCGAAGCCAATGGATGTGAATCTGCAAGCAGCTCACTCAGATACTGTAAGCACCGAATAGCCAGAAACGGGGCAGAAGCTGTGCCATATGTTACAGTGTTCAGCTGGAATATTTGAAGTGGGTCTGAGGGTTTTTCTCTCCAAATAATTAGTTCAAACTTGCGCTGTGGGTCATTGATTTCGACTAGCCGATACATTTTGGCAATGTCAGCGGACAATGCAAATAGGCGAAGTCGAAACCGCAACAAAATTGAGTAGATGCATGGCTGGCTTGTGAGCCCAACCATGAGAATGTCATTTAACGACATTTGTGACGACGGCTTGCATAACGCGTCAAAAACCACTCTCAACTTCGTGGATGTGCTTTGCGGTCGGAGCACGCATTGAAATGGAATGAAATAAAGTAGCTCGTTGGGGATCGTGTTATCGATTGAGTTCATGTGGCCCAACGAAATATACTCCTTCATGAAGTCAATATACATGGCATGAACATCTGGCTGCTTAAAGATTCTTCTTTCCAAAGGCAGAAAGCGTCTCTTAGCCGTTTCGTACGATGCACCAAGCCACCGTGGGCTCGATTTGAAAGGTAACGAGAGGCTGAGACGACCCGAGGACAAGCTAGTGATTATTTTTACAAACGACTTCTCGCAAAGCAACTGTTCCGGGCAGGGACCGAAAATAACTGTTATAAAACAAATTTAGAAGTAAAAAAATCATTGCTAAGGATATGTGGTAGAAGAATTTTAAGGACACCAATCGATTTAATTTTACTCCTTATGTGCGATAACGCGAAAATTTTTTTTTTCAACTTTTATGAAAAAAGTTATTTTAAACAGTTATTTTTAAATTTTATGATAAAAATTAAGTCTTTGAATAACGGTTATAAAATTTTTTTTGTTTAAAAGTCGTTTAAAGACTTTTATATGATGAAAACAAATATAACAAGTAAGAGTGCTCTAATCGAGAGTGCCCGACTAGGATATACCCTGATCCAAGGTCTTACATTCATTGAAGTTATTTATCTGCATTCATACATAGAAACACACACACATATACAAACAAAAGCTGCTGGCTACGCGCGTCATACATTTGCTTTGCTTCTTCTTCTTCCTTTGGCCCAAACTATGTTACATTGAATCGTTAATAACTTCTTTGTTTGTTTCCCGATCGTAATGAAATTACGGAATATAAATGTGAAACTATGTAAAATCCGAAGGTCATACCTCTTAAAATACGTATTTTTCGATTTCTTGGAGATCGGGAATGGGTATCCAAAAAGTGAAATGCATTTAACCTTTGTATGCTATTGGAGAGTATATGTACCAAATTTGGTGACTCTACGTCTTATAACTTTTAAGCTATACCTTAAAATCACTGTTTTGGAAATTTAATTTATCGATAACTTTTGAAAGAATTGAGATATTGACAAAAAAAAGATGAGTTTGTTAAGAGCCGGCAGTACAGTAACTTAAACTTAAATATTAAGTTTCTAGCTTTTATGACTTCAAGTTATGCTCGAAAAACACTTGTCTGAAATCGATATTTATCGATAACTTTTGAAAGGGATGAGATATCGAAAAAAAAAATGATAAACTTGTATAGACCCAGCACTACGAGAACTTATATTTCAAATATGAAGTCTCTAGCTTTTGTAGTCTCTGAGAAACAGGCGTTCATACAGACGGACGGACAGACGGACAGACAGACGGACATGGCTAGATCGACTCGACTATTGATAGCGATCAATAATATATATACTTTATGGGGTCGGAGATGCTTCCTTATGCCTGTTACATACTTTTGCACAAAACCATTATACCCCTTTTTCCCATTTTTAATGGGATCAGGGTATAACAAGTAAGAGTGCTCTAGTCTAGAGTGCCCGACTAGGAAATACCCTGAACCCAGTTTTTACATTCATAATTCTTTATCTGCATTTATACATAGAAACACACACATACATATACAAAAACAAGCTGCTGGCTACGCGCGTCATGCAATTGCTTTAATTCTTCTTCTTCCTTTGGCCCCAAACTATGGTACACTGAATCGTTAATAACTTATTTGTGTATTGTCCGATCGTAATGAAATTTGTAGGACACAAAGATGGCATATAAATGTAGGACTATGTAAAATCCGAAAACTACGTATTTTTCGATTTCTCCGAGATCGGGAAGGGGTATCCAAAAAATGAAATAAATTTAATTTCTGAATGCTATAGGAAAATATATGTACCAAATTTGATAACTCTACCTCTTATAACTTTTAAGCTATACATTAAAAACACTGTTGTGGAATCTTAATTTATCGATAACTTTTTAACGGATTGAGATATCCAAAAACAAATGATGAGTTTGTATTGAGCCGGCAGTACAGTAAATTAAACTCAAATTAAAAGGTTTTAGCTTTCATGACTTTCAAGTAATGTCCGACAAAACACTTGTCTGAAATCAAAATCGATAACTTTTGAACAGGATGAGATAAAGAAAAAAATGATAAACTTGTATTGACCCGGCACTACGAAAACTTATATTTCAAATATGAAGTCTCTAGCTTTTGTAGTCTCTGAGAAACAGGCGTTCATACAGACGGACAGACGGTCAGACGGACAGACGGACATGGCTATATCGACTCGGCTATTGATACTGATCAAGAATATATATACATTATGGGGTCGGAGATGCTTCCTTATGCCTGTTACATACTTTTGCACAAAACCATTATACCCCTTTTTCCTGTTTTTAATGGGATCAGGGTATAAAAATCACTCAGACTTTTATTTTTGATACATCAATATAAAAGTCTTTTTCGCATATCTTCAATACTATAGCAGATAGAAGCATCAAATTTTGTATACATTTTGTCTTTACACCAACAAATGTCGTCAAACTTCCACCTCCCCCCCCCCCCCCCCCCTCCATGACTCCCATCCCCCAACCCAGCTTAACAACTTTACCTACTAACCATTCAAAAAAATTGTTTTTTTTAATGGTAAATTAATATTACTGTTTAGGGAAAATATTTTATTTATTCATATTGAGCAATACAATTTTTTGCATATTTTTCGCAGTTAAGTTGGATCGCAAATCGGTTAGTACCGACTTGACTGCCGAAAACGCCCTTTCAACAGAAACTTGTGTAGCGGGGACACTGACCTTGGCCAGTTGATACAAATGTGGATATGAATATTTCTTTTCCTCCCAATACTTCATCACATCCACATTTATGTCCAGCGGCTTTGGATTGTAGTCCATGATTTCGTTCATGACAATCTTCAGATCTTCGTCATCGGACGCTTCATCATTGGAGTCCACCTATATTGTATTAAGGGACGCGCTTAGCAATGAGCACGTGCTTTCGCCTTCAGGCTGCTGGCTGCTGCAGCATGCGCTCTGACTAGGCACGCTTTGCGAAGACTTTTGCTGGCATGTCTGTAATGGAAAATTATCAATAATTATATTGGATTATTAAGTGTCTTAATGGGAATATATGTACCTTTTCAGTAACGCTACACACTTGTCGAATTAAACGTTTTAAATGATTTCGTGCCATCATTATTTTTATTGGATTAGACAGCAGAAGCCTACGAAGCCTTCGGTCCAAATATACTGAAGCTATTACAACTTCATTGTCCAGTAAAATATTTTCCCTATTTTGCAAGCACTGCACAAGCGTTTTGCCTTCAGCACTCGTCATGGCCTTAACTGTAAGCTTCATTTCAAGCCACAATTTGTAAAAATAGCTGAAATATAGCTGCTCTTCTCGCAATTTTTTTGTAGCAACGTGAACAGGCTCGACACGGTCACCAGGGTACTTATTTCCTCCCACTCTGCTGCTGTCAAGTTCTGCTTTTCCAAATGCAGTTCGCAGAACGACTTCAAGCTACCAAGCTTTTTGAGCATCGCATACGTCGAGCTCCATCTTGTTGGTGTGTCAACTTCTGCATTTGGAAGACTCTGGCTTGATAATGAATACCTGAAAGGAGAGAAATTTAATTTTGAATATAATATTTTAATTAATAATAATTATATATTCCTCACCTATTAGACGGACATCTCAGAATTTTCGCCAAACTTCGAGCTTTTTCAGGCACTGCCTTTGCATTATGATCTTTAAAAAAATCTTTTACAGCAAGCTGCAGAGTGTGTGCGGCACATTTAATGGATTTTATATCCCACAGTTTTATATCAGTTACGATGTCGTCGAAGTCAACTGCGTTGGATCCAGAAGAGCTCGGAATGGAATCGTCCTCTTCGTTTCAATTTTCCACAGCTTTCAGCATATTTCTGCCGTTGTCCGACGTTACGCAATAAATTTGTTTTTTTGAGATTTCGAACTCATCTAGAACAGCTTATATTTCCTGACATAAGTTAACTGCCGTATGCCGTTTGGTGACCTCAATCATGGCAAGGGTTACAATGTGCAGTTTTTTATCTTTATAGAACTGCGTGTTCAGTCCTAAAATGCTGCGATTGAGATTTCCTTGTATAACGACGCGTCGCGACATTGCATATGTTGCACCGCATTTGGTTTTCTTGCAAAACCGTAGTGAAAAAGTTTCGCACTACCTGTTTTTGCTTACGTCCCATTTATGATTTTTCACTTTCACTTTTTGTTTCTGAACTATTTCACAATTTATTTTTGCTTGCACTCTTCAAATATCCAAGGGCAATGCTTTTGAAACATTAACTACTCGAGAATTACTATATTATTGTTTTGCGATACTACTACAGTTTATCAACTAATTGCTAGGTAATGCAGAGCGCTCAGATTTTGGTGTGGTGTAGCTCAGTGGATAAGGTGTGTGCCTTGCAATAAAGCTGCTCAGGTGGAAATTTGACGACATTTGTTGGTGTAAGGAGAAAATGTATACAAAATTTGATGCTTCTATTCACTATAGTATTGAAGATATGCGAAAAAGACTTTTATATTGATGTATCAAAAATAAAAGTCTTTGAGTGATTTTTATACCCTGATCCCATTAAAAATGGGAAAAAGGGGTATGATGGTTTTGTGCAAAAGTATGTAACAGGCATAAGGAAGCATCTCCGACCCCATAAAGTATATATATTCTTGATCAGTATCAATAGCCGAGTCGATATAGCCATGTCCGTCTGTCCGTCTGACCGTCTGTCCGTCTGTCCGTCTGTATGAACGCGTGTTTCTCAGAGACTACAAAAGCTGGAGACTTCATATTTGAAATATAAGTTCTCGTAGCGGCGGGACGATACAAGTTTATAATTTTTTTGCGATATCTCGTCCCGTTCAAAAGTTATCGATAAATTTCGATTCCAGTCAAGTGTTTTTCGACCATAACTTGAAAGTCATAAAAGCTAGCAACTTTATATTTATGTTTAAGTTACTGTACTGCTGGTTCGACACAAACTCAAAATTTTTTTTTCGATATCTTAATCCTTTCAAAAGTTATCGATAAATTAAGTTTCCAAAACAGTGTTTGTAAGGTATAGTCTAGAAGTTATAAGACGTAGAGTCACCAAATTAGGTACATGTATTCTCCAATAGCATACAAAAGTAAAATACATTTCATTTTTTGGATACCCCTCCCCGATCTCCAAGAAATCAAAAAATACGTATTTTAAAAGGTATGACCTTCGGATTTTACATAGTCTCACATTTGTATCCTACAAATGTGTCCTACAAATTTCATTACGATCAGACAATAAACAAAGAAGTTATTAACGATTCAATGTAACATAGTTTGGGGCCAACGGAAGAAGAAGAAGCAAAGCAAATGTATGACGCGCGTAGCCAGCAGCTTTTGTTTGTATATGTGTGTGTGTTTCTATGTATGAATGCAGATAAATAACTTCAATGAATGTAAGACCTTGGATCAGGGTATATCCTAGTCGGGCACTCTCGACTAGAGCACTCTTACTTGTTATATTTGTTTTCATCATATAAAAGTCTTTGAACGACTTTTAAACAAAAAAAATTTTATAACCGTTATTCAAAGACTTAAAAAATAAAAAATAAAAGTTATTTTTGAGGAAAAAAATGTACATTAAAATTAATAGTTATTTTTGATTTTTATCATAAAAATTAGAAAATAACCGTAAAAAATGATTTCAATGAGTAAAACTCATAAGCGTTACGGTCCCTGGTTGAGGGGTATACAAATAAGAGTTGTTTAGATTTGGAACTTCTTCCAACTCCCAAAACTTTCGGACAAGCGCATCCAAAGAATATGATTCTTGGTTCGAAATAGAGTTTTGACTCAAACTCACAAGCGCTGTGGAGCTAGTCTGCGATGAGCCCGCAGTTCGGCATCGCCCGGTTAAAATCCAGCCAAAAGCTGTGGCCCGCCATGTTGGTGACTGACTATTTCCTATTACATGTCCTTCCTTAAGTAAATCGAAAAATACATCTGCTCCAAGTAGCAGATCAATGCGTTGAGGCGTGTGGAATTAAGGATCAGCCAATTTAATGTGCTGAGGCACGTCAAAGCCAACAATGAGTTTTTCATGCTGATATGATGAAATGTTACCCAAAACGGCAAACTCAGTCGTCAGTTCGAAATTATCGACTCGAGAAGCTATCGATGTCTGAACAACATTACCTGCGAGTCTGAATCTAACAAAGCCCTAGCTAACTGAAAGCAACCGGACTGATCCATCTCACGAATCACTGCAGTTGCCAATATGACTTGGTCTGAGACCGCAGTAGCGTGATTTACGGAAGATCTATGCGTTGGGGCTGCCGCTGCCACCAATGACTGGCTAATAGACGAAGCCGGTGCTGAGTCGGACATATACTTATGAAGGAGAGTGTGATGGGGTTTGGAGCAAACTCGACAAGAATCTGACTTGCACGTCTTAGTTGCATGACCCTTTCGTAAACAGTTGATGCACAGTGAATGATCTTTAACTGAAGCGTTCGTCTCGTGTTCTCTCTGCAAAAGAGGTGCAAGCGGTAAAATAATGATCATTCGATCTGCAGAACGGCCATTTCGGAAACTGACTTTGCGGCTGACTTGGTTGCGAGACTGCCAAAGCCATTTTACCAACCCTTCTAGGCACGTCGGAGTTAGATTTTCGCGATCGGGAGTGACCAGAGAAAGACTCTTCAGCTGCCAGGTGCTGAAAGCGTCTATTTAGAGCTGACTCGCAGTCTTCCCAAGATGGAAGCTGACTGTAGTCTAGGCTCTCTTCCCATTTAGGACGCGTGCTTGGGTCTACTTTGCTCATAATCAAATGTATGAGCAAAAGGTTAGAAATCTGTTTGTGATCGCCTAAAGACAATAGGGACTCGTAGCTAGCCCGAACTGAGTCGATCGATGAGCGCAACGAATTCGCCGAAGGTCCTTGCATTTTTGGGAGGTCGAACAGTTTAGCGATAGTATCCGACACGCTGTAACGCTGCTAATGCCTTTGGATAGTTGTCCCCAGTAACCTGATAAGCCAGAACCGTTCCTAATGCCTCCTTATCCAAACATGACAGCAGATGGTTGAACTTTTCAATGTTTGTAATTGACTTATCACTATCGGCCAAATTGTTAAATAGCCCGATGAAGTTTTTATATTCAGCATAGTTACCACTGAATCTTGGCAACTTCATTAAAGGCAACTGTCTGCTATGCGAAACAGATGGAAGCATCGTGGAATTGGCTATACTATCCCTTTGAGGCTTGGGTCGACTTGCCGTGCTCATCAACTCTGCCTTTGTAACGCTGCAGAGGGTCTCTAAATCAGATCTATATGCTAGCGATGTGTCAATGTTGTCTAGATCTTTTTGTAAATGAAAAACGTCGTTGATATATCTAGTCAAAATATCTACTTTGCACTCAAGCTCCAACGGCTCGATATTACCTGGGTACTCTTTGACAAACTTCTTTATTCGCATAATGTCCTTCACAACATTTCTGTGGGACTGTAGCAATGTTTCTGCCTTGCTTGTGGTCTCATCTGGGCTATAATTACCCTTTCCCTTTTTTGTAGGCATAGCGATATTGGCTAGAACCACTAAGCATACAACACATAGAGGCGTCAAATCGACTAAAAAGTGGTTGCATAAAATTCTTGTACTGGACGCTCCCAAGCAGCTTCGTGTGCTGCGACTGCGACACGAAGGCAAAGCGTAGCATTCAGGCAGAGAATATTCTTCTGGCGATCAGCGGCACACAGCGCCGAACTCATTACTTGCTCTGGCTTCGCTGCCGCAACATCTATTTCGACGCTCCGAAACGCTTGCATATATGCAAATTAGCAGCAGCACATACATATATTCAACCACAAGAAGACATGCGGCCATTGCTGTGAATTTCCGGCGTTGCCGATTTTCTGTACTCGTTCGAGCTTGTAGGTAGAGACGGGGCGGGGGTTGCAATAGTTCTATGAGGCAGCCAGTGGCCGAAATTTAGATTTTTCAATTTCAGCCAGCGGTGCTTCTCTTAGAAATGGAGGGTATTAGAGCATAATTAATATGTTTGCAACACTTACTGGCAATTAACATTAAAAATCCATTAAGTCATAATTATTATTTATTGATTTATTACATTTTATGTTATCAAAGAACTATCACCATTAATAACAATATTTTTTCGTTATTATTAATAGTTTAATTTAATATATTTATTTATTTATTTATTGGCAACTAGAGGCAGTCGCATAGAAAATTTTATTATAAAAATTATTATTATAAAAAAGAGTAATAAGTTAAATATTTTTGGTAAGGGTTTCTATGCGCTGCCATTTAATGAATGTGTGATTTATGGACATAAATGCGTATACATGTAGTAAACATATGCAAGTGTGCGTGCATGTTCATTGCGAGAGCGCATAGGGCATAGATACCCTTACCATCCTTGTGGATGGGCTCAGATTAGACTGGCGCTCCGGTGTCTGGAGGGCGCAGTTGTGGGCGTACGCAATAAAAGTTGAATTCTTTACGCACACAGCGCGTGGTCTGATATTTTTTTAATTATTGGGGCACTTGTACCACTCTTGCACCGCAACACGTATTTTCCTATGGGCGCACGGATATAGTTTTTGAGCATCGCATACGTCGAGCTCCATCTTGTTGGTGTGTCAACTTCTGCATTTGGAAGACTCTGGCTTGATAATGAATACCTGAAAGGAGAGAAATTTAATTTTGAATATAATATTTTAATTAATAATAATTATATATTCCTCACCTATTAGACGGACATCTCAGAATTTTCGCCAAACTTCGAGCTTTTTCAGGCACTGCCTTTGCATTATGATCTTTAAAAAAATCTTTTACAGCAAGCTGCAGAGTGTGTGCGGCACATTTAATGGATTTTATATCCCACAGTTTTATATCAGTTACGATGTCGTCGAAGTCAACTGCGTTGGATCCAGAAGAGCTCGGAATGGAATCGTCCTCTTCGTTTCAATTTTCCACAGCTTTCAGCATATTTCTGCCGTTGTCCGACGTTACGCAATAAATTTGTTTTTTTGAGATTTCGAACTCATCTAGAACAGCTTATATTTCCTGACATAAGTTAACTGCCGTATGCCGTTTGGTGACCTCAATCATGGCAAGGGTTACAATGTGCAGTTTTTTATCTTTATAGAACTGCGTGTTCAGTCCTAAAATGCTGCGATTGAGATTTCCTTGTATAACGACGCGTCGCGACATTGCATATGTTGCACCGCATTTGGTTTTCTTGCAAAACCGTAGTGAAAAAGTTTCGCACTACCTGTTTTTGCTTACGTCCCATTTATGATTTTTCACTTTCACTTTTTGTTTGTGAATTTTTTCACAATTTATTTTTGCTTGCACTCTTCAAATATCCAAGGTCAATGCTTTTGAAACATTAACTACTCGAGAATTACTATATTATTGTTTTGCGATACTACTACAGTTTATCAACTAATTGCTAGGTAATGCAGAGCGCTCAGATTTTGGTGTGGTGTAGCTCAGTGGATAAGGTGTGTGCCTTGCAATACATACCACCAACTTCACATACAATAATACAGATTTTTTATTTTACCACCGCAAACATTCTCAATATGAATAAATAAAATATTTTCCTTAAAAAGTAATATTAATTTACCATTAAAAACAACAATTTTTTTGAATGTTTAGTAGGACAAGTTGTTAAGCTGGTTGGGGGGATGGGAGTCATGGGGGGGGGGGGGAAGCTGGAAGTTTGACGACATTTTGATGCTTCTATCAACTATAGTATTGAAGATATGCGAAAAAGACTTTTATATTGATGTATCAAAAATAAAAGTCTTTGAGTGATTTTTATATTTGTTTTCATCTAATAGTTATTTTTGATTTTTATCATAAAAATTAGAAAATAACCGTAAAAAATGATTTCAATGAGTAAAACTCATAGCCGTTACGGTCCCTGGTTCAGGGGTATACAAATAAGAGTTGTTTAGATTTGGAACTTCTTCCAACTCCCAAAACTTTCGGACAAGCGCATCCAAAGAATATGATTCTTGGTTCGAAATAGAGTTTTGACTCAAACTCACAAGCGCTGTGGAGCTAGTCTGCGATGAGCCCGCAGTTCGGCATCGTCCGGTTAAAATCCAGCCAAAAGCTGTGGCCCGCCATGTTGGTGACTGACTATTTCCTATTACATGTCCTTCCTTAAGTAAATCGAAAAATACATCTGCTCCAAGTAGCAGATCAATGCGTTGAGGCGTGTGGGATTGAGGATCAGCCAATTAAATGTGCTGAGGCACGTCAAAGCCAACAATGAGTTTTTCAGGCTGATATGATGAAATGTTACCCAAAACAACAAACTCAGTCGTCAGTTCGAAATCATCGACTCGAGAAGCTATCGATGTCTGAACAACATGACGCACTGCGGATTTGCTTTTTGCAATACCTAACAGGTTAATATCCTTACGCTTCCTTTTAAGATCCAAGTTTCCAGCCAAATCTTCGGTCATAAAGTTTACCTGCGAGTCTGAATCTAACAAAGCCCTAGCTAACTGAAAGCAACCGGACTGATCCATCTCACGAATCACTGCAGTTGCCAATATGACTTGGTCTGAGACCGCAGTAGCGTGATTTACGGAAGATCTATGCGTTGGGGCTGCCGCTGCCACCAATGACTGGCTAATAGACGAAGCCGGTGCTGAGTCGGACATATACTTATGAAGGAGAGTGTGATGGGGTTTGGAGCAAACTCGACAAGAATCTGACTTCCTTTCGTAAACAGTTGATGCACAGTGAATGATCTTTAACTGAAGCGTTCGTCTCGTGTTCTCTCTGCAAAAGAGGTGCAAGCGGTAAAATAATGATCATTCGATGCAGAACGGCCATTTCGGAAACTGACTTTGCGGCTGACTTGGTTGCGAGACTGCCAAAGCCATTTTACCAACCCTTCTAGGCACGTCGGAGTTAGATTTTCGCGATCGGGAGTGACCAGAGAAAGACTCTTCAGCTGCCAGGTGCTGAAAGCGTCTATTTAGAGCTGACTCGCAGTCTTCCCAAGATGGAAGCTGACTGTAGTCTAGGCTCTCTTCCCATTTAGGACGCGTGCTTGGGTCTACTTTGCTCATAATCAAATGTATGAAATCTGTTTGTGATCGCCTAAAGACAATAGGGACTCGTAGCTAGCCCGAACTGAGTCGATCGATGAGCGCAACGAATTCGCCGAAGGTCCTTGCATTTTTGGGAGGTCGAACAGTTTAGCGATAGTATCCGACACTATTAGACAACTATTGTCATAGACACGCTTTAAAGCTGCTAATGCCTTTGGATAGTTGTCCCCAGTAACCTGATAAGCCAGAACCGTTCCTAACGCCTCCATATCCAAACATGACAGCAGATGGTTGAACTTTTCAATGTTTGTAATTGACTTATCACTATCGGCCAAATTGTTAAATAGCCCGATGTAGTTTTTATATTCAGCATAGTTACCACTGAATCTTGGCAACTTCATTAAAGGCAACTGTCTGCTATGCGAAACAGATGGAAGCATCGTGGAATTGGCTATACTATCCCTTTGAGGCTTGGGTCGACTTGCCGTGCTAATCAACTCTGCCTTTGTAACGCTGCAGAGGGTCTCTAAATCAGATCTATATGCTAGCGATGTGTCAATGTTGTCTAGATCTTTTTGTAAATGAAAGGCATCGTTGATATATCTAGTCAAAATATCTACTTTGCACTCAAGCTCCAACGGCTCGATATTACCTGGGTACTCTTTGACAAACTTCTTTATTCGCATAATGTCCTTCACAACATTTCTGTGGGACTGTAGCAATGTTTCTGCCTTGCTTGTGGTCTCATCTAGGCTATAATTACCCTTTCCCTTTTTTGTAGGCATAGCGATATTGGCTAGAACCACTAAGCATACAACACATAGAGGCGTCAAATCGACTAAAAAGTGGTCGCATAACATTTTTGAACTGGACGATCCCAAGCAGCTTCGTGTGCTGCGACTGCGACACGAAGGCAAAGCGCAGCAGGCAGGCAGAGAATATTCTTCATGCGATCAGCGGCACACAGCGCCGAACTTATTGCTTGCTCTGTCTTCGCTGCCGCAACATCTATTTCGACGCTCCGAAACGCTTGCAAGAAGACATTCGGCCATTGCTGTGAATTTTCGGCGTTGCCTCTTTTCTGTAGTCGTTCGAGTTTGTAGGTAAAGACGGGCGGGGGTTCTATGAGGCAGCCAGTGGCCGAAATTTAGATTTTTTTTTACTGGCAATTAACATTAAAAATCCATTAAGTCATAATTATTATTTATTGGTTTAATACATTTTATGTTATCAAAGAACTATCACCATTAATAACAATATCTGTTCGTTATTATCAATAGTTTAATTTAAAATATTTATTTATTTATTTATTGGCAACTAGAGGAGGTCACAAAGAAAATTGAAATAACTGTTAGGAAATTAAAAGTACTATTATAAAAAAGAGTAATAAGTTAAATATTTTTGGTAAGGGTATCTATGCGCTGCCATCGAATGAATGTGTGATTTATGGACATAAATGCGTATACATGTAGTAAACATATGCAAGTGTGCGTGCATGTTCATTGCGAGAGCGCATAGGGCATAGATACCCTTACCATGCTTGTTGATGGGCTCAGATTAGACTGGCGCTCCGGTGTCTGGAGGGCGCAGTTGTGGGCGTACGCAATTAAAGTTGAATTCTTTACGCACACAGCGCGTGGTCTGATGTTTTTTTTAATTATTGGGCCACTTGTACCACTCTTGCACCGCAACACGTATTTTCCTATGGGCGCACGGATATAGTTTCACACGTTTTTTGGGGACCGATCAGCAAAGAGGCTGTATGGAGCCACATGTAGGCTTTTATATCGGGAAATTCGAATAAGAACATATTATTGAAGTTGGATGTGATTCTGACTGGACCGTGCGCGACTTTGGTATCTGCTGAGAGGCCTTGTTATATACTGAGAGGCTTTCTTGCTCGACAACATTTTAAGGTGCATTACTAAAGCAAGTTGCTATGCACCTCACAGCAGCGTACAATTTTTTTATCGCATGCAACAACTTTGGATGCAAACGGTATGCGATAAAGCGACCAAAGTAGTAGGTAACTAGCGGTGCTCGGACACTTAATTTACGGGTGTTGTAATGGGCTCATCGGTCAGCCATTGTTTTATTGCTGCCTTTTTAAGGGGTTAAAGGACTAATTAGCGAGGGGGAAGGGAAAAGGGTCAAGATTTTAGGGTGAGTGAAAGGTCGGTCTCGTGTGATCTCGAAGAGAAAGGTAAGGACATGGGAAAAGGGTCCAGATTTTATTGATGTGTAAGTGGGAAACAAGTGTCCTACTATTTACGATTCCCTAGAAAAGGGGATGAATGAAGGTGCATACTTGTGACTTTGCTTGTTGAAAGTAGAGATCAAACAAAAAAAACAATAGCTGTGTGTGGGACTTGAATATTAAAGAGTTTCACACAATGAAACACATCTTGCAGGTGTTCTCTCGTCCTCGACCCTTGACAAACCCTGTTTTGGCTCTGTATTGAAAATAGTCAAAATACCTTTACAGGTGTGTGTGTGTGTTTTGATTTTTTCACCCATGGCCTTAAACATATGCAGCACACGTGCCACACTACCTAACCAATACCTGTTTGGCCCTGCATTTTGTATTTCAGAATTAAATTAAGTAATTGAAAATAACCAAAGCAGAGCTAAGGCTTTTAATATACAGATGTATGTTTTGATTTTTTTACCCCTAGCCTACACCATATGCGACTCAAAACTACATGTTGCAGGCGCGCTTTTGACACTGTGTTGGATTTTTCACAATTAAATTAAATAATTTAAAATAGCCTGAACAGACCAAGGACTTATTTATATACATATGTGTAAGAGAATCACAACTGAGCTAAGGTTTTGATTTCTAAGGTTGCTTTTCCTACTATCTTTGTAGTGTACGACGCTCGATGACTTAGCAGAGCGATTTTAGCAGATTACATTGCAATGCAGCTAAATAAAGAGTAAATCTTTTATAGTCAGCTTTAAGGTGTTCTGATAAGAGCTTAAGACCATTAACTCGAAATATTTATGAACATTTTTTTATAAATTAAAGTTTTTTAACAGGTATTACAATCTATATATATTAATGTCCGTTTGTGTGAAGCTTATAGAATCGAAAACTATGCATCCAACCTCAGTGGAACATTAAAGTAATTTGTTCTCTGAGTCCAGGAGAAGTTTTGTATGATAGTTTGAACCCCTCCCACAGGTGGCGCTGTCCACTCTTGCTGATTTCACCCTGATCCCATTAAAAATGGGTATTATGGTTTTGTGCAAAAGTATGTAACAGGCATACGGAAGCATCTCCGACCAAATAAAGTATATATATTCTTGATCAGTATCAATAGCCGAGTCGATATAGCCATGTCCGTCTGTCCGTCTGACCGTCTGTCCGTCTGTATGAACGCCTGTTTCTCAGAGACTACAAAAGCTAGAGACTTCATATTTGAAATATAAGTTTTCGTAGTCGTAGCCGGGTCAATACAAGTTTATCATTTTTTTTCTTTATCTCATCCTGTTCAAAAGTTATCGATTTTGATTTCAAACAAGTGTTTCGTCGGACATTACTTGAAAGTCATGAAAGCTAAAAACTTTCAATTTGAGTTTAAGTTACTGTACTGCCGGCTCAATACAAACTCATCATTTGTTTTTGGATATCTCAATCCGTTAAAAAGTTATAGATAAATTAAGATTCCACAACAGTGTTTTTAAGGTATAGCTTAAAAGTTATATGAGGTAGAGTTTTCAAATTTGATGCATATTTTCTCCTATAGCATTCAGAGGTTAAATTTATTTAATTTTTTGGATACGCCTTCCCGATCTCGGGGAAATTGAAAAATACGTAGTTTTCGGATTTTACATAGTCCTACATTTATATGCCATCTTTGTGTCCTACAAATTCCATTACGATCGGACAATAAACAAAGAAGTTATTAACGATTCAATGTACAATAGTTTGGGGCCAAAGGAAGAAGAAGAATTAAGCAATTGCATGACGCGCGCAGCCAGCAGCTTGTGTTTGTATATGTATGTGTGTGTTTCTATGTATGAATGCAGATAAAGAATTATGAATGTAAAAACTGGGTTCAGGGTATCTCCTAGTCGGGCACTCTAGACTAGAGCACTCTTACTTGTTTTTATATTGCAGCTATTCTAATTTTTCAAACATAAAATGTGAATTTAATCTATATTATTTATCACTACATTACATAACATTAACACGTAATTCCTGCAATCTTTTAAGCAAATGGTTGGGTATCTGATCATCCCATGCTATCTTTTGCAGCCACAGCTCCTGCATTAAGATCTTAGCAAGAGTGACAATGGTGCACAATAATCCAAGCGGATCGTACAATCGAGCGACGAATGACAAAATGGCCCGTTTTGTAGGTAATACGTCTAATGATAAGTTGACCGTCGAGTACTTGAAATAATCATTATGTGGACTCCAAATGAGCCCTAACGGTTTCGTATCCTCGTGATTTTCTTGATGTTCTTGGTGATTTCAATATTGCTGGGACTGTTTGGATTTCTAATGTAGACTCCAATATATTGACTCCCACGACCCAACATTATTTTCTTGATAATTTATTTGGGATATCATTGTGTCAAATCAAATTTTCAGAATAAAATGCTTGATATTATTTGCGTTTTGGATCCCTTCCTCGTTTATGTCTCCCGTATTGAACATATATCCCTTCCTGAAGATCATTATCACCCAACTTTCGAAGTTTTGATATATTTACCTATCCGGGGCATGAGCCCACGTACTCTACCTCCAGAGCGAGTTCGTTAATTTCGGAACACCGATTTTATTAAACTTACTCAGCTCTTATCCCAGACTGACAGGTCCCGGCAATTATGGACAGTGCACCCACGATTTTTTACTCAACCTTAAATTCATTATTTGATTTATGTGTCCCGGTTCGTAATTTACGTAGTTATAACAGACCAATTTGGTTTTCACGGGAATTAACTAGCATAAAAAATAGAAATTCAAAATTGTACAAAAAGTTCAAGGAAACTGGCTCTTTCTTGCAGTTCTCTAACTACTTGAATGCTCGATCCAATTTCTCTGTCCTGAATAACCAATGCTACCAGGATTACCTTAGAAGTTGCAGGTTACAGTTTCAGCGGGATCCTAAACAGTTTTATAACTTCGTTAATGCGAAGCGTAAATCATCAACACTTCCATCAACCGTATTTTTTGAAAAAACGACAGGTAACTCAGATCAGGTTATCGCCGATTTATGTGCTGGAGTACCACGCTGCGTGCTTAGGTACTGTGCTGAAGGTATTTTGAGGACAGTATATAAACTATTTAATTTGTCCGTGCGGTTGTGCTCTTTTCCCGTCATGTGGAAAGAATAATTTATTATTCCTCTCCATAAAAAAGGAAACATGTCAAACGTTCAGAACTATAGAGGTATTTCTAAGCTGTCTGCTATTCATAAGATTTTTGAGAAATTAATAACTTCTCAACTACAACATCTTTGTAGATCTATAATTTCACCCTGCTAATTAACTTAAATTCACTTCTTTTGTTATGAAGGGGTTTCAAAATAAAATGCAAACAGATGTTATTTACACCGATTTCAGTAAAGAGTTTGATTCCGTTAATCATTCTCTTTTACTTCTTAAGCTTCATCGTCTGGGATTTCTAAAAAACATAATTCTTTGGATCTCCAATTATCTAAGTTTCAGATCCCAAAAAGTCTTTTTTAAAGGACTTGTCTCTTAGTCTGTTCAGGTCACGTCCGGAGTACCACAAGGTAGTCACCTTGGTCCCTTGTTATTTACATTGTTCATTAATGACCTTCCTTCGGTGGTAACACACTCTCTGGTGCTGATGAATGCCGATGATGTTAAACTTTGTTTTTCGTCTACTGACTTTCTATCTGGTACAAGGTTGCAAACTGATCTAGACAGCTTTCAAACCTGGTGTCGGATAAATTTATTAAATTTAAATTGTGGTAAATGCAACGTAATGTCTTTTTATAGGCGAATGCCCTTTTTAACTAATTATGTTCTTAATGGAAAACCACTTGACCGAATTGAGTCGGTTAATGATTTGGGTATCCTTTTGGATCCCAAGCTTAAGTTTGACAAACATATTTCTTCTGCTGCTAATCGAGCCTTTGGTGTCTTGGGTTTCATAAAGCGTTGGTTGAAAAACTTTGACGATTCTTACGTTACTAAGACTCTTTATATGTTCTTGTTCGCTCTTGAATATGGTGTCCACAATACAAGGTTCATCAGGATAGAATAGAATCTGTACAAAAACAGTTTCTATTCTTTGCCCTTCGGTGTCTTCCCTCTTTTTCTGATCGTAGAACCATGCTTGGTGTTATCTTTTTACACAAACTTATTAACGGGGAAATTGATTCATCCGAATTAATTAGCCAAATTAGTTTTGCTGTTCCGATCAGAAGTACTAGGAACTTTGTCCCGATTTCTCTGCAAGCCTGTAATACTAACTAATGCAGTCCATAGCCCTTTTCGGATCATATGCTCTAGTTATAATAACCTTTTCCAGATAATAGGTAATGCTACTTCTGCCCCTACTCTCAGAACTGTACTATTACAACATCTGTCTTACATTTAAATAGTTTGTTTTGTTTTTTTGTTGTATTTATATTGTATGTTCTATTCATATTTCGCGATCTTCGTAGCTGCACGTTATGCGGCGCGCCCCTCGGTCGGTTGGACGGGAGGTGGGTTGCATGTTACCTGGGTCCGCGCGTTAACAAGCCCTGGCTTGGTATCGTTGGGCCACTTGAATGTACTATTCATTAGTACCAGGGACCGTAACGGCTATGAGTTTTACTCATAGAAATCATTTTTTACGGTTATTTTCTAATTTTTATGATAAAAATCAAAAATAACTATTATTTTTGATGTACATTTTTTTCCCTCAAAAATAACTATTATATTTGATTTTTTAAGTCTTTGAACAACGGTTATAAAAGATTTTTTTGTTTAAAAGTCGTTCAAAGAATTTTATATGATGAAAACAAATATAAAAATCACTCAAAGACTTTTATTTTTGATACATCAATATAAAAGTCTTTTTCGCATATCTTCAATACTATAGATAGAAGCATCAAATTTTGTATACATTTTCTCCTTACACCAACAAATGTCGTCAAACTTCCACCTTCCCCCCCCCCCCCCATGACTCCCATCCCCCCACACAGCTTAACAACTTTTCCTACTAACCATTCAAAAAATTGTTTTTTTTTAATGGTTAATTAATATTACTTTTTAAGAAAAATATTGTATTTATTCATATTGAGTATGTTTGCGGTGGTAAAAAAAAAATCTGTATTATTGTATGTAGAAGTTGGTGGTTACGTGTTGACCGGCATTTGAACCCAAGCAGCTTATCCACTGAGCTACACCACACCAAAATCTGAGCGCTCTGCATTACCTAGCAATTAGTTGATAAACTTTAGTAGTATCGCAAAACAATAATATAGTAAATCTCGAGTAGTTAATGTTTCAAAAGCATTGACCTTGGATATTTGAAGAGTGCAAGCAAAAATAAATTGTGAAATAGTTCAGAAATAAAAAGTGAAAGTGAAAAAGCATAAATGGGACGTAAGCAAAAACAGGTAGTGCGAAACTTTTTCACCACGGTTTTGCAAGAAAACCAAATGCGGTGCAACATATGCAACGTCGTTATGCAAGGAAACTACATAACCAATCTGGAACGCCATGTGAAACTGAAGCATATGGAACATTGGAGCGAGCTCAATTTCGATAGCAAAGTGCCCGAAAAAAATAAAAAAATTACAGTGCACATTGGCGAGGAGGAGGAGGTTAAAAAGGCTTGTGTGCAGTTGGTCACTCATGAAAAAGTACCATTTGCACTTTTGGATTCCAAACCGTTCCAAGTCTTGACGGAACAAATTTTTAAAGGCTTGGATATGAGCCCGATATACTCAAAGAATGTGACGAGCCTAATTTCTGAAGAGTTCGATACCATGGAGGTTTCCATTTGTTCCTCTTTAAAGAATAGAATGCTTTCCTTGAAAATTGATGCCGCCACTAGACTCAATCGCAGCATTTTAGGACTGAACACGCAGTTCTATAAAGATAAAAAACTGCACATTGTAACCCTTGCCATGATTGAGGTCACCAAACGGCATACGGCAGTTAACTTATGTCAGGAAATATAAGCTGTTCTAGATGAGTTCGAAATCTCAAAAAAACAAATTTATTGCGTAACGTCGGACAACGGCAGAAATATGCTGAAAGCTGTGGAAAATTGAAACGAAGAGGACGATTCCATTCCGAGCTCTTCTGGATCCAACGCAGTTGACTTCGACGACATCGTAACGGATATAAAACTGTGGGATATAAAATCCATTAAATGTGCCGCACACACTCTGCAGCTTGCTGTAAAAGATTTTTTTAAAGATCATAATGCAAAGGCAGTGCCTGAAAAAGCTCGAAGTTTGGCGAAAATTCTGAGATGTCCGTCTAATAGGTGAGGAATATATAATTATTATTAATTAAAATATTATATTCAAAATTAAATTTCTCTCCTTTCAGGTATTCATTATCAAGCCAGAGTCTTCCAAATGCAGAAGTTGACACACCAACAAGATGGAGCTCGACTTATGCGATGCTCAAAAAGCTTGGTAGCTTGAAGTCGTTCTGCAAACTGCATTTGGAAAAGCAGAACTTGACAGCAGCAGAGTGGGAGGAAATAAGTACCCTGGTGACCGTGCTCGAGCCTGTTCACGTTGCTACAAAAAAATTGCGAGAAGAGCAGCTATATTTCAGCTATTTTTACAAATTGTGGCTTGAAATGAAGCTTACAGTTAAGGCCATGACGAGTGCTGAAGGCAAAACGCTTGTGCAGTGCTTGGAAAATAGGGAAAATATTTTACTGGACAATGAAGTTGTAATAGCTTCAGTATATTTGGACCCAAGGCTTCGTAGGCTTCTGCTGTCTAATCCAATAAAAATAATGATGGCACGAAATCATTTAAAACGTTTAATTCGACAAGTGTGTAGCGTTACTGAAAAGGTACATATATTCCCATTAAGACACTTAATAATCCAATATAATTATTGATAATTTTCCATTACAGACATGCCAGCAAAAGTCTTCGCAAAGCGTGCCTAGTCAGAGCGCATGCTCCAGCAGCCAGCAGCCCTAAGGCGAAAGCACGTGCTCATTGCTAAGCGCGTCCCTTAATACAATAGAGGTGGACTCCAATGATGAAGCGTCCGATGACGAAGATCTGAAGATTGTCATGAACGAAATCATGGACTACAATCCAAAGCCGCTGGACATAAATGTGGATGTGATGAGGTATTGGGAGGAAAAGAAATATTCATATCCACATTTGTATCAACTGGCCAAGGTCAGTGTCCCCGCTACACAAGTTTCTGTGGAAAGGGCGTTTTCGGCAGTCAAGTTGGTACTAACCGATTTGCGATCCAACTTAACTGCGAAAAATATGCAAAAAATTGTATTGCTCAATATGAATAAATAAAATATTTTCCCTAAAAAGTAATATTAATTTACCATTAAAAAACAAGTAAGAGTGCTCTAGTCGAGAGTGCCCGACTAGGAGATACCCTGATCCAATGTCTTACATTCATTGAAGTTTTTTATCTGCTTTCATACATAGAAACACACACACACATATACAAACAACAGCTGCTTGCTACGCGCGTCATACATTTGCTTTGATTCTTCTTCTAGTGAATTGTGTTTTACCTTTGTATGCTATAGTAGAATATGTGTTCCAAATTTGGTGACTCTACACTCTATTACTTTTAAGCTATACCTTAAAAACACTGTTCTGGAATCTCAATTTATCGATAACTTTTGAAATGATTGAGATATCAAAAAAAAAATGATAAGTTTGTATTAAGCCGGCAGTACAGTAATCTTAACTTAAATATAAAGTCGCTAGTTTTTATAACTTTTAAGTTTTCCCGAAAAACTTTTGGCTGGAATCGAAATTTATCGATAACTTTTGAACGGGACGAGATATCGAAAAAAAATGATAAACTGGTCTTGTCCCGCCACTACGAGAACTTATATTTCAAATATGAAGACTCTAGCTTTTGTAGCCTCTGAAAAACGTGCGTTCATACAGACGGACAGACGGTCAGACGGACAGACGGACGGACAGACGGACAGGGCTAAATCGACTCGGCTATTGATAGTGATCAAGAATATATATACTTTATGGGGTCGGAGATGATTCCTTATGCCTGTTACATACTTTTGCACAAAACCATAATACCCCTTTTTCCCATTTTTAATGAGATCAGGGTATAAAAACAATTTTTTTGAATGGTTAGAATGGGGGAAGGCGGAAGTTTGACGACATTTGTTGGTGTAAGGAGAAAATGTATACAAAATTTGATGCTTCTATCTACTATAGTATTGAAGATATGCGAAAAAGACTTTTATATTGATGTATCAAAAATAAAAGTCTTTGAGTGATTTTTATATTTGTTTTCATCATATAAAAGTCTTTAAACGACTTTTAAACAAAAAAATCTTTTATAACCGTTATTCAAAGACTTAAAAAATAAAAATAAAGAGCAATAGTTATTTTTGAGGAAAAAAATGTACATCAAAAATAATAGTTAGATTTTTATCATAAAAATTAAAAATAACTGTTTAAAATAACTTTTTCCATAAAAATTGAAAAAAAAAATTTTCCGTAATCGCACATAAGGAGTAAAATTAAATCGATTGGTGTCCTTAAAATTCTTCTACCACATATCTTTAGCAATGATTTTTTTACTTCTAAATTTGTTTTATAACAGTTATTTTCGGTCCCTGCCAGGAACAGTTGCTGTGCGAGAAGTCGTTTGTAAAAACAATCACTAGCTTGTCCTCGGGTCGTCTCAGCCTCTCGTTACCTTTCAAATCGAGCCCACGGTGTCTTGGTGCATCGTACGAAACGGCTAAGAGACGCTTTCTGCCTTTGGAAAGAAGAATCTTTAAGCAGCCAGATATTGACTTCATGAAGGAGTATATTTCGTTGGGCCACATGAACTCAATCGATAACACGATCCCCAACGAGCCACTTTATTTCATTCCATTTCAATGCGTGCTCCGACCGCAAAGCACATCCACGAAGTTGAGAGTGGTTTTTGACGCGTCATGCAAGCCGTCGTCACAAATGTCGTTAAATGACATTCTCATGGTTGGGCTCACAAGCCAGCCATGCATCTACTCAATTTTGTTGCGGTTTCGACTTCGCCCATTTGCATTGTCCGCTGACATTGCCAAAATGTATCGGCAAGTCGAAATCAATGATACACAGCGCAAGTTTGAACTAATTATTTGGAGAGAAAAACCCTCAGACCCACTTCAAATATACCAGCTGAACACTGTAACATATGGCACAGCTTCTGCCCCGTTTCTGGCTATTCGGTGCTTACTGTATCTGAGTGAGCTGCTCGCAAATTCACATACATTGGCTTCGAAAGCGATAGTCAATAACTTTTATGTGAATGATGGCGCAGATACTTTAGAAGAATTGCGACAATTGCATAAAGAGCTAATCGCTGTCCTTGAGCCATTCGGCTTTACTTTGACGAAATGGTCATCAAATTGTGAGCGCTTCGAAGCTCAACCAACTGATGATCCAATTTTTATTGGGCATCAAGAGGATACGAAAACGTTAGGACTCATTTGGAGTCCAAATAATGATTATTTCAAGTACTCGACGGTCAACTTATCATTAGACGTATTACCTATAAAACGGGCCATTTTGTCATTCGTCGCTCGATTGTACGATCCGCTTGGATTATTGTGCACCATTGTCACTCTTGCTAAGATCTTAATGCAGGAGCTGTGGCTGCAAAAGATCGCATGGGATGATCAGATACCCAACCATTTGCTTAAAAGATTGCAGGAATTACGTGTTAATGCTTTGTAATGTAGTGATAAATAATATTGATTAAATTCACATTTTATGTATGAAAAATTAGAAGAATAGCTGCAATATAAAAACAAGTAAGAGTGCTCTAGTCGAGAGTGCCCGACTAGGATATACCCTGATCAAAGGTCTTACATTCATTGAAGTTATTTATCTGCATTCATACATAGAAACACACACACATATACAAACAAAAGCTGCTGGCTACGCGCGTCATACATTTGCTTTGCTTCTTCTTCCTTTGGCCCCAAACTATGTTACATTGAATCGTTAATAACTTCTTTGTTTATTGTCCGATCGTAATGAAATTTGTAGGACACATTTGAAGGATACAAATGGGAGACTATGTATAATCCGAAGGTCATACCTTTTAAAATACGTATTTTTTGATTTCTTGGAGATCGGGGAGGGGTATCCAAAAAGTGAAATGTATTTTACTTTTGTATGCTATTGGAGAATACATGTACCTAATTTGGTGACTCTACGTCTTATAACTTCTAGGCTATACCTTAAAAACCCTGTTTTGGAAACTTAATTTATCGATAACTTTTGAAAGGATTGAGATATCGAAAAAAAAATGTTAAATTTTTGTCGAACTAACAGTACAGTAACTTAAACATAAATATAAAAATGCTAGCTTTTATGACTTTCAAGTTATGCTCGAAAAACACTTGACTGGAATCGAAATTTATCGATAACTTTTGAACGGGACGAGATATCGAAAAAAAATTATAAACTTGTATCGTCACGCCGCTACGAGAACTTATATTTCAAATATGAAGTCTCCAGCTTTTGTAGTCTCTGAGAAACACGCGTTCATACAGACGGACAGACGGACAGACGGTCAGACGGTCAGACGGACAGACGGACATGGCTATATCGACTCGGCTATTGTTACTGATCAAGAATATATATACTTTATGGGGTCGGAGATGCTTCCTTATGCCTGTTACATACTTTTGCACAAAACCATTATACCCCTTTTTCCCATTTTCAGGGTATAACAAGTAAGAGTGCTCTAGTCTAGAGTGCCCGACTAGGAGATACCCTGAACCCAGTTTTTACATTCATAATTCTTTATCTGCATTCATACATAGAAACACACACATACATATACAAACACAAGCTGCTGGCTACGCGCGTCATGCAATTGCTTAATTCTTCTTCTTCCTTTGGCCCCAAACTATGGTACATTGAATCGTTAATAACTTCTTTGTTTATTGTCCAATCGTAATGAAATTTGTAGGACACAAAGATGGCATATAAATGTAGGACTATGTAAAATCCGAAAACTACGTATTTTTCAATTTCCCCGAGATTGGGAAGGGGTATCCGAAAAATGAAATAAATTTAACCTCTGAATGCTATAGGAGAATATATGTACCAAATTTGATAACTCTACCTCTTATAACTTTTAAGCTATACCTTAAAAACACTATTGTGGAATCTTAATTTATCGATATTTTTTTAACGGATTGAGATATCCAAAAAAAAATGATGAGTTTGTATTGAGCCGGCAGTACAGTAACTTAAACTTAAATTGAAAGTTTCTAGCTTTTATGACTTTCAAGTAATGTCCGACAAAACAATTGTCTGAAATCTAAATTTATCGATAACTTTTAAACAGGACAAGATATCGAAAAAAAATGATAAACTTGTATTGAACCGACACTACTCAAATATGAAGTCTATAGCTTTTGTAGTGTCTGAGAAACAGGCGTTCATACAGACGGACGGACAGACGGACAGACAGACGGACATGGCTATATCGACTCGGCTATTGATACTGATCAAGAATATATACTTTATGGGGTCGGAGATGCTTCCGTATGCCTGTTACATACTTTTGCACAAAACCATAATACCCCTTTTTCCCATTTTTAATGGGATCAGGGTGTAATCAGCAAGAGTGGACAGCGCCACCTGTGGGAGGGGTTCAAACTATCATACAAAACTTCTCCTGGACTCAGAGAACAAATTACTTTAATGTTCCACTGAGGTTGGATGCATAGTTTTCGATTCTATAAGCTTCACACAAACGGACATTAATATATATATAGATTGTAATACCTGTTAAAAAACTTTAATTTATAAAAAAATGTTCATAAATATTTCGAGGTAATGGTTTTGGGCTCTTATCAGAACACCTTAAAGCTGACTACAAAATATTTACTCTTTATTTAGCTGCATTGCAATGTAAGCTTTTAAAATCGCTCTGTTAAGTCATCGAGCACGTTCTATACGGAAATGAGCGTCCTACACTACAAAGATATTAGGAAAAGCAACCTTAGAAATCAAAACCTTAGCTCAGTTGTGATTCTCTTACACATATGTATATAAATTAGTCCTTGGTCTGTTGAGGCTATTTTAAATTATTTAATTTAATTGTGAAAAATCCAAAACAGTGTCTAAAAGCGCGCCTGCAACATGTAGTTTTGAGTCGCATATGGTGTAGGCTAGGGGTAAAAAAAATCAAAACATACATCTGTATATTACAAGCCTTAGCTTTGCTTTGGTTATTTTCAATTACTTAATTTAATTCTGAAATACAAAATGCAGGGCCAAACAGGTATTGGTTAGGTAGTGTGGCACTCGGGGTAAAACAAATCAAAAGACTCATCTGTATATTACAAGCCTTAGCTCTGCTTTGCAGAGATAAAACAGGTTTTGTCAAGGGTCGAGGACGAGAGAACACCTGCAAGACGTGTTTCATTGTGTGAAACTCTTTAATATTCAAGTCCCACACACCGCTATTGTTTTTTTTGTTTGATCTCTACTTTCAACAAGCAAAGTCACAAGTATCCACCTTCATTCATCCCCTTTTCTAGGGAATCGTAAGTAGCAGGACACTTGTTTCCCACTTACACATCAATAAAATCTGGACCCTTTTCCCATGTCCTTACCTTTCTCTTCGAGATCACACGAGAGCCGACCTTTCACTCACCCTAAAATCTTGACCTTTTCCCCTTCCCCTCGCTAATTGGTCCTTTAACCCCTTAAAAAGGCAGCAATAGAATAATGGCTGACAGATGAGCCCATTAAAAAACCCATAAATTAAGTGTCCCAGCACCGCTTGTTACCTACTACTTTGGTCGCTTTATCGCATACCGTTTGCATCCAAAGTTGTTGCATGCGATAAAAAAATTGTACGCTGCTGTGAGGTGCATAGCAACTTGGTTAAGTAATGCACCTTAAAATGTTTTCGAGCAAGAAAGCCTCTCAGTATATAACAAGGCCTCTCAGCAGATACCAAAGTCGCGCACAGTCCAATCAGAATCACATCCAACTTCAATTCGATAATATGTTCTTATTAGAATTTTCCGATATAAAAGCCTACATGTGGCTCCATACAGCCTCTTTGCTGATCGTTCCCCAAAAAACGTGTGAAACTATATCCGTGCGCCCATAGGAAAATTAGTGTTGCGGTGCAAGAGTGGTACAAGTGCCCCAATAATTAAAAAAAACATCAGACCACGCGCTGTGTGCGTAAATAATTCAACTTTAATTGCGTACGCCCACAACTACGCCCTCCAGACACCGGAGCGCCAGTCTAATCTGAGCCTATCCACAAATCTCAAGCGATCGCGGAGAGCAATACTATTACAGCTAAAATCCGCACGAGAAAATGTATGTGCTGGTACCGATATTGCTCTAATTTTCGCTTTATAACATTATGTTATTTTGCTCAAGGGCGTCTTGTGGACATACGTCCAACCAAAGCGAATACAACCCAGCACCAGCCACCAGTGTTGTCGCTTTTGCCGCAGAGACGCAGTAGATCAACGGCATTGTACCCTGGTGTGGGTACTTTTCCGCTGAATCCAATTGGATTTAAGGTGCCGCTGCTGCACACTCGCTTTCGGAGAGCAGTGACAACAGAGCTTTCAAATAGCTGACGTTCCGGCATAGCCTTATCTCGCCGCTGCACTAGAGCAAAGCTCGCGTCTGATATGTTATCTTATTTTTGTACCCTTGTAGAGGGTATTATAGATTTGGCCAGAAGTTTGCAACGCATAGAAGGAAACATTTCCGACCCCATAAAGTATATATATTCTTGATAAGGACGACAAGACGAGTCGATATACCTCTGTCCGTCTGTCCGTCCGTCCGTCTGTTCGTCTGTCCTTCTGTCTGTCTGTTTCTACGTCTCTCAATTTTGATGCTATCTTAATGAAACTTGGCACAGATGCGGAATCAGCCATCGAACCACTGTAGCATATAGCTGCCAAAGGAATGATCGATCGAAAATTTTTGTTTTTTGAGATATCTCGACCAAACATAAGTTACCAAATATCTATATGCAAGCATTTTCCAGCCATTTTCCGACTTTATTGTTTGAATTTTTATACCCTGATCCCATTAAAAATGGGAAAAGAGGGTATAATAGTTTTGTCTGTCTGTCCGTCTGACCGTCTGTGTGTCTGACCATCTGTCCGCCTGTCCGTCCGTCTGAATGAACGCTCGTTTCTCAGAGACTACAAAAGCCAGAGACTTCATATTTGAAATATAAGTTTTTGTATTTAAAAGTTATCAGGCATAACTTGATAGTCATAAAAGCTATAGAATTAATACAAACTTATCATTTTTTTTTCGATATCTCGACACGTTGAAAAGTTTTCGATAAATTAAGATTCCAGAACAGTGTTTTTTTAGGTATAGCTTAAAAGTTATAAGAGATAGAGGCACCAAATTTGGTATGCATTCTCCTATAGTATACAGAGGTTAAAACTGTTTTACTTTTTGGATTCCTCCCCTGATTTCCCAGAGTTAAAAAATAAGTATTTTTAGAGGTATGACCCTCGGATTTTACTTTAACTCACATTATATGTTATCTTTATGTCCTATTTCATTACAATCAGACAATAAACAAAGAAGTTATTAACGATTCAATGTAACATAGTTTGGGGTCAAAGGAAGAAGAAGAAGCAAAGCAATTGAATCTATGTATGAATGCAGATAAAGAATTATGAATGTAAGGGTATCTTTTAGTCGGACACTCTCGACTAGAGCACTCTTACTTGTTTGTTATGTAGAGCTTTGAAAATAAATTTGAAGATAATCTGACGAAAATGTAATATTCATCCATATACCTTCACCCACCATTTTCATCCAACAAAAGTGAATTTTTCAAAAAATTGGTATACAGTTCTAAATAAATTTTCATAATGATCTTTGAAAGTTATCTGGAACCCGATCGGATGAAAACCCAAAAAGTTGCATACAACAGTTTTCCCGCCATTTACCAACTTTGGGGGTGATTTTTGTAAACTTTAAAATCATGTTTTTAATATTTTGTTATGTAGAGCTTAGAAAATCCTACAGAAGATAATCTGACGAAAATTTAATTTTTATCAATATAACCTTGACCTACCATTTTCCACAGAGGGGGTGAATTTTTCAATAAAATGGTATATAGTTCTATATTAATTTTTATAATGATCTTTGAAAATAAGTTTGAACCCGATTGGATGATGAACTAAAAAGTATAATGCAACTGTTTTCCCGCCATTATCGAACTTTTGGGGTGGATTTTCCAAAATTTTAAAGTAATGTTATTAATTTGGCTTTGAAAATCAACAGGTTTGTTGGTTTTGCTGTATGTTTATTACTGTTTCAGTTTGTCTGGCTTTTGCTGCCGTCTTTGATAAGATGCTACTTTATAAATTTTGTTGTTTTAGACATCAGTTTTGAAAATTATTTTGAAATTTATTCAAACTAAAAAAAAAAAACACTTTCTGGAAGGGTCTGTTAATTGCACGCTCTCCCTGAGAGTGGGGGGAACATCAGCGAACCGCGAACTTCGACCGTCGAAAGCCGAACCTTGCGCGGGCCACGAGCGACAAGAGCGAACGGTGTTGCTGTGTAGCAATGAGCAAAGATCCGCGAGCGGGATATACACCACGGCGAGTGTGGTGAATAAGTTTGGCAGGGGTAAGACGGATAGAGCGCGAGAGCAGAGAGGTATTCAGTAACGGGCGGTGAAGGCGATTAGACGCGTAGACCGTGCTGGGAGTTAGGCTTAAAAATAAGACGCGCGTGAGGTAACCATAGAGCAGAGGGTAAATATGTAAAAACAAGTAAGAGTGCTCTAGTCGAGAGTGCCCGACTAGGATATACCCTGATCCAAGGTCTTACATTCATCGAAGTTATTTATCTGCATTCATACATAGCAACACACACACATATACAAACAAAAGCTGCTGGCTACGCGCGTCATACATTTGCTTTGCTTCTTCTTCTTCCTTTGGCCCCAAACTGTTACATTGAATCGTTAATAACTTCTTTGTTTATTGTCCGATCGTAATGAAATTTGTAGGACACAAAGATGGCAAATAAATGTGAGGCTATGTAAAATCCCAAGGTCATACCTCCTTAAATACGTATTTTTCGATTTCTTGGGGATCGGGAAGAGGTATCCAAAAAGTGAAATGCATTTAACCTCCGTATGCTATTGGAGAGTATATAAACTAAATTTGGTGACTCTATGTCTTATAACTTTTAAGCTATACCTTAAAAACACTGTTTTGGAAACTAAATTTATTGATAATTTTTGAAAGGATTGAGATATTGAAAAAAAATGACGAACTTGTTTAGAGCCGAGAGTACAGTAACTTAAACTAAAATATGAAGTTTCTAGCTTTTATGACATTCAAGTTATGCCCGAAAAACACTTGTCTGAAATCGATATTTATCGATAACTTTTGAACGGGATGAGATATCGATATCTCTAGCTTTTGTAGTCTCCGAGAAACAGGCGTTCATACAGACGGACGGACAGACGGACAGACAGACGGACATGGCCATATCGACTCGGCTATTGATACTGATCAAGAATATATATACTTTATGGGGTCGGAGATGCTTCCTTATGCCTGTTACATACTTTTGCACAAAACTTTTTATTTATTTATTACCCATTGATTCCAACCTCAGAATCCGTAGTTAATACGAGCAGTGATACCCGATCTCGGTCGTGGAGAATACCTCGTAGCTTTGTTAATGCGAGCGGTGATATCCGATCTTGACTGGAGAATACCTCGCAGCGTAGTTCCTGCATGCGGCTATTCGCTGTCTCGACCCGATAGCAAAGTATACACGATTCCTATCCCCTCCATAAAATTTGGTGTGTCGCGGTTATACCCGACGTTGTTATCCGCGTCGCGGTAAGTTACAAATTTCTTGTAAATACTTCTTAACAATTTTTGAAAATAAGTTTGAACATGATTGGGTGAAAACGCAAAAAGTTACAACAGTTTTTCCTCATGTGTTGAGCTTCTGTTTAGAATCGCTTCTTAGTACGCACTTTCAGACTAAGAGGAAACTACTTTGAAAACTTCAGCTCTTTTGTTTTTATTGCTTGGGCCCTGCATTGATACCAATTGCCAATCACTCATTGCCAATCGAAAATCAGACAAGCAGTTATATATATATATAGATAAAGATATGTATTAAATATTTGTTTAAATATTGTGGCATGCACAATGTATATTGTTATTAATGGGAAGTATTTACATATAGCCACTAAAATATTTGGTTACATGGGATATTATAAAAATGCTGTGGAATTTTAAAATAGGTTATTCCTTAAAGAATTTGTTTAACAGTCGCTGTGGAAGAATATGGTTTTTACTTTTAATTTCATAATAAGTAATTAATTTTCCCATTTGACTGCTGCCGCAGGTCATCATTAAAAAAATATATAAAATTAAATTTAACAAACAAAATTAGATTTTTTTATACCCTGAACCCATTGGAACTGGGAAAAAGGGTGTCATGAAGTTGTGCAAAAGTATTTAACAGGCACAAGGAAGCAT
Organism: Drosophila maculinotata; assembly: GCA_035045305.1. Lineage (NCBI taxonomy): Eukaryota > Metazoa > Arthropoda > Insecta > Diptera > Drosophilidae > Drosophila > Drosophila maculinotata. The sequence continues at coordinate 647,478 of JAWNPD010000022.1, forward strand.
CTCCGATCCCATAAATTATATATATTCCTGCCGACTTAGCCATGTCCGTCTGTATGAACTTCGTTTCTCAGACATAACAATGGCTAGAGACTTCATATTTGAAATATAAGTTTTCGTAGTGCCGAGACATGGCCATATTATCATTTTTTTCGATATCTGGTCCCTTTAAAAAGTTATCCATAATTTTGATTCGAGACCAGTGTTTTTTGGGAATAACTTAAAAGTTATAAGAGGTAGGAGCTCCAATTGTATTTTCCTATAGAATACAGAAGTAAAAACTATTTGATTTTTCGGATACCTCCGCCCGATATCCCAGAAATCGCAAAATACGTATACCTTCGGATTTTACATAGTCTCACATTTATACGTGACACACTATCAAATTTTTTGCGCGTTGCGCTTTGTATGCAAGTGAACCAATTTTATGGACAATCTCGCAATGACAGCTTTAAAACATGAGAAATATTTAATGTTAAGTTCATTTATAGTTATATTTAGTTGCTTGGATATGTCATACATTCGGTTATGAATACTTTTGTATTGTTAAGTATTCTTATATAAAGTAATTTTGGACGAAAACGACTGAATGCGCGCCAAATGCCAATGCAAAATACACAGCACAGAACTATAATGTGACATCACATTTTCGGTTTCGCTTCAGGGCGAGTAACGGTAACCATTCTTTGCATAGCCTACTATCTCTCAATCGTTATATAGAACAGTAGAAACTTTTTTTCTTTATTACATATTGATAGTGAAAACTTAAAAATAATTCAATGAGTATTTTAACATTTTCAATAGTTATGAACTAAACTCGTTTTCATAGGCTGGCATAAGTATTTTGACAAGTGAATGTTATTAATGAAACAAATCTTAGCACTTAGCCCAGCTAAATAAATTGATTGTTAGTTAATAAAACGCAAGGACGCATGCCTTTTACGTTTCATAAGAGATCACACGTTTTCGATACAATTCAAGTTCGGGCTTTGAGGTGGCCAGTCCAGCGTAGTAACTTCAACATCTTTCAAAAATGTAGTGATCGTTTTGCTTTTGTGGCGTAGGGCATTAACCTGCTGCAGGATAAATGATTCTCAAATAAGTATGTTGCCGGAAGGAAATACGTTATCATTAAGGGAAGTCAAATATTGTCCTTGGTTCATCGAGTCGATGATGGGAACCAAGTCACCAAACCCAAATTATTTTAAATCCGATCAAATGGGAAATAAAACTATTTTTAAAACAAAACTTTTCCGAAAATTTTCCAAAATTTAAAAAGTCACATTAATAATATTTTGTTATTTAAGGGTATATTTTCAAAATTTTGAAAGTCATGCTTTCTATACTTTTGAACGCGTAGTTTTGATAATGATTTTGGAGCTGATCGGATGGAAAACAAAAAATGTCATACAACAGCTTTCCGTCCATTTCCGACATTGTAGCGGATTTTCGAAAATTTTAAAATCACTCTGTTAACAATGAAGTGAAGCTATGAAAACGAGTTTCAGGCTAATCGGGTGAATATTGAAAATTGACCAACCCAATTTCCACGCAGAGGGCTTTCCACAAAAAGTGAATATAATTTTTATGGAATCTCCTAATAGATCTTAGAAAATGATTTTGAGTCCGATCAAATGGAAAAAAAATGTTTATTTTTCATAACTTTCCGACATTTTTCCGGATTTTGCAATATTTGAAAATCACGTTAATAATATTTTGTTATGTAGAGTTTTTGAAATAAGTTTGAAGCTGATTGGATGAACAACAGAAAAGTTTCGTTCAACAGTTTTTCCTCATTTTCCGAGCTTGGGTATATATAATTTTAGTACGCACTTACATCTTAAGAGGAAGCTACTGCTTTCTAGCTCTTATGGTTTGGACCCTGCATTGATCACCATCGCCAATCGCCAGTCGGTACGCAGTCTTTTATAAAGATAGTCTTCGTCGGCGTGCAGTGCTACGCCCCTTTCCAAAATTTGTTATGTTGAGCATTGAAAAAAAGTTTGCTGCTGATCGATTGAAAACTGCATACATTAGTTAAAAACATCCTAATACGTTTTTCTGTAAAAATTGTACTTGTACACTTTAAAAATTTAAAAGTTGTGCGGCACTAAGACTTGGAGACTAAAATTTGGATACAAATTACATACACATAACCATTTATTCACTTAGATAAACTGTAATGAACAGCAAGAAGATCAGCGTGTCGGGACCCATTAATTCCTAACTCTTTCGATGTGGGGAGGGTTCTTGCTGACACCACGGTTCATCATTACAAACGGTTTTATAATAGAGTCCCTCCAGAAGCTAAACACCTTCTCATAAGCCAACGCTCAAAGCATAAACAAAAGCTACGCATCTACTCAAGTAGCGGATGATAACGGCTAACATAGCTACCAATGAAAATTGCAGGTGGCTTAGAATTTCAAATGGGTCTAATACCTTGATGGACCCACACAACTCCGCTACCCACCCAACCATGGTCTTTAAACTGTAGCTATTTTTTAAAGACCCCAAAAGCAGTTGTTACTTAATTATTCAAACGCCAATGTAAAAGGAAATATATAAGAAAATTACACAAACATGAGCAGGACTAAATAAAAGGTTCGAAGGTGAAATATTATAAGGATAAGAAATTTTAGTATGGGGGACAGAGAAAAAAAGTTAGCAAGTAGGTCAGAAGCCGCAGAGTCGTTGCTAGCTTTTTCTATCCCAAGAAAAAGGAGGAAGGCAAATTTGAAGAATTGCGCTTTGAATAAACAAAGTTGTAAAATTGCTTAGGATCCTGAGTAAACTGTCGTTTGCAACGAGTTCTCGTAGTAGTGGGAGTTAAGAAGGACAAAGTTGGACTTGGCTACAGAATATTTGGAAAAATCAACACTGGAACCAAACTTCTTAAACTTTTTAAGTCACTTAGATATAATGTTTTTTAAGTAAGAGGGTCGTGGTGTAAGCCAAGGTGGTTTGCAGACGAACGGATATATTTTGGAATGCAGATATAAGAGAGAGTTCTCAGTTTGAGTGTGATTCACGTGTTTTTTTGTATTTTTTATTTTGTTTCCTAATATCAAAGCTGTTTATCCATCTTAAATAATTCAATTTCTACGCTAAATTGATAACGCTTTGGTTTCTGTGCAAAGTATATCAGCTGTGCATCGAATAATAGCAATTATTCTATTTAATAACACGGCATCAGAGCTGCGTTTTGTTGTTTGTGTTATTTACTTTACTCTCCTTGCTCCCACGCTTCCGTCTGCATACAATAGTTTGTGCGTGTGTTCGCTGTGCATTATCTCTTTGTGCATCGCTCTCACTAAACTTATTGTTGTTGTTCTTTGGTCCTCACACTGTTTGTGCATTACTCTAGCTTTTGAGTGAGAGCTGTGCGCTCTTGTAACTTTTTGGTCTATTTCTAAATTTGTGCAATTTGTTTGACCCCCGTAGTCAATATGTCGTGCTGCAAAAATAATTGCACTTTTAAGCAGGCTGATGATTCTGTTCAGCCGCAATTTGTACACGTCGACATTGCGAACGCGAGACGGCATACCGAAAATGGTAGTATGCCTCTCTATCTATTGAGGGTCACAGCGGGCGGAATCCTCTAGTCCCTTAGCTCTCTCGGGTGGGGTGGGTTTTTGCCGTGCCTCAACAGTGTCTACATAAATGAATTTATAGGATCCCTGCGGCCTCTAAATTGGGAGCTATACTCCACGAACATCATTATTCAACAAAAAAAATTTGACTAGGTCCTAACGGACACGCAATAATTGGGAAGGCTTTTATCAGGCTACATGTCTTAGAAAGGGGCGAGGTCTACGATGGCAGTCGACGCTCGCGTTCTCTACCCTAACCCAACCATGATCTTCGATGCGACAATTTCTTGAAGATCCCTAAGAGAATTTATCCTAACTAATTATATTACCATGTCTTCCAGGAACATAAACACTTTAGCAATTCATAGCAATTTGTAAAATTTATTATATGTTGATAATCAAATAAACTTTATAATTTTATAAACATTATTGATAAGGTCGTAAATTTCGGTACTACCAGGTTTAATATCCCTTTTAATAATAAACAATGCATATATCAATCTAAGCTTAATTTAATATACCGGAGCACTATGAATGTGGCTGCCAGAAATTTAGAGAATTTCATTTAATTGTTTATCTTCAATTATTCACGGTGCTTCCTGAAGGGAACTAATTTAATTATTTAAAGATCGGAGTATAAATCTACAATCGGCCATTACTATTATTAACAAAATATAAACCCACGCCGATAACGGTGGGCGCAAACATCTTGCGGACCCTGTAACCATTTCAGACATACACCATCTGCGCACGATCAGCTGCTCGCACTGCACCGTTTTATAAATGAATGTTTGTTGTTGCGTTAGGTTACGTTGAGTTACTTAGATATATTGCATATAATTTAATTGCATGATAGTTTTACTCTTCGTGGGTTTAAAAGGAAATCTATAAGCGGTCACCGAATTGACAAGGCAAGCTTTGATTTGTTTCTACCAACAAATGCAGCTATATCTCTATATAGCCGTAGGTATGGAGATACCTAATTATGCGCCTCTGCCAATTTGGCTCTGCTTGCAGCGAAACAATAAAAGAAACATATAAAACATATGTTATCACTTACGTGTTAATATCCAGCGTTGGAAAGCTTTCCATCGTTGTTGTTGTTATTGATGTATGTAGATATGTTAATATGGTGAGGTGTATGGATATGTGTCCAATATGGGATGAGATTTAGATATGTTATATAATTATATGTTGTCTTTGGTCGCTTCGCTGGCTAAGCTAGTTTAGATATCATATTTACTAAATATAACGTCACTTGGGCCTTCGTAAAGACCATTTTATAGAGCTTGGTTAACCCAAAACAACAACATTCAATCACTTTACGGGCTCATGCTAAAGCCGAACAGCTTTGCATTAATTTTCGGCTCCGTTTAATTATTCTTTCGTTAATTACACTTTCCGGACTTTGTACGATTAGTAAATGCCGTGGATTAACACAAACACCAAAAAAATAAAAACAACAGGCGCGAGCTTTGCTTTAGTGCATGGCGAGATAAGGCTATGCCTGGCGTCAGCTGTTTGAAAGCTCTGGTGTCACTGCTCTCTGCAAACACATGTGCAGCAGCGGCGTAGTTTAAAGGAGCTGTTCCAATTGGCACACTCAATCCACTTAGACTGAGCAAAAGAAGTACCCACACCAGGGTAGTCTGGCGTTGATCTGCTGCGTCTCTGTGGCCAAAGCGACAACGCTGGTGGCTGGTGCGGGGTTTTATTTGTTTTGGGTTGGACTTATGTCCACCAGACGCACTAGGCAAAAATTAACAAAATTTAGAAAGCGAAATTTAGCACAATATCGGTGGCGGCAAATACCTTTTCTTGTGCGGATTTTAGCTGGAATAGTACGGTTCTCCGCGACCGGCTGGAAGTTGTGGATGCGCTCAGATTAGACTGGCGCTCCGGCGTCTTGAGGGCGTGGTTGTGGGCGTATGCAAATCTGCTTGATTTTTGCTTTATTGTTATACGCGCACAACGCGTAGCTGGATGCGTTTTAATTATTAGGGCACCTGTGCCAGTCTGGCACCGCAACACTACCTTTCCTAGGGGCGCTATAGTATACCACGTTAAGGTATTGAGGAGCTATTCAACGTGGAAGAGGCACACTTCTGGGGACCGATCAGCAAAGAGGCTGGATGGGGCCACATGTAGGCTTTTATAGCGAAAAATTCCAATAAGAACATCGAATTGAAGTTGGATGCGATTCTGATTGGAATATGAGAGACGTTGCTTTTTGCTGAGAAGCTTTGTTGCTCTGCAACATTTTACGGTGCATTACTAAAGCTAGTTGCTATGCACCTCACAGCAGAGTAAAATTTTTTGTTATTTTATCGCATGCAACAACTTTTGAGGCGAACGGTATGCGATAAAAATGACTAACATTGTCTAATTAAAATAATCAACGGCGACCATTACACCACCCGATAATATCACACCGTTAGACGGAATATTAGCGGGAATTAGCTTCGAAGATCTTTGGCGTGGTAGGTTCCAACTTCTTTTCCTTGCAAGTTCTCCAGCTGATAGTAACAATTGCCCAGTTTTTTCCGAATCCGACATTTAACAAACTGAGGTCCAAGTTTAGCGTTAAAGTTCTGTGTAAACTTACTTAGTGAAAAATTACGGCGGAACACTTCTTGACCCTCTTGGAAAGAAACGGGCTTTGACCGTAAGTTATATTGCTCGACATTTCGATCGTACGCTTTTCGAATATTAGCTTGGATATCCTTTCGCAGTAATGACAAGTTATCCGCTCTTGAAATAGGAGTAATCGGCTCTTCCAGCAAGGATAGCTCTTTTAGTAATTTGTAATCCGAACCATGGGTAATCATATCTAAGCCAAACAAGGCTCGATATGGGGAACATCCTATTGATTGATGTAGCGCAGATCGCAACGAACAGGAAATGCTCGTAAGATGCAGGTCCCACTCAGTCTGATCTTGTTTCAGATACGAGCGAACTGCGGCTAGCAAAGATCGGTTAACGCGCTCAGCAGCGTTACTTTGAGGAGAATAAAGAGCAGTATACACATGATTTATGCCCAATTCAGTGAGGAAGGCATTCAAATCGTTGGCTTTAAATTGAGAGCCGTTATCACTTACAATAGTTTCGGGGACACCGAAACAGTGAAAAATAGATTTTAATAAAAATTCTTGCACGGCACTCGCAGTGAACTTCTTCAGCGGCTGTAGCCAGTGGTATTTACTGAAGTGATCGAGCACTATAAGTAATCCAACATGACCATTCTTACTACGAGGATATGGGCCAAGTAGGTCAATATAAAGTCTCTGAAAAGGTCGACATGTGGGAAGGTGGGAACCCATTGGCGGACGCATGCAATAGTTGGGAGCCTTCGTTTCCTTGCAAGTATCACAATGACGTATGTACTCGCGCACATCTTTTGCCAATCCGGGCCAGAAAAGATGGCGGCGTATCTTCTCAATGGTTTTCTGCATGCCGGCATGAGAAGACGTAAGACTATCATGGGCTTGCTTAAGGACATCACCTCGTAGCTGCTCGGGAACCCATAATTTCCAAGAGCGCTTGTCTTGTGTATCATCACCCACTGCATGTTCGGTACGGATATACACAAATTTGTCAACAATTTTTATGTCAGGAAATTTTGACGTGATTTTATCAAACTTATCTTTAAGGGACTGGTAACTATCGGCGAGGAAGGCATCAGAATCCAAGTTGATCATAGGGTTCATGTCCAATTCTAAGACTTCTTGTTCACATAACCGTGATAGCGCATCAGGCACAATATGTTCTTTTCCCTTGCGATGCGAGATCGAGAATTTAAACTGCTGTAACCGGAATATCCAGCGAGCAAGTCGGCCAGAGACGTTTTGCTGCCTCATAAGCCAAAGCAAACTTGAATGGTCAGTAACTACCTCAAACTCTTGGAGTTCAAGATAGCATCTAAACTTTTCAATCGCTAAAATTACGGCCAAGCACTCACGTTCGGTAACGCTATAGTTGCGTTGGGCTCGATTTAACTTTTTGGACATGAAGGCTATTGGTTTTTCGTCATTTTCGTCTGATAGCTGCACAAGCACGGCGCCGATGCCAAAATCGCTGGCGTCGCAGTGGAGGAAAAACTTTTTCTCAAAATTCGGATTCGTTAATACCGGGGCGGATGTTAAAATCTGTTTTAAATGGTCCATGGCATCCTGAGCTTCGGAAGTCCATCCGAACTTCTTCTTCGTAGATAACGCGTCGGTTATAGGACTGGTGAGCTCTGAGAAGTTGTGAATAAACCGACGGTACCATCCACATACTCCGAGAAATCCTCGCACCTGCTTAAGATTCTTGGGCGGTGGCCAATTTAAGACGCATGACACTTTTTCGGGGTCTGTATGCATACCTTGGCTACTGATAACATAGCCTAAATAATTAATACTCGTCACACAAAACTGACTTTTGGCAAGGTTAAGCGTCAGGTTGGCTTTGCGAAATTGCTCTGCGATTCTAACTAAAGCTGCGATATGAGAGGAAAAGTCTTCCGAAACAATGCACAAGTCATCTAAATAACCAAACACACAGTGGCGGAGATCTGGTGGAATAACATCGTCCATCAGGCGACACATCGTAGACGGGGCGTTGCACAGGCCAAACGGCATGACTTTAAACTGGTAAAGCGGTCGGCCAGGGACGGTAAACGCTGTTAAAGGCTTAGATTCTGCACTAAGCTCGATTTGCCAGTATGCATCCTTCAAATCAAGCTTAGATATAATATTTGCTTTTGGCAAGCGAGAAAATATGCCATCTATACTTGGTAACGGGTAGGCGTCCTTTGCGGTAGCATTATTCAACTTGCGGGCATCTAGACACAATCGCACTTTGTTTGGTTTCAGCACAAGGCGCATGGGAGAGCTCCAGGCACTGACAGAAGGCTCGATGACGTCCAGTTGTAACATGCGGTCTATTTCAGCGTACAACAGCTTCTCTACTGCCGGGCTCACCGGGTAAAAACGTTGCTTAACGGGCTGCGTGTCTCCCACATCAATATGATGTTGAATCAAAGTCGTTCGGCCTAAACATTCAGTAGCACTGGGAAACAACAGTTTTACAACGTCAAGCTGCTGTTTCTGTGTCGAAGTAAGAGAATATGCAAACGGATTTGGACCTGGGTCTTGGTCCAGTGAACTAATAATACTTGGAGCTAGACCAAAAGTTCTCCAAAAGTCGTGTCCCAGTATGAGTTTCTGCTTGATCGAAGGGATCACATACAGCTTCAAAGGCAAAGTGATCGATTTAAACGTCATCTCGATGTCTAACACTCCAATGATATGTTGAATTCCCCCATCCGCAGTTTTTGCATGCGACTTTAAGGGCGTAAATTCACGAAACTTCGTGAAGTCATTCAAAGCAAGTGACGAGCCAATGCAGCTAATGTTTGCTCCAGTGTCAAGCAACCCCAGCTCTTTATAATCTAGGAACGAGACTTTCACATAGCTGCGCTGGTCTTCGAGGTTACTAAAAATTGTTGAAACCATTAACTTTTTGTTTCGCTTAGCGTTTTCATAAAACTTTTTTAATCTTAAGGTACGCTTTCTAAATTGAGATTCTTTATTGTTAAATATACGATCCCTTACTTTTAAATAATTTTGTAGCCGTTCACCATATGAACGATAGCGAAGAGGAACGCCATTATATGGATCAGAGTGTGGCTCGCTTTCCAAAAGCTGGGATTGATACGTACTTTCGGGTTGCGTACTCTGTTCAGCGACAGCAATTGGTGGCACTATGCTTGCGGAGGCATCCGGTTGTTGTTGGGTGCCCCCGATCGACGGTTTTCCGATTGTCTTCGGAGACAAGTTCGGCATTGTGGCTTGTATATATTCAGCGCGCCACATCCATAACAAAAAATGCGACGTTCCGCCAAGCAATTCTCAAAAATATGACCTTGCTCATCGCAATTCCAACACTTGAGTTTTGCATGCGCCATCCTAATAGCTGCAATCTCCATTTCGTCCTCAACTGAATCTTCGTCTAAGTCTGCCCCTGTTTCTTCGAGGGCAAACACTTGACGTCGTGGAACAACTGTCTTTGGCTTAGGAACATTTTCAGCTCGACAGCTGAGCTCAAAAGACAGGTTTTCACTCATTTGCACTAAGCGACGTAGATGTCCAACGGAATGCACAGGCTGATACAACAACTTTTCTCTGGTTTCCGGAAAAAGATTGGTTTTTAAAATCTCTATTAACTCTTCTTCCTCAATTTGTAGAGCTGACTTATCTATCAAAGAAGCAACGGCCTCATAAAAAGATGAAAAGGATTCTCCGTGCTTTTGCTTTCGGGATCTTATTAGCTCCTTGCTCATAAACACTGACCGATAGTCCTTATATTGCTGTCGAAGGGAACCACAAACATCAGACCACACTATGCGATCTACTTGCTTATGGTATCGCCAGTACCAATCTCGTGCTTTGCCAGCAAACAATATGTGCATGTGCTTACATAGAGCGATGAAATCACTATCCAACGTTTCATCGGTGAGTGACTTTACCCGATAAATGAACTCTTCGACTCCCAAACCCTCAGCGGATCCATCGAAGTGCAAATTCCACTTCTGTATGATCTCTGCTGTTTTCCTATTGTACATGGAAGAGCTCGACGGTGAAGGCGTTTGACGTATCTGAACCGGTGGAACTTGCGTTTCCCTAGGGAATGAGCGAGCATCACCATTCAACGAGGAAGCTAACCTGGTTACCGATTGTTCTATAATCTCTTGAATATAAACATAATCAACCTCATTACCGCGGCGAGCATTACCGGGACGAGCTGGACGGCCTCTTCTTCGATCAACAACTGATCTTGCCGGAGGAGCTTCCGCTTGATTGGTGCTATGACTAGCATCAAGAGCTGATGAGAGCTGATCAAGAGAGCTAGGCTCCTGAACAGTCTTAGAAGTTGATGGATGAGCTTGACTCAAAGCTTTAGCAAGATTGCGAGTTGTAACTCTACCCGTACTAGGAGCTGCAGGGGGTGCATCTTGCTTTGCTCGTGGCGAGCAATTTCCCACTACTACTTTTGTATTTTGCAGGGTTATTGTTTCGTTACATACGTAACAAAAGGTGTGCTTTTCTAGCCAACCTTCTAAACAGCGTTTATGAAAAACGTGCTTACAAGGTAATAAATAGCAGGGGTGCGTATTATCCATAACTTGGCTACATATAGCGCACTGGCTGTCAGTTTCCAACCCTAACGGTTGTATTACTTGAGGACTGTGACCGATAGGCATTTCTAAGATAAGTGATCCTGGTTTAGACATTTTATGGTAATATAACAAGAAGGACAAAACACTTCTAAGACATCCTAAGCCTGATGCAAGCTAATATATTATTTGGGCTATTATAACTACAAATTAAGGTTGCCAGTAACTGATTCCAGTCAAAACATATTAGTAATTCGGCAAGTATACGCAAAAGCAGCATAATCACAAGTTCCAGTCAATAACTAGCATAATGATTTCCTAGAACCAGATTAAAAGCAATCAAAATCAGATTTAAATCTTTAATTTTTCCACTTTTCCTAAGCTAGGTATAACTCATCTATCTCAGTGACAATCAGTATTGGTATCTGATCTTAGCCAGATACGCAATATTCTGAAATTGTATAAAACAGAAGTTTCAAACTCAAGCTTACTGAAGTAAAAATTTTCAAAAATCTAAGAAAACAAACGAGCAAAAGTGTAAGAGTTTTATACGTGTAATAGCAGATTTACAGCGCTAACACTATTCCTTTCATTAATAAAAGTTTCTCGGCAAGGTATTCAAACTGAACACCAGGCATCGTAGACTTACATTAACGAACTATCTTCAAGTGTATTCCCACATGCGGAAGCTAGATTAACCAAATCTATGCATCGTCAGCACAGGAGTTACACAAGAAAAGACTTTAGTAAATATCTCTATATAACTTTGGATGTGTGACAACTAATGCCTCCTGCATTAGCTTGCCCCACGTTTTGGGCGCCAAAACTTATGTACACGTCGACATTGCGAACGCGAGACGGCATACCGAAAATGGTAGTATGCCTCTCTATCTATTGAGGGTCACAGCGGGCGGAATCCTCTAGTCCCTTAGCTCTCTCGGGTGGGGTGGGTTTTTGCCGTGCCTCAACAGTGTCTACATAAATGAATTTATAGGATCCCTGCGGCCTCTAAATTGGGAGCTATACTCCACGAACATCATTATTCAACAAAAAAACAATTTGACTAGGTCCTAACGGACACGCAATAATTGGGAAGGCTTTTATCAGGCTACATGTCTTAGAAAGGGGCGAGGTCTACGATGGCAGTCGACGCTCGCGTTCTCTACCCTAACCCAACCATGATCTTCGATGCGACAATTTCTTGAAGATCCCTAAGAGAATTTATCCTAACTAATTATATTACCATGTCTTCCAGGAACATAAACACTTTAGCAATTCATAGCAATTTGTAAAATTTATTATATGTTGATAATCAAATAAACTTTATAATTTTATAAACATTATTGATAAGGTCGTAAATTTCGGTACTACCAGGTTTAATATCCCTTTTAATAATAAACAATGCATATATCAATCTAAGCTTAATTTAATATACCGGAGCACTATGAATGTGGCTGCCAGAAATTTAGAGAATTTCATTTAATTGTTTATCTTCAATTATTCACGGTGCTTCCTGAAGGGAACTAATTTAATTATTTAAAGATCGGAGTATAAATCTACAATCGGCCATTACTATTATTAACAAAATATAAACCCACGCCGATAACGGTGGGCGCAAACATCTTGCGGACCCTGTAACCATTTCAGACATACACCATCTGCGCACGATCAGCTGCTCGCACTGCACCGTTTTATAAATGAATGTTTGTTGTTGCGTTAGGTTACGTTGAGTTACTTAGATATATTGCATATAATTTAATTGCATGATAGTTTTACTCTTCGTGGGTTTAAAAGGAAATCTATAAGCGGTCACCGAATTGACAAGGCAAGCTTTGATTTGTTTCTACCAACAAATGCAGCTATATCTCTATATAGCCGTAGGTATGGAGATACCTAATTATGCGCCTCTGCCAATTTGGCTCTGCTTGCAGCGAAACAATAAAAGAAACATATAAAACATATGTTATCACTTACGTGTTAATATCCAGCGTTGGAAAGCTTTCCATCGTTGTTGTTGTTATTGATGTATGTAGATATGTTAATATGGTGAGGTGTATGGATATGTGTCCAATATGGGATGAGATTTAGATATGTTATATAATTATATGTTGTCTTTGGTCGCTTCGCTGGCTAAGCTAGTTTAGATATCATATTTACTAAATATAACGTCACTTGGGCCTTCGTAAAGACCATTTTATAGAGCTTGGTTAACCCAAAACAACAACATTCAATCACTTTACGGGCTCATGCTAAAGCCGAACAGCTTTGCATTAATTTTCGGCTCCGTTTAATTATTCTTTCGTTAATTACACTTTCCGGACTTTGTACGATTAGTAAATGCCGTGGATTAACACAAACACCAAAAAAATAAAAACAACAGGCGCGAGCTTTGCTTTAGTGCATGGCGAGATAAGGCTATGCCTGGCGTCAGCTGTTTGAAAGCTCTGGTGTCACTGCTCTCTGCAAACACATGTGCAGCAGCGGCGTAGTTTAAAGGAGCTGTTCCAATTGGCACACTCAATCCACTTAGACTGAGCAAAAGAAGTACCCACACCAGGGTAGTCTGGCGTTGATCTGCTGCGTCTCTGTGGCCAAAGCGACAACGCTGGTGGCTGGTGCGGGGTTTTATTTGTTTTGGGTTGGACTTATGTCCACCAGACGCACTAGGCAAAAATTAACAAAATTTAGAAAGCGAAATTTAGCACAATATCGGTGGCGGCAAATACCTTTTCTTGTGCGGATTTTAGCTGGAATAGTATGGTTCTCCGCGACCGGCTGGAAGTTGTGGATGCGCTCAGATTAGACTGGCGCTCCGGCGTCTTGAGGGCGTGGTTGTGGGCGTATGCAAATCTGCTTGATTTTTGCTTTATTGTTATACGCGCACAACGCGTAGCTGGATGCGTTTTAATTATTAGGGCACCTGTGCCAGTCTGGCACCGCAACACTACCTTTCCTAGGGGCGCTATAGTATACCACGTTAAGGTATTGAGGAGCTATTCAACGTGGAAGAGGCACACTTCTGGGGACCGATCAGCAAAGAGGCTGGATGGGGCCACATGTAGGCTTTAATAGCGAAAAATTCCAATAAGAACATCGAATTGAAGTTGGATGCGATTCTGATTGGAATATGAGAGACGTTGCTTTTTGCTGAGAAGCTTTGTTGCTCTGCAACATTTTACGGTGCATTACTAAAGCTAGTTGCTATGCACCTCACAGCAGAGTAAAATTTTTTGTTATTTTATCGCATGCAACAACTTTTGAGGCGAACGGTATGCGATAAAAATGACTAACATTGTCTAATTAAAATAATCAACGGCGACCATTACAAATTTATATATTGTTGGTTGTGCGAGAACATTATGCATGCCAAATGTGCTGGGCTTAGTGGTCGCGAATGTGATAAAGTCACCGCTATTGCTAAAAAAAGCAACGGCGGCTTAAAATGGTCGTGCCCAGTTTGCATCGACATGCAAATAGACTTTTCGCGAATGTATCATTCCGTTAGAAGTCAATTTTTAAAATTGAAAAAGATGGCAAAGCTTCTCGCTAGTGATTTTGCCTCAGGCAAGGAATTGATAAGCCAATATAAATTTGAGACCCCACCTACACGCCAGTTAGAATCTGTTTTTTTTAGTGTGCCTTCACCTGTGCCCCCTTCTATCGTTCAGACATCTCCAATACTTCTGGCAACTACACAAACTCTGGACGTTTCGACCATTCTGTCTCTGTCACCGTCGCCGTCTCTATAATTTACTCCCTTGCCCTCTCCAGGGGATGCGATCATACCCCCAACTATCGAGCCCGCTCCCATGACAACCACTGCGTCACGAGTGGTTTCACGTCGTAAGCGCAGAACTTCTCAAAGCCCTTTTTCTAATGAGGGAACTAATCATATTGCAATTTCAGCTCCACCCCAGCCAATCCTTAATGTAGTTGCCCCCAGAAAGCAAGTGTTTGTTTCCAGGCTTTCAGCTGACACTACATGCGAGTCCTTAGCGGCTTATATTTCTAGCAAATCTTCAGCTAGTGTTTCAATCATAAAATTTAAATTTTCTACTCCTCGGGAAATCGCTTCCTTCAAAGTAAGTGTCCCTCATGACGTGTTCCCTATCATTTGTGATCCAAAATTTTGGCCACCTCAAATGATTGTTCATGAATTTAAACCTAAAATTCGAAACAATCCTTTGCCTGTTTCACTTCCAGCTGGCAGCTCTTCATCCAGCAATGTTTCAAAAAACTAGATCCCCATTTAACTACCATTCAATACCAGAATGTTAGAGGCCTTATGTCTAAACTTAAAAATTTATTCATGAACAGTATTTCTTTTGATTCTGACATTATCGCTTTCCCAGAAACTTGGTTAAACTCCACAGTGTCTGACTGCGAAATTTTGGCCAACTCGATGTGGTGGCGTACTAATTGCCATCAAAACCACACTCCAGTCGGATATTTTTAATTTCTCTGCGCCAGCTAGTGTTGAAATTGTTGCTGTTAAGGTTATTTTGCCAACAAGGGCCTTATATATTTCATGCTCCTATATTCCCCCTTCTTCCGATATTCAAGTCTATATGCAACATATATCTTATATTAGGGAAATTTCAACCCATGTGCGTGATAATGACTTATTTGTGGTGTTAGGTGATTTCAATCTGCCAAGCATTACATGGTCACTTTTCAATAGTACAAACCACCTTATACCCTCAGCTCAACATGATTTTTTTGATTGCATGTTCGATCTTTCGTTTTTTCAAATCAATTCAATTCTAAATCACTTGAATAGAAGGCTTGATCTGTTTTTTATCAACGATAGCTCTACAGCTGCTATATCTAGATCAGTACCTTTAACAATGCCGGAAGATTCGTACCATCTTACTATCCAAATTTCACTTTCATTTTTTAGAACATGTTCTTTGCCTTCAGCATCCCCTACTAAAAAACGATATTGCTTCCGCAAAGGGAATTATAGTCTTCTAAACCAGCATATTTATGCAACAGATTGGTCTTTTTTAAACAATTCGGTTGACATAGATGTTGCTGCTAACATATTCTATGAAACCCTTTATGCATTGTTTCATATCTGCATTCCGAAATATATCCCTTCATGTGCCTCAAGCAAACCTCCATGGTTTACACCACGACTCTCTTACTTAAAAAACATTAAATCTGTGTTTTAAAAAGTTTAAGAAGTCTGGTTCTAGTGTTGACTTGTCCAAATATTCTGTAGCCAAGTCCAACTTTGTCCTTTTAAACTCCGAGTGCTACGAGAACTACCTTACTCGTTGCAAACGACAGTTTACTCAAGATCCTAAGCAATTTTACAAGTTTGTTAATTCAATGCGCAAATCTTCAAATTTGCCTTCTTCCTTTTTTATTGGGATAGAAAAAGCTAGCAACGACTCTACTGCTTCTGATCTATTTGCCAACTTCTTCCAATCAACATATTCTTCTGTCCCCCACACTAACACTTATCCGTATAACATTTCACCTTCAAACCTATTATTTAATCCTGGTATCACAGATGCCTCACTTCTTTCTGCATCTAATTCACTAAAACCATCTTTCTCTCCTGGGCCAGACAACATACCTGGTTGTGTGCTCAAGGAGTGTTGTAATTTCCTACTTCAACCATTGCTAAAGTTTTTTAACCGATCCCTTGACTCTGCAGTCTTTCCATCTATTTGGAAGGAATCGTTTATCATTCCTCTCCACAAAAAAGGTGGGAAGTCTGATATTTCTAATTACAGAGGCATTGCAAAGCTATCAGCCATCCCTAAATTATTTGAAAAACTTCTAACTTCGTCTTTGCAACATCTCTGTAAGTCGATTTACTCCCCTGCCCAACATGGTTTTGTTAAGAGTCGGTCCACTACGACCAATTTACATGAACTTACCTCCCTTGTAAATGATGCATTTCTTATGAAAATGCAAGCTGATGTCATTTGCATTTAGTAAAGCATTTGACTCTGTCAACCACGAACTTCTGCTGTATAAGCTTGATTGCTTAGGATTCCCTCCATATTTTCTGGCTTGGACTTCCTCCTATTTAAATGGTCGGACTCAACGGGTATTGCTTAGGTCAACTTCTTCGAAAACGGTACACGTCACTTCTGGGGTACCTCAGGGAAGTCATCTTGGACCTTTACTCTTTACTCTTTTTATTAATGACCTGCCCTCTATTTTGTCACATTCTCGCATTCTTATGTACGCAGATGATGTGAAACTTATTTTGTCGTATACCGATCCCCTGTGTCATACTCATCTACAAGATGATTTGAACGCTATGCAGCTTTGGTGTTCGGCAAACCAACTGCATCTTAATTGTTCAAAATGTATGTTTATGACTTTCAGTCGTTCTAGACCCCATTTAGCCTCTTATACGATTGACAATATTTCTTTGCAACGTATTTTTACAGTTAAAGATCTTAGAGTTATTTTTGACAAAAAGTTGAGCTTTAATCTGCATATTTCTTCTATCGTTAATGCAGCCAGAGGCGTACTGGGCTTCATTAAACGCTGGTCGAAAGAATTTAACGATCCTTTTACCACCAAACTTCTCTACGTTTCCTTGGTCCGTCCTATCCTTGAATACTGCTCATGCATTTGGTGCCCCCAGTATAAAAACTCTCAAGATCGTATTGAGTCTGTTCAGAAGCAATTTCTTCTCTTCGCCTTACGTGGACTAAACTGGGATCCCAATTTCCGTTTGCCATCGTACTCCAGCCGCCTTTTACTTATTAATCTTCCGTCGTTAATTAACCGTAGAACAGCCCTAGGCGTTGTCTTCCTGCATAAGTTAATTAACGGTGATATTGACTCCTCTTCTCTTTTAGGTCGCCTTAACTTTTCTGTTCCTAGTAGACCAACTAGAAACTTTGTCCCTTTCGTATTATCATCATGCACGACTGATTATGCTTTGGACAATCCAATTCGTGTGCTTTGCAAATCGTATAATTTATTATTCCACGTATTCTCGGCGGAACTCTCTCTCCCTGTAGTTAAATCATCTGTTCTCATCTATCTCCGCGGGATCTCTGACCGTGCATAGATGAAAACACCTTTCCCCTAACACTTCATATCTAACACTAATTAATACCTAACACTAACTTAATTTTGGTCTGATTGGGTTTTTGCTTTTAAACACCCCCAGATTTTAATTTTAATTGTCAATTAACTTTTAATATTTATTATATAATTTTAAATTAAAATTTTTTATTTTAAACAATTTATTTGAAATATCATGTAATTTTAAATTTAAATTTTCTGTGTCTGACTGTTTCTAGTCGACATTAAATAAATAAATAAATAAAAATAAAATAAAATAAAAGAATGCATGAAGGGTTTTATAGAATTTGTTAGCAGCAACATTTATGTCAACCGAATTGTTTAAAAAAGACCAATCTGTTGCATAAATATGCTGGTTCAGCTGACTATAATTCCCTTTACAGAAGCAATAACGTTTTTTTGAAGGGGGTGCTAAAGGCAAAATATTTGTTCTAAAAACTGAAAATAATATTTCGATTGTGGGATGGTACGAATCTTGCGGCATTGTTAAAGGCGCTGATCTAGAGATAGCATCCATAGAGCTGTCGTTGATAAAAACCAGATCAACAGTCTCTGACTAACAGTCGAAGTGATAAGACACACATTTCTGATCAACGCATCGTTTCTTCTGAAAATAAAGTCACTACATTCTTCCTACCCTTATCTTCGTGCTAAACAAACGTTAAAATAAAACAGAGGAAAGCAAACTAAAAACAAACTTCGCAACTTAGACCTTCCAAGCCCCTATAATGGGGCAACCACCTGATCCACCGGACCGGTATCAAACTTATACCAATAAACTCATCCACATCCCAGGACCCAAATATCTCATTGTGCAACGTACCAACAACGATGAAACCTTAGCTAATGTTTCACCTTTTCTAATAAAAAAAGTGATAGACCACACTTGTAACGGCGTAGTGGAGCAATGCAAAAAAATGCGCAACGGCGCATTGCTGATAAAAACGAAAGACCAGAAGCAAGAAAATACTGAAAAAAAGGAAGATAAACTTATTGAAACAGGCCTGATAATCCTCACTTTTACGACACATTTACTACCCGAACACATTTATATCGGCTATGAACGAACAAAGATAAGACCTTACATACCTTTGCCTATGCGCTGCAACAATTGCCTTAAATACGGTCATACACCAAAAATTTGCAACGGTAAAAAAACCTGCATAGTTTGTGGGCAAGATCAACACACTGAACCCAACGGGATGAAATCTTGTGTTAATGGAGTTGCTTGCGTTAACTGCGCTGCAAAAAAAAATATCGACATCAAACACTCCTCAATTGACAAAAAATGTCCAGTTTTCATCGATAAACAAGAAAAAATAGCCATACAAATCACACACAAAACCGACCTCAAAACTGCATACTCAATATACAACAATAGACACAAGGATGGACCTAATACCTATGCATCAATTTCTGCACAACAACCATCTTTAAGCAAAGTGGCCCCAAGAACACCTAACGATAGCTTAACGCACGCTACATCAGCCAAAACTATACAACCAAATAGACCAACAGGTACCAACAACAAATAACTAGCAACAAACAACAACAGGGACCAGGGGTCCTACTCTGACCTCAACGAAATTGTCAACATCAATCGAGCAACTAACATAGATAGTAAGCACAATTCTAAATTAGTTAATAACAACATCTCTTTACTACCCAAAAATATTTCAAAGCGCAAATTAAACGAACTAAAAACAAACGCCAAAGCTAAAACCATAAAAAAGAAAAACTCAAACTTAAATCGCAAAGCTCAAGCAAAAAGCTCAGAGTCTGACTTAGATCAGATAATGAGTGATAGTCAATAATAACAAAACCAATCGAGCTTTTGGTCTCGGCCCGGCTGACGGTGAGAGAGAAGCTTTCGGCCTCTCTTCAGCCGAAACTTTTTCTCTCCCTCTCCGTCAGTCAAGCCGAGACCATAGCAAAAAACACAAACAAAAGATCACTGTGAAAAATGTTACCTGCGCGATATTTCTACACAAAAATAATAAGATTTCCCAATTTATCCAAAATGTCTCTATCAATCTTTCAATGGAATATAAAAGCATACTTGAACAATTACAGTGAACTTTTGATATTAATAAAGGAACAGACACCTAAAATTATTACATTACAAGAAACTCACATAGCCTCTAATATGAAAATACATATACCTACAAATTATAGTATTATTATCAACTCAGCATCAAATAGATTTGGAGGAGTTGCTTTGCTAATGCATAAATCCATTCAATATACAGAAATAAACCAAAAAAATGATTTTGAAGCATTGGCAATAGAAATTGAATCAAAAAAGAAGATAACAATAATTTCTACATATATCTCACCCTCAATCCAATTCTCTTACAAAAACATAGATAATGTAT
Organism: Drosophila maculinotata; assembly: GCA_035045305.1. Classification (NCBI taxonomy): domain Eukaryota; kingdom Metazoa; phylum Arthropoda; class Insecta; order Diptera; family Drosophilidae; genus Drosophila; species Drosophila maculinotata. Next base: position 667,661 of record JAWNPD010000022.1, read on the forward strand.
TAAATATCCAAAAACCTTACATAATTGTAACTGGAGATTTCAACAGCTGGCACTCGAAATGGGGTTCAACATCAAGCAACAAAAGAGGGAAAATAATTGCTAAATTCTTAGACGATAGCAACTTTACAATATTAAATGATAATTCCCCAACACATTTCAGTACACACAGGACATTCACTAACATTGACCTATCATTTTGCACACCCGAACTCGTACCAGAGACAAAATGGAAAACACTGAACGACCTAAGTGGTAGCGACCACTTTCCGATTTTGGTCACTATATTCCCTCAAAAAGTTACCCAAAATATAAGTAGACCACATTTTAAAATTAAACAAGCCAATTGGCCACATTTTGCAAAACTGACGGTAGAAATCAGCAACACTACTTCAACCACTAACAATATTAGCAAGAAAACTTCTAATATCTGTAAAATCATTTTGCAAAGTGCCCACTACAGTATCCCACAAACCTCCACAAAAACCTTCAAGCATAAAGTTCCCTGGTGGACCAAAACCCTAACCTCGCTTAGAAATAATAAAACAAACGCCTGGAGATCCCTGCAAATAAACATCACACAAGAAAACATTATAAAATTAAAAAAAAAAGCCAACGCCCAATTTAGAAGAGAGTTGAAAAAAACAAAAAAGCAATCTGCAATAGATTTTACCACTGAAATGCAACCCTCCACACCTCCTGCTAAAATATGGTCAAACATAAGAAGATTTTGTGGATTGAACCCATCGAAGACAATCCATTGCATCAAGTCCCCCACAAACAATGCAAACACATTATGTAAAAAAACTATAGCAAATACTTTTGCAAAATACTGGTCAGAAACTTCACAAGACGACAACTTTCCACCAGACTTTGTAGCACATAAATATAAGGAAAATCAACCAAAGCAGACCATCTAGTAGCAAAAGCAATAACAAAGCCATATTACTATCTTATCCCTCAATTTTTCGAAGGCTTTTGACTAAATAGGCATACATACTATTATTGACCAACTTCATGAACGGGCGTAGGCCCAAAAATTATTAATTACATCCGCAACTTTATGACTAACCCAAAAAATATTAGTGCGTGTTGGATCACACAGATCCGAAATATATCCATTATTGCATCCTTAAATATGGACTTGTCCCCTTCGTCTCTACAGTTATGTCAGCAGAAATAATTGCTATACTTAAAGCAATAGATCTTGTTAAAAACAAAAACAAACAATATGTTATTTGCTCTGACTCATAATCATCTTTAGACGCAATTACAAATCTAAACAACAACAATATATACCAGGGACCGCAAATAACGGTTATGGGGTAAATTTTCAACTAAAAAAATCATTGGGTAGGAGATGACCAGCGTATACATGAAAAAGTTCAATATGTTTGTTTTTTTATGGTTTTTTGAAATAAGTAATGACCCGTAATTTTTGATTTTTATTTTTAAAAATCAATTGTAATAATTATTTTTAATTTTTATTTTAGAAATTAATTTTAATAATTATTAATGATTTTTATTATAAAAATCATTTATAAAAGTCAGGTTTGATTTCTATTTACAAAAGTCAACAATAATTATTACGATTGATTTTTATAAATAAAACTCAATAGTAAAAATCACTCAATGATTTTTATTTTCTGGATCATGAAAATAAAAATCAACCCATGTTATATATTTAAAACAATTAATTTCGATGTTGAACATGAGCCTACAAAATTCTGAAAATTATTTTCAAAAATACTAAAAATAATGAAAAGTTTTAAAAATACCAAAAAATACTAAAAAAAATTAAAAAGTCTAAAATTAATTGTAAAAACTACTGCATATACTGAAAAAAAATTGTGTAAATTTTAAAAATACTAAAAAAATACCAAAAAAATTAAAAATACCAAAAATACTAGAAATACTAAAAAATACCAAAACTACTAGAAATACTAAAAATACTTAAAAATACCAAAACTACTAAAAATACTAAAACATACGGAAAACACTAAGAAACTGAAAAATACTAAATACGCTGAAAATAATAAAACCAAAACGATACTATAAAATGCTAACAATACTATTATATACAGAAAATATAACAAGTAACTAAAATAACTATAATCAACAAGTGCTAATTGGTTCATTAAAAGTTTAAGTAAAAACTCTGATTGAAGTACTTCTTTAAGGTAGATTTAATTTCAGGAATAATATTTTTTGCACACTGTCTGCAGACAAATTGCACCTCAAATCCGTCAGTATGAGTTTTAGCGCGGAAAACGCTCTTTCCACGCTTACTTGTGTTGCTGGAACACAATGCACAATTTGGGCTAGCTGATATAAATAAGGGTACACGTATTTTTTCCCCTCCCAGTACTTCATAATATCACTGTTGACATCAATTGGCTTAGGGTTATATGTTGTTATTTCAACCATAGCCTTTTTGATGTCATCACATTCTTCCGGTACATATTCCTCTCCCACCTCAATTGTGCTGAGATAGGCATTTAAAAAAGAGCAAGTGCTTTGATTTGATTGCTCAGGCACTTGCGTATTTCCCCTCTCGGATGAGCTTTCCAGCTGTGAGCTTGATGATTGCGGCTCATCATTATGAAGGTCATCATCCTGACAAAAGGCAAATAATAAAATAAAATTAGGAATCTTTCCTGGCTTTCATAGGATATAAAACTCTTATTTTCATATTTTAATAATTACCCTGTCTTTCAGCGAGTACATTTGTTGAAACAACGCCTTTAAATGATTCCTTGCGTATGCCAGTGATATTGGATTCTGCAAAATCCTCCTAGTTCTTGGATCCAAATAAATTGCTGAAATCAGAGTCGCGTTTTCCAAGAGACTAGCCTCACGTTTTTCCAGGCACTCGGCTAATAGCTTACAATTTCCGCTTTCCTCAGCTTTGAGCGAAAGTTTAAGCTCCATCCAAAACTTGTAAAAATCGCCATAATACAGCTGCTCAGCTTCAAATTTTTTGGTAGTTATGAAGGCTGGCTCTAACGCGTCTACAAGGTCATTTATTCGGGTCCACTGGTTAGGCAATAAATTTTCGGACTGCTTCAACTCCTCCTCACAGAAATCTCTCAAAGTTGATAGCTTTTTCAACATAAGGTATGTTGAGTTCCATCGCGTAGCCACATCCAGCTCCGGACACAGCAAACCATTTGACGAGATCGAAAATCGGTATGTCGGAGTCCTTAAAATTTTTGCCACACCTCGAGCTTTCTCAATAATGGTCTTGCTGTTGCTCCGGCTTAAAAAGTCTTTTATCGCTAGTTGGAGGGTATGAGCAGCGCATTTTATTGAAGAAATACTGCTCACTTTTACATTCTGTGCTATCAGGTCGTCAAATGCTTCGTCATCGTGGTCCGCTTCATTTGGACTCTCACTCCCAGACGGCGAATCCGACTTGTCGCTTAAGAGCTCAACCGCTTTGATCATGTTTCGCCCATTGTCTGATGTTACGGTGTATATTTGTTTTTTCGAGATTCCAAAATGGTCTAAAATTGATTCTACTTGCACGCCGATATTGACGGCAGTGTGTTTTTTTGTCAACTCAACCATTCCAAGTGTTTTGACACACACAGTTCGGCCGTCATAATATTGTGCATTTACGCCCAAAACGCCACGGTTATGTCGGCAAGCAGTATCAATTTTAAGTGAGATCACTTTACCCGCAATTTCTTTTGCTATTTCGGTCTTTAACACCTCATACTGCTCTGTCAGTATCTCCATAATATTGCGCGATGTTATTGGCGTCATTTTAAGACCTGCGAAAATTTGCTCAGTCAGCAGCTGAAACGGCTTTGAGTCCAACAAGGCGAACGGCACTTTTTCTTTTGTTACCAGTTGAACGCATGCATTTTTCACGTCCTCCTCCCTCATTTGGACCGAAAATTTTATTTTCTTCTCCAGCACTTTATTGGAGTCATCGCAGCAGAGCTCACGCTCATAGTCCTCCTTATGCTCACTCAAAAGGTGACGCTTGAGATTACTAATATAATAACCAGCATACTTTTTGTGGCATATTTTGCACTCTGAACTATTTGTTTCGGCACAGAAAGTGAACAGTTCACCCACTACAATATCGCGCTTGCGTCCCATTATTCACGTGTTAACTCCAAGTCAAAGTCACTTTAAATGTGCTTGAAACTCCAAAATGTAACGAACTGCGATAAGAATATAAATGTTCCGTTATACAGTGGGCGCTCAATACAATTAAATAATTATAACCAGGAAAATATCGAATTTGTTCACTGCAACTATTTAGATAATAAAAACTATAAACTTATTTTGCCACTTTTTAAAGTCTTACATTTACACACTGTGTTCCTTCGTAAGAAAGTTTAGATACTAGAGAGTTCAATCCTTAGAGCGTGCACTGTAATTGAAGAGCTCAATCTATTTATAGTATGCACAGTGGTTACAATGCTTTATATGTACACGTAAAAAGCTTAACTGCTATCAGTGAAAATAAAATTTCTGAAATTAAATCTACCTTAAAGAAATTCTTCAATCAGTATCGTTTTGGTTTTATTATTTTCAGCGTATTTAGTATTTTTAGTAGTTTTGGTATTTTTAAGTATTTTTAGTAGTTTTGGTATTTTTAAGTATTTTTAGTATTTTTAGTAGTTTTGGTATTTTTAAGTATTTTTAGTATTTCTAGTAGTTTTGGTATTTTTTAGTATTTCTAGTATTTTTGGTATTTTTAATTTTTTTGGTATTTTTTTAGTATTTTTAAAATTTACACAATTTTTTTTCAGTATATGCAGTAGTTTTTACAATTAATTTTAGACTTTTTAATTTTTTTTAGTATTTTTAGTATTTTTTGGTATTTTTAAAACTTTTCATTATTTTTAGTATTTTTGAAAATAATTTTCAGAATTTTGTAGGCTCATGTTCAACATCGAAATTAATTGTTTTAAATATATAACATGGGTTGATTTTTATTTTCATGATCCAGAAAATAAAAATCATTGAGTGATTTTTACTATTGAGTTTTATTTATAAAAATCAATCGTAATAATTATTGTTGACTTTTGTAAATAGAAATCAAACCTGACTTTTATAAATGATTTTTATAATAAAAATCATTAATAATTATTAAAATTAATTTCTAAAATAAAAATTAAAAATTATTATTACAATTGATTTTTAAAAATAAAAATTATTAATAATTATTTTAAATGATTTTTACAATTATTATTCATAACTGTTATATATTATATACCCTTCCATCATTAGATCTCTACTAACGCATCACTTCCCTAAAATAAACCTCCTATGGGTACCTGGCCATTCCCTCATCAAGGGTTATGAGCTTGTCGACCAAGCAGCCAAAGCTGCCATACACATGCCACTCGTTTTTACTGCAAACTTAAACGTAAAAGACATCAATAGATTAATATTTGAAATCCAAACAAAAACAATCACTGCAATCTTGTACGACCTGGTATAAACATTTTAATATACAAAATACACACATTGCCGACTACCTATCCCACACTTCTCAAAATATCATTACTAGATTAGAAAAATTAAATTAAAATAATCAGACTTCGTTAAGGACAAACAAAAATAACACATCAGCATTACATTAATAAAAATTTATCATCATTTTGCCAATTATGTAACTCTAATTCTACTATATCCCTTGAACATTTACTGAACCATTGCCCTCCAATAAATCAGGTAAGAGCCCAAATTTTTGGTACAGAAAAACCAAGTTCCAACATAACAATCATAAATACTGAAAATCAAGAAAAAAATAATATCATTTTTAAAACAATCAAACTTATGTCACGAAATATAAAACAAAACTCAATTCATGTAAAAAAAAAAAAACTTCTTATTATATTATATTGTATAAGAAAACCACACAAACTAGTAATTTACACATACACTTGTAAACCATTTTCTCTCACTCCTTTACTTTCATATAGCTAAAGGCCCCGGCAGCCTATGCTATCTTTAAACTGTAAGCTTAGTTTAAAAAATTAGGCTATCAACTTTAATAAAAAAAAAAAAACCATATTAAGCATTCTATTCATATGATTTAGAATTGAATTGATCTGAAACAACGAAAGGTCGAACATGCATTCGACCAAAATCATGTTGAGCTGAGGGTATAAGGTGGTTTGTGCTTTTGAAAAATTACCATGTTATGCAAGGCAGATTGAAATCACCTTACCTTAATTACCTTAACAGCAACAATTTCAACACCAGCTAGCGCAAAGAAATTAAAAATATCCGACTGGAGTGTGGTTTTGGCGACGATTAGTACGCCACCACCTCAGGTCAGCCGATCGTGTCTATAAATAATAAATTTATTGGCCAAAATTTCGCAGTCCGACAGTGGAGTTTAACCAAGTTTCTGAGAAAGCGGTAATGTCAGAATCAAAACAAATACTGTTCATGAATAAATTTTGAAGTTTAGACATAAGGCCTCTAACATTCTGGTATTGAATGGTAGTTAAATCGGCATCTAGTTTTTTGTGACATTGCTGGATGAAGAGCTTCCAGCTGCGTGTGAAATAGGCAAAGCTATATTTCGTATTTTAGGTTTAAATTCATGAACAATAATTTGAGATGGCCAAAAGTGTGGAAACACTAGCTGAAGATTTAATAGAAATAAAAGCCGCTAAGGACTCGCATGTAGTGTCAGCTAAAAGCCTGGAAACAAATACTTGCTTTCTGGGGGCAACTACATTAAGGATTGGCTGAGGTGGAGCTGAAATTGCAATATGATTAGTTCCCTCATTAGAAACAGGACTTTGAGAAGTTCTGCGCTTGCGACGTGAAACCACTCGTGACGCAGTGGTTGTCATCGGAGCGGGCTCGATAGTTGTGGGTATGACCGCATCCCCTGGAGAAGGCAAGGGAGTAAATTGTAGAGACGGCGACGGTGACAGAGACAGAATGGACGAAACGTCCAGATTTTGTGGAGTTGCCAGAAGTGTTGGAGATGTCTGAACGATAGAAGGGGGCACACTTAAAAAGTGAGATTCTAACTGGCGAATAGGTGGGGTCTCAAATTTGTATTGGCTCAGCAATTCCTCGCCTGAGGAAAAATCACAAGTGCGTAGCTTAGCCATCTTTTGACATTTTAAAAATTGACTCCTTACGGAATTATACATTTGCGAAAAGTCTATTTGCATGTCGATGCAAAATGGGCAGGACCATTTCAAGCCGCCGTTTCCTTTTTTAGCAAGTGCGGCAACATTCACGACCAGTGAGCCCTGAACATTCAATTCGTTCTCGCTCGCATTAGCAAACAGACGTGTTTTTTTGTTGCGCTTCGATATTAATTCTGTTTCTTCGTTCTATTCAGTCGTGAATTTGCGTTTTTACGTTTAATAAATTACTTGTGGCTTGTGAATTACATTCGGTTGTGTGAAATTCATAGTTGGACAATAATTATTAGCTAATTAACATATTTACAAATTGTGCTTAAATACAACAACAAACAGTAGCCCAAGCATACTGGTTTGTCTTGTGCAGTTGCATTGCTGTTGCTAACACTTTGTTATTGTATTTATACCGTTTTGGTTATTTTCGCGCTCGTGCTTGCTCTCGCTCTCCCGCGCTCTCGTTTAATTTTGTGGTTGGCGGTGGCCGCGCTCTTCTGTTTCAGTTTGTGTCAATTTCGGTCGTCGCGCTCGCGACGTTCTGTTTTTATACCCTGATCCCATTAAAAATGGGAAAAAGGGGTATAATGGTTTTGTGCAAAAGTATGTAACAGGCATAAGGAAGCATCTCCGACCCCATAAAGTATATATATTCTTGATCAGTATCAATAGCCGAGTCGATATAGCCATGTCCGTCTGTCCGTCTGTCCGTCTGTATGAACGCGTGTTTCTCAGAGACTACAAAAGCTGGAGACTTCATATTTGAAATATAAGTTCTCGTAGCGGCGGGACGATACAAGTTTATAATTTTTTTTCGATATCTCGTCCCGTTCAAAAGTTATCGATAAATTTCGATTCCAGTCAAGTGTTTTTCGAGCATAACTTGAAAGTCATAAAAGCTAGCAACTTTATATTTATGTTTAAGTTACTGTACTGCTGGTTCGACACAAACTTAACATTTTTTTTTCGATATCTCAATCCTTTCAAAAGTTATCGATAAATTAAGTTTCCAAAACAGTGTTTTTAAGGTATAGCCTAGAAGTTATAAGACGTAGAGTCACCAAATTAGGTACATGTATTCTCCAATAGCATACAAAAGTAAAATACATTTCACTTTTTGGATACCCTTCCCCGATCTCCAAGAAATCAAAAAATACGTATTTTAAAAGGTATGACCTTCGGATTTTACATAGTCTCACATTTGTATCCTACAAATGTGTTCTACAAATTTCATTACGATCGGACAATAAACAAAGAAGTTATTAACGATTCAATGTAACATAGTTTGGGGCCAAAGGAAGAAGAAGAAGCAAAGCAAATGTATGACGCGCGTAGCCAGTAGCTTTTGTTTGTATATGTGTGTGTGTTTCTATGTATGAATGCAGATAAATAACTTCAATGAATGTAAGACCTTGGATCAGGGTATATCCTAGTCGGGCACTCTCGACTAGAGCACTCTTACTTGTTCGTATTCGTTATTGTCGTAAATAGAAATTGTCAATTTTGAACCTAGCTTGTTTTATATATATATATTTATTATTATATATATATATAATATTTGTTGCTTTTAGAACTATTTTGCAGTGTTCTTTTTTATTAATATTTTTTGTTGAAATTAATTACTCTTTTTTTAACATAATAAAAATGTATGTCTGTTATTCAAAAAATTGCCAGGTGCGTGCAAATGTGAAAATGGGTTTCGTTTGTTGCTGGCTGTGCGATAATGTTGCGCACGAAAAATGCGCTGGCTTCAACGGCCGTATTATAGACCTGATCGAGTCCAAATCAGGCTTAAAGTGGACTTGTGAGACCTGTAGGGATGTCGAAAGGGATATGATGGGATTCATGAGGCAGACCAAGAAAGGCTTTGGAGATATTTTCGGTCGGTTCAAAAAACTGTTCGAAGGTTTCTCTGCGTTGGATGACGAGTTCAAAGGTATGAAACTTTTGAACGAGTCTCCTAAGCGCAAAAAGGCTAATCATAGGCTGTCAATTGGCCCTAATGAGCTTTCGGTCCCAACGGTCCCAGTTGCTTCATCTGCTCCATCGCTGATGGATTTTACATCCCCACGTCCTCAGATAGTAGTCAGTAGTGAGGAAATCAACGTCATACCCATGCATGTTGTTCCTGCTGGCCCAGTAGAAATTTCTGTTTTGGCGAATGCAGGCAGTGTTGTTGCAAGTCAACATACTCTTGCTGATATGTCGGCCAAATCAAATGCTCTTTCAATTAAGGCTATAGCTCCTCCTGGAGTTACAGCTGCGGTTGAAGTTAATACCCTTGTAGGTGTCCCACCAAAAAAACAAATTTTTGTTTCCAGGCTTGCCCCTGATACTACATCTGACGATGTCAAGGCCTTTATTCAGGCAAAATCTGAAGCCAATATTACGGTGGAAAAATTTAAATTTACGTATCTTCGGGAAATTTCTTCATTTAAAATAAGTGTTCCTGCCGATCATTTCAGCAAAATTTGTTGTAAAGAATTTTGGCCTGAACACTTAATTATAAAAGAATACACTGCAAAAAAGAAAAATTGGACTCCGGTTGCACTCCCCTCTGTAGTTGCTAGGTCTAATCCAGCACTTATTGTGTCTGATAGCACAAAAACCTAAAATCCTCCCTCTCACTGGGCTATCAGAATGTAAGAGGTATTTGTAGTAAACTTATTAATCTTTACCTAAATAGCATGTCCTTTACTTTTGATGTCGTTGCCTTTTCTGAAACATGGTTAAGGCCCGACATCCTAAATTCTGAAATTTTTTTTAACAAATTTTCCGTTTATAGAAAAGATCGCACTCCTCGTCGTGGTGGGGGCGTACTTATTGCTGTTGATGTCGATTTATCTTCAGAAATAGTAATAATAGATAGTTCTATAGATATTGAATTTGTTGCTGTCAAATTGAGCCTTCGTGGTGTTAGCCTTTTTATTACTTGTTCTTATATCCCCCCTTCTGCAGACAATTCTGTATATTCTTCGCATTTTTCTGCAATACACTCGGTATCATCTATGCTTTCTGATCGTGATTTTCTTGTTGTTCTTGGTGATTTCAATATTGCTGGGACTGTTTGGATTTCTAATGTAGACTCCAATGTATTGACTCCCACGACCCAACATGATTTTCTTGATAATTTATTTGGGATGTCATTGTGTCAAATCAATGCTATCCCAAATTCTCAGAATAAGATGCTTGATCTTATTTTCGTTTTGGATCCCTCCCTCGTATCTGTCTCCCGTATTGAACCTATATCCCTTCCTGAAGATCATTATCACCCAACTTTGGAAGTGTTGATAGATTTACCTATCCGGGGGATGTGCCCACGTACTCTACCTCCAGAGCGAGTTCGTCAATTTCGGAACACCGATTTTATTAAACTTACTCAACTCTTATCCCAGACTGACTGGTCCCGGCTTTACAGGTGTAGGGACATGGACAGTGCAATCACGATTTTTTACTCAACCTTAAATTCATTATTTGATTTATGTGTCCCGGTTCGTAATGCACGTAGTTCTAACAAACCAATTTGGTTTACACGGGAATTAACTAGCATGAAAAATAGAAAGTCAAAATTGTACAAAAAGTTCAAGGAAACTGGCTCTTTCTTGGATTTCTCTAACTACTTGATTGCTCGATCCAATTTCTCTGTCCTGAATAACCAATGCTACCAGGATTACCTTAGAAGTTGCAGGTAAGTTTCAGCGGGATCCTAAACAGTTTTATAACTTCGTTAATGCGAAACGTAAATCATCAACACTTCCATCAACCGTATTTTTTGAAAAAACGACAGCTAACACAGATCAGGCCATCGCCGATTTATTTGCTTCATTTTTTCAAACAACTTATAGTTCATCAAATGTTCAATTGGTTTTGCCATATCCTTACAATGTAAATGTCTCTAATTGCATATTTGGACCTTTAATAACGGAAAGCTCGCTATTAAATGATCTTAAGGCTATTAAGCCAGTATTCTCACCGGGACCTGATGGAGTACCAGGCTGCGTGCTTAGGTGCTACTGTGCTGAAGGTCTTTTGAGGCCATTATATAAGCTTTTTAATCTGTCCATCGAGTTGTGCTCTTTTCCTGTTATGTGGAAAGAATCATTTATTATTCCTCTCCATAAAAAAGGAAACAAGTCAAACGTTCAAAACTATAGAGGTATTTCTAAGTTGTCTGCTATTCCTAAGATTTTTGAGAAATTAATAACTTCTCATCTACAATATCTTTGTAGATCTATAATTTCACCCTGCCAGCACGGGTTTGTGAAAAATAGATCTACTACCACTAACTTACTTGAATTCACTTCTTTTGTTATGAAGGGGTTGCAAAACAAAATGCAAACAGATGTTATTTACACCGATTTCAGTAAGGCTTTTGATTCCGTTAATCATTCTCTTTTACTTCATAAACTTCATCTTCTGAGATTTCCAAAAAACTTAATTCTTTGGATCTCCGATTATCTAAGTTTAAGATCCCAAAAAGTCTTTTTTAAAGGACTAGTCTCTAAGTCTGTTCAGGTCACGTCCGGAGTACCACAAGGTAGTCACCTTGGTCCCTTGTTATTTACATTGTTTATTAATGACCTTCCTTCCGTGATAACACACTCTCTGGTGCTGATGTATGCCGATGATGTTAAACTTTGTTTTTCGTCTACAGACTTTCTATCTGGTAAAAGGTTGCAAACTGATTTAGAAAGCTTTTAAACCTGGTGTCGGGTAAATTTATTAAATTTAAATTGTGGTAAATGCAACGTTATGTCTTTTTATTAGCGAATGCCCTTTTTAAATAATTATGTTCTTAATGGAAAACCACTTGAACGAATTGAGTCAGTTAATGATTTGGGTATCCTTTTGGATCCCAAGCTTAAGTTTGACAAGCATATTTCTTCTGCTGCTAATCGAGCCTTTGGTGTATTGGGTTTCATTAAGCGTTGGTCGAAAGAATTTGACGATCCCTACGTTACTAAGACTCTTTATACTTCACTTGTTCGCCTCATTCTTGAGTATGGGTCATGTATATGGTGTCCACAATATAAGGTTCATCAGGATAGAATAGAATCTGTGCAAAAACAATTTCTACTCTTTGCACTCCGGTGCCTCCACTGGAATCCTAATACTCGCTTGCCTCCTTACCGTAGTAGACTTCTACTAATAAATCTTCCCTCTCTTTCTGATCGTAGAACCATGCTTGGTGTAATCTTTTTACACAAACTAATTAACGGTGAAATTGATTCATCCGAATTAATTAGCCAAATTAGTTTTGCTGTTCCGATCAGAAGTACTAGGAACTTTTTCCCGATTTCCCTGCAAGCCTGTAATACTAACTATGCAGTTCATAACCCTTTTCGGATCTTATGCTCTAGTTATAATAACCTTTTCCCGATAATAAGTAATGCTACTTCTGTCCCTACTCTCAGAACTTTACTATTACAACATCTGTCTAACATTTAAATAGTCTATGTTCATTTGTTGTATTTATATTGTATGTTCTATTCGTATTTCGCGATCTTCGTAGCCGCACGTTATGCGGCGCGCCCCTCGGTCGGTTGGGAGGGAGGTGGGTTGCATGTTGCCTGGGTCCGCGCGTTAACAAGCCCTGGCTTGGTATCGTTGGGCCACTTGAATGTACTGTTCGTTAGTACATCAACGTCCATAGATAGATTTACCATGAATAATGTTCTCGCACAACAAACAATAAATAAATTAAGGATGAACAGAATCATCGGCCTGCTTTAAAGTGCAATAGCGTAAATTTAATAGACAACAATATGTATCAAGCTTTATATATTATTTATTTATATTTATAATAATTTAACAATAAACAGTTAAATGAGAGGGTGGATATTTTAAAAAATAGACTTCAACAATGACTTCTCTGACTCGTTGGTACAGATTTATTGGCCAAAGAGCCGCTATGGTCCTACTCACAGCAAAGTGTTGTCAGAAGAAGCAATGTTGAAATTTTTTCATATTATATTGTACAAGATAACATAAAATATTAAAAAATTAAATATATAAATATTTTAAAGATGTCTTTTGAATGCTTTCTGTGTTATGAAAGAAAATGTCTAGGGCGGAACTGTTGACTAAATGATCATAATGTGTTCGAAGTAGTTTTTCAGTCCGCAATTTCTGTATTGAATTCTGAACCTTATCATCATTTATGGGAGATCTAGGAGGAACAAAGTCTCCAATAATAAATAAACCTGAAGCAGTTGTTGCTCGACTACAAGCTACGTATATCGCAGCACGCTGCATACGAGGGCAAGTGTGGACCACCACTTTGCTCTACGTAGCTCCCTGACTTTTGTGAATAGTTATACCTTCTGCAGGTACAACTGGAAATTGCCTACGGTCAATGGTAACTTGCTCATTTCTTCTATATTGAAATCTTTTAACTATTTACTGAATTGGGGTCCACGAAGCATCGTTACGATGTGTACATTTTGAGCGAGCAAGTACTCCTACGCTTTCCTCTGAAAATTTCATCCATAAAGTATTTGGAGTGCTGGATGCATCGAAATCTATTTGCATGAGCATGCCAGTTGCTCCATTAACTAAACCATCCCCAGTATCTACATTGACCGTAATCATATATTTGGCAGTTGTTTTTAAAAGCAGGGACATCACAATCCCTGTGTTTCAGACGACTTAAAACATTTAACGGCTTCTAAAATTCTTGCCATACTTGTCGAATTTAAATGTGTGGCTTTAAAAAAATTGATCAGTCGGAATTGAATTTAACTTAGTAATATTAAAACAATCAGTCGCCGCATTTGTACTAAAAAGATGAATCGCATCATCGGGCACCTCCGATGACTGACAAATGCGGGATCGGACAAGATTAACATCGTCGTCTGTCATACTACCAGATGCCATATTATTTAAAGCAGAAGTAAATAATTGATCCTCCCTCTGTCGCATAATTTCTGTAAGCTCAAAATACTTGAAAGGGTCCCACAGAGAAGAAGTGAAAATTGCGCTGTAGGGATCATGTGAGTTAGATTCAAATATCCAACGATCACCTACTGGTGATAATTGTCGTAGATCGCCGAACACTATGACGGAAATACCACCAAATGGAGAAGTATTTTTGAAAATTTGTTTTAGATGGGAGTCCAAATGAGAAAACATTTTGGAACCTACCATTGATATTTCATCAATAATAATGAGTTTAAGGTCAATCAACCTTGAATGCAAAGTGTTAACTAAGTCATGGCTTAAGGTCCTCAAATCTGAACCGAATTGGTTAAATGGGAGTGAAAACATGGAATGTAGCGTTGAAACACTGATTCTGAAGGCAGCTTTACCTGTGGGTGCACACAAAAGTATTTTAGCAGAAGTTGGGTCGCTTCCTGGTTTACTATTGTACATTACGGACAAAGATTGAAAAATTACTAATATAAGTCGGCTCTTGCCGACACCAGCACCACCTCCAACAAATTCGTGATATACAGATTTGTCTTTGGCATTGTGCAATACGTGTGTGAGATATATCTTCTGCTTTAAATTAAGAGATCTGATAATATTTCCTAAACTCTCAAGTGAAATTAGAGCTGGTAGTTTAATTATACGGACATTGTTATCTTCTATGTTTTCATTAACATTTTCATTAGTATTTAAAACGTTAAACCTAATTCTTTAAATCTCTCATCTACTACTTCTTGATTATCAGAAATTTTCTCATTTTCATCCACTATTGCACTACTAAGTGCATCTTGTAGTTCGCTATCATCTAAACTATTATATTTCCTACGATTTGTCTCAATTGACTCCTGATTTCGGCTACAAAACAATTCGCAATCCCGATTGACTAGTTCTAAATTCTCATCCCTCCACGGGACATATAACATGACTTACTCTCTAAAATAATGGCTCCTATCAGTATTAATATTAAATCTCCTATACCGAATTATACACGGACTTAGCCTCTTTCTAATGAAGCCACTACCATCGCGAAGTGCGTAAACTAATGCTTGAGATGAACTGGGCATTTTTACCTCATTTTCATCATCAAATAATTGGCGAGCACCACTATGCTGTTTGCTAAAACTATAAAAAGCTGCAAAATCGGCAAGGCATAAACCATCTAAAGCGTTGGGGCGCTGAACATAATGATCTGGAAGTCCTAATTCAAATATTGCTGATGAGTCAACCGGTAAATTTTGCAACTGTGCCCTGGGCTTGAGTATTCTAACCCGGTGCTCTGGTAAAGACGTATTTATATAAACATCAGCGTTACTGCTTTCAGACAAATGCATACCGAAACAGCAGTAAACAGCTTCCTGCGCTTATATTTCCGTACCGCAAATAAATTTATGTCCTATGTGTTTTAACTTTTGTTTTTTAGTTACATTGCCCCTACTAATCTCACTAACTGCTTCACGCATACGCTTTGAAATCCCTCTCTGAGACTTGTTAATATAATTAACGACATGACTACAGCAAGCATACGGATCTAATATAAATGGAATATCAATATTGGCTCGCTGTAGTAGAAGAAGGTGAGTATTATAAGCGTTTAGCTTAATAGCAGCGAATGATCGCTTTAAAAATATTTTGGGCTTCTTTATACTCGACCTCAGTGCATTTTTGTAGCACTCATAACTAAGGTTAAGTTGATCATGGGACAAAAAAATATTGAAGTTGTTAAGATTTTCTATGCTTTCACAATCAAACGAATTCTCCAATAAACTTTGAATTTTTTCGAAATTTCTACGATGCTGATCTAATAAGGGGAAAAGAATCTCTGTTTGGGGCATGGGAGGGTATTGAATACCGAATCTACATATTTGCTTGGATCTTATTTCACGCCTACATGAATGGCCGTGATTGTGTGTTTGATGCTCCAAAAATGGAGCTACATCCGGGTTTCTAATATTAGTTGTGATAAACTGATCAATAAAGGACTTCACAGGGGGAAAACTTGACCCATCGTTAAAGTCAAGCTTTGGGGCATCTTTCAGCCAAAACATGCCATGAATGTGTGGTGAACCTCTTTGCTGGAACTCTACTCGCCAATAAAATTTGATAACTTTATAAATATCGAAAATCCCGCCTTCTTTTTTCATTAGTTTTAAAACCTGCCTATAGCGAAAATCAAAGTATCTAGCACAAGTTACTGGATCAGCTCTGATAAGACGGGCTTTATCATTAAAACTTAAGTTTGAGGCTGATTCCTCTGAAATGACTACTTTATCTACGTTTTTGGAAAGCAAAACTAAAAGCTCCGTCCACCTGGTCTCAGCCGCTGAGAAGGTGATAAAAAAGGTCGAAAACCAAACTGCCTAATCATAGCCATGACTTTTTTCTATACTGCTTCCCAGTGAGCAGGAGACGTGCGAATACCTTTCAAAACCCTAAAGCCATCATCGTGGCGAATTAAATTATCTATATGGTCCTCGTTTAACGCGTTTGCCGCTGAAATGCCTTGAGTGGCGCTGTGCTTACGTAAGCAATTGGATGTATTGTTCCTTATATTTATCATTTCTAACTTTTTATAGTTAAGAAATAATTTATCAATTGTACAACCTCTCCTATCAAAATTTTAAAGTTCTGATCTAACTATGGTTGTAAAACTTTCTGAGCATTTCTTTTAATGCCAGCGAAAATTGTTGGGAAGGACAGTTCCTCGGAATCGCAATCTGCAATCATATCCAAAGGACGCTGACCCTCTCCAGGGGCCAAAACTTTTCTTCGAACGGCTTCGTTCTCAATAGGGACATTTTCTAATAATGTTTCCTGACCTCCGGGATTTATATCTTCTTCATCTAAGTTATTTTGCTCGTTAATGGAGGCTTTAGCAGATCGTTCTAATAATTCTGTAACTAAGTCCCTATCGTCAGCTGATGCAACAAAGGAAACTGTGTCAGATGAAAAGGAAGCCAGCCACTGTTCGTCAACAACAATGTGGTGTTTCCTGTAGAGCTCTGTGTTGACTAAAAATCTGATTGCACCAGCAATTTTAAAGGGCGTAATGTTTTCAGCCACGAAATCATGGCTATATTCCATTCTACGTTTGAGGTGTATCTCAACTACCTCGGCTTCACTAAACGCCCTTGGAAGTGACGTAACAACATTGGCTACGGGAATTGGTACATTGACCACTGCTCCTTTAATGGCATTTTGAGGGCCATATCCTAAGGACTTAATAATCATAAAAGAAAGGCGTGGGGAAATAAGCCTTTCCTCTAGAGGCGTTAAGCCCTTCAAACATTCTGGAAGATCAGGAAAATCTAAGCCATTTGTTATTGAAGCCCTTGGTTTTTTGCCTAGTTTTATGCTCCTGCTACATGTCTTGCAAAAACTATACTTGTTATTGCAAGATGGAAAAACTGTAAAAAGGCTTAAAATATCTAAATTAGTGCGTACAGCCTGACTTATTCTTTCTTCTGGAAAGGTATTCGCACGTTGTTCCCTGTTTCGGGTCGCATTCCGGCTATTTTCTGCTATTCTATTATCGGGATTGCTCCTATACTGGCTGACTCGTTGAGATAAACTTCTATTAGCATCAAAAGCCGCCTGGCGTGCTAGTATTCAAGCACTTCGCCGTGCACTTGAGTTTCGTGCCTGCTCAACTAACCTACGAACAGGATTGTCTCTAACCTGCGACCTTAGGCTTCTATCTCTTGCTCTTTCTATAGCTCTACGTTCTAAGTCTTGTCGAATGCCCCCCCTTCGAAAAGTGTTTTGCGTCTGTTCGTGAGCCCTAATGGCCAGATTTTGTCTGCGTCTCGTTCGACGCGAAGTATCTTGGTCCTGTTCGTCAGCCCTATATGTCGCGGTTTGTCAGCGTCTCGTTCGACGCGAAGTATTTGCTGATCGCTCCAGTTGCCTTACTGGAGAATCTGTCCTCCTAGTTGCGCGGGGTACCGTATCTTGGACCTGTTCGTCAGCCCTATATGCCGGACTTTGTCTGCGTCTCGTCCGACGCGAAGTAATTGCAGATTGTTCTAGTTGCCTTACTGCAGAATCTGTCCTTCTAGTTGCGCGGCGTGTCGTGTCTTGGTCCTGTTCGTCAGCCCTGTAAATAGGGTGTTGTCTTCGTGTCGATCGTCGTACACTACTCTGACTTTGCTCGGATATCCTAACTGCACTTATATTCCTGCGAGCTATATGTCTATATATACGCTTCTCAGATCCCTGCGCTCTCTTTGAGATACTGTATTATTAATGTTTTCGTGCTCAACATAATCAGAATTCGAACTTTTTAACAAATTTCTAGCTCTCTGTCTTTGGGATCTGGTTGTAGCTGATATTCTCTTACTTCTGGGCATATTAATATGTTTGTATGTATATATGTATGTGTTAAATATATATTATTTGTTATTATTATTATATAGGTATATACTTATGTAAAGTTATTGTTGACCACTAGTGTATCCTATATCAGATGCTGGAAACCTGGTAGAGCCTACTTACGGTGGACCTCAATATTAGTAGCAACAGCGTCGTCCAATTATACAATCTTCTTCATTCGGTCAATAGCAATATGCAGTCAGTTGGAAGTAGCGGGATAATACGAAAAGTCCACTGGCTGCCACAAATCGATAGAGTAAACAAACTATCGAAAATTTAAACCACCGATCCGTAAACAGCAATTGGCAGTCGGTCGAAAAAGGCGGGAGCATGCGGAAACCGTCAGTGCCATATATCGATTATTTAAACCATCGATTAAACGACTTTCGATGATTTTGCAGCTATAGTGGGTGGCGATACACACAACGAATCAACAGCTGATGATCGCATAGTTGCCAGATTGGGAAATCAATGTTCACCAATTTAGGCGCAAAATTTAAAATTATATACAAAATATTTCGGCACTGCACTACCACTAACGCACTTTTTCTGCAATAATATTAGCTAAACGTGCCGAGTGGGTGACGAAACACACAACAAAATATCAGCTGGTTATCGCAGAGCTGCCAAATAGACAAATCAGTGCTGTTTAATTTAACAACGGAGTACTGTTATGTTGACTAGGCGCAAAATTTCAAATAAAATATATTTTGGCACAAGAGGCACTGCACGACCACTAAATTTTTCCGAAATAAAATTTGCTTAAGGCCTTACCCAATGTAATGGTTTTACTTCCTCTTCTTCCATTAGCCCCACACAACGGTGATCAGGGGAAGGTATCCCACAAGTAAAAATTCCTTGTTCATTCTGTTTGCAATACGAGAATATACTTACCAAATTTTGTGTTTCTATCTCTTACAACTTTCAAGTTATGATTAAAAAACACTGTTCTGGAACCGAAATTTACCGATAAATATGATAAAATTGTATTGACCCGGCAATACGAGAACTTATATTTCAAATATTAAGTCTCTAGCTTTTGTAGTCTCTGAGAAACACGCGTTCATACAGACGGACAGACGGACATGGCTATATCGACTCGGCTATTGATAGAATATATATACTTTATGTGGTCGGAGATGCTTCCTTATGCCTGCTACATACTTTTGCACAAAACAGATTTCATTTTGATCAGACAATAATTAAAGAAGTTATTAACGATTCAATGTACCATAGTTTAAAGCCAAAGGAAGAAGAAGAATCAAAGCAAATGTATGACGCGCGTAGCAAGCAGCTTTTATTTGTGTATGTGTGTGTTTCTATGTATGAATGCAGATAAAAAACTTCAATGAATGTAAGACCTTGGATCAGGGTATCTTCTAGTCGGGCACTCTCGACTAGAGCACTCTTAATTGTTATTTTATACCCTTGCACAGAGGGTTTTGTAATTTTGGCCAGAATGTTTCATAAGGCATATATATTCTTGATCAGGACGACAAGACGAGTCAATATACCTTTGTCCGTCTGCCCGTCTTTCTATTTCTACGCAAACTAGTCTCTCAATTTGAAACTATAGCATAAAGCTGCCATAGGAACGATCTGTCGAAAATGGTTGGTTCTTTAGGATAACTTGACTTAACTTACTAAGTTTAGGTTAAAGCATTATACTTGGTAAGTCGTTTTATTTGAAATTAACTGAGCATGTGTATACATCATATATACTACAATTGTTTTCTTTTGTTTGTTTAGTGATATAGTTTTTTCATATCAAATTTGCATCATTCAAATCATTTTAAAACTCTTACCCGTGCGACGAGACTAGAACTCGCGACCCTATGTTTGCAAGGCGCGTGTTTTCCCACTGAGCTATGCAACGTATATAATTCTCGACAGCTAAACTCTAACACAAGCCGACAGAATAATTTAATTTAATTGCGTAGAAGACCAAGTTGATAGTACTCGAAATATTGTACTAATTTAAGTAATATATGCTTAACTTAATTTTGTATATATATAAAAAAAAAAGTACAAATAAAAATAAAACTTAAAAAAACCCAAGTCTTGACCGGGAAATGAACCCACAAAACCATATTTTTCAAAGCGCACACCTTACCCACTGAGCTAACCCAACACAAATCCCTTGAAAGAGCAAAAGAATGCGAAACAAATTGAGAGAGCGCGAGCAAATTCTGTAAATTTTTTTGCTTTCTTTTGCATTTCAACCAATATTCAAGACGCAAATCGGCTTAATCTGAGAATTATTGGTCTTATTCTAAGCTTAATCCGACTGATTGTGACTGGTTATCCCGAATCGGTCTCAAAAATTCAAGATTTTGGTTGGTCTCAAGTTAAGACCAATCAAGCTGGATTTTAGACCTGCGATTTTCTCTCTGTGTATAAGCAAGAGTGTTTCATTATATAAAGCATTTGCAAGGATCTTTCTTGTTTTGGTGTGAGTTCGCGAACGGCACACTCTCACTGAGAGTGGGGGGAACAACTATGGACAGCAAACTTCGACCGCCAAGCGCCGAACCTTGAGCAGGCCACAAGCTCTCAAGGTTTGCTCCAGTGGTGAAGCTCAGCTCAAATAATTATCCAAGTTATCTTACTGTGATGATATGGGATCAGCAACTATAAGGAATAAAAACCTCTAATGCTCTGACAAAATGTGTCTGAACAAAGAGAATTTGGGCATACAGCCGATGCTGCAATTCTATGCATACAGTGGTGCTATTTTCAATTGTCAGAGTGGCTTTTTGCAACAAAAAAATGACGGTAACCAAGACAAGAAATTTTAGAAATTTATTTATTTTATTTATTTATTTAATGTCGACTAGAAACAGTCAGACACAGAAAATTTAAATTTAAAATTACATGATATTTCAAATAAATTGTTTAAAATAAAAAATTTTAATTTAAAATTATAAAATAAAAACTAAAAGTAAATTGACAATTAAAATCAAAATCTGGGGGTGCTTAAAAGCAAATTGGTCCAACATTTATTGCAAGGATTGGGGAAAACCCAGAAAAACCAATCAGACCAAAATTAAGTTAGTGTTAGGTAAGAAGTGTTAGGGGAAAGGTGTTTTCATCTATGCACGGTCAGAGATCCCGCGGAGATAGATGAGAACAGATGATTTAACTACAGGGAGATAGAGTTGCGCCGAGAATACGTGGAATAATAAATTATACGATTTGCAAAGCACACGAATTGGATTGTGCAAAGCATAATCAGTCGTGCATGATGATAATACGAAAGGCACAAAGTTTCTAGTTGGTCTTCTAGGAACAGAAAAGCTAAGGCGACCTAAAAGAGAAGAGGAGTCAATATCACCGTTAATTAACTTATGCAGGAAGACAACACCTAGGGCTGTTCTACGGTTAATTAGCGACGGAAGATTAATGAGAAAAAGGCGACTAGAGTACGATGGCAAACGGAGATTGGGATCCCAGTTTAGTCCACGTAAGGCGAAGAGAAGAAACTGCTTCTGAACAGACTCAATACGATCTTGAGAGTTTTGATACTGGGGGCACCAAATGCATGAGCAGTATTCAAGGATAGGACCGACCAAGGAAACGTAGAGAAGTTTGGTGGTGAAAGGATCGTTAAGTTCTTTCGACCAGCGTTTAATGAAGCCCAGTACAGCTCTGGCTGCATTAACGATAGAAGAAATATGGAGATAAAAGCTCAACTTTTTGACAAAAATAACTCGAAGATCTTTAACTGTAAAAATACGTTAAAAAGAAATATTGTCAATCGTATAAATGGCTAAATGGGGTCTAGAACGACTGAAAGTCATAAACATACATTTTGAACAATTAAGATGCAGTTGGTTTGCCGAACACCAAAGCTGCATAGCGTTCAAATCATCTTGTAGATGAGTATGACACAGGCGATCGGTATACGACAAAATAAGTTTCACATCATCTGCGTACATAAGAATGCGAGACTGTGACAAAATAGAGGGCAGGTCATTAATAAAAAGAGTAAAGAGTAAAGGTCCAAGATGACTACCCTGAGGCACCCCAGAAGTGACGTGTACCGTCCGTTTAAATAGGAGGAAGTCCCAGCCAGAAAATATGGAGGGAATCCTAAGCAATCAAGCTTATACAGCAGAAGTTCGTGGTTGACAGAGTCAAATGCTTTACTGAAATCGGTGTAAATGACATCAGTTTGCATTTTCATAAGAAATGCATCATTTACAAGGGAGGTAAATTCAAGTAAATTGGTCGTAGTGGACCGACTCTTAACAAAACCATGTTGGGCAGGGGAGTAAATCGACTTACAGAGATGTTGCAAAGACGAAGTTAGAAGTTTTTCAAATAATTTAGGGATGGCTGATAGCTTTGCAATGCCTCTGTAATTAGAAATATCAGACTTCCCACCTTTTTTGTGGAGAGGAATGATAAACGATTCCTTCCAAATAGATGGAAAGACTGCAGAGTCAAGGGATAGGTTAAAAAACTTTAGCAATGGTTGAAGTAGGGAATTACAGCACTCCTTGAGCACACAACCAGGTATGTTGTCTGGCCTAGGAGAGAAAGATGGTTTTAGTGAATTAGATGCAGAAAGAAGTGAGGCATCTGTGATACCAGGATCAAATAATAGGTTCGAAGGTGAAATGTTATACGGACAAGTGTTAGTGTGGGGGGCAGAGGAATATGTTGATTGGAAAAAGTTGGCAAATAGATCAGAAGCAGTAGAGTCGTTGCTAGCTTTTTCTATCCCAAGAAAAAAGGAAGAAGGCAAATTTGAAGATTTGCGCTTTGAATTAAAAAAGTTGTAAAATTGCTTAGGATCTTGAGTAAACTGTCGTTTGCAATGAGTAAGGTAGTTCTCGTAGCACTGGGAGTTTAAAAGGACAAAGTTAAACTTGGCTACAGAATATTTGGACAAGTCAACACTAGAACCAGACTTCTTAAACTTTTTAAAACACTTAGATTTAATGTTTTTTAAGTAAGAGAGTCGTGGTGTTAACCATGGAGGTTTGAGGCACATGAAGGGATATATTTCGTAATGCAGATATCAAACAATGCATAAAGGGTTTCATAGAATATGTTAGCAGTAACATCTATGTAACCGAATTGTTTAAAAAAGACCAATCTGTTGCATAAATATGCTGGTTCAGAAGACTATAATTCCCTTTACGGAAGCAATATCGTTTTTGAATAGGGGATGCTGAAGGCAAAGAACATGTTCTAAAAAATGAAAGTGAAATTTCGATAGTAGGATGGTACGAATCTTCCGGCATTGTTAAATGTACTGATCTACATATAGCAGCTGTAGAGCTATCGTTGATAAAAACCAGATCAAGCATTCTATTCAAGTGATTTAGAATTGAATTCATTTGAAACAACGAAAGATCGAACATGCAATCGAAAAAATCATGTTGAGCTGAGGGTATAAGGTGGTTTGTACTATTAAAAAGTGACCATGTAATGCTTGGCAGATTGAAATCACCTAACACCACAAATAAGTCATTATCACGCACATGGGTTGAAATTTCCCTAATATAAGATATATGTTGCATATAGACTTGAATATCGGAAGAAGGGGAATATAAGAGCATGAAATATATAAGGCCCTTGATGGGAAAATAACATTAACAGCAACAATTTCAACACTAGAATAACGGCACTCAATTTGTACATGTCAATTATGCAAAAATAATCAAATTCTTATACTAATTGTCACACAATTTTCAAATTTTATTATTTAACTTCAAACAATATATATATTTACCTTCTCACAAAGATGTGTAATGGTCGCGTGGATTGGTTTTGGTTACACAATGTTGGTCGTTTTTATCGCATACTGTTTGCATCAAAAGTTGTTGCAAGCAATAAAAAACAAGTAAGAGTGCTCTAGTCGAGGGATAGGACTAGGATATACCCTGATCCAAGGTCTTACATTCATTGAAGTTATTTATCTGCATTCTTCTAGCTTTTATACTTAATTTATCGATAACTTATGAAAGGATTGAGATATTGAAAAAAAAATGTTTAATGGGATCCAAGTTCTGACATTCATTCAAGTTATTTATCTGCATTCATACATAGAAAAACACACACACACATATACAAACACAAGCTGCTTGCTACACGCGTCATCAATTGCTTTGCTTCTTCTTCTTTTGGCCACAAACTATGGTACATTGAATCGTTAATAACTTCTTTGTTTTTTGTCTGATCGTAATAAAATTTGTAGGACACAAAGATGGCATAAAAATGTGCAACTATGTAAAATCCGAAGGTCATACCTCAAAAATTACGTATTTTTCGATTTCTGTGAGATCGGGGAGGGGTATCCAAAAAATGAAATTTATTTAACCTTTGTATGCTATAGGAGAATATATGTATTAAATTTTGTGACTCTACCTTTTATTACTTTTAAGCTATACCTTAAAAACACTGTTCTGGAATCTTAATTTATCGATAATTTTTGGAAGGATTGAGATATCGAAAAAAAATTTATGAGTTTTTGTCGAGCCGGCAGTACAGTAACTTAAACTTAAATATAAATTCGCTAGCTTTAATGACTTTCAAGTAATGCCCGAAAAACACTTGGCTAAAATTGAAATTTATCGATAACTTTTGAACGGGACAAGATATCGAAAAAAAAATGATAAACTTGTATCGTCCCGCCACTACGAGAACTTATATATCTAATATGAAGTCTCTAGCTTTTGTAGTCTCTGAGAAACACGCGTTCATACAGACCGACAGACGGACAGATGGACAGACGGTCAGACTGACAGACGGACAGACAGACGGACATGGCTATATCGACTCGGCTATTGATACTGATCAAGAATATATATACTTTATGGGGTCGGAGATGCTTCCTTGTGCCTGTTACATACTTTTGCACAAAACCATAATACCCTTTTTCCCCATTTTTAATGGGATCAGGGTATAAAAACAATAAAAAAATTTTACTCTGCTGTGAGGTGCATAGCAACTTGCTTTAGTTATGCACCGTAAAATGTTGCAGAGCAGAAAGCAAAGTCTCTCATATTCCAATCAGAATCGCATTCAACTTAAATTCCATGTTCTTATGGGAATATTCCGACCTATAAAAGCCTACATGTGGCCACATCCAGCATCTTTGCTGATCGATTCCCCGAAATTTGCCTCTTCCACGTCGAATAGTTCCACAATACCTGAACGTTTGATATTATAACCGTGCGCCCCTAGGAAAGGTAGCTTCGAGGTGCAAGAGTGGTGCCAATAACTAAAACGCATTCAGCTACGCGCTGTGCGCTTATAAAATGCATACAAAAAATCAATTATATTTGCGGACGCCCACATCCACTCCCTAAATACGCCGGAGCGCCAGTCTAATCTGAGCGCATCCACAAATTTCAACCGATCGCCGAAAGCGATACTATTCCAACTAATATCCGCACGAGAAAAGGTAGGTGCCGCCACCGATATTGTGCTAAATTTCGCTTTCCAACAATTTTGTTAATTTTGCCTAGTGCGTTTGGTGGACACAAGTCAAACCAAAGCCAACACAATCCCGCACCAGCCACCAGCGTTGTCGCTTTTGCCGCAGAGACGCAGTTGATCAACACCAGTGTACCCTGGTGTGGGTACCTCTTTGGCTCAGTCTAATGAAATAGAGTGTGCGAATTGGAACAGGCCCTTTTCAACTACGCCGCTGCTGCACATGCGCTTGCGGAGAGCAGTAACAACAGAGCTTTCAAACAGCTGACGTCCCGGCATAGCCTTATCTCGCCGCTGAACTTAAGCAAAGCTCGCGTCTGGGATTTTATTTTTGGTTTGTGTTAATCCACGGCATTTACTAATCGTACTAAGACCTGAAAGTGTTATTACCGAAAGAGTAATTAAACGGAGTGGAAAAGAAATGCAAATCTGTTCGGCTTTAACATGAGCCTGTAGAGTGATTGAGTGTTGTTGTTTTGTGTAAAAAAAGCTCTCTAGAATGGTCTTTAAAAAGGCCCAAGTGAAGTTATATTCGGTAAAATGCTCTTTAATTTAGCTTGAACAGCGAAGCGACCAATGACAACATATAATTACATATCTTAAATTTCATCCTATATTGGACATACATACATCACACGTAATAACATACATGCATTTATCAATAAAATCGCCAGCAACAACAACAACGATGGAAAGCTTTCCAACGCTGGATATTTACACGCACAGCAAAAGATATGATATGGCACTCAATATGATCTGTTTTCATAATTATATTTCGCCGATAAGATTTAAGATCAGTATGATATGTTCGACAATATCAGTTTGATGTTTTCGAGCATATCAATATGATATTTTATTAGATCAATATGAAATTGTCATATATAACATGTATCACAAAATATATTAAATATATAAAAGTAAATTATATGAGGAAATTAGGACCCGATCGATCCATACTATCTTAACTTAATTTTTTCATATTAAAACTATGAGACTGGTTTGCTCTTGAAGAAGGAGAGACTTGTTTTATCATTTTCACCTGCCGAGATATTTTCACACTATTAATTTTTTTATATGATCATTTTTTTTATTGTATATTATTTATTTTTATAATTTTATTAACTAGAAAAAACTTCCGGCTGTTGAGTGTCTTCTGGCGGGTTCGAACTCGTGACCCACCGCTCGTTCTTGCAAGGCTCTAACATAAGCCGGCAGAATAATTTGATTTCATTGAATCGAAGGAAGCGCAATTATCGTTTTCAAGGCTTGCCCTTTACCCACTGAGCTACACAGCCTGTATAGCGGAGCAGAACAAAGCAGCGCACCAAATCGTACGGTACTTTCTAGATTTTCGACACTATCTGTCTCCTTCTATCGATAAATTGTTCAGTGCATCCCTTTCTAATTGTCGAGTTTCCAAATTATTTATACATTTTAAGGTCAATATGATCTGTTTTAATATTAAAGTTCTATGAAAATATTGATATTTTGAAAAGATCAAATTAACCAGCACTTATCAAATTGATCTTGATCTTTTTTATATATTTATATATTATGTTTTTATATATTTCTTATATTGTCTCGCTGCAAGCAAAGCCAAATTGGCAGAGGCATAATAAGGTATCTCCATACCTGAGAACGGCAAAAATCAAATTTTTCTTGATTTCATCATGCACTAAAATTCTTACTCACATGCAATCACTCAATAACAATCAGCGTTGATTAAAATCAACTCATGCTAGCCAACGCTTTATTCGGATCAGTTGGAGTCTTCGGTCAAAAATTCTTTACTCATATTTAATCACTCAAAAAAACTCAGCGTTGAATAAAATCACCGCATGATGTAATCACTTCGATCGGCTCATTTGAGTCTTTTGAGTGGCTCGTGTACGGCTTTTCTTGAATGGTATTTCGTATGCAAATATTAGTTTGATTTGGTCGCTGCAACGCTATGTCAGAGGAAGCATTGATTTTGGAAATAATAATTAAAAATGTGTACACTTTGTCGCCGCGACAAAAAGGAAGAAGCTTGATGTGGCACATTTTGTCTGAAATAATTAAAGAGAATGGAATTGTTTTGGAAGGTTATTTGTACTGCCGGTCCTGCAACAAAATTTTGAAATATTCGGCCAAACAATCTTAAAATTTTAGACGACATAAATGCAGTCAATCACTGAAGGAGGTGAAGTTCTTGAAAACGGTAACGCCAGAAGACAAAAAGGCCTCCATCGACACCTGTATAGATTGGGTTACTGAAGATTGCCAACCATTTTCAGCAGTCATTGGCGTTGGCTTTACAAAGCTTGCAGCATTTTTAATCAACATTGGAGCAAAATATGGAGAACATGTTGATATTCAAGACCTTCTGGGCGATGCAACAACTCTTTCAAGAACGACCAAGAAGATAGCTGATGACAAAAAAAAACATGTACACAGAAAAAAAAAACGAGATTCCGGGCTAAAATAAAGCCGAAACGGTGCCAGAAGTATGGTGATCTCGGATATTCTTAAACCAAGTACGAAATACTTGATTCAAATACGTTTTTTTCAATCTCGGAACTCTTAAATTAAGCCTGTTTTTAGCCTGATTCGGGGTTGAATTATATTAATAACGGGTGGTAAATAAAAAAAAAAGTATTTCATGATTTAAATTGTTCTCTGGCGGAGCCGTTTTAATTGAAATTAAATCCGAGCATATATATATACACAATTAATTGTTTTCTCATTTTTATACCCTGATCCCATTAAAAATGGGAACAAGGGGTATAATAGTTTTGTGCAAAAGTATGTAACAGGCATAAGGAAGCATCTCCGACCCCATAAAGTATATATATTCTTGATCAGTATCAATAGCCGAGTCGATATAGCCATGTCCGTCTGTCTGTCCGTCTGTCCGTCTGACCGTCTGACCGTCTGTCCGTCTGTCCGTCCGTCTGTATGAACGCCTGTTACTCAGAGACTACAAAAGCTAGAGACTTCATATTTGAAATATAAGTTCTCGTAGTGCCGGGTCAATACAAGTTTATCATTTTTTTCGATATCTCAAATTTTTAAAAGTTATCGATAAATATCGATTTCAGACAAGTGTTTTTCGAGCATAACTTGAAGTCATAAAAGCTATAAACTTAATATTTAAGTTTAAGTTTAAGTTACTGTACTGCCGGCTCTTAACAAACTCATCTTTTTTTTTTCAATATCTCAATCCTTTCAAAAGTTATCGATAAATTAAGTTTCCAAAACAGTGTTTTTAAGGTATAGCTTAAAAGTTATAAGACGTAGAGTCACCAAATTTAGTACATATACTCTCCAATAGCATACAAAGGTTAAATGCATTTCACTTTTTGGATACCCATTCCCGATCTCCAAGAAATCGAAAAATACGTATTTTAAGAGGTATGACCTTCGGATTTTACATAGTTTCACATTTATATTCCGTAATTTCATTACGATCGGGAAACAAACAAAGAAGTTATTAACGATTCAATGTAACATAGTTTGGGCCAAAGGAAGAAGAAGAAGAAGAATAGCGGATTAAGTTAAATATTTAATATATTAAAGTACTTAATTTTTAAAAATTGTATGGTATGAGGCTATCTACCGATTTTAAGCAAAGATGGTTTCTTTTTTCTGTTATTATATTGCCAGCCAATGAAAATTCTCGTTCTGCGGCTGCACGACTAGCCGGAATTGAATGAACTTTCAGTGCAAATTTAGAGAGATGTGGATACATTTTTTCATTATTTTTCCACCATTTTAGTACATTAAAATCGTCAGGTATTTCCACATTTTCCTTTCAATAATTTTCAATCACATCGGATGGTGTTTTAAAATTATTGATTGTTAATTTTTTAAGTAAGTAAGGGAAGAAAAAAAATTAACTTCTTGATCTGTGTTGGAGACTAATGAAGCGGTGCTTTCAGGAAATAAAAATTGGGAAATGGAATCTGAATTTGGTGTACAGGGACTAACTGGAATTGAATTGGATGATGACGATGGACTTATATCGGAGTTGTCAATTTGGGAAATACAAAATGTTTTGTAAATCATCTAGTTGCATATTTAATGCAGGTGAAAATAAAAAGAAAGCTGTTTTATGCCATAGACTAAGATTTGGAATCCAAATGTGATGAACATTATTGATAATTTTTTCTTTCAATGAAACTATGGAAGCTATATCTGTTAGTTTGGGCACACATAGATGATTCATTTTTTGATTTGATGGTACCACGAAACATAAAGAGGGAGAACTGCAAAGTTGTAGTTTCTTAAATATAACTTCAAAGTTACTGCATAAGTCAACTAGTTGTTGAAGCGTGGAAATACTTATAAGTAATAAACGTTGGCTTTCTTGCTTCTCTTTAATTATTTCGTTAATGTCACACCAATTGTCTACGTTTGACTTAAACATTGTGAAGTTGGAGTTCCAGCGTGTCGGGCGTTAGTTTTTAAGAGAAGTATCTGCAAGTTCGCTTTTTTAAAGTATTTGACAGTTTTTTTGCACGCCTCTGCAATTTCGGTTTGCTCTAAAGATTCCTTAAATGAATGTTCCAAGACGTTTGCAAAGAAATGGAAGCTGCAGTATAAATGAACGTTGTTCCCCAAGGCTTTTACGACGTTAGAGCCTCTGTATGTTACAAACTTTACTGTATCCATATTATTTATACCGAACTCGCAAAACAATGTGTACAATTAAGTTAAAAGTTAGCCCCAGTCGAGCGCTGGAAATGCATAGATTTCATGCCTAAAATGATGACGTATAGTTTTAAATCTTTTTGGTAGTGCAAAGTGACTCCCAAAAAGTTTCTGTGCACATAATTATCTGTCCACAAATCCATGTAGCAGATGATCCACCACTAAGCACCACGTCATCTTTTACACAGAAAAAAATATCCGTACTAAAAATCAAGTTTAAAATACTTGGCTTATCCGACAGCGTACTTGAAATTTTTAAGTATGTATTCAGGATATAATTCTTAAATCAAGTCTATATCAGGATGAAATGACAATGTCTCAGCATAAAAAGGGCAAAATAAGCCGAACGTACTTGATTTTAGTACGGAATTCTTAAAACAATCCCTTCTAAAAATATAATAGCTGAGAGAGAAATGAAATTGGCTCTCTTTTGCTCGCGCTCTCTCAATTTGTTTCGCATTCTTTTGTTATATTGGGCATTTGTTTTGGTGTAGCTCAGTGGGTGAGGTGTGTGCCTTGCGAACGAGAGTTGTGTGGGTTCAACTCCTGGTCAAGACTTAAGTTTTTTTAAGTTTTATTTATTTTTATACCCTGATCCCATTAAAAATGGGAAAAATTGGTATAATGGTTTTGTGCAAAAGTATGTAACAGGCATAAGGAAGCATCTCCGACCCCATAAAGTATATATATTATTGATCGCTATCAATAATCGAGTCAATCTAGCCATGTCCGTATGGCTGTCCGTCTGTCCGTCTGTATGAACGTGCTGTTCTCGGAGACTACAAAAGCTAGAGACTTCATATTTGGAACATAGGTTCTCCTAGAGCCGGGTCAATACAAGTTTTTCATTTTTTTTCGATATCTCATCCCGTTCAAAAGTTATCAATAAATATCGATTTCAGACAAGTGTTTTTCGGGCATAACTTGAAAGTCGTAAAAGCTAGAAACTTAATATTTAAGTTTAAGTTACTGTATTGTTGGCTCTAAACAAAATCATCCTTTTTTTTCAATAGCTCAATTCTTTCAAAAGTTATCGATAAATTAAGTTTCCAAAACAGTGTTTTTAAGGTATAGCTTAAAAGTTATAAGACGTAGAGTCATCAAATTTAGTTCATATACTCTCCAATAGCATACAGAGGTTAAATGCATTTCACTTTTTGGATACCCCTCCCCAATCTCCAAGAAATCGTATTTTAAAAGGTACGACCTTCTGATTTTACATAGTCTCACATTTATATGCCATCTTTGTGTCCTACAAATTTCATTACGATCGGACAATAAACAAAGAAGTTATTAACGATTAAATGTAACATAGTTTGGGGCCAATGGAAGAAGAAGAAGCAAAGCAAATGTATGACGCGCGTAGCCAGCAGCTTTTGTTTGTATATGTGTATGTTTCTATGTATGAATGCAGATAAATAACTTCAATGAATGTAAGACCTTGGATCAGGGTATATCCTAGTCGGGCACTCTCGACTAGAGCACTCTTACTTGTTAGTGATATAGTTTTTGCTGTTTAGCAAAATCATCTTACAATATTTGCTATATTTAGAAAACTTATTTACCTCATATCAATTTGCATCATTTTATAAATCTTACCGACTTAAACTCGATGGGACTAGAACCTGGGGACCCTCGAAATATTGTAGTTATTTCAGTATTATAAACTAAATTTAATTTTGTAAATAAATAAAAACAAGTAAGAGTGCTCTAGTCGAGAGTGCCCGAGGATATACCCTGATCCAAGGTCTTACATTCATTGAAGTTATTTATCTGCATTCATACATAGAAACATACACATATACAAACAAAAGCTGCTGGCTACGCGCGTCATACATTTGCTTTGCTTCTTCTTCGTCCTTTGGCCCAAACTATGTTACATTTTATCGTTAATAACTTCTTTGTTTGTTTCCCGATCGTAATGAAATTACGGAATATAAATGTGAAACTATGTAAAATCCGAAGGTCATACCTCTTAAAATACGTATTTTTCGATTTCTTGGAGATCGGGAATGGGTATCCAAAAAGTGAAATGCATTTAACCTTTGTATGCTATTGGAGAGTATATGTACTAAATTTGGTGACTCTACGTCTTATAACTTTTAAGCTATACCTTAAAAACACTGTTTTGGAAACTTAATTTATCGATAACTTTTGAAAGGATTGAGATATTGAAAAAAAAAGATGAGTTTGTTAAGAGCCGGCAGTACAGTAACTTAAACTAAAATATTAAGTTTCTAGCTTTTATGACTTCAAGTTATGCTCGAAAAACACTTGTCTGAAATCGATATTTATCGATAACTTTTGAAAGGGATGAGATATCGAAAAAAACTTGTATTGACCCGGCACTACGAGAACTTATATTTCAAATATGAAGTCTCTAGCTTTTGTAGTCTCTGAGAGACGGACAGACGGTCAGACGGACAGACGGACAGACAGACGGACATGGCTATATCGACTCGGCTATTGATACTGATCAAGAATATATATACTTTATGGGGTCGGAGATGCTTCCTTATGCCTGTTACATACTTTTGCACAAACCATTATACCCCTTTTTCCCATTTTTAATGGGATCAGGGTATAAAAATTAATTCTAAGCATTTTTGTTACTTATTGAAATAAATTAAATATGAAATTAAATATTTTGTTATGAAATTATTTAGCTTTTATTTTGTTTTGCTGACTTTTTCCATCTCTGTCAGCAGCGCCGACCTTTCCATGAATACAATCATTCGAGTTGATTTTTGGTCATTGAGTTTTATTCAGAATCATGACGATCTTTGCTGAGCCGAAGAAACAAACACCCGAAATGATTGGTACGAACACAAACATGAATAAACTCAGAGAGACAACAAGAAACGAACAGCTTGAATGATTGAAAATCAACAGCGAACATATGCAAGTTTGATCGCATGAACGCAAAGGCTAGTTTATTTGGGTGTTGTTCATGTATGAACGTTTTTGCAATCACCCCAGTTGTTTTTTGTTTATCGTAACAAATCAAAGCTTGCCTTGTCAATTCGGTGACCGCTTATAGATTTACATTTCCTTTAAACCAACGAAAAGACCTGTAGCCTGATAGAAGCCTTCTAAATTATCGCGTGTACTTCAAGACCTATGGAATTGTGTTATTGTTGTTAAAATATGATTTTCGCTGAGTATAACTCAAAATTTAGAGGCAAAAGGGATCTTATAAATTAATCTTATGTAGGGACTGTTTAGTCATGGCAAAAACCCACCCCACCCGAAAGAGAAAGGGTACTTGATTCCGCCCGCTGTGACCCTCAATGGACAGGGAGACATACTAACCATCTTAGGTATGCCGTCTCGCGTTCGCAATGTCGACGAGTACATAAGTTTTGGCGCCCAAATCGTGCGGCAAGCTAATGCAGGTTTCATAAGTTGTCACACATCCACAGTTATTGAGAGATTTAATAAAGTGTTTTCTTTTCTAGCCCCTGTGCTGACGATGCTTAGATTTGGTTAATCTAGCTTCTGCATGTGGAAATAGATTAGAAACAGTTCGTTAATGTAAGCTACGATGCCTGGTATTCTGTTGTAATACCTTGCCGAGAAACTTTTATTAATGAACTTACACGTTTAAAACTCTTACACTGTTTGCTCGGTTGTTTTCTTAGATTTTTGGGAATTATTACTTCAGTAAGCTTGAGTTTGAAACTTCTGTTTTATACAATTGCAGAATATTGCGTATTTTGCTACGGTCGGATACCAATACTGATTGTCACTGAGATAGAAAGGTTATACCTAGCTGATGAAAAGTGGTTAAATCAAAGATTTATGTCTGAGAAACTTTTCTTTTAATCTGATTCTTGGAAGATACCATACTAGTTGTTGTCTGGAACTTGTGATTATGCTGCTTTTGCGTATACTTGCCGAATAACCAACCAAGCAACCTTAATTTGTAGTTATAATAGCCCAATATACTAGCTTACATCAGGCTAAAGGTCTTAGAAGTGTTTTGTCGTTTTTCTTTATATTACCATAAAATGTCTAAACCATGATCAGGATAAATTTACATAAGAAATGCTTATAGTTCACAGTCCTCAAGTAATACAACCGTCAGGGTTGGAAACTGACAACCAGTGCGCTATATTAAGCCAAGTTATGGATAATTCGCACCCCTGTTATTTATTACAGTGTAAGCACGTTTTTCATAAACGCTTTTTAGAAGGTTGGCTAGAAAAGCACACCTTTTGTTATGTCTGTAACGAAACAATCACCCTGCTAAATACAAAAGTAGTAGTGAGAAACTGCTCGCCAAGAGTAAAGCAAAATGCACCCCCTGCAGCTCCTAGTACGGGGAAAGTTTCGACTCGCAATCTGGCCAGAGCTCTGAGTCAAGCTCATCCTTCCACTTCAAAGACCGTTCAAGAACCTAGCTCTCTGGATCAGCTCTCATCAGCTCTAGATGCTAGTCATAGCACCAATCAAGCAGAAGCTCCTCCGGCAAGATCAGTTGTGGATAGAAGAAGAGGGCGTCCAGCTCGTCCCGGTAATGCTCGCCGCAGTACTGAGGTTGATTTTGTTCATATTCAAGAGATTATTGAACAATCGGCAACCAGGTTAGTTTCATCTTTGAATGGTAGTGCTCGCTCATTTCTTAGTGAAACGCAAGTTCCACCGGTTCAAAAACGTCAAACGCCTTTTCCGTCCTGCTCTTCTATGTACATTAGGAAAACAGCAGAGATCATACAGAGTTGGAATTTGCACTTCGATGGATCGCTGAGGGTTTGGGAGTCGAAGAGTTCATTTATCGGGTGAAGTCACTCACTGATGAAACTTTGGATAGTGATTTTATAGCTCTGTGTAGGCACATGCACATATTGTTTGCTGGAAAAGCACGAGATTTGTACTGGCGATACCATAAGCAAGTAGATCGCATAGTGTAGTCTGATGTTTGTGTTTCCCTTCGATAGCAATACAAGGACTATCGCTCAGTGCTTATGAGCAAGGAGCAAATAAAATCCCGTAAGCAGAAGCACGGTGAATCCTTTTCATATTTGTATGAGGCCGCTGCTTTGATATATAAGTCAGCCCTACAAATCAAGGAAGAAGAATTAATAGAGATTTTAAAAAAAAGCTTCTATCAGCCCGTGCATTCCGTTGGACATCTAAGTCGCTTGGTACAAATGAGTAAAAATTTGTCTCTTTAGCTCAGCTGTCGAGCTGAAAATGTTTCTAAGCCAAAGATATTTGTTTGCCGACGTCAAGTGTTTGCCCTCGAAGAATTAGGTGCAGCCTTAGACGAAGATTCAGTTGAAGCCGAAAGGGAGATTGCAGCTCTTCGGATGGCGCATGCAAAACTTAAGTGTTGAAATTGCGATGAGCAAGGTCATATTTTTGAGAAATGCTTGGCGGAACGTCGCATATTTTTTTATGGATGTGGTGCTCTGAACATATGTAAGCCACAATGCCAATCTTGTCTCCACAAGCATAGTTCAACCAATTGCTGTTGCTGGACGGAGTACGCAACCCGAAAGTACGCATCAATCGCAGTTTTTGGAGAGCGAGCCATACTCTGAACTATATAATGGCGTTCCTCTTCGCTTTTGTTCATATGGTGAACGGCTACAAAATTATTTAAAAGTAAGTGATCGTTTATTTAGCTATATAGAATCTCAATCTAGAAAGCGTACCTTAAGATTAAAAACGTTTTATGAAAATTTCAACAATTTTTAGTAACCTCTAAGATCAGCGTAGCTATGTAGAAGTCTCCTTCCTCGATTATAAAGAGCTGGGGTTACTTGACACCAGAGCAAACATAAGCTGCATTGGGTGGTCACTTGCTTTGAATGACTTCACAAAGTTTCGGGAATTTAAGCCTTTAAAGTCGCATGCAAAATCTGCGGATGGGGGAATTCAAGATATCATTGGAGTGTTAGACATTGAAATAAAGTTTAAGTCGATCACTATGCCTTTGAAGCTGTATGTGATTCCTTCGATCAAGCAGAAACTCATACTGGGACACGACTTTTGGAGAGCTTTTGGTCTAGCTCCAAGTATTATTAGTTCACTGGACCAAGACCCATGTCCAGTTCCGTTTGCATATTCCCTTATTTCTCAATAGAAACAGCAGCTTGACGTTGTAAATTTATTGTTTCCCAGTGCTATTTAAGGTTTGGCCGAACGACTTTGATTCAAAATCGCATTGAAGTTGGAGACGCGCAGCCGGTTACGCAACGTTTTAACCAGGTGAGCCCGGCAGTAGAGAAGCTGTTGTACGCTGAAATAGACCGCATGTTACAACTTGACGTCATCAAGCCTTCCGTCAGTGCCTGAAGTTTTCAAATGCGCCTTGTTGTGAAACCAAATAAAGTCCGTTTGTGTCTGGATGCCCGCAAGCTGCATAACGTTACCGCAAAGGACGCCTTTCCTTTAACAAGTACTAAAAGCAAATATTATATCTAAGTTTGATTTGAAGGGTGCATACTGGCAAATTGATATTATAGCAGAATCAAAGCCTTTAACTGCGTTTACCGTCCCTGGCCGACCGCCTTATCAGTTTAAAGTCATCCCGTTTGGCCTTTGCAACGCCCCGTCTACGATGTGTCGTCTGATGGACGAGGTGATTCCACCAGATCTCCCACACTGCGTGTTTGGTTATTAAGATGACTTGTGCATTGTTTCCGAATATGTTTCTTCCCATCTCGCAACTCGAGTTCGAATCGCAGAGCACTTTCGCAAAGCCAACCTCACGCTTAATATTGACAAAAGCTAGTTCAGTGTGACGAGTATTAACTATTTAGGCTTTGTTATCAGCAGCAAAGGTATGCACACAGACCCGTATAAAATGCCACGCATCTTAAATTGGCCACCGCCTAAGAATCTTAAGTACCGTCGCTTTATTCACAGCTTCTCAGAGCTCACCAGTACTATAACCGACGCGTTATCTACAAAAAAGAAGTTTGGATGGACGTCCGGATGGACGTCCGAGGCTCAGGTTGCCATGAACCATTTGAAACTGATGTTAACATCCGTCCCGGTATTAACAAATCCGGATTTCGACAAAAAGATTTCCTCCCCTGTGACGCCAGCGATTTTGGAATCGGTGCGGTGCTTGTAAAGGTGTCAGTCGCAAATGAAGAGAAACCAATAGCCTTTATGTCCAAAAAGCTAAATCGAGCTCAACGCAACTAAAGCGTTACCGAACGTAAATGCTTGGCCGTAATCTTAGGGATTGAAAAGTTCAGATGCTATCTAGAGTTTGAGGTAGTTACTGACCATTCAAGTTTGCTTTGGCTTATGAGGCAGCAAAACGTCTCTGGTTACAGCAGTTTAAATTCTCGAACTCGTATCGCAAAGGAAAAGAACATATTGTGGCTGATGCGCTATCATGGTTAGGTAAACAGTTAGTCTTAGAATTGGACATGAAGCCTGTGATCAATCTGGAATGTGATGCCTTCCTCGCCGATAGTTACCAGGCCCGTAAAGAAATGTTTGACAAAATCTCTTCAAAATTTCCAGACATTAAAATTGTTGACAAATTTGTGTAATATCCATACCGAACATGCAGTTGGTGATGATACACAAGACAAGCTCTCTTGGAAATTATAGGTTCCCGAGCAGCTACGAGGTGATGTCCTTAAGCAAGCCCATGATAGTCTTACGTCCTATCATGCCGGCATACAGAAAGCCATTGAGAAGATACGCCGCCATCTTTTCTGGCCGGGCTTGGCAGAAGATGGTCGTGAGTACATACGTCATTGTGACACTTGCAAGGAAACTAAGGCTCCCAACTACTGCATGCGTCCGCCGATGGGTTCACACCTTTCCACATGTCGACCTTTTCAGAGACTATATATTTACCTACTCGATCCATATCCTCGTAGTAAGAATGGTAATGTTGGATTACTGATAGTGCATGATCACTTCAGTAAATACCACTGGCTACATCCGCTGAAGAAGTTCATTTTTATTAAAATCAATTTTTCACTGTTTTGAATGCCTTCCTCACTGAATTGGGCATAAGCACTAAGCATACAACACACAGAGGCGTCAAATCGACTAAAAAGTGTTTGCATAAAATTCTTGCACTGGACGATCCCAAGCAGCTTCGTGTGCTGCGACTGCGACACGAAGGCAAAGCGTAGCATTCAGGCAGAGAATATTCTTCTGGTGATCAGCGGCACACAGCGTCGAACTCATTGCTTGCTCTGGCTTCGCTGCCGCAACATCTATTTCGACGCTCCGAAATGCTTGCACATATGCGAATTAGCAGCAACACATATAAATATATTCAATCCCAAGAAGACATGCGGCCATTGCTGTGAATTTCCGGCGTTGCCGTTTTTCTGTAGTCGTTCGAGCTTGTTGGTAGAGACGGGGCGGGGGTTGCAATAGTTCTATGAGGCAGCCACTGGCCGAAATTTAGATTTTTCAATTTCAGCCAGCGGTGCTTCTCTTCGAAATGAAGGGTATTAGGGCGGTATTAATATGTTTGCAACACTTACTGGCAATTAACATTAAAAATCCATTAAGCCATAATTATTATTTATTGATTTAATACATTTTATGTTATCAAAGAACTCTCACCATTAATAACAATATTTTTTCGTTTTTATTAATAGTTTAATTTAATATATTTATTTATTGACAACTAGAGGCAGTCACATAGAAAACTTATATAACTGTTAGTATATTAAAAGTAATATTATAAAAAAGAGTAATGGCATAAGTCATGTGTATACTGCTGTTTATTCTCCTCAAAGTAACTATGACGAGCGCGTTAACCGTTCTTTGCTAGCCGCAGTTCGC
Source organism: Drosophila maculinotata (assembly GCA_035045305.1). Classification (NCBI taxonomy): domain Eukaryota; kingdom Metazoa; phylum Arthropoda; class Insecta; order Diptera; family Drosophilidae; genus Drosophila; species Drosophila maculinotata. Next base: position 707,005 of record JAWNPD010000022.1, read on the forward strand.
TCGTATCTGAAACAAGATCAGTGTGAGTGGGACCTGCATCTTACGAGCATTTCCTGTTCGTTGCGATCTGCGCTGCATCAATCAATAGGTTGTTCCCCATATCGAGCCTTATTTGGTTTAGATGACCCATGGTTCGGATTACAAATAGCTAAGAGAGTAATCCTTGCTGGAAGAGCCGATTACTCCCATTTCAAGAGCGCATAATTTGGCATTACTGCGAAAGGATATCCAAGCCAAAGCGCAAGGAAAGCGTACGATCGAAATGTCGAGCAATATAACTTACGGTCAAAGCCCGTTTCCTTCCAAGAGGGCCAAGAAGTTTTACATCGTAATTTTTCACAAAGTAAGTTTACACAGAAGCCTTAACGCTAAACTTGGACCGCAGTTCGGTAAATGTCGGATTCGGAAAAAACTGGGCAATTGTTACTATCAGCTGGAAAACTTGCAAGGAAAAGAAGTTGGAACCTACCACGCCAAAGATCTTCGAAACTAATTTCCGCTAATATTACGTCTAACGTTGTGATATTATCGGGTGGTGTAATGGTCGCCGTGGATAAGTTTTGGTCGTTTTTATCGCATACCGTTTGCATCAAAAGTTGTTGCATGACGTTAAAAAAAAAAAAAAAAAAAACACAAATTGGTCTCTGCTGTGAGGTGCATATCAACTTGCTTTAGTAATGCACCGTAAAATGTTGCAAACCGAGCCTATCAAATGAAATTAGTGTTGGGTTGCTCATGAATGAGTGAACAAAAAATTCCTAATTCTTCTTTTTTGCTCAGTTGCTCTTTTATGCTCAGTTGTTCATTTTTGCTCACATTTGCTCAGTGGTTCATTTTTGTTCAGTTGCTCACTTGTTCGCTCACATTGCTCAGTTGTTCGTTTTCCCTCATTTTTGCGCCCTTTGGCGCACTCGTTGCTCAGTAGTTCTATGGTTCTGTTAGCTATCATTTTTGCGTTTGTTTACTTTCAAAATTCACTCGTCTTCTTGCATTAGCGCCAAATTCGTTTACCCTTTAAAAAATTCGTAATGTCGCTAATAAGGAAGCAGAGCCAGATTTGGATAAATTTTGAAGATGTCGGAAGCCAGCAAGCCAAATGCAAGTACTGCAAATGTGTTCTGAGCTGCAAATCACAGAGCAATCTGGGCCGGCATCTAAGGAGCAAACACCCTGCAGCTATGGAGCCCGTAGTCCGACAAAATGACGAGAGCGCGGTTGTTGTGCAAAGTGGGCAGCCAAAAATTACAACATTCGCACATAGGCCAGTCCCAGCATGCAAATCGCAGCAAATTGATCGACAGTTGGTCCGCATGATTGCAAAGGGCCACCACGCGTTGCGAATGGTAGAAGAGCCAGATTTCAAAAAATTAATTGAGGATGTTTCGCACGTCCCAGGCTACAAGCTCCCAACCAGGAAAACATTGACAAGCGCCTTGATACCCAAAATCCGTGATGAACATGGAGCAACCATTAAAGGAAAGCTCAGTGCTGCGACAGCGGTCTGCCTAACCACAGACGGTTGGACATCTTTGACCAACGAGAGCTATCTGGCTGTCACTGTCCACTTCATAGAGCGAGAATCAACAGTGCTGAGCTCTTACATGATAGCTTGCCAGGCTTTCGAACAGTCGCACACCTCGCTAAACCTTTGCGGTTTTTTTGAAAAAAGTGGTTGGAGAGTGGGATTTGAAAAACAAAGTTTCGGGAATTGCATCAGATAATGCATTCAACATTGTTGGTGCCATAAAGATGGGCAATTGGCGTCATGTCCCGTGCTTTGCCCATAGCCTAAATCTTGTAGTGCAAAAGGCTTTGGAGAGAATAGGCAGTGTACGCATGAAATCGAAAGCGATTGTTGAGTTTTTCAATCGCAGCACATCTGGACTCAAAAAATTAAGGGATACACAGGTCCTATTAAAGTTGCCAGAGTTGAAATTAACCCAGGATGTACCAACACGTTGGAACTCCACGTACAAAATGTTTCAACGCCTATTCCAATTAAAAGAGGCGGTTATGGCAGCCCTATCGACTCTGCGACCAGAATTAATATTGTCGACGGCAGACTGGGATGTTATTGAAGGAGTGCTTCCCACATTACAGCCTTTTTCGCAAATAACGGAAGAAATCTCAGCTGAAAAAAATGTCACACTATCAAAAGTAATAGTGTTAGTTGGCATATTGCAAAAAAAATGGCAAGCATGAGCCAATTATAAAACAAGCCCAATTTTAATGGCTGTGATCAAGGATATTATCATGGAGATGGATGCGCGTTTTAAGGACTACGAGTCAAATATTTTTTTCGCAGAGTGCACAATTTTGGACCCAAGATTTAAGGGACGGGTATTTAAGTCGGAAGTAGCTTTCAAAAAGTTGGTTGCTGACATTAAAAAAAATATTTTGGCAATGCGGCCAGCCACTGCCCCGCCTGAAGCTGTCACGGCAGACAATATCTGCCAGCAATTAAATTCCGCTGATGAGGACGACATTTGGAAGGAGTACGACAACATTTTCAACCAAGTCAGCAAACCCACCAACAACACGACTGCAGCCATTAGGGAAATGGACAAAAATTTAGCAGAGGAGTACATAAGTTGAACAGACGACCCGTAGGTATGGTGGGATCAGCGCAGATCGCAGTATCCACATTTATATGCATAAAATGGACAAATATTTAGCAGAGGAGTACATAAGTCGGACAGACGACCCGTTGGTATGGTGGGATCAGCGCAAATCGCAGTATCCACATTTATATGCATACATGCTAAAACGCCTTTGCATAGTTGCCACATCTGTGCCATGTGAGCGCATATTTTCAAGTGCAGGCGAAACAGTTCGCAAAAGGCGGTCGTTACTAAAACCTAATAATGTTGAAAACCTTATGTTTTTGCATAACAACATGTGAATATGAAGTAAGTATATACTTATTTCCACAGAGTGTACATGAATAACAATTTTGCTTTTTTAGCGCTAATGAACGAAGTTAAATCGTGCTGATGAGTGGAAAAAATATTTTTAATTTTTACCAAAGTCTTCCCAATGAAGGGAACAAAACTCTATTTAATTTTTTGTTTTTATTTTAAAGTTTGTTTTTAGTTATATGTATAGTTGTAACTCGTCATAATGAAATATATACTTCTAAAATAAATTGAAATGTAACTGTCGAGAACAACTCTGCAGTTCAACGTATGGTATTTTATGTTCACTCGTTAAGAACTGAATAGTTGGGTGAGCTATTTATGAACGTAATGAAGAAACTGAGCAATGTGAGCGAACAAGTGAGCAATGTGAGCGAACAAGTGAGCAACTGAGCAATGTGAGTGAGTTGACTCTCCTCGAAAAAAAGAACAAGTGAGCTTGTTCACCCAAGTGAGCAGTGTTTACCCAACACTAGCAGAAATCAAAGTCTCCCATATTCCAATCAGAATCACATCCAACTTAAATTCCATGTTCTTATGGGAATATTCCGACCTATAAAAGCCTACATGTGGCCACATCCAGCATCTTTGCTGATCGATTCCCCGAAGTTTGCCTCTTCCACGTCGAATAGCTCCTCAATACCTGAACGTGTGATATTATAACCGTGCGCCCCTAGGAAAGGTAGCTTCGATGTGCAAGAGTGGCGCCAATAACTAAAACGCATTCAGCTACGCGCTGTGCGCTTATAAAATGCATAAAAAAAATCAATTATATTTGCGGACGCCCACATCCACTTCCTAAATACGCCGGAGCGCCAGTCTAATCTGAGCGCATCCACAAATTTCAACCGATCGCCGAAAGCGATACTATTCCAACTAATATCCGCACGAGAAAAGGTAGGTGCCGCCACCGATATTGTGCTAAATTTCGCTTTCTAACCATATTGTTATTTTTGCCTTGTGTGTTTGGTGGACATAAGTCAAACCAAAGCGAATACAATCCCGCACCAGCCACCAGCGTTGTCGCTTTTGCCGCAGAGACGCAGTAGATCAACGCCAGTGTACCCTGCTGTGGGTACTTCTTTGGCTCAGTCTAATGAAATATAGTGTGCCAATTGGAACAGGCCCTTTTTTAACTACGCCACTGCTGCACATAAGCCTGCGGAGAGCAGTGACAACAGAGCTTTCAAACAGCTGACGTCCCGGCATAGCCTTATCTCGCCGCTGAACTTAAGCGAAGCTCGCGTCTGGGATTTTAATTTTTTTTGGTTTGTGTTAATCCACGGCATTTACTAATCGTACTAAGACCTGAAAGTGTTATTACCGAAAGAGTAATTGAACGGAGTAGAAAAGAAATGCAAATCTGTTCGGCTTTATCATGAGCCCGTAAAGTGATTGAGTGTTGTTGTTTTGGATAAAAAAGCTCTCTAGAATGGTCTTTAAAAAGGCCCAAGTGAAGTTATATTCGGTAAAAATGCTCTATAAACTAGCTTTAACAGCGAAGCGACCAAACACAACATTTAATTGCATATCTAAAATCTCATCCTAAATTGGACAAACATACATACATCACAAGTAATAACATGCATACATACATCAATAAAATCGCCAACAACAACAACAACGATGGAAAGCTTAAGTAGCGCTACTTTTGAAGATTTTAAATATTTATTGCCCATTTTGAAATAATCAATTGAAATTTTTTAAAGGAATTTTCCTGTCGATGCCGTTTTGAGTTGGCTGATCTCATGTATACCGGCTTCAGTATCAAGCCTTTGGAAGAACTGACCTAAGTCCAGAGTTCCATTAGTATAAAGGTCGCTAACATCAATTCTTGCTATAATTTTCCATCCATGTTTAAATAACCATTTCATAGGTGTTAAACGCAAGGTCACTACTTTTCGTACGTCGTCATTCTTGATGACTTCATATACGTTGGGCTTAGAAGCATTTTTAGGATCTTGCCTTGGTGAAGTTTCCCTTTCTGTTCCTGCGCAGGAATTTTTCTGTCTACTTTGTTGTCTTGTAGTGACATTTTAGACATTTTTACTTATATTTGAGTACTCTGATCCCATTAAAAATGGGAAAAAGGTCTAAGGAAGCATCTCCGACCCCATAAAGTATATAAATTCTTGATCACTATCAATAGCCGAGTCGATAAAGCCAAGTCCGCCTGTCCGTCTGTATGAACGCACTTTTTTTTAGAGACTACAAAAGCTAGAGACTTAATATTTGATATATAGGTGTTCTTAGTGCCGGGTCAATTTTTTTGTTGATATCTCTTCTTGTTCAACAGTTATCGATAAATTTCAATTCCAGACCATATAACTTGAAAGCCATAAGAGCTAGAGGCACCATATTCACAATATATATTTTCGTAAAGCATACAGAAGTACAAAATGTTTTGTTATTTTGATACCTTCCTCCAATCATTCATTAATCGAAAAATAAGTATTTTTGGATTCAGCATACTCACATATTTATATGCTATCTCTATGTCCTACAAATTTTATAACGATCGGACAATAAACAAAGAAGTTGCTTACGATTAAATGTAACATAGATTTTGGCCAATGGAAGAAGAAGAAGCAACGCAATTGCATCACGTTCGCAGTAGCAGCGTGTGTTTGTATGTGTGTGTGTGTGTGTATGTGTTTATATGTATGAATACAGATTGAGAATTATGAATGTTAGAACTGGGTTCAGAGTATATCATAGTCGGGCACTCTCGACTAGAGCACTCTTTCTTGTTTTAAAATGTCTACGCAAAAAAATACGACAATGATTACTAATAAAATTGTAATTAATTCTAAGTCGGGTGACATTACCTCGACGGGGCCCGTGCTGGTCCCCTGTACAAGCTTTGTTGTGTTAGGGTGCCGGTGTTGGTCCTCACACTGGCTTTGTTGTTATGCTTGTTGTTTCAATAATTTTATCTTCCAGTTTTTATATACAATATAATTGCATAAATATATCGGGTAATTATTGGTTGGATGTTTCCTTGCTGTGAATTATGTTGCAAGTTCTGTTGCTTTGTTTGGTTTTGTAAGCTTCCACTGGTTTAACATTTTTTCATTGCTGAATTGTAAATTGGGTGCACCCCGATATCCACTTCGCTTATTAAGATTGTGCTCATAAATATTTCCTTAAAGTGTAGATATTGCATCATGATTCCTTAAATAAACGTTTTCAGAGTTATTTAAATGTCCGGATGGGTATTGTGGCTGTTGGTCGGTGTCCTAGGTTCTCCAGGACATATGTCATGGTCTTCTTTTGACTGCTGTCAGAATTATAATAGTTCGCTTTATTCGTAAAAAGTTACTTGCTAGCTTATAATTCTAAATACAACAAGTAAGAGTGCTCTAGTCGAGAGTGCCCGACTAGGAGATGCCCTGAACCTAGTTGTTGTGTAGATGAAAAAGACAAGAATATGTTATCAAGCTACAAATATTATCTATTTATATTAATAATAATTTAACAATAATCAGGGAAGATATTTTCAATAATAAACTTCAAAAAAGACTTCTCTGATCGGTTGGGACAGATTTATTGGCCAAAGAGCCGCTATGGTCCTACTCACAGCAAAGTGTTGTCAGAAGAAGCAATGTTGAAGTTTTTTCATATTATATTGTACAAGATAACATAAAATATTAAAAAATTAATTATTAAAATATTTTAAAGATGACTTTTACTACAACTGATAATTGAAGAAATCGAAGCTGTAGTTTATTGTTTAATGTATTTGATAACTGGGTAAATTTTTCGATTATTATTATAGACATTATTTACATTATGTTACATGTACATTCAATTTTTTTTTACACAATTATAATATCTATTTATCTTAACAAAAATTTAATTATATACATCGAAACGTTGTTAAAAAGTTCATTCCTAACGTAAATGATGATTCCCCGTTTAGATTGCACTATACTAGGAATTACCTGACAATCCAGACGAACAGCAATACTAAACCCCGGAATTTTAATATTTTCGTTTGCGTATGAGGAGGCCTCAACGAAACAGAGAACGGACGACTGAAGCATTACCCTATCTGCACGAATGTCTTCAATATGGCAGTGAATGCTTTCTGTGTTATGAAAGAAAATGTCTAGGGCGGAACTGTTAACTAAACGATCATAATGTGTTCGAAGTAGTTTTTCAGTCCGCAATTTCTGTATTTGGTTCTGAACCTTATCATCATTTTTAGAAGATCTAGGAGGAACAAAGTCTGCAATAATAAATAAACCTGAAGCAGTTATTGCTCGACTACAAGCTACGTATATCGCAGCACGCTGCATACGAGGGCAAGTGTTGACCACCACTTTGCTATACGTAGCTCCCTGACTTTTGTGAATAGTTATACCTTCTGCAGGTACAACTGGAAATTGCCTACGGTCAATGGTAACTTGCTCATTTCTTCTACATTGAAAGCTTTTAACTATTTACTGAATTGGGGTCCACGAAGCATCGTTACGATGTGTACATTTTGAGCGAGCAAGTACTCCTACGCTTTCCTCTGAAAATTTCATCCATAAAGTATTCGGAGTGCTGGATGCATCGAAATCTATCTGCATGAGCATGCCAGTTGCTCCATTAACTTAACCATTCCCAGTATCTACATTGACCGTAATCATATATTTGGCAGTTGTTTTTAAAAGAAGGGACATACACAATCCCTGTGTTTCAGACGACTTCAAACATTTAACGTCTTCTAAAATTCTTTCCCTACTTGTCGAATTTAAATGTGTGGCTTTAATGAATTCATTGGCGGTAGAAAAAAATTGATCAGTCGGAATTGAGTTTAACTTAGTTATATTAAAGCTATCAGTCGCCGCATTTGTACTAAAAAGATGAATCGCATCATCGGGCACCTCCGATGACTGACAAATGCGGGATTGGACAAGACTAACATCGTCGTCTGTCATACTACCAGATGCCATATTATTTAAAGCAGAAGCAAATAATTGATCCTTCCTCTGTCTCATAATTTCTGTGAGCTCAAAATACTTGAAAGGGTCCCACAGAGAATAAGTGAAAATTGCGCTGTAGGGATCATTTGAGTTAGATTCAAATATCCAACGATCACCTACTGGTGATAATTGTCGTAGATCACCGAACACTATGAAGGCAAAAACCACCAAATGGAGAAGTATTTTTGAAAATTTGTTTTAGATGGGAGTCCAAATGGGAAAACATTTTGGAACCTACCATTGATATTTCATCAATAATAATGAGTTTAAGGTCAATCAACCTTGAATGCAAAGTGTTAACTAAGTCATGGCTTAAGGTCCTCAAATCTGAACCGAATTGGTTAAATGGGAGTGAAAACATGGAATGTAGCGTTGAAACACTGATTCTGAAGGCAGCTTTACCTGTGGGTGCACACAAAAGTATTTTAGCAGAAGTTGGGTCGCTTCCTGGTTTACTATTGTACATTACGGACAAAGATTGAAAAATTACTAATATAAGTCGGCTCTTGCCGACACCAGCACCACCTCCAACAAATTCGTGATATACAGATTTGTCTTTGGCATTGTGCAATACGTGTGTGAGATATATCTTCTGCTTTAAATTAAGAGATCTGATAATATTTCCTAAACTCTCAAGTGAAATTAGAGCTGATAGTTTAATTATACGGACATTGTTATCTTCTATGTTTTCATTATCATTCTTATTAATATTTAAAACGTTAATTTGAGGATTTATTTCTGGCAAACCAAAAAAATTATCAAAGAACTATTACCATTAATAACAATATCTATGGTTTTGGGCTCACATAATCACAGTAACCACAACATTTTGTGTGTGACTGGATTGTTAGAGAGTTTCACACTCAAACAAATCTTGCAGGCGTTCGCTTGTTCTCGACCCTAGACAAAACCTGTTTAGGGCCTGCATTGAAAATAGTCTAAATACCTTTATAGGTGTGTGTGACCCTGACCTGAAACATATGCGGCCTACGTGCTGCTTCAGCTGCCTAACCAAAACCGGTTTTGGTCCTGAATTGAAAATAACCCCTGACCTACAACAAATACTATTAAATACCGCTTTGGCCCTGAATTTGGTATTTCACAATTAAACTAAATAATTGGAAATAGCCAAAACGTATATTGTAAATTCTTTAAATAAATACAAAATTTGGTTTTCTTCTTTTTTGTTTTTATAATATTGTTTATATTTATTAATTAATGAAACACATGTATAGATATATATAAATTGTAACTTAAATAATAATATTTTTTATTTATTCATTCGTTTTCTTAACATTGTGTATTGTGCTATAAGACGATCCAAAGACCAGGGGCACGCTGTCAAATGCTCTCCAAATTTTGATGTCCTTAGATGAAAGTTCTCGTACTTTAAGAAATATTCACGATATTCCTCAAGTAATTTCTCGTGCTCAGGGAAAATCACTCCATCAAACTCAGTCAAGAAATCATCAATTTTCTTAACAATTGTTTTAAAACCAAATTTCGAAATTAGGCCCGTACTGCTCTGAACTTTTCAATAGCTGAATAACTACTGAATTAAATCTGCTTACTAAGATCCTTCTTTATTGAGTTCGTTGTCTTTTTTGTCAATACTTGATAACATCTCTTTCTATTTCTCTACCCATATTTTTTGAAATTTCAAAGCATAAACGAGTCAAATCAATTTTAACGTCATTTTCATAATATGCTGCTAGATGGGAAATTTGTATATTATATTTCCCCATCCTTGAACATTTTAGTATAATATAATTATAGTATACATTTCTAATTTGATTTTGTAAAATTGTGTTCCAGCATAAGAATGAAGAATTACTAACTGTCAAACTCAATTACATTACCATACTGATTTAATCTCAATATACATTGTTTATCCGTTTTTCTAATCTTAAAATGACACTTTACTGTACCAATTAATGGATGATCAATTATTGAATCAGGCATCAAGAACTCAAACTGTTCAAGCCTTAGTTGTATATATTCTTTAAATGTTAATAATTGAATCCATTCTTCTTTTTCAAAACCAATGAAATTGTGCTTATGTTGTTGCATCCAGATCATTGGTGTTAATTCTCTACTAGTTGAAAATCCACACTTTAATTTCAATTGCAGATTTACATAATACTCAAAGCTAAATACTATTTCATGATCTTGTGTTTTTCTAGAATTTCTTTTTTTTCTAAGTTCAAACGTGTCCATGTTAGTTGAAAATTCAATTCAAACTAAGTTGATAATTAGGATGGGAATAGTATTTAAGGCGTAGAATATTCAGCATTTTAACTAGTACAATTTATTCATCACTAGCAAAATGATCAAAGTAGATAGAAGCTCATCTGTTCTCGTTGACTTTCAATATGAATTTGGGAACGAGAGACAGATATTTGTCAAAGAGTTAGTATGCATGCAAGGCGGCTCAGTCATACCTAATTTCTTTCACTTTAAACCACCCTACAATATTAAAGAGGTGAATGAAGTTACTAAAAAATCTCTAAAGATAAACAAGCAGTATATCGACGGACTCGATTGGTCTGATGGCGATGTATCATATTTAAGTCTTGGTGAAATATTGAAACCATTGAATAGTTTCACTACAGTTATTGTACGAGGAAGAGCTAAGAAACAGTTTTTAACCAATTATTTATCTACAAACATAAAAGATTTAGAACTTGATCAAAGTTTATCAAACTTTTCAAACTATTTTACTAATTGTAGAATACATAAAAAATCCTCTAGTCATTGTGCAATCAAAAATTTATTTAAGCTCTTTGTATTCCTAGAAAACTCTAAATATAAAATAAATGGAAATTAAATTTGTATAAAATTTATACGTTATAAAAATACTTTTATTTTTAAATTTGACTTGTACTTTATTTCAATTACACATTTTAAATTAGTTGTGTATAATTTATTCTACATTCAAGTTTTCTATAAAATCAGATACAGCTCGGGCATTTCTCAATGCGCATACACCTTTATTTATATGGGATCCACAGTCTGAGAAACAATTTATATTCAATGCATCTATTCGCGGACATCCAAACTCTTCAACATTGGTTACTGATGTGCTTAAAAATTTCTCAAGAAACTTTTTCTTTGCATCTCCTTTTGTGATTATATGCATGCCTCTAACAAGATCACGAATATAATTTCGCACTTGAATAAACTGTACATTCCCATCATTCCAACAGAGATAGTGTTGATTTCGGGTTAACCAGAGATTTATTTTTCGTACATCCTTTGATAATCGAAGAAAGTCGTATGGTGCTTCTACAATGTAATGAATATCTTGAAATTGTTCATTTTTAAAAACTCCAGCAATTTCTTTTAATATGAATTGTTTATTAATTCCATAGAATCCTTGAATATCAATAACCACTTGATTATCCATTAGCTTGATAATTAGTTTTTAAACGATATGCTGAACTTGCCCCGTCAATGGTGAATAGTCAACTAATCGTGCATTAACAGACAATAAACCTTTGTACTCCTAACACTTGCACTTTCAAGTTCAATTGAGAGTCTTATATCAATTGAACCTGTTTTAACAGTTTCATTCTGATGCGAGAGATCAATAAAAATAATTGGTGCCTTTTCTTTAAATTCTCCAGGTGATAGCAACGGTCGAGATTCTTTCATATAGTTACTCGTTTGAAAATTTGCATACATATCATACAAAGTGGCAAATCGTTCACGGTTAAAATATATGTTCATATCATCATAAGGATATGTCTCCGAATTCAAGTACACTTTCAAATTTCTCAAATGATTTTGAATCAATTTATTATTTAGCTCAAAAGCTATTATTGCAAAAAGAGGTCGTTCTCTATTGGCAGCGAGCTTTACGTTCCAGACATGATGAGTACCCTCAGCAAGTGTTGGATTAAGATAACAATCCCAGCTACGGAATCCCAATGGCAGCGAGCCTCCATTTTTCGTTAGACTTAACATTTTTAATTTCATTTCATCGCTGAGAGTTATATGCGGTATTTTCCATGTTATATTTGAAATATATAATTTATGCTCATTAACACCAATTTTAGCATGAAATACATCCCCCATATTTTTAATCATGAGTAGTATAAGTTCATGTTTACAATTTAGTAAAACCTTGTTATAGTCTTCAGCAAATCCAAGCAAGTATTTAAGGGGAATAGAGAAATAAAAATAGCCACCGTTTGATAGCTTTCTATCAGCTCCATTGAACCAGCCAGAATTTCCAAGCATGTGACTTTCAGACTTGTTTAATGAAATGTAGTTTTTTATGGTTGTTGTTGTACCAACCAACCGTGTTCGGTCGATTTCAATTCCGTTTAATTCATAGCGAATGTCATCAAAAAGGTACCCCATACAATTGTTTTTCAACTAAGCATTCTCCGCAGGCGAGCTGTTAGCCAAAGTAATCGAGCCCTCAACATTAAGGAAACTCTCACTCGGCAATACATATAAATCCTGATTTTGTATTGTAATGCGAACTTCATCATTGCTCTTAATGATTGGAGATAGGGAGAGTAGCTATGATATTCTTTTTTAATTATACTCTCATCTGAGTAAGCTTTCTCTCGAACATTTAGTAGGTTGCTCATTATTTTCTAATTTTTATACCCACAGATTGTAAAAATAATCGGTACTCAATTGTTAGTGCTGCTCTCATCGACCTTCTTCCTTCTACACTATAACTAAAAGTGGATGCTGATGGGGGATAACACCCATTTTTATTATTATTATTATTATTATTATTATAGATAATCATTCTCGTCGCCTTAGATGCAAACGAAGTGTTGCACTCTCTTTACGTAAATTGACTAAGTTTCCGTCCTGACAATCCGTATTATAAATGATTGTATCTTTCTCTTGGTCACCGGCAAATAAATAAGATTATTGGGTTTCTCACTCATTTTATAGCCCGGTGGAACGTTAATAGCAAACTCATGTAACGCATGACTAGATTCACCATTTACATATGATCCGCTCACAATATTACATTCCAAACGAATTGTATTTACTTTTAAAATATCTACAGGTTGATCTGAAATGTGTAAAGCATTCGGTTTTAGTTCTCTTCTATGAAACCCGAATAATGGACCAATGGAATGTTCCTTATTAAAATATATTGAGTGTACCTTTGTTGAAATCATTACTTGAAGCGTGTTATTATTGCTTTCAATATGCGGATGGTTTAATATATTTGCTTCTTTTTCCTTCATTTTCTCATTAATAATATCACTAATATCATTGAGTTCGTATGATCCCACGGGAATTTCAAAAACATGGTACCCAATATGAAATAAATTATTATCACGATCCACATTCGGAATCGAATTGTACATATGAAAATCAATGAGTGCACACTCATAATTCCCGGTCAATTCAATGGGCGGATGATAGTTCACTCCCAAAATTGAGCTGCTTCCAGTTAACGTTAACGTTGTTGCCATTTCGATAGATTATTATCAAGTGAAATAATAAATTATGTATCTGATATTATATCTTAAATTGTAATGAAATCGGAAAACCCTCGTCTATAGCGTCCTCTCTCCATTGAATAATCTTTACTAATTAATAGGAATCCATACTTTTCCTTCCAGCATAATTGACAAATTTTCTTGAATGATTCAAACTTCATGTCTACACCTACATGATCTTGATACACATGTTTCATATTTAGCTCATCTTGTTTAAAGATTATAATCATATTAGCATTATCACGAACAAAATGTTTTGGGATTCGTGTATACGTTTGACATAAATTAAACGCATCGATATTATTATGTCGCCCCATACAGAAGTACGCACGAATATTGTTTTGCTTTTCACAGGCTACATCATCAAATATCATTAGGGAATTTTTTTTTGCTTTATTTGGCGGTATAACATTCTCATTTTCATAAAATGTGAGAAACCCCATTCCCTTTATTGGGGTGATTAGTGCTTTCAAGTATTCATATTTCGGTTGATTTAAAGACTTTGAATACAAGTAAATATTTTCAAACTTTAAGCCGTTAGGACTTTCAATCAAGCTTATCATCACATTTGTTTTAATAAAAGGGTCCACCGAGAAGTGCTCGAATTCAGTTGGGTAATAAACAGCTATGTCTTACTTGATTTTTTTCATCATTTTGACATTCGATATTTCTCACTTCTATAAGGGTTTTTTGTTTTATTAATCGCATATTACTTAAAGTTTTTCTCAGCAGCTTGTCACTCATTAACAAGTCGCTGAAGATTAAACAACAAATAAAATAGTTATGCGCTTTTATAAATCGTTTAGTAACACGCCGAACGTCTATCTCGGTGGAGGTCTTGTTGATAACATAATCAATTCCCTACCACTTGAGCTTCATTTACCAGGCTATCAGTTTTGTGGACCAGGAACAAAACTTGAAAAGCGGTTAGATAAAGTGATAAAGGGATAAACCCATTCGATTTTGCCTGCAAAGAGCATGATATAGCAATAATATAGCATATTATAAACATAAAAAATTTAAAAATCGTCATATAGCCGACACAATATTACCTCAAAGGGCGTGGGAGCGTGTAAAAGCCCCCGACAGCGTGTTAAAGCCCCCGTGTCAGAATAAGAAAAAATTTATGAATGGTGTGAGAGTTGCCAGCAGCATATTGAAGAAGGAAAAACCATATGATAATCATTCTGCGAAAAAAAATTGCTAGAAAAGCAATAAACAAGACAATTGGACGAAAAAAGAAAGATGTAATAATTCCCCGAGTGATTAACGTTCCTAAAATAGGAGGGTTTTTATCACTTGTACCCATGTTAACAGCACTTGAGGCATAAGGAGGTGTTGCGTCTGGTGGTGCAGCTATTGTAAAGAGTATTAATAATGCTAAAAACGCTAAGAAGCAACTAGATAAGAATAAACGACATAACAAAAAAATGGAAGCCATTGCTTTAGGAAATGACTTATATCTAAAACCATATCAAAAAGGATATGGACTATCAACTGCCCCTCAAAAAAATGTTTAGCTGAGCTGCCCAATAAACCGCTTTCAAGCATTGATATTATGAATTGTGGTCGCAAGCATATCCCTCATTTCAGGGGTGTCTTTATGAGGGATTCACTACCGAAACGAAAACAAAAAAGGGAATGCGGTGTTATTAACTTAGACTCTATAACCGGAGCTGGAACACACTGGGTAGCTTACTATGTAACAGGAAATATAAACAGATATTTTGATAGTTTTGGGAACTTACCCCCACCTAAAGAACTTATACGATATTTAGGAGAGAACATAAAATACAATTATACTCAAGAACAACGATTTGGTACATTTAATTGTGGACATTTATGTTTAAGATTTTTATTATCGATTACAACATCTACTATTTACTAAAACAAGCTCTAAAAGCAAGTTCTTGTTTACTTTATAAAATAAAGATTAATAAGAAAACTTGAAATCAATTTATGGGTTTTTCTGCAACTTATGATTATATATATAACACTCATTTATATTCAAACTATCATCAGTCTGTTTCGAGCAATTGATTAGTGTACGACTCCTGTCTAAAAAATAACAGCCCCCTGTTTAAAATAACGGCCCCTGTTTTATATAACAGCCCCCGGTTTAAGCTGGAACGGCCCCCTGTTTAAAATAACAGCCCCCGGTTTAAGCTGTTTAAAAAACTGAAACCGCTCTATTTCAAACGATTTGAATCAGGTTTTGTTACTGATAGGTGTATACATATTTAAAAATGAATGAGCATATACTAAAGGAATTAACAAAAACAAGAAACGCTCTAAAAAGAAAATTTCAAAGTATTAAATTGGGAAGAGCTGCGAATGAATATCAGGTTGAGGAAACATTTAAACCAAACAACCTCTTAAGAAAATCGTTAAAGGGAATATTATAGCTAGAGAAGAAACGATAGTCAAGAGAGAAGATGTAGCTGATACAAAAAATGAAATCATAGAAGACGATGAAAATTATAGTAATATTTTCTTTGATGCTATTGATGGCCAAATCTCTAGAGACCAATCTGATTCTCAGTCTGTTGTATCAAGCGAACAAACTAATGAGGATTATAATCAGGTTACTACTACAAGCAAAAATAATAGTTATAATCTTAGTGTGAATGAGTTAGAGCGAAACGGGAAACTTGACAAAGCATTTGGACCGAATAAAAAACAGAATAAAATCAAATTGGGGGGTAGGAGAATAACCGTTGACAATAATAAAATAGAGTTGGAAACCGGTGAAAAGTGGAATCTTACTCCTGGATTATATTCATTAATCTTTCTAAAAGATCCTAAAGGGTACGATGAGATGGATTTAGATGCATACAAGCAAATCTTAACAAAAACATCTGCTCATAGAAAACATAACTTGCCTCATGAACAACTTAAGGGTAATCGTTCAAAAAAATATAGTGAAATTATAAAAAAATTGTTTCTGAAATCTAATGAACCGACTGCAATGTCTACTCCTCTTAATATAAAAAAATTATTAACTAATATAAAAAATTAAAAATTAGGAGGAAGTCTTATGAGTCTCAATACAAATAAGTCAAATTATATATATTGGGATGATCCTAACGAGATTGTTGATAGGCTGAAGCTTCTAGTTGCCTCACAGACAGCAGGACATAGTAATCATAATAATGAGATAGTCTCAATAATTGAAGAACTACGAGAAGCAGAATTTATTTACTAATTAAATAAATAAATAAATAACAGTGGGTTCGTTATCAGTTTATCAATACTAAAATGCCTCTCGACAAGTTCGGTCACATTTCTTCGAACAGTATTGAGAAAGAAAGTTCTAGTTTTAAAAAACCAATTCCTGGTATTCTCATTGATAATGAATATAACATTATGTTTGTTTGAAAATGTGGCAAACCCTATGGAAGAAAAAGATGCCGTTAACAAAAGTTTTCTGCAAACACAAATCAATGAGGCAACACAAGGCTTGTACACAGTTATAAACAGTGATAATAAGAAACAACAAGTCAATTTTGAAAGTGCCATTGCAAGCACAACAAGTGCTTATGACATCAAGCTAAGAAAATATATAGATGAGAAAATATAAATTAGAAAATGATATATTTAAATATTTAACAACCGAACCGATAATTAAGGGAATTCTCGAACATCATGATTAAAAGAGAAATAATCAATGAATTACATGTAGCAGCCCTTAAAAATTTTAGACGTCGTAGAGTTGTTATGAAGGGAATCGATGATCATTGGCAAGCAGACTTAGTGGAAATGGAAGAGTACTCATCATCAAACAAAGGTTATAGATATCTATTAACTGTTATTGATACATTTTCCAAATATGCATGGGGAGTTGCACTGAGAACGAAAACTGGAAAAGAAGTTGCAGATGCTTTCACATCTATTTTTAAAATGAAACGGATTCCTAAGAATTTACAAACAGATGATGGAAAAGAATTCTTTAATAGTATCTTTAAAAGCTTATGCGAAAAACATGATATTAATCATTACTCAACTTATAGTGGTTTAAAAGCGTCAATTGTTGAACGTTTTAATAGAACACTTAAGGAGATTATGTGGAGGGAGTTAAGTTATAATGGTACATATCATTGGATTGAAATGTATCGCCAATTGATTGGTGTATACAATCGAAAACATCATAGAACAATTCAAATGGCACCTATAAAAGTAAATGCATTAAATGAAATCAAATTACTAAACACTGTCTACAGTCATATAAAAAAATTTAGTGGCACAAAACTCCGTGTGGGTGACTGCGTTAGTATAAGTAAACATAAGCATACATTTGAAAAGGGGTATACACCAAACTGGACAACTGAAATTTTTAAAATAAGTCAAGTACGTAACACAAATCCCACGACATACATATTAGAAGACTATCAAGGTACTCCACTGAAAGGCGGTTTCTATAAAGAAGAGATGAGAAAGTCAAGGTTCCCACACACTTATCTAGTTGAAAAAATAGTAAAGCGACAAAATACTAAAGTATTTGTTAAATGGCTAGGTTTCTCAAATGAACATAACTCTTGGATAAATATCAAAGAAGTTTTGTGAATGCTCATCACCGGTCACGCTGTAGGGTTCATATTCAACGCTATTGTCCCTATAGTACAAGCGGCTTTATACAAAACAAAATCTCAACAAGAAAAAAAAAAGAAAGGACTCCTATGTATGTTAAATAGAAAACCCTAATAAAGATGATATTTTATTGAGCAAGTTGCCATTTTTTCATCTTATCTTGAGTAAGTGAATAAGGGGTCAAGAGAAAAAATAGTGAAAGGTACAAATATGGTACCTAGCGATCCTGATCATTTCTTCGTTTGATGCTTCTCCGAAAACGTTTCATGTACTCGATGGGACGTTTTGTGTGTACAGAAAGAGAAAAAAGTGAAAAATACCTAGAGCATGGAAGGATCCTAGATATAAATAGAAGTCCTGACTAGAACAGAGTCATAATCAAGTCAACATGAGGCACGCACACTTGACACAAACAGCGATGGCAAAGATATTGGCCGAGGTCGTGCCTGAGGAGGACGATCACCCCATTATCGTTATCGGCGACTCAGAGGATGAGATGAGCGAGTGGGAGGAAGAAACCATATTAAGCCAGTTGGGGCAACCGTGCCCCCTGGATGATTATGAGGATGATGGGTACTGGCCACCAGCCAGCGTGTTCATTATGAACCCGTTGGCTTCACCTTGTCCTCTACTTGAGGATAAAGAAAGTTGGATGCCTATTATCCGTACATGCAATGGTAGGATACATTCTGCATCATTAATCCTTTGCGATGATGAAGACACCATCCCCTATGTGTCTGATTTTGGAGAGCCAATTCTCATCATCGACTCTGATGACGAGAATGATGGAGCAGCAGCAGCACCACCAACAACAACAAGAACATCACCAGCAGCAACCACAGCAACATCAACATCATCAAAAATAACAACAACAACATCAACATCACCAGCAACAGCCACAACAACAATAACAACAGCAGCAGCAGTGCCAACCCCATCAACTATAAGATCGCCTGAGAGATTGGATTTACTCTCACTAACGTCGTTGGTTGTTGGTGAGCTAATGGAGGTCGAGCCTCCATTAACTTTTGAAGAGGAGTTCCACTGCGTGGATATGTGGGACTCCGTTCTAGGAAACATAAATATTTAAAACAACAACAACAAATGTACAAAACAAAAAAAAATATGTATATATATATATGTATATTCAAAAATAAAATAAAAAACATTTATACTCCAAAAACAAAAAAAAACACCAATTTTATTTATTTATTTATTTTATCATATTTTTTCCTTCCTTTTCAGGTTAAACTTCTTGAAATAAATAAAAACAAAATTTTAAAAGTAATCAAAAAACATGGTTTATTTATTTAATGTAGAGGGTATTTTTTATTACTTTTCTTTACAGGCTATACTTCTTAATATAAATAAAAACAAAATTTAAAAACATTCAAAAAACATGGTTTATTTATTTAATGTAGAGGGTATTTAATTAGTTTTCTATACAGGATATATGTATATTTTCTTCTTTTTCAATCTATAGGGGTATTTTGGTTAGTTTCCTTAATAGGTTATATATTTTCTTCTTTTTTTTTAGGTTATATTTTTGTTGCCATTTTTCATGACATAGGATACAAATTTACAGAATTAAAAGATTATTATTAAAACAAGATATATTGGTTTTTTTAATATAATTTTTTATTTTTTTATTTTAATTTGTTGTTAATATGTATTATTTTATTTAAATATATAAATAATAATAAAAACATTTATTCAATTTAATTTTAATATATTAAATTAAAATACATTTTTCATTGAATGACTTTTGTTTTTTTTTTTTTTGTATATTTGTTTTATTACTTTTCTCTTTATTAGGTATTAATTCTATAATGCAATGCCCCAAGCATATGTTTGGATGCCATCTTCCCTTATCTTGCGCTTATAATCTTTAGAGCTTAATGTAGTTTTTTAATTCTATGTGTGTATAAATTATGGATCTTTGATCTTAACATCATCATTGAGTCCTTCAATTGTGTATTTGTAAATAGGCTTTCCTTATAACTATCTATACTTAGCTTATCTAATGCAGACCTCTTTACACCTTTGGATTTTTTTATGCACCCTCCCCCCTCAAGAGACAGGGAATACATTTTCGCTCTAAGCCCAACAAACTCTAACATACGTTTCCCACAATTCTCATCCTTCATCATACCCAAGACTTTTTTGTTGCACCTTTTTATCCCATATACTTTTGCCAACTCTTCGGGATACTCAGAGGTATCAAACCTCATTTCAATATCTTTAGAGATATCTTTAAAGAAATCTTTAGTCTCTATTGAATATATAAATGAATCTGTATCCATATAATTTAGAGAGACTTTCTCCTGAAATTTGGGTTTCATGGAAATCATACATTTTCCATTAAGATAATTCTAAGACAGTGAAACCTAAATACATGGGCTTATCATAAACATTATGAAGGCGTTGCATCTGGATGGCATACATATCTTCAGAAAATTGTGCAGAGCTATGAAAACTCGCCTTCGCAATAAGCGCCCGTGCCCCCAACCGGCTACAATTTCTTGTCTCCCATGATGTGACCAGTTTCACATCTTTACGTTTTTCAACATTCTCCATGGTTTTCCCATAGACAGCGTTGCTTAAAAGTTTGAAAAATCTTTTTCAAAATTGTTTTTTGCTAGTGTCCTATGGTGGGTGTTAAGATCGATGTACTTTTTAAGCCAAGGTGACTGTTTAAATTTAAGTACTCTATGGATCTTTGTTAATAATAACCCATTACGCAAACATTGTTGAAGATTTTTGTAATGTATCGAATATTTCACCTTGGATCTGAGATCAGCAACCAGTTTATTTGCTTGAGCCTCGGGTGTGGGTTTTTGGTTAAGCGGACAAAAGGGGAGGTCATTATGATGGTCATAAAGATGATTAGAATAAAAAAGGTCTACTTCGAGAATATACCCATCTTCGGAGGTTTCTGTAATGGATGAGAAATCGAGTGTTCTAATTTCATCTTCATTTAGCCATTGAAACCCAGTGTAAGGAAGACTCTGTGACATAGCCCAACCATACAGATTATTTGCATCTAAATACATTAAATATTCTGATGGTTTGCTATCATCATAGTCACTCAAATATTTGTGGTTGGCTTTCGAGTACCGTTTACAGCACTGAACTAAGCCGCCACGAATACCACTTTGAATGAATCTGTACATGTCGATATATGTTAATAACTCAAGCTATATCTCTGTGGTTTTCAGCATTGCATCCCACGAAAGTCCAGGGGTTGTATAGTAATGAGCAGGGTCTAGTGAATAAATTTTCTGACACAATGAACGGAAATTTTGAAAAACGTCCATGTAATCTTTTAGGGTCTGACAACCAAAGACTACCCAAACATTTTGTGCATGCGCATAATCCTCAGGGGAACATTCTTTATTAAAAAGACTATAAAAGAAATTTTCCCTTGAAGGCAGACAAGTGTCAGTTAGCCGTTCTTGTGAATCTAGGTACTCATAGGGAAAGACACCCTTTCTACGTACAAGGTGAAATTGATTGTCTAGAGGGAAAAACTTTTTACAGTCTGGAAGCTTTCAGTACTCAAATTAGCACTAAAAGCATCTAGACTTGTAGCCATAAAGCGGAATGTATCTAAAAATCTAATTTCTAGTTTTTTATCGTGGGACGCAATGTATATAAATTAAAAAAGCGAAATTTACAGCTCCTTATTGATTGCGAGTACTTTAATATAGCCTTCAACTTTGCTAAGTTCTCTAACAAATAAATGCGAATCATATCGCGAGAAATTATGGAAAAATACGGGGACAAAAGGTGCAAGCTGAAAATTAATATTACACTTGTTATGTGCTGCCCCCCTATATTTACCAGTTAAATGACAATGGTCTCTTACTCTATCAGACCCCAGAAATTTCTTACAAATATGACAGTGTGTTGTATTATTAAAACAAGTCTCCTCTATAAAGCTCATTTGTATGGGGACTATAGTACTAAGGTAATGGGTATAAATTTCAGTTACGTTTCTGATTAAAGATCTATCAAATTTTAAACCGGCATTTTCCCCAGTCTCTAGAACAAATTTATCAACCTTGAGCCGAAATGATACTTAATGTAATAATTCTATTGGAATATGTTGAGAAGTTGCTATAACATTCTCACTAACCTGAGTATTGATGGGGGACGGTAGGCACTCGAAGTGTGCATAGACTACAAAGGGTACATCTAAACTACGATTAAAATTTTTAAAACATAGACTTGATTTTTCCAAACTCGGCAGTGAAGCAACGACTTTACCACATTGAAGTTTGTGTTCTTGTTGTAGTCTTTCACTGTGAGAATATTTTAGACAGGCGTTGCAGAAATATAGTTGGTGGTGGTTAGATGTAAGTTGTGAGCTAACAAGTCTGAAATTAAAAACAAAAAACATTTTATATGAAATTAAAATTTTAAAATAGCAAGTATTTATATTTTTGTAACATACCTTGATATATTTTAAATCCATGAAAAATGTGCCACTCATCACTCTCCAGAAACATAAGGCTGATGTGGTTTTCCAGCTTGCAATCCGTTATATATAGTGGGCCAATGACTATATTTTTTTTCCTCATCGAACCCAAACACATTTATGCTTATGTTTGGGTTTTGGATCTCAAAAACTTTAAATTGTTTAAGAGGTAGCGGGAACTCTAAATTGTTGAAGTTCGGAGTTAATGAACCATTTATTGCTATCGTTGAGCTCCGAATGTTCTCTATATTATAGCTAGAGCATCTGGCTGACTGATTATTTCGAGGCGTTTTAAATGCTGATAATAATGCCCATTTAAAACAAAACTGATCAGCGTTCTTTTCATTTATCAGCGCCTTTTTTGTTTTTAGCGCTTTGGGTAAGTCTATATAACTTGAGGCTTTTAATGGAGTATATTTATTTATATTAAGCTCCAGTCTAATTATTCTGGTCATGGTCCAACCGCTGTCCTTCTCCTTTTTTTTTTTTTTTTGATACATATTTATTAACGTGTTCGTATAACTTAACATACTTTCTTATTTTTTAAGTTAAACACAAAGGAGACAAATAAACAGACCCTCAGAACAAGTGGAGGGAAAAGGAATAAAATAAATAGTTAGCCGTAGCTATCTTATGTAGAAAGTACTTTGTGTAAGAGACAACAACGACGGAGCTAAATATCCGGTAAGAGTCGGCCCACAGGTGAGCGCCCAATTATCCAATTATCCGCTGCATGAATTCTTTTCAGACGACGTCTCCTCAGCGGTCTAGCCAGACGAACTGCTAGTACATTTGAGTGGATAATTAGCCTGTCCCGGTAGCGTGAAGCAAAGTTAGAAATGGCTGAACAGCCAGTCTGTATCCGCAGATCTCTATAGATAGTGCTGTTACAAACAAACGGAGGGGCATCCGCTAAGCGCCTTACAATTTAGCTTTGACAAGACTCAATAAGTTGATGGGAGGAACTCATTCATTTTCCCACTGATGATTGCAGAGTGCTGGATGAAAATGTTCTTCACATTGCTTCCACTTGTGATTACACACATGGTTGTCTGGTGGGATTTAACAGACATCACCATTTCATCATCAGACAATTTGATGTATTCTGCAAAGAGCTCTAGGTGCGCTTTACATGATGTCTGAATATTTTGTATATTCAACATCAGAGGTATTAGAGCTTCTCCTGCTTCATCCATAAATTCAATGGGGTCTAGAAGCTCCTCTCACATATTCTCAAATGAGAATGTAGACATGCGGTTTTTGAAGCCGCTCGAGATATGTTGCACCGTTTTATTTAGCAGTGAGAACACATTCATTTTGTGAGAATTTGATCTCAAATGCGAACTCCATTTTGAAGATGCTTCTTGTATAGCGCACGCATTGCAGACTTTATTTTCCTTTGAAGGAACATGCTGATGGGAGTTGCTGGTGCTGGGAGTTGATGTGAAGATGTTGGGTGTGTTGTAGATGTTGGGAGTGATGAGCGTGTTGAAGTTGTTGTTGTTGGTGCTGGTGATGGAGGTGTTGTAGATGTTGGGTGTGTTGTAGATGTAAGGAGTTATGTAGTTGATGTTGGGCGTGTTGAAGTTTCTGCTGGGGGTGATGGGTGTGTTGAAGTTGATGTTGCTGATGTTGGAGGTGTTGGAGTTGTTGGGAGTTTTGTTGATGATGGGCGTGTTTATAGTTATCGTTTCAAATTAGTTAGGTGTTGTAGGGTTTTGAACGTTGTTAACGCTTATATAATTCGCGTTGTATATATAAGTGAACCCATCGTCGCTCATGGAGTTATTGTTGTTGTTTGCTGCCATATCGACGGATTAATTATTTTTTTAATTTTTTTTGTATAGTTTTTAGAAATTTTCACTTAACACAATATTTTTCAATGAAACGCGTGGTACTAGGACTAAAGTTATAGAACTACTGAAGGAATGCTCCTTTAAAAGCGTATTTCAATAGATTTTTGCTCCACGATTTGGTTATTTTCAATGCAGGCCCTTATCAGGTTTTGTCTAACATATGTTTTAGGTCAGGGGTGAAAAAATCAAAACATACGCGCACACACACACACACACATACACACACCTATAAAGGTATTTAGACTATTTTCAATGCAGGACCTAAACAGGTTTTGTCTAGGGTCGAGGACGAGCGAACGCCTGCAAGATTTGTTTAAGTGTGAAACTCTCTAACAATCCAGTCCCATACAAAATGTTGTGGTTACTGTGATTATGTGAGCCCAAAACCATAAAGGCAATAAATTAAGAATGGACTCTTCACCGCTCTTGCTTGTATTTGTTTGATCTTGACTTGTCAACAAGCAAAGTCACAAGTACGCACATTCATTCACCCCCTCTCTAGGGAATCGTCCTTAGGGAAAGACACCTGTGCTCACTTAGAGGTCAATAAAATGTTGACCCCTTTCCCATGAACTTACCTTTCGCTTCGAAATCATACACGAGCCGACCTTTCTCTCACCCTTAAATCTTGATCCCTTTACAATAAACCCATTAAAAAAGCAATAAAAACAGGTAAGAGTGCTCTAGTCGAGAGTGCCCGACTAGGAGATACCCTGATCCAAGTTCTGACATTCATTCAAGTTATTTATCTGCATTCATACATAGAAACACACACACACACATATACAAACACAAGCTGCTTGCTACACGCGTCATCAATTGCTTTGCTTTTTCTTCCTTTGGCCACAAACTATGGTACATTGAATCGTTAATAACTTCTTTGTTTTTTGTCTGATCGTTATTAAATTAGAAGGACACAAAGATGGCATAAAAATGTGCAACTATGTAAAATCCGAAGGTCATACCTCTGAAATTACGTATTTTTTTCTGTGAGATCGGGGAGGGGTATCTAAAAAAAGAAATGTATTTAACCATTGTATGCTAAAGGAGAATATATGTACTAAATTTGGTGACTCTACCTCTTATAACTTTTAAGCTATACCTTAAAAACACTGTTCTGGAATCTTAATTTATCAATCATTTTTGAAAGGATTGAGATATCGAAAAAAAATTGATGAGTTTGTGTCGAGCCGGCAGTACAGTAACTTAAACTTAAATATAAATTCGCTAGCATTAATGACTTTCAAGTTATGCCCGAAAAACACTTGGCTAAAATTGAAATTTATCGATAGTTTTTGAACGGGACGAGATATCGAAAAAAAATGATAAACTTGTATCGTCCCGCCACTAGGAGACCTTATATTTTAAATATTAAGTCTCTAGCTTTTGTAGTCTCTGAGAAACACGCGTTCATACAGACGGACAGACGGACAGACGGACATGGCTATATCGACTCGGCTATTGATACTGATCAAGAATATATATACTTTATGGGGTCGGAGATGCTTCCTTATGCCTGTTACATACTTTTGCACAAAACCATAATGCCCCTTTTTCCCATTTTTAATGGGATCAGGGTATAAAAATAAAAGTGACAGGTGAGCCCATTAAAAAAACCCATAAATTAATTGTCGCAGAAACGGCAGTATCCTCCTACTCAGTTGCATTGCTGTTGCTAACACTTTGTTATTGTATTTATACCGTTTTGATTATTTTCGCGCTCGCGCTTGCTCTCGCTCTCCCGCGCTTTCGTTTAATTTTGTGGTTGGCGGTGGCCGCGCTCTTCTGTTCCGTTTGTGTTAATTTCGGACGTCGCGCTCGCGTTGTTTTGTTTTTATACCCTGATCCCATTAAAAATTAAAAAAGGGGTATTATGGTTTTGTGCAAAAGTATGTAACAGGCATAAGGAAACATCTCCGACCCCATAAAGTATATATATTCTTGATCACTATCAATAGCCGAGTCGATTTAGCCCTGTCCGTCTGTCCGTCCGTCTGTCCGTCTGTATGAACGCACGTTTCTCAGAGACTACAAAAGCTAGAGACTTCATATTTGAAATATAAGTTCTCGTGGTACCGGGACAAGACCAGTTTATCATTTTTTTTCGATATCCCGTCCCGTTCAAAAGTTATCGATAAATTTCGATTTCAGCCAAGTGTTTTTTGGGCATAACTTGAAAGTTATAAAAGCTATCAACTTTATATTTTAGTTTAAGTTACTGTTCTGCCGGCTCGATACAAACTCATCATTTTTTTTTCGATATCTCAATACCTTCAAAAGTTATCGATAAATTAATATTCCAGAACAGTGTTTTTAAGGTATAGCTTAAAATTTATAAGATGTAGAGACACCAAATTTGGTACATATATTCTCTTATAGCATACAAAGGTAAAATACATTTCACTTTTTGGATACCCCTCCCCAATCTCACAGAAATTGAAAAATACGTAATTTTAAAGGTATGACCTTCGGATTTTACATAGTTGCACATTTATACGCTATCTTTGTGTCCTACAAATTTCATTACGATCAGACAATAAACAAAGAAGTTATTAACGATTCAATGTACCATAGTTTAAAGCCAAAGGAAGAAGAAGAATCAAAGCAAATGTATGACGCGCGTAGCAAACAGCTTTTGTATGTATATGTATGAATGCAGGCACTCTCGACTAGAGCACTCTTACTTGTTCGTTATTGTCGTTAATAGAAATCAGCGTCAATTTTAAATATAGCGTGCTTTCTTTTTTTATATTTGTTGCTTTTAGTACTATGTTGCAGTGTTCTTTTTATACCCTGATCCCATTAAAAATGGGAAAAAGGGGTATTATGGTTTTGTGCAAAAGTATGTAACAGGCATAAGGAAGCATCTCCGACCCCATAAAGTATATATATTCTTGATCACTATCAATAGCCGAGTCGATTTAGCCCTGTCCGTCTGTCCGTCCGTCTGTCCGTCTGACCGTCTGTCCGTCTGTATGAACGCACGTTTCTCAGAGACTACAAAAGCTACAGACTTCATATTTGAAATATAAGTTCTCGTAGTGCCGGGACAAGACCAGTTTATCATTTTTTTTCGATATCTCGTCCCGTTCAAAAGTTATCGATAAATTTCGATTCCAGCCAAGTGTTTTGCGGGTATAACTTGAAAGTTATAAAAGCTAGCGACTTTATATTAAAGTTTAAGTTTCTGTACTGCCGGCTCAAACTTATCAAACTTATCATTTTTTGTTCGATATCTCAATCTTTTCAAAAGTTATCGATAAATTAAGATTCCAGAACAGTGTTTTTAAGGTATAGCTTAAAAGTAATAGGGTGTAGAGTCTCCAAATTTGGTACATATATTCTCCTATAGCATACAAAGGTAAAATACATTTCACTTTTTTGATACCCCTCTCCAATCTCATAGAAATCGAAAAATACGTAATTTTAAAGGTATGACCTTCGAATTTTACATAGTTGCACATTTATATGCCAGCTTTGTGTCCTACAAATTTCATTCTGATCAGACAATAAACAAAGAAGTTATTAACGATTCAATGTACCATAGTTTAAAGCCAAAGGAAGAAGAAGAATCAAAGCAAATGTATGACGCGCGTAGCGAGCAGCTTTTGTTTGTATATGTGTGTTTCTATGTATGAATGCAGATAAATAACTTCAATGAATGTAGACCTTGGATCAGGGTATATCCTAGTCGGGCACTCTCGACTAGAGCACTCTTACTTGTTTATAAATATTTTTTGTTGTAATTAATTACTCTTTGTTTTAAAAATGTATGTGTTATGCAAAAATTACCACGTGCACCTAAATGTTAAAATGGGTTTCGTTTGTTGCTGGCTGTGCGAAAATGTTGCGCACGAAAAATGCGCTTGTTTTCAACGGCCGTATTATAGACCTGATTGAGTCCAAATCAGGCTTAAAGTGGACTTGTGAGACCTGTAGGGATGTCGAAAGGGATATGATGGGATTCATGAGGCAGACCAAGAAAGGCTTTGGAAATATTTTGGGGCGGTTTAAAAAACTGTTTGAAGGTTTCTCTGCGTTGGATGACGAGTTCAAAGGTATGAAACTTTTGAATGAGTCTCCTAAGCGCAAAAAGGCTAATCATAGGCTGTCAATTGGCCCTAATGATATACTTTCGGTCCCAACGGTCCCAGTTGCTTCATCTGCTCCATCGCTGATGGATTTTACATCCCCACGTCCTCAGATAGTAGTCAGTAGTGAGGAAATCAACATCATACCCATGGATGTTGTTCCTGCTGGCCCAGTAGAAATTTCTGTTTTGGCGAATGCAGGCAGTGTTGTTGCAAGTCAACATACTCTTGCTGATATGTCGGCCAAATCAAATGCTCTTTCAATTAAGGCTATAGCTCCTCCTGGAGTTACAGCTGCGGTTGAAGTTAATACCCCTGTAGGTGTCCCACCAAAAAAAACAAATTTTTGTTCTAGGCTTGCCCCTGATACTACATCTGACGATGTCAAAGCCTTTATTCAGGCGAAATCTGAAGCCAATACTATGGTGGAAAAATTTAAATTTACGTATCTTAGGGAAATTTCTTCATTTAAAATAAGTGTTCCTGCCGATCATTTCAGCAAAATTTGTTGTAAAGAATTCTGGCCTGACCAGTTAACCAGTCTTATTTTCGTTTTGGATCCCTTCTTCGTATCTGTCTCCCGTATTGAACCTATACCCCTTCCTGAAAATCATTATCACCCAACTTTGGAAGTGTTAATAGATTTACCTATCCGATGGATGAGCCCACGTACTTTACCTCCAGAGCGAGTTCGTCAATTTCGGAACACCGATTTTATTAAAATTACTCAGCTCGTATCCCAGACTGACTGGTCCCAGCTTTACAGGTGTAGGGACATAGACAGTGCAAGCACGATTTTATACTCAACCTTAAATTCTTTATTTGATTTATGTGTCCCAGTTCGTAATTCACGTAGTTCTAACAAACCAATTTGGTTTACACGGGAATTGACTAGCATGAAAAATAGAAAGCCAAAATCGTACAAGAAGTTCAAGGAAACTGGCTCTTTCTTGGATTTCTCTAACTACTTGATTGCTCGATCCAATTTCTCTGTCCTGAATAACCAATGCAATCAGGATTACCTAAGAAGTTGCAGGCTACAGTTTCAGCGGGATGATAAACAGTTTTATAACTTCGTTAATGCGAAGCGTAAATCATCTACACTATCATCTAGTTTTTGAAAAATTACAGCTAACTCAGATCAGGTCATTGCCGATTTATTTGCTGAATTTTTTCAAACAACTCACAGTTCATCAAATGTTCAATTGGTTTTGCCATATCCTTACAATGTTAATGTCTCTTATTGCATATTTGAACCTTTGAAAACAGAAAGCTCGTTTTTAAGTGATCTTAAGGCCATTAAGTCAGTATTCTCACCGGGACCTGATGGAGTACTAGGCTGCGTGCTTAAGTACTGTGCTGAAGGTCTTTTGAGGCCATTATATTAGCTTTTTAATCTGTCCGTGGAGTTGTGCTCTTTTCCCGTCATGTGGAAAGAATCATTTATTATTCCTCACCATAAAAAAGGAAACAAGTCAAACGTTCAGAACTATAGAGGTATTTCTAAGTTGTCTGCTATTCCTAAGATTTTTTAGAAATTAATAACTTCGCAACTACAACATCTTTGTAGATCTATAATTTCATCCTGACAGCACGGGTTTGTGAAAAATAGATCTACTACCACTAACTTACTTGAATTCACTTCTTTTGTTATGAAGGGGTTTCAAAATAAAATGCAAACAGATGTTATTTACACCGATTTCAGTAAAGAGTTTGATTCCGTTAATCATTCTCTTTTACTTCACAAACTTCATCTTCTGGGATTTCTTAAAAACTTAATTCTTTGGATCTCCGACTATCTAAGTTTAAGATCCCAAAAAGTCTTTTTTAAAGGACTAGTCTCTAAGTCTGTTCAGGTCTCTGTGCGGAGTACCACAAGGAAGTCACCTTTTTCCCTTGTTATTTACATTGTTTATTAATGACCTTCCCTCGGTGATAGCATACTCTCTGGTGCTGATGTATGCCGATGATGTTAAACCTTGTTTTTCGTCTACTGACTTTCTATCTGGTCAAAAGTTGCAAACTGATCTAAAAAAATTTTAAAACTGGTGTCGTGTAAATTTATTAAATTTAAATTGTGGCAAATGCAACGTTATGTATTTTTACAGGCGAATGCCGTTTTTAAATAATTATTTTCTTAATGGAAAACCACTTGAACGAATTGAGTCGGTTAAATATTTGGGTATCCTTTTGGATCCCAAGCTTAAGTTTGACAAGCATATTTCTTCTGCTGCTAAATTGTGGCAAATGCAATGTTATGTATTTTTACAGGCCAATGCCCTTTTTAAA
The DNA here is from genome assembly GCA_035045305.1 of Drosophila maculinotata. Classification (NCBI taxonomy): domain Eukaryota; kingdom Metazoa; phylum Arthropoda; class Insecta; order Diptera; family Drosophilidae; genus Drosophila; species Drosophila maculinotata. Next base: position 737,676 of record JAWNPD010000022.1, read on the forward strand.
TAATTATGTTCCTAATGGAAAACCACTTGAACGAATTGAGTCGGTTAAATATTTAGGTATCCTTTTGGATCCCAAGCTTAAGTTTGACAAGCATATTTCTTCTGCTGCTAATCGAGCCTTTGGTGTCTTGGGTTTCATTAAGCGTTGGTCGAAAGAATTTGACGATCCCTACGTTACTAAGGCTCTTTATACTTCACTTGTTCGCCCCATTCTTGAGTATGGGTCTTGTATATGGTGTTTTTACTCTTTGCACTCCGGTGTCTACTGGAATCCTAATACTCGCTTGCCTCCTTACCGTAGTAGACTTTTGCGAATAAGTCTTCCCTCTCTTTCTGATCGTAGAACCATGCTTGGTGTAATCTTCTTACACAAACTAATTAACGGGGAAATTGATTCATCCGAATAAATTAGCCAAATAAGTTTTGCTGTTCCGATCAGAAGTACTAGGAACTTTTTCCCGATTTCTCTGCAAGCCTGTAATACTAACTATGCAATTCATAACCCTTTTCGGATCTTATGCTCTAGTTATAATAACTTTTTCCAGATAATCAGTAATGCTACTTCCGCCCCTACTCTCAGAACTGTACTATTACAACATCTGTCTAACATTTAAATAGTCTATGTTCATTTGTTGTATTTATATTGAATGTTCCTATTCTTATTTCGCGATCTTCGTATCTGCACGTTATGTGGCGCACCCCTTGTTCGGTTGAGCGGGAGGTGGGTTGCATGTTGCCTGCGTTAACAAGCCCTGGCTTTGTATCGTTGGGCCACTTGAATGTACTGTTCGTTAGTACATCAACGTCCATAGATATAGATATACGGATCTAATGTAAACTGAATATCAATATTGGCTCGCTGAGTATTATAAGCGTTTAGCCTAATAGTAGCGAATGATCGCTTTAAAAATATTTTGGGCTTCTTTATACTCGACCTCAGTGCATTTTTGTAGTACTCATACCTAAGGTTAATTTGATCATGGGACAAAAAAATATTGAAGTTGTAAAGATTTTCTATGCTTTCATCATCAAACGGATACTCTAATAAACATTGCATTTTTTCGAAATTTCTACGATGCTGATCTAATAAGGGGAAAAGAATCTCTGTTTGGGGCATGGGAGGATATTGAATACCGAATCTACATATTTGCTTGGATCTTATTTCACGCCTACATGAATGGCCGTGATTGTGTGTTTGAAAATGGAGCTACATCTGGGTTTCTTACATTTGTTATGATAAACTGATCTATGAACTGAACTATGGTTGTAAAACTTTCTGAGCATTTTCTTTTAATGCCAGCGAATATTGTTCGGAAAGACAGTTCCTCGGAATCGCAATCTGCAATCAAACCAAAGGACGCTGACCCTCTACAGGGGCCATAACTTTTCTTCGAACGGCTTCGTTCTCAATAGGGACATTTTCTAATAATGTTTCCTGACCTCCGGGATTTATATCTTCTTCTTCTAAATTATTTTGCTCGTTAATGGTGGCTTGAGCAGATCGTTCTAATAATTCTGTAACTAAGTCCCTATCGTCAGCTGATGCAACAAAGGGAACTGTGTCAGATGAAAAGGAAGCCAGCCACTGTTCGTCAACAACAGTGTGGTGTTTCCTATAGAGCTCTGTGTTGACTAAAAATCTGATTGCATCAGCAATTTTAAAGGGCCTAATGGTTTCAGCCATGAAATCATGGCTATATTCCATTCTACGTTTGAGGTGTATCTGAACTACCTCGGCTTCACTAAACGCCCTTAGAAGTGACTACGGGAATTGGTACATTGATCACTGCTCTTTTAATTGCATTTTGATGGCCATATCATAAAAGGAAGACGTGGGGAAATAAGCCTTTCCTCTAGAGCCGTTAAGCCCTTCAAACATTCTGGAAGATCAGGAAAATCTAAGCCATTTGTTATTGAAGCCCTTGGTTTTTTGCCTAGTTTTATGCTCCTGCTACATGTCTTGCAAAAACTATACTTGTTATTGCAAGATGGAAAAACTGTAGCAAGGCTTAAAATATCTACACTAATTTCTTCACTACATTTGCTTTCTACAAATTTCCGAGAAATGTTGTCCACTTGATGTGGAAACCACAAACCTTTGCGACAAATGCAAACCTGGTCGGGACCCTGCTTGACCATTCTAGTAAAGGCGACTACCAAAGCATCTAAATTAGTGCGTATAGCCTGACTTATTCTTTCTTCTGGAAAGGTATTCGCCCGTTGTTCCCTGTTTTGGGTCGCATTACGGCTATTTTCTGCTATTCTATTATCGGGATTGCTCCTATACTGGCTGACTCCTTGAGATAAACTTTTATTAGCATCAAATGCCGTGAATGCTCAACTAGCCTAAGAACAGGATTGTCTCTTACCTGCGACCTTAGGCTTCTATCTCTTGCAATTTCTATAATGTTCTAAGTCTTGTCGAATTCCCGCCCTTTGAAGAGTGTTTTGTGTCTGTTCGTTAGCCCTAAAGGTCTGCGTCTCGTTCCACGCTAAGTATCTTGGTCGTGTTCGTCAGCCCTGTAAGTAGGGTCTTGTCTTCGTGTCGATCGTCGTACACTATTTTGACATATCCTAACTGCACTTATATTCCTGCGAGCTAGGTGGCGTTGTCTATCTATACTCCTCTCAGATTGTCTAACGTCTTCATTATCACTGCGCTCTCTTTGAGATACTGTATTATTAATGCTTTCCTGCTCAACATTATCAAAATTCGTCCTATTTAACAAATTTCTAGCTCTCTGTCTTTGGGATCAGGTTGTAGCTGATATTCTCTTAATTCTAGGCATATTAATATGTTTGTATGTTTATATGTATGTGTTAAATATATATTATTTGTTATTATTATTATAATGTTCTTGTTTAGCCGGCTCGAGGTCAATAAAACAAACAATTTGTTATGTTTTTAGATTTTTTCTCCGATATATTTCGGCTGCAACAGCGGCAACCGTCTTCAGGGAACTACGATTAAAACATTGAAATAAAAACAGATACTTATCATATAACAAACAATTTTTAAGAAAACAAAAATTTGTTTTTCAACAAATTAAAATTACAAATTATTTAAAAAATTATTCAAAACATACATTTTTTACACGTCTTCACTGTTTGGCGTGGAGTTGTCAACTAAAATATTTCGTGTAAGTAGGTGTCTGTATATATGTGCGCAGTTTTCTGTGTCTGTTTTGTAATTGAGTCTTCTGTCCGGTGGTACGTTTATTATGTGTAACATTTCGAGTGTAAATCGTTTGCTGTAGTGTGGTTCCTGTTGCAGTATTGTTGTTTTCTCGAAGTTTGGTGAGTGTCCGCTCTCAGTGCAATGTGATGCAAGTGCTGTCTTTTGTATGCGTGTTTGATGTCTTAGCTTGATGTCAGACTTATGTTGTGAAATTCTTGTTTTTAATTTTGATTTTGTGGTTCCAATATATACCTTATTGCATATGTTGTTTTCGTCTCCGTTGCATGGTATTTTATATATAACATTATTTTTGTCCACTTTAAGTATTTTTGATTTTGTGTTGTTAAAAAAGTTTTTCATTGTTATTGTGGGCTTGTGGGCTATTTGTATATCCTCTTTATTGTAGCAGTCAGAATTTTTTAGACGTTCAGATAGAGACGGTACATAGGTTACAGATTTAAAGATTTTTTGTGGTTGTTTTTCTTTTAAGTCATTTGGTCTGTATTTTCGTATAAGTGATTTTATCATCCACACTGGGAAATCGTTGTTCGCTAGAGTCAATAATATTTGTGTTTTTATTTCCTTATGGTAGATTTTGTCGCTTATGTTTAGCATCCGATTTATACAGCCAACTGCTGTATTTATTATCATTGTTTTCGGGTGTTTTGAAAAGAAGTTAATGATTCGTCCTGATGCTGTAGTCTTTCTGTACCACTTTGTTGTAAGCGTATTATTGTGTCTAATTATTAAGGCGTCTAGATATGGTAATTTTCCGTCTAATTCCAGTTCCATTGTAAATTTTATACCTCTGTTGTATGAGTTTAATGTGTCCAGTGTGTTTTGAATTTCGTCTATTTTTGTTACTGCAAATAAATCGTCTACATACTTAGTCAAAAGTCTTGGGGTGTACCTTAGGTTATTGGTTGTCTTATGCAACAATTCTTCCATAATAATGTCTGCTATGATTGGCGAAGCAGGTGAGCCCATAGGCATTCCTTTTAATTGGATGTATGTTTTGTCTTCAAATTTAAAATATCTGTTTTCAGTGATGCAAAAAGTAAGTATATTCATGAAAAGCAGTTTTGGTATGTTTGTAAATTGTTCAATGTCATTCCATTTTTTACTGATAGTTTCAATTGCTAAGTCCGTGGGGATACTCGGAAATAGGGAAACTACGTCAAATGATACTAATCTTTCATCGTCTTCAATGTGAGTGTTGTTAATTTTGTTTTTAAGGTCTATCGAATTTTTTACATTATATTGGGAGTCATCTGTGAGGTTGCGTAATATTTGGACAATATATTTGCAAAGTCCGTACGATGGGGATCCAATAGAGGAGCATATTGGTCTCAGAGGTATCCCCTTTTTATGTATTTTGGGTAGTCCATAGATCCTTGGGGGTAGTGCAGTGCTCGTTGTCAATTTGTTTCTCTCTGTTTTCGATATTATTTCAAGTTTGAAGAGTCTGTCCACTAGACTGTTGTTTTTATTTTGTAATCGTAAGGTTGGGTCCTGTCTTATAATTCTGTAAGTACCCAAATCTCCTAATATGTCCATCATTTTTGTCCTATAATCGTTTGTTTCCATTGCAACCGTTTTGTTTCCCTTGTCAGATGTTAATATTAAGATGTTGTCATTTTCTTTTAGAAATTTGTGAGTCTGTTCCACTGTGTCCAATATTGCACGATCCATTGCGTCTTGTTTCGTCTTATTCTTGCACTCTTTTATTAAGAGAGAGAACTTCGTACGTCTCTTAATAAAAGAGTGCAAGAATAAGACGAAACAAGACGCAATGGATCGTGCAATATTGGACACAGTGGAACAGACTCACAAATTTCTAAAAGAAAATGACAACATCTTAATATTAACATCTGACAAGGGAAACAAAACGGTTGCAATGGAAACAAACGATTATAGGACAAAAATGATGGACATATTAGGAGATTTGGGTACTTACAGAATTATAAGACAGGACCCAACCTTACGATTACAAAATAAAAACAACAGTCTAGTGGACAGACTCTTCAAACTTGAAATAATATCGAAAACAGAGAGAAACAAATTGACAACGAGCACTGCACTACCCCCAAGGATCTATGGACTACCCAAAATACATAAAAAGGGGATACCTCTGAGACCAATATGCTCCTCTATTGGATCCCCATCGTACGGACTTTGCAAATATATTGTCCAAATATTACGCAACCTCACAGATGACTCCCAATATAATGTAAAAAATTCGATAGACCTTAAAAACAAAATTAACAACACTCACATTGAAGACGATGAAAGATTAGTATCATTTGACGTAGTTTCCCTATTTCCGAGTATCCCCACGGACTTAGCAATTGAAACTATCAGTAAAAAATGGAATGACATTGAACAATTTACAAACATACCAAAACTGCTTTTCATGAATATACTTACTTTTTGCATCACTGAAAACAGATATTTTAAATTTGAAGACAAAACATACATCCAATTAAAAGGAATGCCTATGGGCTCACCTGCTTCGCCAATCATAGCAGACATTATTATGGAAGAATTGTTGCATAAGACAACCAATAACCTAAGGTACACCCCAAGACTTTTGACTAAGTATGTAGACGATTTATTTGCAGTAACAAAAATAGACGAAATTCAAAACACACTGGACACATTAAACTCATACAACAGAGGTATAAAATTTACAATGGAACTGGAATTAGACGGAAAATTACCATATCTAGACGCCTTAATAATTAGACACAATAATACGCTTACAACAAAGTGGTACAGAAAGACTACAGCATCAGGACGAATCATTAACTTCTTTTCAAAACACCCGAAAACAATGATAATAAATACAGCAGTTGGCTGTATAAATCGGATGCTAAACATAAGCGACAAAATCTACCATAAGGAAATAAAAACACAAATATTATTGACTCTAGCGAACAACGATTTCCCAGTGTGGATGATAAAATCACTTATACGAAAATACAGACCAAATGACTTAAAAGAAAAACAACCACAAAAAATCTTTAAATCTGTAACCTATGTACCGTCTCTATCTGAACGTCTAAAAAATTCTGACTGCTACAATAAAGAGGATATACAAATAGCCCACAAGCCCACAATAACAATGAAAAACTTTTTTAACAACACAAAATCAAAAATACTTAAAGTGGACAAAAATAATGTTATATATAAAATACCATGCAACGGAGACGAAAACAACATATGCAATAAGGTATATATTGGAACCACAAAATCAAAATTAAAAACAAGAATTTCACAACATAAGTCTGACATCAAGCTAAGACATCAAACACGCATACAAAAGACAGCACTTGCATCACATTGCACTGAGAGCGGACACTCACCAAACTTCGAGAAAACAACAATACTGCAACAGGAACCACACTACAGCAAACGATTTACACTCGAAATGTTACACATAATAAACGTACCACCGGACAGAAGACTCAATTACAAAACAGACACAGAAAACTGCGCACATATATACAGACACCTACTTACACGAAATATTTCAGTTGACAACTCCACGCCAAACAGTGAAGACGTGTAAAAAATGTATGTTTTGAATAATTTTTTAAATAATTTGTAATTTTAATTTGTTGAAAAACAAATTTTTGTTTTCTTAAAAATTGTTTGTTATATGATAAGTATCTGTTTTTATTTCAATGTTTTAATCGTAGTTCCCTGAAGACGGTTGCCGCTGTTGCAGCCGAAATATATCGGAGAAAAAATCTAAAAACATAACAAATTGTTTGTTTTATTGACCTCGAGCCGGCTAAACAAGAACATTATAATTAAAAAGGTCGCTAAAAAACATAAAAATTATTATTATATATATATACTTATGTAAAGTTATTGTTGACCACTTGTGTATCCTATATCAGATCCGCGTAGAAATACAATATATGAGGCACCTGCAAAATAAATAGCCTATGTTTATGCCTGCTGGAAACCTGGTAGAGCCAACTTACGTTGGACCTCGATAATAGCAGCAACAGCGTCGTCCAATTATACAATCTTCTTCAATCAGTCAATAGCAATATGCAGTCGGTTGGAAGTAGCGGGATAATACGAAAAGTGCACTAGCTGCCACAAATCGGTAGAGTAAAACAAGTAAGAGTGCTCTAGTCGAGAGTGCCCGACTAGGATATACCCTGATCCAAGGTCTTACTTTCATTGAAGTTATTTATCTGCATTCATACATAGAAACACACACACACATATACAAACACAAGCTGCTGGCTACGCGCGTTATACACTTGCTTTGCTTCTTCTTCCATTCACCCCAAACTGTTTTACATTGAATCGTAAATTACTTCTTTGTTTATTGTCCGATCGTAATGAAATTTGTAGGACACACAAATGGTATACAAATGTGAAACTATGTAAAATCCGAAGGTGATACCTTCAAAAATAAGTATTTTTCGATTGTTGGGAGATCGGAGGGAGGTATCAAAAAAAATTTAACATTTGTATACTATAGGAGAATATATATACCATATTTGGTGACTCTTTCTCTTATAACCTTTAAGCTATACCTAAAAAACACTGTTCTGGAATCTTAATTTATCGATTACTTTTGAACGGGTTAAGATATCGAAAAAAAATGTTAGGTTTGTGTTGAGCCGGCAGTACAATAACTTAAATTTAATTTTGAAGTTTCTAGCTAAAATGACTTTTAAGTTATGCTCGAAAAACACTGGTCTGGAATCGAAATTTATCGATAACTTTTGAACGGGACGAGATATCGAAAAAAAATGATGAGCTGGTCTTGTCCCGGATATAGCTTTTTTAGTCTCTGAGAAACGTGCGTTCATACAGACGGACAGACGGACAGGGCTAAATCGACTCGGCTATTGATAGTGCTCAAGAATATATATACTTTATGGGGTCGGAGATGCTTCCTTATGCCTGTTACATACTTTTGCACAAAACCATAATACCCTTTTTTCCCATATTTAATGGGATCAGGGTATAAAAACTATCGAAAATTAAACCACCGGTGCGTAAACAGCAATTGGCAGTCGGAAGAAAAAGGCGTGAGCATGCGAAAACCGTCAGTGCCATATAACGATAATTTAAACCATCGATTAAACGACTTTCGATGATTTTGCAGCCATATTTGAAGGCGATACACACAACGAAACAACAGCTGATGATCGCATAGTTGTCAGATAGGCAAATCAATGTTCACCAATTAAGGCGCAAAATTTCAAATTATATTCAAAATATTTACGCACTGCACTACCACTAATGCACTTTTTCTGCAATAATATTTGCTTAACGTTCCGAGTGGGTGACGAAACCCACAACAAAATATCAGCTGGTTTTCGCAGAGCTGCCAAATAGACAAATCAGAGCTGTTTAATTTAACAACGGTGTACAGTTATGTTGACTAGGCGCAAAATTTCAAATAAACAATATTTTGGCACTAGAGGCACTGCAAGACCATTAAATTTTTCCAAAATAAAATTAGCTTAAGGCCTTAGCCAATATAATGGTTGTACTTCCTCTTCTTCCATTATCCCCACACAACGGTAAATTGAATACTGCGTTTGCTTTTTTGGGTGATCAGGGGAAGGTATCCAACAAGTAAAAAACTATTCTTATTCTTCTGTATGCAATAGAACATACATACCAAATTTGGTGCCTATATCTCTTATAACTTTCAAGTTTTGCTTAAAAAACATTGGACTGGAACCGAAGTTCACCGATTACTTTCGAACGGAATAAGATATCGAATTTGAAGTCTCTAGCTTTTGTAGTCTCTGAGAAACAAGCGTTCATACAGACGGACAGATGGACATGGCAATATCGACTCGGCTATTGATAGTGATCAAGAATATATATACTTTATATGGTCGGAGATGCTTTCTTATGCCTGTTACATACTTTTGCACAAAACCATTTTACCCTTTTCCCCATTTTTAATGGGTTCAGGGTGTAAAAAGTGAGAGGGGTTTATGTATATGCATGTAGAGTACTTATATGTACTCAGTATATAAGTGCATTTGGCCGAGCGTGGGAATTTGCATGTCAGCAGTTCTTCGCTGCTCAAGTAGTTTCAAATGTCCAGTTGAGGCTAGTGACCTGAGCTAACATATAAACATGCTCAGCGTCTCTATATGCGCTTGAGCTATGTATTCATGTATTTATATATTTAGCTGGTTTGAATGCATATAAATACTACACTACCCTTGATATCTGTCACTTATCTCCGAGAGTAATTGTCAAAACGAACGCCTGGTTTTACTGAGCGAAAATAGAGCAGGGTTCGAAATTTGCTTACATTGTACGGCGCAAAAATGTCAAAATTCAAAACAAGACGCAACAATTTGTATAACTACTAATATTGTGTGGTATGCGACCATTACACTATACGAGAATATACATACCAAATTTGGTGTCTCTAGCTCCAATAACTTTCAATGCGATATCGATAAGCTTAAATAAACTTGATCTGATCCGGCATTACGAACACTTATGTTCGAAACATGAAGTCCCTTGCCTTTAAAGTATCTAAGATCAGCGCGTGCATACAGACAGACAGACATTCAAACTGATAGCTCCATCGACTTGGTTGTTGATAGTGATCAAGAATATATATACTTTATGGGGTCGGATATGCTTTCTTTTGCATGTTACATGCTTTGGCACAAATCCATTATACCCTTTTTTATATAAATTATAAACCGTATCAGAAAAAGAAAAAATTATTGAAAGCCGTAAGAGCTGCAAACGGCGCCCCAGATTATGACATTTCACCATTGCATGCGAGAATAAGGTGCTTGGAATTCTTTCTGAAGCTGGAATACACACTTCCGCACAATGGAGAAAAATTTAACGAAAACACAAGTGAAAATTACAAAAAATAATAAACAAGACTAGCATCTGCTGGCGGAACCAAAAAAAATCGGGCGATTATTGAAAATTTACCTTCCCATTTTCCGCAGGTAAATCTTACCAACCGAAAAGAAATAAATAAAAATGTTCTGCAATATTATCCACTGTTTTTATACTCTTGCAGAGGGTATTATATTTTTGGCCACAAGTGTGCAACGCATAGAAGGAAACATTTCTGGATCCGGACGACAAGACGAGTCGATATAACTTTGTCCGTCTGTCCGTCCATCCGTCTGTCCGTCTGTTTCTACGCAAACTAGTCCCTCAATTGAATTGAAGCTATATTGATGAAACTTGGAACAGATGCTTATTTCTGCTGCACGCAGATAATATGTCGGATTTGATCACTACAACATATAGCTGCTCTCGGAACGATCGGACGAAAATTTTTGTTTTTTGAGACAACTCAAGCAAACTTTCCAAATATAAGTTTAATCGTTATTTAAGCATGCTTACAAAATTGCATCAAAATTGGACTACTATATCTTATAGGAACAATCTGTTGAAAAATTAGTCGTTGTATGAACGACTTTTTTGTTTTTTCAAACTATCTTAACCAAACTCAGTAATTGCAAGTTTTATTATATTTTAAATAGATTGGTTGAATTTGGTCAAAATCGGATGTCATAGGCAAAATCGGTCAGAAATATTGATTTCAATAAGAAAGTTAATTTAAAAGGTAGCATTGTCATCCTATTTTTTGTATAAGCAAGAGTTTTCATAATATTAAGCAACTGCAAGGGAATACTACCATTGGAGTGCCGAATGTAGCCTTTCTTTTTCGTTTTTAGTAATTTCGTAAATTTTAAAATCACGTTGGTTATGAAAATAAGTTTGCATATAATCGAATGAAAATTCAGTTTTTGCCCATACAACCTTGACCCCCTATTTTCCTTCGAGGGGAGTGAATTTTCCATAAAAGTGGTATACAGTTTGAATTTTTATAATGATTTTGAAAATAAGTTTGAAGCCGATCAGATGAAAAACAAAAAAGTTTCATACAACTGTTTTTCAACATTTTCCAAAATCGCTTCTTAATACGCACTTACGTCATAAGAGAAAGCTACTGTGCAAATTTCAGCTCTTATGGTTTGGGCCCTGCGCTGAACCAGGACCAGTACGATTTGTATTGTATATATAGATGCGTTTTATTCTCAGACTGCTCTTAAAGTGGACACACCAAAGTACGGATATGGAAACAGCAATGACGGCAACACATATTATACATTTTTTTAAAACATCTCGGATTACTGGAGTTGATGTTCAAATCATCAAAATACTGCATTTAATTTTAAGTGTTTTGAATTGCAAGCAAAGGATTCATTCCTTTGGCCACAAACTATGGTACATTGAATCGTAAATAACTTCTTTGTTTATTGTCTGATCGTAATGAAATTTGTAGGACACAAAGATAAACTTGTATCGTCCCGCCACTATTTATATTTCAAATATGAAGTCTCTAGCTTTTGTAGTCTCTGAGAAACACGGTATCAGGGTATAAAAAATAGTTAAGCGAAAAATATGAAACAGGCAACTAACTCGTCGCGTGCCGTGACAAAAAGTCGCTTCATTCCTACATATATATATTATTTAAAAAATTATATTTATTATAGAATAGGGGTTTCATTTATATTTTCAGGCTATGATTCTTTTTTTCAGCTTTTATTTTTCAGCTTTTATTTTTTGTTAAATAAATAAAAAAAAATTTTATAAAAATAAAATACCATGGTTTATTTATTTATTTATTCAATGTTTAGGGTATTTTTTTCAGGTTACATATTATTCAGGCTACACTTTTATATCTCCTTGTCGGGCACTCTCGACCAGAGTACTTTTACTTGTTTACCTCTTTGTCTATACAATTTATGGATCTTTGATCTGATCATCATTGAATCTTTAAATATTGTATTTGCAAATAAACATTCCTTATAACTATCTATACTAAGCTTATCTAATGGAGACCTCTTTACACCTTAGGATTTCTTTATACACTTAAGAAACAGAGAATACATTTTCGCTCCAAGCCCAACAAACTCTAACATACGTTTCCCACAATTCTCATCCTTCATCACACCCAAGACTTTTTTGTTACACCTTTTTATCCCATATATTTTCGCCAACTCTTCAGGATACTCAGATGTGGCAAACCTCATTTCAAGAGTTTAAAAAATTCTTTTTAAAAATTTTTTTTTTGGTAGTTTCCTATGGTGGGTGTTAAGATCGATGTACTTTTTAAGCCAAGGTGACTGTTTAAATTTAAGTACTCTATGGATCTTTTTAAATAATAACCCATTACGCAAACATTGTTGAAGATTTTTGTAATGTATCGAATATTTCACCTTAGATCTGAGATCAGCAACCAGTTTATTTGTTTGAGTCTCGGGCGTGGGTTTTTGGTTAAGCGGACAAAAGGGGAGGTCATTATGATGGTCATAAAGCTGATTAGGGTAAAAAGGTCTACTTCAAGAATATACCCATCTTCGGAGGTTTCTGTAGTGGATGAGAAATCGAGTGTTCTAATTTCATCTTCATTTAGCCATTGAAACCCAGTGTATGGAAGACTCTGTGACATAGCCCAGCCATACATATTATTTGCAACTAAATACATTAAATATTCTGATGGTTTGCTATCATCATAGTCACTCAAATACTTGTGGTTGGCTTTCGAGTAGCGTTTACAGCACTGAACTAGACCGCCACGAATACCACTTTGAATGAATCTATACATGTGGATGTCTGTTAATAGTTCAAGCTCTATTTCTGTGTTTTTAGCATTGCATTCCAAGAAAATCCGGCAGTTGTATAATAATGGGAAGGGTCTAATGAATACATTTTCGGAAATAATGAACGAACATTTTAAAAGACGTTCGTTAACAATACAAGAACGTCAGTTTTTAGATACTATTCCATGTAATCTTTCAAGGTCTGTTAACCAAAAACTGTCCAAACATTTTGTGCATGTGCATAATCTTCAGGGAAATATTTTTTATTACTAAGACTATTAAATAAATTTTCCCTTGATGGCAGAGATGTGTTAGTTAGCCGTTCTTGTAAATCTAGGAACTCGTTGGGAATGACACCCTTTCTACGTACAAGAATAAATTGATTGTCTAGAAGGAAAAAACTTTGAACAGTCTGGAAGCTTTCAGTGCTCAAATTAGCGCTTAAAGCATTTAGACTTGTAGCCATAAAGCGGAATATATCTAAAAATCAATTTTCTTATTTTTTTTCGTGGAACGCAATGTATGTTAATTTAGAAAGTGAAATATATAACTTCTTATTGATTGGGAGTACTTTAATGGAAGCTAAAAATTAATATTACACTTGTTATGTGTTGCCCCCTTTATTTGCCAGTTAAATGACAATAGTCTCTTACTCTAGAGATGATACAAATTTTATAAGCTTGAATCAAAATGACACTTTATATAATAAGAAAAAGCTATCGGAACATGTTGAGAAGTTGCTATAACATTCTCATCTGAGTATTAAGGGGGGTAAGAATACATTTGAAGTCTGCATAGACTACAAATGGATCATCAAAACTACGATTAAAATTTTTAAAAAATAAACTTGCCTTTTCCAAACTCGGCAGTGAAGTGACGATTTTGCCACATTGAAGCTTATGCTCATTATGCAGTCTCTCGTTGTGGGAATAGTTTAAGCAGTTGTTGCAGAAATATAGTTGGTGTTGGTTAGATGTTAGTTGTGAGCTAACAAGTCTGAAATTAAAAAACACAAACATTTTTTATAAAATACAAATTTAAAATAACTATTATTTATATTTTTTGAACATAGCTATCCATGCATAATATGCCACTCCATCACTCTCCAAAAGCATAAGGCTGATGTAGTTTTCCCGCTCGCAACCCGTTAAATATAGTGGGCCAATGACTATATTTAATTCCTCATCGAACCCAAACACATTTATGCTTATGTTTGGGTTTTGATTCTCAAAAACTTTAATTTGTTTAAGAGGTAGAGGGAACTCTAAACTGCTAAAGTCCAGAGTTAATGAGCCACTTATTGTTGTCGTTGAGCTCCGGATGTTATCTATATTATAGTTGGAGCGTCTTTCTATACTTTTATTTTCAGGCGTTTTAAAGGCCATTTAAAACAAAACTCATCGGCGTTGTTTACATTTACCAGCGCTTTTTTTGTTTTTATCGTTTTGGGTTAGTCTATATAGCTTTAGCCTTTTAGTGGAGTATATTTGTTTATGTTAAGCTCCTCTCGCATATTCTCAAATGAGAATGAAGATATGCGGTTTTTGAAGCCGCTCGAGATAAGTTTCACCGCACTATTTAGCGGTGCATTTTGTGAGCGTTTAATATCAAATGCGAGCTCCATTTTGAATATGGTACGCATTACAGAATTTATTTTCCTTTGAAGAAATGTGCTGATAGAAGTTGCTGGTGCTGGGAGTGTTGAAGACGTTGGGCGTGTTGTAAATGTTGGGGGTGTTGTTCATGTTAGAGTTGTTGATTTGGGAGAGTGATGGAGTGTTGTAGATGTTGGAAGTGATGTAGTTGATGTTGGGTGTGTTGTAGTTTGTAGTGTTGGGGGTGATGGGTGTGTTGAAGTTGATGTTGATGTTGCCGCTGTTGCGGATGTTGCTGATGTTGGAGATGTTGGCGGTGTTGGGAGTATTGTAGATAGCTGGGATGTTTACAGTTGTGGTATCAAAATAGTTGGGTGTGGTGGGATTGAAAATGTTGTTAACGCAAACATAATTTGCGTTGCATATTTTGTTTAAACCATCCTCGCTCATGGAGTTGACGTGTTTTGTTTCTGCTGTTATTGTTGTTGGCTGGCATTTCGATGGTTTAGTATTTGCTTCTTTGTATGATACATTTTTTTATTTTTTTTTTTCACTGCACAGATTCTTTTTTCATAAAACGCGTGGTACCAAAACTATAGTTATAGAACAACTGAGGGAATGCTCCTTCAAAAGCGTATTTCAATAGATTTTTGCTCTACGTTATTATTAAATTAATTTGGTTCTGAAATATCAAATACAGAGCCAAAACAGGACACAAAGATGGCATATAAATGTGCAACTATGTTAAATCCGAAGGTCATACCTTTAAAATTACGAATTTTTCCATTTCTGTGAAATTGGAGAGGGTTATGCAAAGAGTGAAATGTATTTAACCTTTGTATGCTTTCGAGAAATATATGTACTAAATTTGGTGACTCTACATCCTATAACTTTTAAGCTGTACCTTAAAAACACTGTTCTGGAATCTTAATTCATCGATAACTTTTGATAGAATTGAGATAGGTAGCTATTATGACTTTCAAGTTATACCCGAAAAACACTTGGCTGGAATCGAAATTTATCGATAACTTTTGAACGGAACGAGATATCGAACAAAATGATAAACTGGTCTTGTCCCGGCACTACGAGAACTTTTTTTTTCAAATATGAAGTCTCTAGCTTTTGTAGTCTCTGATAAACGTGCGTTCATACAGACGGACAGATGGACAGACGGTCAGACGGACAGACGGACAGACAGACGGACATGGCTATATTGACTCGGCTATTGATACTGATCAAGAATATATATACTTTATCGGGTCGGAGATGCTACCTTGTGCCTATTACATACTTTTGCTCAAAACCATAATACCCATAATACTCTGCTGTGAGGTGCATAGCAACTTGCTTTAGTAATGCACCGTAAAATGTTGCAGAGCAACCAAGCCTCTTAGCAGAAAGCAAAGTCTCTCATATTCCAATCAGAATCGCATCCAACTTAAATTCCATGTTCTTATGGGAATATTCCGACCTATAAAAGCCTACATGTGGCCACATTCAGCATCTTTGCTGATCGATTCCCCGAAGTTTGCCTCTTCCACGTCGAATAGCTCCTCAATACCTGAACGTGTGATATTATAACCGTGCGCCCCTAGGAAAGGTAATTTCGAGGTGCAAGAGTGGCACAAGTGCGCCAATAATTAAAACGCACTCAGCTACGCGCTGTGCGCTTATAAAAATGCATAAAAAAATCAACTATAATTTCGAACGCACAACCGCGCCCTCAATTCGCCGGAGCGCCAGTCTAATCTGAGCGCATCCACAAATTTCAGCCGATCGCCGAGAGCGATACTGTTCCAGCTAATCCACACGAGAAAAGGTAGGTGCTAAATTTCGCTTTCTAACAATTTTGTTAATTTTGCCTAGTGCGTTTGGTGGACCCGAGTCAAACCAAAGCGAACACAATCCCGCACCAGCCACCAGCGTTGTCGCTTTTGCCGCAGAGCCGCAGTTGATCAACACCAGTGTACCCTGGTGTGGGTACCTCTTTGGCTCAGTCTAATGAAATAGAGTGTGCGAATTGGAACAGGCCCTTTTCAACTACGCCGCTGCTGCACATGCGCTTGCGGAGAGCAGTGGCAACAGAGCTTTCAAACAGCTGACGTCCCGGCATAGCCTTATCTCGCCGCTGAACTTAAGCAAAGCTCGCGTCTGGGATTTTAATTTTTTTTGGTTTGTGTTAATCCACGGCATTTACTAATCGTACTAAGACCTGAAAGTGTTATTACCGAAAGAGTAATTAAACGGACTTTTGAACCTATTGAACTTTTGAAGATTTTAAATATTTATTGCCCATTTTGAAATAATCAATTGAAATTTTTTAAATGAATTTTCCTGTCGATGCCGTTTTGAGTTGGCTGATCTCATGTATACCGGCTTCAGTATCAAGCCTTTGGAAGAACTGACCTAAGTCCAGAGTTCCATTAGTATAAAGGTCGCTAACATCAATTCTTGCTATAATTTTCCATCCATGTTTAAATAACCTTTCATAGGTGTTAAACGCAAGGTCACTACTTTTCGTACGTCGTCATTCTTGATGACTTCATATACGTTGGGCTTAGAAGCATTTTTAGGATCTTGCCTTGGTGAAGTTTCCCTTTCTGTTCCTGCGCAGGAATTTTTCTGTCTACTTTGTTGTCTTGTAGTGACTTTTTAGACATTTTTACTTATATTTTAATACCCTGATCCCATTAAAAATGGGAAAAAGGTCTAAGGAGCATCTCCGACCCCATAAAGTATATAAATTCTTGATCACTATCAATAGCCGAGTCGATATAGCCAAGTCCGTCCGTCCGTCTGTATGAAAGCACGATTCTCAGAGACTACAAGAGCTGGAGACTTCATATTTGAAATATAATATTGTGGTAGCGGGACAATACAAGTTTATCTCTTTTTTCGATATCTCGTCTTGTTAAAAAGTTATCGATAAATTTCGATTCCAGACCAGTTTTCGGGCATAACTTGATAGTCATAATTGCTAGAAACTTCATATTTAAATTAAAGTTCTCCTACTGCCGGCTTAATACAAACTCATAATTTTGCTCAACCTGTTCAAAAGTTATCGATAAATTATGTTTCTTAGGTATAGCTTAAAAGTAAAAGCACCAAATTTGGCATGTATATTCTCCTACAGCATATAGAGGTTAGAAATATTTCACTTTTTGGATACCTCCCCCCGGTCTAACAGAAATCGAAAAATACGTATTTTAAGGTATGACCGAATTTTACATAGTCTCACATTTATATGCCATCTTTGTGTCCCAAAAATTTCATTACGATCGGACAATAAAGAAAGATGTGTGTTTCTTTGTATGAATGCAGATAAAGAATTATGAATGTAAGAACTGGGTTCAGGGTATTTCCTAGTCGGGCACTCTCGACTTGACCATTCTTACTTGTTAATCCATATGGTAATCGTGTGAAACGATAAGAACCATTGCTCGTTAAAAAAGAAGTTATATTTCTTCAATTTTCTTCAAGTTATATTGGTGAAATCCAGACTTAAGTCTAGGCACGAGAAATATTTTGCTCGTCCTTATTGATGAAGAATATCATCTATTCTTGGAAGTGGGAATTCATCAGCTTCCAGTTTTTTATTTACTTGGCGATAATCTATTACTAAACGCAATCTTTTTATTCGGAATCCGGTAAGGATTTTTTTTCAACAAAAAATAGTAGGCTGTTTTATTCAGACACAGTTTGTTTGACTATATTGTCTTTTATTAATTTATTTAATTGTTCTTTTATTTTAGCTTGATGACTTTGTGTAATTCTATAATTTTTTATATAAATCGGTTCATCGTCTTTCAATCTTATTTATATATTGAAGAATTAGGAATAAACTGCAAGGCACAGG
Organism: Drosophila maculinotata; assembly: GCA_035045305.1. Taxonomy (NCBI): domain Eukaryota; kingdom Metazoa; phylum Arthropoda; class Insecta; order Diptera; family Drosophilidae; genus Drosophila; species Drosophila maculinotata. Next base: position 755,951 of record JAWNPD010000022.1, read on the forward strand.
TACTATTTGAAGGGGCTTGCAAGATCATGGCTATGGCAATGAACGGCAGATACATCCAGCTCCAAGCAAGCAATGAACTCATATAATGGAAACAAATATAAGGAATGTGTTTGAAAACCAACAAAATCTACAAAGGCTCTACAAAAAACAAACATCACTTATTTGCTCCACGCTCAATATACTAACCAAAACCACAGAAGACATAAACAATCAATTCAAAGCAATGGATCAAGAGATATTACGACTACATTATGAAATAAAGGAAAGCCAGTACGTGAATAAGATTATTCTATCGAAAATAGCTCAGTTATAGATAACTGTGAAAAAACACAAGCATCGATAACCAACTTACTCATCGATTTAAATCACGGTCGAGTAAATCCACAATTGTTGAAACTAGGGACCGTAACAGTTATGAATAATAATTGTAAAAATCATTTAAAATAATTATTAATAATTTTTATTTTTAAAAATCAATTGTAATAATTATTTTTAATTTTTATTTTAGAAATTAATTTTAATAATTATTAATGATTTTTATTATAAAAATCATTTATAAAAGTCAGGTTTGATTTCTATTTACAAAAGTCAACAATAATTATTACGATTGATTTTTATAAATAAAACTCAATAGTAAAAATCACTCAATGATTTTTATTTTCTGGATCATGAAAATAAAAATCAACCCATGTTATATATTTAAAACAATTCATTTCGATGTTGAACATGAGCCTACAAAATTCTGAAAAATATTTTCAAAAATACTAAAAATAATGAAAAGTTTTAAAAATAAAAAAAAATACTAAAAAAAATTAAAAAGTCTAAAATTAATTGTAAAAACTACTGCATATACTGAAAAAAAATTGTGTAAATTTTAAAAATACTAAAAAATACCAAAAAATTAAAAATACTAAAAATACTAGAAATACTTAAAATACTTAAAAATACCAAAACTACTAAAAATACTAAAACATACGGAAAACACTAAGAAACTGAAAAATACTAAATACGCTGAAAATAATAAAACCAAAACGATACTATAAAATGCTAACAATACTATTATATACAGAAAATATAACAAGTTCCATTATTCACGTGTTAACTCCAAGTCAAAGTAACTTTAAATGTGCTTGAAACTCCAAAATGTAACGAACTGCGATAAGAATATAAATGTTCCGTTAGACAGTGGGCGCTCGATACAATAAAATAATTATAACCAGGAAAATATCAAATTTGTTCACTGCAACTATTTAGATAATAAAAACTATAAACTTATTTTGCCACTTTTTAAAGTCTTACATTTACACACTGTGTTCCTTAGTAAGAAAGTTTACATATTAGAGAGTTCAATCCTTAGAGCGTGCACTGTAATTGAAGAGCTCAATCTATTTATAGTATGCACAGTGGTTACAATGCTTTATATGTACACGTAAAAAGCTTAACTGCTATCAGTGAAAAAAAATTTCTGAAATTAAATCTACCTTAAAGAAATTCTTCAATCAGTATCGTTTTGGTTTTATTATTTTCAGCGTATTTAGTATTTTTCAGTTTCTTAGTGTTTTCCGTATGTTTTAGTATTTTTAGTAGTTTTGGTATTTTTAAATATTTTTAGTAGTTTTGGTATTTTTAAGTATTTTTAGTATTTCTAGTAGTTTTGGTATTTTTTAGTATTTCTAGTATTTTTGGTATTTTTAATTTTTTTGGTATTTTTAGTATTTTTAAAATTTACACAATTTTTTTTCAGTATATGCAGTAGTTTTTACAATTAATTTTAGACTTTTTAATTTTTTTTTAGTATTTTTAGTATTTTTTGGTATTTTTAAAATTTTTCATTATTTTTAGTATTTTTGAAAATAATTTTCAGAATTTTGTAGTCTCATGTTCAACATCGAAATTAATTGTTTTAAATATATAACATGGGTTGATTTTTATTTTCATGATCCAGAAAATAAAAATCATTGAGTGATTTTTACTATTGAGTTTTATTTATAAAAAAAAACCATAAAAAAACAAACATATTGAACTTTTTCATGTATACCCTGGTCATCTCCTACCCAATGATTTTTTTAGTTGAAAATTTACCCCATAACCGTTATTTGCGGTCCCTGGTTGAAACCAACACAAATAAGACAAGAGATCAGCGTCATCAAGGAAAAACTGCCGCCGAAACTGCAAGTAACAGCATCGGGGACAGAAATCAGAGAGATCTACACCGGCATGACGGCCCAAGCAATTATTGTCGACAAAAAATTAATCATATATGCTGAAATACCATTATTCAGTCAGGAATCATTCAACGTGTACAAACTTATACCAATACCATTCGAAAGATACGGGAAAACAATCATAGCTAAATTAAAGGCCGATTATCTCATTTATAATTTCAATATGGACGCTTACACTTTCATAACTGCAACACAATTAAATACATGCTCACCTCAAACCAATAAGCGCCTACTATGCAGAAGGAATTGGGTATGGAAGGCCGCATCCGATAATTCATGTGAACTATAGACCCTAAAACAAAGTCTGGATCCAGCATGTAAATTTCAGCAAATATCATCCGAAAACATGTGGACCGAAATAGCCACACCAAACACTTGGCTGTATAAGGCGTCAGGCAATCCAGTTTTAGAATGGACCTGTGGAAATCACCAGAGTCAAGTGATGAAGATGACCAACCAAGGAACCCTGAGACTTCGGCAAGGCTGCACGCAATAGGAAACACATATTAACCGCTGGCCACGACATCACCACTCAAGACACCATAAAGGAGCGTGCATCACCACTCATCACAATAGCGACTAATATTAAATTAGAAAATATAAATCCAATAGTAACCGATTCAATAAACAACACACTTGAAATTAATATACTCGAGAAATTAGTAATAGAACAGAAAGCTGAAAATACACAACTAAGATGTATACAATTTCACCATATTAGTGGTCATTAATTATCATAGGACTAATAGCCCTTAGTATTTTATATCTAACTAAGAAATGTAAGCCAAAAAAAAGAAAAATTAAAATTGAATTTGGAAAGCCCAATTATGGCCCCCCGCAAAATGTTTAGAAACTAAACATACAGCCCTCGCGACCCAATAATATAGTATGGCTCAGGGTATAAAAACCCGGGCCATGCTCAATAAAACTTTAGTATTCTAACGGATATCGCGATTGTGTTATCATTTGCAGTTAGGATCTCGGCAAGCAAGAAGTTCAGCAGCGTTTGACTACGCTATATATAATTGCCCAAGATACTTGGAGTTTCAGGAGTGGACGCGAACTCATTTTACATCCACCTCGTACCTTCTTGTACAAAATGTAATAAATAAAATGTTGTAAAAAAATGTTCGCCAATTTTCCAAAAATTTTAAAATCACATTGTTCACATTTTATTATGTTGAGCTTTCAAAGTTAGTTTGTGGTCGGATGGAAAACATTTAAGTTTCACGAAACAGTTTTCCCGCCTTTTTCCGACTTTCGGAGATGATTTCACACAATTTGATAATCACGTTGTAAATATTTTGTTATGTCAAGCTTTGAAAATAACTCTTGAGTTGATCTGATAACAATCAAAAAAGTTTTATGCAACAGTTTAATATTATATATCTAAATAATATATATATATATATAACTAATATTAGAAACCCGGATGTAGCTCCATTTTCAAACACAATCACGGCCATTCATGTAGGCGTGAAATAAGATCCAAGCAAATATGTAGGTTCGGTATTCAATACCCTCCCATGCCCCAAACAGAGATTCTTTTCCCCTTATTAGATCAGCATCGTAGAAATTTCGAAAAAATGCAATGTTTATTAGAGTATCCGTTTGATGATGAAAGCATAGAAAATCTTTACAACTTCAATATTTTTTTGTCCCATGATCAAATTAACCTTAGGTATGAGTGCTACAAGAATGCACTGAGGTCGAGTATAAAGAAGCCCAAAATATTTTTAAAGCGATCATTCGCTACTATTAGGCTAAATGCTTATAATACTCACCTTCTCCTACTTCAGCGAGCCAATATTGATATTCAGTTTACATAAGATCCGTATATCTATATCTATGGACGTTGATGTACTAACGAACAGTACATTCAAGTAGCCCAACGATACAAAGCCAGGGCTTGTTAACGCAAGCAACATGCAACCCCCCTCCCGATCAAACGAACGAGGGGTGCGACGCATAACGTGCAGCTACGAAGATCGCGAAATGAGAATAGGAATAGAACATTCAATATAAATACAACAAATGAACATAGACTATTTAAATGTTAGACAGATGTTGTAATAGTACAGTACTGAGAGTAGGGGCAGAATAAGCATTACTGATTATCTGGAAAAGGTTATTATAACTAGAGCATAAGATCCGAAAAGGGTTATGAACTGCATAGTTAGTATTACAGGCTTGCAGAGAAATCGGAAAAAAGTTCCTAGTACTTCTGATCGGAACAGCAAAACTTATTGGCTAATTTATTTGGATGAATCAATTTACCCGTTAATTAGTTTGTGTAAGAAGATTACACCAAGCATGGTTCTACGATCAGAAAGAGAGGGAAGACTTATTAGAAAAAGTCTACTACGGTAAGGAGGCAAGCGAGTATTAGGATTCCAGTAGACACCGAAGGGCAAAGAGTAGAAACTGTTTTTGTACAGATTCTATTCTATCCTGATGAACCTTGTATTGTGGACACCATATACAAGACCCATACTGAAGAATGGTGTGAACAAGTGAAGTATAAAGAGCCTTAGTAACGTAGGGATTGTCCAATTCTTTCGACCAACGCTTAATGAAACCCAAGACACCAAAGGCTCGATTAGCAGCAGAAGAAATATGCTTGTCAAACTTAAGCTTGGGATCCAAAAGGATACCCAAATATTTAACCGACTCAATTCGTTCAAGTGGTTTTCCATTAAGAACATCTTTATTTAAAAAGGGCATTCGCCTATAAAAATACATTACGTTGCATTTGCCACAATTTAAATTTAATAAATTTACACGACAGCAGGTTTGAAAACTTTTTAGATCAGTTTGCAACCTTTTACCAGATAGAAAGTCTGTAGACGAAAAACAAAGTTTGACATCATCGGCATACAACAGCACCAGAAAGTGTGTTATCACCGAAGGAAGGTGACTGCCTTGTGGTACTCCGCACGTGACCTGAACAGACTTAGAGACTAGTCCTTCAAAAAAGACTTCTTGGGATCCTAAACTTAGATAAATGGATATACAAAGAATTAAGTTTTTTGGCAATCCCAGAAGATGAAGTTTGCGAAGAAAAAGACAAGGATTAACGGAATCAAAAGCCTTACTGTAATCGGTGTTTTGGAACCCCTTCAAAACAAAAGAAGTGAATTCAAGTAAGTTAGTGGTAGTAGATCTATTCTTCAGAACCCGTGCTGGCAGGGTGAAATTATAGATCTACAAGGATGTTGTAGTTGAGAAATTGTGAAGAAGCGTTGCCCACACCCCCGCTTCAGCAGTTAGGATTAAGAGTATAAATTTCATAGATATTAGGTTTGTATGATTGAGTAGATAAGATTAAGTCGCATGAAGCGCACTAGTATAGGATGAAGATGCACGGAGCGCAATAGGTTAAGGTTAATATTAGGTTTGTAGGATTTAAGGTTTAGACGACAGCCGGGGCGCAATAGTTTAAGTCCAAAATTGAAAGGCCGTTGGGCTAGAATTCAAACGGCCGTACCGATCAGGTGCGACTCGGCTACGGTGTCGTGGCAAACAGCAAATTGTCGTACACAAAGGGAAAAAGCGACACTGCTACGAGTTCCCAGCCACCAGAAAGCCGTCGTGGCGGGGTTTAGTAATCGGCAGCGAGATCGAGAAGTCAAGAGAGTGAAACAAGGGTATAGTAAAGACACGAGTATAACATAAAAGATACCCTGAACCTAGTGGTTGCGTAGATTAAATAGACAATAATATGTATCAAGCTATATATATGATTTATTTATATTTATAATAATTTAACAATATGTTAAAAAGTTAAATGCGAGGGGGGATATTTTAAAAAATAGACTTCAACAATGACTTCTCTGACTCGTTGGGACAGTTTTATTGGCCAGAGAGCCGCTATGGTCCTACTCACAGCAAAGTGTTGTCAGAAGAAGCAATGCTGAAGTCTTAAATTATTATTTTCATTATATTAAAATATTTTATAGGTATCATATTATATTATAAAAGATAAAATTCAATATTAGCATTTTATTACAAATGGTATTATTTAATGTATTTCATAAATGGGTAAATTACGCAAATATCATTAAATACAATATTTACATTATGTAACATGTACATTACATTTTTTTTTACACAATTATAATATTTATTTATCTCAACAAAAATTTAATTATATACATATATACATACATGCATGCGTACATACAAACATTATCAATTTAAAATACAATATTAATTTACACTATCCTGAATACTAACAGAAATACCAGAGTGGTAACTATATACTGTTTCAAATGTCCTAGCGCTAATGTCCCCACCGGTAATATTTGAAAACACCCAATCAATGTGAGAGTTACAATTGGTAGTGGGCGTTTTCAAATCTAACAAAGACCTAAATCCTTTCCCTACTAATTCATTATAAAGACTCCTTGCTCTATCAAATTTACTTAAACATAAGTTAAAATCTCCTAATATAATAGAGTTACTTATCAAAAATGAATATTGCCGAAATAGATACTCAAATTCTGTTTTGAATATAGAAAGCGAATAAGACGGACTTTTATAAATGACTAAGAAGCCAATAGATTTATACCGGAATATAGCATACTCAAACACGTCTGACCCAGATGTTTTTCTACCGCAGAAACAATTCGAAACGTTGTTAAAAAGTTCATTCCTAACGTAAATGATGATTCCCCGCTTAGATCGCACTGTATTAAGAATTACCTGACAATCCAGACGAACAGCAATACTAAACCCAGGAATTTCAATATTTTCGTTTGCGTATGAGGAGGCCTCAACGAAACAGAGAACGGACGACTGAAGCATTAACTTATCTGCACGAATGTCTTCAATATGGCAATGAATGCTTTATGTGTTATGAAAGAAAATGTCTAGGGCTGAACTGTTAACGAAATGATCATAATGTATTCGAAGTAGTTTTTCAGTCCGCAATTTCTGTATTTGGTTATTTATTTATTTATTTATTTAATGACGACTAGAAACAGTCAGACACAGAAAATTTAAATTTAAAATTACACAATATTTAAATTTAATGGTTTAATATAAAAAATTTTAATTTAAAATTATATAATAACAATTAAAAGTAAATTGAAAATTAAAAAGATCAAATCTGGGGGTGTTTAAAAAGCAAATTGGTCCAACATTTATTGCAAGGATTAGGGAAAATCCAGAAAAACCCAATCAGACCAAAAATTAGTAAGTGTTAGGTATTAATTAGTGTTAGGTATTAATAGCGGGGAAATGTGTTTTCATCTATGCACGGTCAGAGATCCCGCGGAGATAGATATGACAAAATAGAGGGCAGGTCATTAATTAAAAGAGTAAAGAGTAAAGGTCTAAGATGACTACCCTCTGGTACCTCAGAACGTGACGTGTACCGTTTTCGAAGAAGTTGACCTTGGCAATACTCGTTCAGTCCGACCATTTAAAAAGGAGGAAGTCCAAACCAGAAAAGATGGACGGAATCCTAAGCAATTAAGCTTATACAGCAGCAGTTCGTGGTTGACAGAGTCAAATGCTGTACTGAAATCGGTGTCAATGACATCAGTTTGCATTTTCATAAAAAATTCATCATTTACAAGGGAGGTAAATTCAAGCAGTAGTGGACCGATTCTTAACAAAACCATGTTGGGCAGGAGAGAAAATCGACTTACAGAGATGTTGCAAAGACGAAGTTAGAAGTTTTTCAAATAATTTAGGGATGGCTGATAGCTTTGCAATGCCTCTGTAATTAGAAATATCAGACTTCCCACCTTTTTTGTGGAGAGGAATGATAAACGATTCCTTCCAAATAGATGGAAAGACTGCAGAGTCGATAGTTTAAAAAGTTTTAGCAATGGTTGAAGTAGGGAATTACAGCACTCCTTGAGCACACAACTAGGTATGTTGTCTGGCCCAGGAGAGAAAAAAGGTTTGAGTGAATAAGATGCAGAAAGAAGTGAGGCATCAGTGATACCAGGATTAAATAATAGGTTCGAAGGTGAAATGTTATACGGATAAGTGTTAGTGTGTTGATTGGAAAAAGTTGGCAAATAGATCAGAAGCAGTAGAGTCGTTGCAAGCTTTTTCTATCCCAAGAAAAAAGGAAGAAGGCAAATTTGAAGATTTGCGCTTTGAATTAACAAAGTTGTAAAATTGCTTAGGATCTTGAGTAAACTGTCGTTTGCAACGAGTAAGGTAGTTCTCGTAGCACTCGGAGTTTAAAAGGACAAAGTTGGACTTGGCTACAGAGTATTTGGACAAGTCAACACTAGAACCAGACTTCTTAAACTTTTTAAAACACTTAGATTTAATGTTTTTTAAGTAAGAGAGTCGTGGTGTAAACCATGGAGGTTTGCTTGAGGCACATGAAGGGATATATTTCGGAATGCAGATATCAAACAATGCATAAAGGGTTTCATAGAATATGTTACCAGAAACATCTATGTCAACCGAATTGTTTAAAAAAGACCAATCTGTTGCATAAATATGCTGGTTCAGAAGACTATAATTCCCTTTACGGAAGCAATATCGTTTTTTAGTAGGGGATGCTGAAGGCAAAGAACATGTTCTAAAAAATGAAAGTGAAATTTCGATAGTGGGATGGTACGGATCTTCCGGCATTGTTAAAGGTACTGATCTAGATATAGCAGCTGTAGAGCTATCGTTGATAAAAACCAGATCAAGCATTCTATTCAAGTGATTTAGAATTGAATTGATTTGAAACAACGAAAGATCGAACATGCAATCGAAAAAATCATGTTGAGCTGAGGGTATAAGGTGGTTTGTACTATTGAAAAGTGACCATGTAATGCTTGGCAGATTGAAATCACCTAACACCACAAATAAGTCATTATCACGCACATGGGTTGAAATTTCCCTAATATAAGATATATGTTGCATATAGACTTGAATATCGGAAGAAGGGGGAATATAAGAGCATGAAATATATAAGGCCCTTGATGGGAAAACAACCTTAACAGCATTAATTTCAACACTAGAATAACGGCACTCAATTTGTACATGTCAATTATGCAAAAATAATCAAATTCTTATACTAATTGTGACACAATTTAAAATTTTATTATTTAACTTCAAACAACATATATATTTACCTTCTCACAAAGATGTGTAATGGTCACCGTGGATAAGTTTTGGTTACACAATGTTGGTCGTTTTTATCGCATACTGTTTGCATCAAAAGTTTTTGCAAGCAATAAAAAACAAGTAAGAGTGCTCTAGTCGAGAGTGCCCGACTAGGAGATACCCGGAACCCAGTTCGTACATTCATAATTCTGTATCTGCATTCAAACATAGAAACACACACACACATATACAAACACAAGCTGCTGGCTACGCGCGTCATGCAATTGCTTTCTTCATTTGGCCCCAAGCTATGGTACATTGAATCGTTAATAACTTCTTTGTTTATTGTCTGATCGTAATGAAATTATTTGGACACAAGACTATGTAAAATCCGAAGGTCACACCTCTAAAACTACGTATTTTTCGATTTCTGTGAGATCGGGGAGGGGCATCCAAAAAGTGAAATGTATTTAACCTCTGTATGCTATAGGAGAATATATGTACCAAATTTTGTGACTCTACTTCTTATAACTTTTAAGCTATACATTACAAACACTGTTCTGGAATCTAAATTTATCGATAACTTTGGCAAGGATTGAGATATTGAAAAAAAAGTTTGTATCGAACCGGCAGTACTTATATCTAAATATTAAGTTTCTAGCTTTAATGACTTTCAAGCTATGCCCGCAATCGAAACTTGGATGCGATTCTGATTGGAATATGAGAGACTTTGCTTTCTGCTGAGAGGCTTGGTTGCTCTGCAACATTTTACGGTGCATTACTAAAGCAAGTTGCTATGCACCTCACAGCAGAGTAACATTTTTTTATACTTTTTATACCCTGATCCCATTAAAAATGGGAAAAAGGGTATTATGGTTTTGTGCAAAAGTATGTAATAGGCACAAGGAAGCATCTCTGACCCCATAAAGTATATAAATTCTTGATCACTATCAATAGCCGAGTCAATATAGCCAAGTCCGTCTGTATGAACGCACGATTCTCAGAGACTACAAGAGCTGGAGACTTCATATTTGAAATATAATATTGTGGTAGCGGGACAATACAAGTTTATCTCTTTTTTCGATATCTCGTCTTGTTCAAAAGTTATCGATAAATTTCGATTCCAGACCAGTTTTCGGGCATAACTTGATAGTCATAATTGCTAGAAACTTCATATTTAAATTAAAGTTCTCCTACTGCCGGCTTAATACAAACTCATTATTTTGCTCAACCTGTTTAAAAGTTATCGATAAATTAAGATTCCAGAACAGTGTTTCTTAGGTATAGCTTAAAAGTAATAACACCAAATTTAACATGTATATTCTCCTACAGCATATAGAGGTTAGAAATATTTCACTTTTTGGATACCTCCCCCCGGTCTAACAGAAATCGAAAAATACGTATTTTAAGGTATGACCGAATTTTACATAGTCTCACATTTATATGCCATCTTTGTGTCCCAAAAATTTCATTACGATCGGACAATAAAGAAAGATGTGTGTTTCTTTGTATGAATGCAGATAAAGAATTATGAATGTAAGAACTGGGTTCAGGGTATTTCCTAGTCGGGCACTCTCGACTTGACCATTCTTACTTGTTAATCCATATGGTAATCGTGTGAAACGATAAGAACCATTGCTCGTTAAAAAAGAAGTTATATTTCTTCAATTTTCTTCAAGTTATATTGGTGAAATCCAGACTTAAGTCTAGGCACGAGAAATATTTTGCTCGTCCTTATTGATGAAGAATATCATCTATTCTTGGAAGTGGGAATTCATCAGCTTCCAGTTTTTTATTTACTTGGCGATAATCTATTACTAAACGCAATCTTTATATTCGGAATCCGGTAAGGATTTTTTTCAACAAAAAATAGTAGGCTGTTTTATTCAGACACAGTTTGTTTGACTATATTGTCTTTTATTAATTTATTTATTTGTTCTTTTATTTTAGCTTGATGACTTTGTGTAATTCTATAATTTTTTATATAAATCGGTTTTTATATATACCGTCTTTCAATCTTATTTTTTGTGTATACAAATTGTTTGTTGTTATATTCTCGGTTTCTAATCCAAATGTATCTGTATACTTGGTGCATAATTCTGTAAGTGTTTTTCTGTAAAGGGGTGGAAAATTATTCTTTAAATTTCTTCATCTCTGGGTTTGCTTTATTTAAAATTTCGTTATTATCCATTCTGATTCCAATTGTCAACGAATCGTGACATGTTTAATCATTACTTTAATGGAATCAACAATTTTAATAGCATCAAGAGTATTTTGTACATTTGCGTGCTTTCCGTCAAATTCTGGTATTAACCTTGAGGCTGTACTCAAATATTCGACATAGCCAAGTCCGTCTCTCCGTCTGTATGAACGCGCGTTTTTTTAGAGACTACAAAAGCTAGAGACTTAATATTTGATATATAGGTTTTCTTAGTGCCGGGTCAATTTTTCTTTGATATCTCTTCTTGTTCAACAGTTGTCGATAAATTTCAATTCCAGACCATATAACTTGAAAGCCATAAGAGCTAGAGGCACCATATTCACAATATATATTCTCGTAAAGCATACAGAAGTACAAAATGTTTTGTTATTTTGATACCTTCCTCCAATCATCCATTAATCGAAAAATAAGTATTTTTGGATTCAGCATACTCACATATTTATATGCTATCTCTATGTCCTACAAATTTTATAACGATCGGACAATAAACAAAGAAGTTGCTTACGATTAAATGTAACATAGATTTTGGCCAATGGAAGAAGAAGAAGCAACGCAATTGCATCACGTTCGCAGTAGCAGCGTGTGTTTGTATGTGTGTGTATGTGTTTATATGTATGAATACATATTGAGAACTATGAATGTTAGAACTGGGTTCAGAGTATACCATAGTCGGGCACTCTCGACTAGAGCACTCTTTCTTGTTTTAAAATGTCTACGCAAAAAAATACCATAATGATTACTAATAAAATTGTAACCAATTCTAAGTCGGGTGACATTACCTCGACGGGGCCCGTGCTGGTCCCCTGTACCGGCTTTGTTGTGCTAGGGTGCCGGTGTTGGTCCTCACACTGGCTTTGTTGTAATGCTTGTTGTTTCAATAATTTTATCTTCCAGTTTTTATATACAATATAATTGCATAAATATATCGGGTAATTATTGGTTGGATGTTTCCGTGCTGTTGTATACAAATTTGTTTTGTTGTTGTTTGCTTGCTGTGAATAATGTTGCAAGTTCTGTTGCTTTGTGTGGTTTTGTAAGCTTCCACTGGTTTAACATTTTTTCATTGCTGAATTGTAAATTGGGTGCACCCCGATATCCACTTCGCTTATTAAGATTGTGCTCATAAATATTTCCTTAAAGTGTAGATATTGCATCATGATTCCTTAAATAAACGTTTTCAGAGTTATTTAAATGTCCGGATGGGTATTGTGGCTGTTGGTCGGTGTCCTAGGTTCTCCAGGAAATATGTCATGGTCTTCTTTTGACTGCTGTCAGAATTATAATAATTCGCTTTATTCGTAAAAAGTTACTTGCTAGCTTATAATTCTAAATACAACAAGTAAGAGTGCTCTAGTCGAGAGTGCCCGACTAGGAGATGCCCTGAACCTAGTTGTTGTGTAGATGAAAAAGACAAGAATATGTTATCAAGCTACAAATATTATCTATTTATATTAATTATAATTTAACAATAATCAGGGAAGATATTTTCAATAATAAACTTCAAAAAAGACTTCTCTGATCGGTTGGGACAGATTTATTGGCCAAAGAGCCGCTATGGTCCTACTCACAGCAAAGTGTTGTCAGAAGAAGCAATGTTGAAGTTTTTTCATATTATATTGTACAAGATAACATAAAATATTAAAAAATTAATTATTAAAATATTTTAAAGATGACTTTTACTACAACTGATAATTGAAGAAATCGAAGCTGTAGTTTATTGTTTAATGTATTTGATAACTGGGTAAATTTTTCGATTATTATTATAGACATTATTTACATTATGTTACATGTACATTCAATTTTTTTTTACACAATTATAATATCTATTTATCTTAACAAAAATTTAATTATATACATCGAAACGTTGTTAAAAAGTTCATTCCTAACGTAAATGATGATTCCCCGTTTAGATTGCACTATACTAGGAATTACCTGACAATCCAGACGAACAGCAATACTAAACCCCGGAATTTTAATATTTTCGTTTGCGTATGAGGAGGCCTCAACGAAACAGAGAACGGACGACTGAAGCATTAACCTATCTGCACGAATGTCTTCAATATGGCAGTGAATGCTTTCTGTGTTATGAAAGAAAATGTCTAGGGCGGAACTGTTAACTAAACGATCATAATGTGTTCGAAGTAGTTTTTCAGTCCGCAATTTCTGTATTTGGTTCTGAACCTTATCATCATTTTTAGAAGATCTAGGAGGAACAAAGTCTGCAATAATAAATAAACCTGAAGCAGGTATTGCTCGACTACAAGCTACGTATACCGCAGCACGCTGCATACGAGGGCAAGTGTTGACCACCACTTTGCTATACGTAGCTCCCTGACTTTTGTGAATAGTTATACCTTCTGCAGGTACAACTGGAAATTGCCTACGGTCAATGGTAACTTGCTCATTTCTTCTACATTGAAAGCTTTTAACTATTTACTGAATTGGGGTCCACGAAGCATCGTTACGATGTGTACATTTTGAGCGAGCAGGTACTCCTACGCTTTCCTCTGAAAATTTCATCCATAAAGTATTCGGAGTGCTGGATGCATCGAAATCTATCTGCATGAGCATGCCAGTTGCTCCATTAACTTAACCATCCCCAGTATCTACATTGACCGTAATCATATATTTGGCAGTTGTTTTTAAAAGAAGGGACATACACAATCCCTGTGTTTCAGACGACTTCAAACATTTAACGTCTTCTAAAATTCTTTCCCTACTTGTCGAATTTAAATGTGTGGCTTTAATGAATTCATTGGCGGTAGAAAAAAATTGATCAGTCGGAATTGAGTTTAACTTAGTTATATTAAAGCTATCAGTCGCCGCATTTGTACTAAAAAGATGAATCGCATCATCGGGCACCTCCGATGACTGACAAATGCGGGATTGGACAAGACTAACATCGTCGTCTGTCATACTACCAGATGCCATATTATTTAAAGCAGAAGCAAATAATTGATCCTTCCTGTGTCTCATAATTTCTGTGAGCTCAAAATACTTGAAAGGGTCCCACAGAGAATAAGTGAAAATTGCGCTGTAGGGATCATTTGAGTTAGATTCAAATATCCAACGATCACCTACTGGTGATAATTGTTAGATCACCGAACACTATGAAGGCAAAAACCACCAAATGGAGAAGTATTTTTGAAAATTTGTTTTAGATGGGAGTCCAAATGGGAAAACATTTTGGAACCTACCATTGATATTTCATCAATAATAATGAGTTTAAGGTCAATCAACCTTGAATGCAAAGTGTTAACTAAGTCATGGCTTAAGGTCCTCAAATCTGAACCGAATTGGTTAAATGGGAGTGAAAACATGGAATGTAGCGTTGAACCACTAATTCCGAAGGCAGCTTTACCTGTGGGTGCACACAAAAGTATTTTAGCAGAAGTTGGGTCGCTTCCTGGTTTACTATTGTACATTACGGACAAAGATTGAAAAATTGCTAATATAAGTCGGCTCTTGCCGACACCAGCACCACCTCCAACAAATTCGTGATATACAGATTTGTCTTTGGCATTGTGCAATACGTGTGTGAGATATATCTTCTGCTTTAAATTAAGAGATCTGATAATATTTCCAAAACTCTCAAGGAAAATTAGAGCTGGTAGTTTAATTATACGGACATTGTTATCTTCTATGTTTGCATTATCATTCTTATTAATATTTAAAACGTTAATTTGAGGATTTATTTCTGGCAAACCTAATACTCTAAATCGTTCATCCACTACTTCTTGATTATCAGAAATTTCCTCATTATCATCCACTATTGCACTACTAAGTGCATCCTGTAGTTCGCTATCATCTAAACTATTATATTTCCTACGATTAGTGTCAATTGACTCCTGATTTTGGCTACAAAGCAATTCGCAATCCCGATTGACTAGTTCTAAATGCTCATCACTCCACGGGACATATAACATGACTAACTCTCTAAAGTAATGGCTCCTATCAGTATTAATATTAAATCTTCTATACCGAATTATACACATACTTAGCCTCTTTCTAATGAAGCCACTACCATCGCGAAGTGCGTAAACTAATGCTTGAGATGAACTGGGCATTTCGACCTCATTTTCATCATCAAATAATTGGCGAGCACCACTATGCTGTTTGCTAAAACTATAAAAGCTGCAAAATCGGCAACGCATAAACCATCTAAAGCGTTGGGGCGCTGAACATAATGATCTGGAAGTCCTAATTCAAATATTGCTGTTGAGTCAACCGGTAAATTTTGCAACTGTGCCCTGGGCTTGAGTATTCTAATCCGGTGCTCTGGTAAAGACGTATTTATATAAACATCAGCGTTACTGCTTTCAGACAAATGCATACCGAAACAGCAGAAAACAGCTTCCTTCGCTTATATTTCCGTACCGCAAATAAATTTATGTCCTATGTGTTGTTACTTTTGTTTTATAGTTACATTGCCCCTACTAATCTCACTTACTGCTTTACGCATAAGCTTTGAAAGCTTTGGCTCGCTGTAGTAGAAGAAGGTGAGTATTATAAGCGTTACGCCTAATAGCAGCGAATGATCGCTTTAAAAATATTTTGGGCTTCTTTATACTCGATCTCAGTGCATTTTTGTAGCACTCATAACTAAGGTTAAGTCATGGGACAAAAAAATATTGAAGTTGTTAAGATTTTCTATGCTTTCACGATCAAACGAATACTCCAATAAACTTTGAATTTTTTCGAAATTTCTACGATGCTGATCTACATTTTCAGCATCTTCACATAAGGGAATAGAATCTCTGTTTGAGGCATGGGAGGGTATGGAATACCGAATCTACATATTTGCTAGGATCTAATTTCACGCCTACATGAATGCCCGTGATTGAGTGTTTGATGCTCCAAAAATGGAGCTACATCCGGGTTTCTAATATTAGTTGTGATAAACTGATCAATAAAGGACTTCACAGGGGGAAAACTTGACCCATCGTTAAAGTCAAGCTTTGGGGCATCTTTCAGCCAAAACATGCCATGAATGTATGGTGAACCTCTTTGCTGGAACTCTACTCGCCAATAAAATTTGATAACTTTATAAATATCGAAAATCCCGCGTTCTTTTTTCATTAGTTTTAAAACCTGCCTATAGCGAAAATCAAAGTATCTAGCACAAGTAACTGGACCAGCTCTGATAAGACAGGCTTTATCATTAAAACTTAAGTTTGAGGCTGATTCCTCTGAAATGACTACTTCATCTATGTTTTTGGAAAGCATAACTAAAAGCTCCGTCCACCTGGTCTCAGCCGCTGAGAAGGTGATAAAAAAGGTCGGAAGACCAAACTGCCTAATCATAGCCATGACTTTTTTCTATACTGCTTCCCAGTGAGCAGGAGACGTGCGAATACCTTTCAAAGCCCTAAAGCCATCATCGTGGCGAATTAAATTATCTATATGGTCCTCGTTTAACGCGTTTGCCTTGAGTGGCGCTGTGCTTACGTAAGCAAATGGATGTATTGTTCCTTATATTTATCATTTCTAACTTTTTATAGTTAAGAAATAATTTATCAGTTGTACAACCTCTCCTAACAAAATTTCGAAGTTCTGATCTAACTATGGTTGAAAACTTTCTGAGCATTTTCTTTTAATGCCAGAGAAAATTGTTGGGAAGGACAGTTCCTCGCAGCAATCATATCCAAAGGACGCTGACCCTCTCCAGGGGCCATAACTATTTTTCGAACGGCTTCGTTCTCAATAGGGACATTTTCTAATAATGTTTCCTGACCTCCGGGATTTATATCTTCTTCTTCTAAATTATTTTGCTCGTTAATGGAGGCTTAAGAAGATCGTTCTAATAATTCTGTAACTAAGTCCCTATCGTCAGCTGATGCAACAAAGGGAACTGTGTCAGATGAAAAGAAAGCCAGCCACTGTTCGTCAACAACAATGTGGTGTTTCCTGTAAAGCTCTGTGTTAACTAAAAATCTGATTGCATCAGCAATTTTAAAGGGCCTTATGTTTTCAGCCATGAAATCATGGCTTTATTCCATTCTACGTTTGAGGTGTATCTGAACTACCTCGGCTTCACTAAACGCCCTTGGAAGTGACTACGGGAATTGGTACATTGATCACTGCTCTTTAATGGCATTTTGATGGCCATATCATAAAAGGAAGACGTGGGGAAATAAGCCTTTCCTCTAGAGCCGTTAAGCCCTTCAAACATTCTGGAAGATCAGGAAAATCTAAGCCATTTGTTATTGAAGCCCTTGGTTTTTTGCCTAGTTTTATGCTCCTGCTACATGTCTTGCAAAAACTATCTTATTGCAAGATGGAAAAACTGTAGCAAGGCTTAAAATATCTACACTAATTTCTTCACTACATTTGCTTTCTACAAATTTCCGAGAAATGTTGTCCACTTGATGTGGAAACCACAAACCTTTGCGACAAATGCAAACCTGGTCTGGACCCTGCTTAACCATTCTAGTAAAGGCGACTACCAAAGCATCTAAATTAGTGCGTACTGCCTGACTAATTCTTTCTTCTGGAAAGGTATTCGCACGTTGTTCCCTGTTTTGGGTCGCATTACGGCTATTTTCTGCTATTCTATTATCGGGATTGCTCCTATACTGGCTGACTCGTTGAGATAAACTTCTATTAGCATCAAAAGCCGCCTGGCGTGCTAGTATTCAAGCACTTCGCCGTGCACTTGAGTTTCGTGCCTGCTCAACTAACCTACGAACAGGATTGTCTCTAACCTGCGACCTTAGGCTTCTATCTCTTGCTCTTTCTATAGCTCTGCGTTCTAAGTCTTGTCGAAAGATGATGATCGCATAGTTGCCAGATTGGGAAATCAATGTTCACCAATTTAGGCTCAAAATTTTAAATTATATACAAAATATTTCGTTACTGCACTACCACTTACGCACTTTTTCTGCAATAATATTTGCTTAAGCACTGCACGACCACTAAGTTTTTCCGAAATAAAATTTGATTAAGGCCTTAGCCAATGTAATCGTTGTACTTCCTCTTCTTCCATTAGCCCCACACAACGGTGATCAGGCGAAGGTATCCAACAAGTAAAAATTCCTTGTTCATTCTGTTTGCAATACGAGAATATACTTACCAAATTTTGTGTTTCTATCTCTTACAACTTTCAAGTTCTGCTTAAAAAACACTGGTCTGGAACCGAAATTTACCGATAAATATGATAAAATTGTATTGACCCGGCAATACGAGAACTTATATTTCAAATATTAAGTCTCTAGCTTTTGTAGTCTCTGAGAAACACGCGTTCATACAGAGGGACAGACGGACATGGCTATATCGACTCGGCTATTGATAGTGATGAAGAATATATATACTTTATGGGGTCGGAGATGCTTCCTTATGCCTGTTACATACTTTTGCACAAAACCATAATGCCCCTTTTTCCCATTTTTAATGGGATCAGGGTATAAAAATAAATTCGGGCAACTCTCAACTAGAGCACTCTTACATGTTGTATAAGCAATAGTGTTTAATTATATTAAGCAACTGCAAAGGTATACTAACTTCAGAGCGCCGAAGGAAATCTTTCTTTCTCGTTTTAAATAAAAGGTCATTGGTTGTGCTACTTTATCAAAATCGGGTATGAATTTCCTGTAAAAGCCACATAATCCTAAAATCAATTTGATTTCTTTTTGGGTTTTGGGTATTACAAATTTTCTTACTGCTTCTTTTTGATATGACCGAGAAATTCTGTTTCATTTCTCATAAATTAACATTTATCCAATTTCAGTTTTAAATTGGCTTTCCTTAGTTTATCGAATACTTTTCTTAGAGACAAAATATGTTCTTCCAATGAAGTTAATTGATTTATTATGTCATCTTAATAAACCAAACAATTATTAAAGATAAGGTCCTCTAAGAGATTGTTCATTCAACGTTGAAATGTTGCTGCAGCATTTTTTTAGACCAAAAAGCATTCGAGTATACTCATAATGACCATGTTTAGCAGAAAATGTCTTATGTACTGATCCATTTGTATCTGGTTAAAGCCTTTTGCAAGATCGATAAATGTGAAATATTGGCATCTTCCTAATTTGTCTAATATTTCATCGATGTTTGGCATTGGGAAATTTGTCATCAACGGTTATTTCGTTGCGACCTGAAGCGTTACCTTTTTTTTGGGACGATCGAAATTGGTGAACAATAAGGTGATTTCGATTTACGAATATTCCCTTGTCCTGTCATTTCTTTGATCTGTTTATATACTTATTTGTCATAAGTTTGATGCTTTACGGTCTTTTGTTTATAAAATCTTTTTGTTTGGTTTTTAATATATGTTTTATTGTACTGGTAAAAGTAAAATTTTTACCTTGCCTATACTAAATATCCTTGAATTCATATTCAACTTTCTTTAACCTTTCCTTTTCGGCTTCATCATATTAATAGCAAAATTAAATGGTGTGTAACTTGTTAATGGTGGATCGTTGCATTCTAGTGGAGTCGAGCCTTCGTCTGTTTCTTCGTCGTTATATCTAAACATGAATTTAAAATCTCCTTGTACGACTATTAATTTTGCATAGTCGATTGTCGCTTGACTTGCTTCCATTTTCATTTGGTTGCTAGCACTATCTCTTTGGATTTTTATAGGTGGGTTGGGACCTCTTGTCGATACTGGGTGCTGATAATTTACTGGATTCTGCTTTCTTCCTTGATACAAATTATTTTGGAATTCTTGATATGTTTTTTGATTTTCTGGGCTTTTGACTTTGTTGATAGGTATTTATTTATTTATTTATTTAATGTCGACGAGAAACAGTCAGACACAGAAAATCTAAATTTATAAGATATTTAAATTAATTAGTTTAAAATAAAAAAAAATTAATTTAAAATTATATAATAAAAGTTAAAAGAAAATTGACAATTAAAAATATAAGATATAAAAATATAAAATATAAAATCTGGGGGTGTTTAAAAAGCAAATTGGTCCAACATTTGTTGCAAGGATTGGGGAAAACTCAGAAAAAACCAATCAGACCAAAAATAAGTTAGTGTTAGGTATTAATTAGTGTTAGGTATTTGTAGCGGGGAAAGGTGCTTTCATCTATGCACGGTCAGAGATCCCGCGGAGATAGATGAGAACAGATGATTTAACTACAGGGAGAGAGAGTTCTGCCGAGAATACGTGGAATAATAAATTATACGATTTGCAAAGGACACAAAGGGACAAAGTTTCAAGTTGGTCTACTAGGAACATAAAAGTAAAGGCGACCTAAAAGAGAAGAGGAGTCAATGTCGCCGTTAATTAACTTATGCAGGAAGACAACACCAAGGCCTGTTCTACGGTTAATTAGCGACGGAAGATTGATAAGTAAAAGGAAACTGGAGTACGATGGCAAACGGAGATTGGGATCCCAGTTTAGTCCACGTAAGGCGAAGAGAAAAAATTGCTTCTGAATAGACTCAATACGATCTTGGGAGTTTTGATACTGGGGGCCCCAAATGCATGAGCAGTACACAGAAAAAAACAAACGAGATTTCGGGCTAAAATCAAGCCGAAACGGTCTCAGAAGTATGGTGATCTCGGATATTCTTAAACCAAGTACAAAATACTTGATTCAAGTACGTTTCAATCCCGGAATTCTTAAATTGCCTGTTTTTAGCCTGATTCGGGCTTGAATTAAATAAATAACGGGTGGTAAATAAAAAAATATGTCATGATTTAAGTTGTTCTCGGTCGGAGTCGTTTTAATTGAAATTAAATCTTATGTTTAGTGAATTAGTTAGTTTTTGCTGTTAAACACAGTCATCTTCTTACAATATCACTATAATTAGAAAACTTATCTACCTCATATTATTTATCAATTTGCAACATTTTATAAATCTTACCGACGCGTCGCGACGTGACGACTAGAACCCGCAACACTCCACTGTATGCAAGGCTTGTGTTTTCCCACTGAGCTATCCAACCTATTTAATGCTTAACAGCTAAACTCTAAGATAAGCCGACAGTCTAATTTAATTTAATTGCGTAGCAGACCAAGTTGCTAGTACTCGAAATATTGTACATATTTCAGTATTATATACTAAATTTAATTTTGTAAATAAATAAAAATAAAAAAATAAACTTAAAAAAACTTAAGTCTTAACCAGGAGTTGAACCCGCACAACTCTCGTTCGCAAGGCACACATCTTATCCACTGAGCTATACCAAAACAAATGCCCAATACAACAAAAGAATGCGAAACAAATTGAGAGAGCGCGAGCAAAAGAGAGCCAAATTCATTTCTCTCTCAGCTATTATATTTTTAGACGAGATTGTTTTAAGTATTCCGTACCTAAATCAAGTTGTTTGGCTTATTTTGCCCTTTTTATGCTGAGTCATTGTCATTCAATCCTGATAAAGGCTTAATTTAAGAATTATATCCTGAATTCATACTTAAAAATGTCAAGTACGTTGTCGGATAAATCAAGTATTTTAAACTTGATTTTTAGAACGGATTTTTTTTTCTGTGTATTCAAGGATAGGACGGACCAAGGAAACGTCGAGAAGTTTGGTGGTCAAAGGATCTTTAAATTCTTTCGACCATCGTTTAATGAAGCCCAGTTCACCTCTGGCTGCATTAACGATAGAAAAAATATGGGGATTAAAGCTCAACTTTTTGTCAAAAAAAACTCCAAGATCTTTAACTGTAAAAATATTGTCAATTGTATAAGTGGCTAAATGGGGTCTGAAAGTCATAATCATACATTTTGAAAAATTAAGGTGCTGTTGGTTGGCCGAACACCAAAGCTGCATAGCGTTCAAATTATCTTGTAGATGAGTATGACAAAGGGGATCGGTATACGACAAAATAAGTTTCACATTATCTGCGTACATAAGAATGCGAGAATGTGTCAAAATAGAGGGCAGGTCATTAATAAAAAGAGTAAAGAGTAAAGGTCCAAGATGACTTCCCTGTGGTACCCCAGAAGTGTCGTGTACCGTTTTCGAAGAAGTTGACCTAAACAATACTCGTTGAGTCCGACCATATAAAAAGGAGGAAGTCCAAACCAGAAAAGATGAAGGGAATCCTAAGCAATTAAGCTTATACAGCAGAAGTTCATGGTTGACAGAGTCAAATGCTTTAATGAAATCGGTGTTAACGACATCAGTTTGCATTTTCATAAGAAATGCATCATTTACAAGGGAGGTAAATTCAAGCAGTAGTGGACCTACTCTTAACAAAACCATGTTGGGCAGGGGAGTAAATCGGCTTACAGAGATGTTGCAAAGACGAAGTTAGAAGTTTTTCAAATATTTTGGGGATGGCTGATAGCTTTGCAATGCCTCTGTAATTAGAAATATCAGACTTCAAACATTTTTTGTGGAGAGGAATAATGAACGATTCCTTCCAAAAAGTTTTAGCAATTGTTGAAGTAGGGAATTACAGCACTCCTTGAGCACACAACTAGGTATGTTGTCTGGCCTAGGAGAGAAAGACGTTTTTAGTGAATTAGATGCAGAAAGAAGTGAGGCATCTGTGATACCAGGATTAAATTATAGGTTCGAAGGTGAAATGTTATACGGATAAGTGTTAGTGTGGGGGACAGAGGAATATGTTGATTGGAAAAAGTTGGCAAATAGATCAGAAGCAGTAGAGTCGTTGCTAGCTTTTTCTATCCCAAGAAAAAAGGATCTTGAGTAAACTGTCGTTTGCAACGAGAAAGATTGTTCTCGTAGCATTGGGAGTTTAAAAGGACAAAGTTGGACTTGGCTACAGAATATTTGGACAAGTCAACACTAGAACCAGACTTCCTAAACTTTTTAAAACACTTAGATTTAATGTTTTTTAAGTAAGAGAGACGTGGTGTAAACCATGGTGGTTTGCTTGAGGCACATGAAGGGTTATTTTTTGGAATGCAGACATCAAACAATGCATAAAGGGTTTCATAGCATATGTTACCAGCAACATCTATGTCAACCGAATTGTTTAAAAAAAACCAATCTGTTGCATTAATATGCTGGTTCAGAAGACTATAATTCCCTATACGGAAGCAATATCGTTTTTTAGTAGGGGATGCTGAAGGCAAAGAACATGTTCTAAAAAATGAAAGTGAAATTTCGATAGTGGGATGGTACGAATCTTCCGGCATTGTTAAAGACGCTGATCTAGATATAGCAGCTGTAGAGCTATCGTTAATAAAAACCAGATCAAGCATTCTATTCAAGTGATTTAGAATTGAATTAATTTGAAACAACGAAAGATCGAACATGCAATCGAAAAAATCATGTTGAGCTGAGGGTATAAGGTGGTTTGTACTATTGAAAAGTGACCATGTAATGCTTGGCAGATTGAAATCACCTAACACTACAAATAAGTCGTTATCACGCACATGGGTTGAAATTTCCCTAATATAAGATATATGTTGCATATAGACATGAATATCGGAAGAAGGGGGAATATAGGAGCATGAAATATATAAGGCCCTTGATGGGAAAATAACCTTAACAGCAACAATTTCAACACTAGCTGGCGCAGCGATCGCGTCTATAAATAATAAAGTTATTGGCCAAAATTTCGCAGTCAGACACTGTGGAGTTTAACCAAGTTTCTGAGAAAGCGATAATGTCAGAATCAAAAGAAATACTGTTCAGGAATAAATTTTTAAGTTAAGACATAAGGCCTCTAACATTCTGGTATTGAATGGCAGTTAAATGGGGATCTAGTTTTTTGAAACATTGCTGGATGAAGAGCTGCCAGCTGGAAGTGAAACAGGCAAAGGATTGTTTCGAATTTTAGGTTTAAATTCATGAACAATTATTTAAGGTGGCCAAAATTTTGGATCACAAATGATCGGGAACACGTAATGAGGGACACTTACTTTGAAGGAAGCTATTTCCCGAGGAGTAGAAAATTTAAATTTAGTTATGGAAACCCTAGCTGAACATTTACTAGAAATATAAGCCGCTAAGGACTCGCATGTAGTGTCAGCTGAAAGCCTGGAAACAAACACTTGCTTTCTGGGGGCAACTACATTAAGGATTGGCTGAGGTGGAGCTGAAATTGCAATGTGATTAGTTCGCTCATTAGAAACAGGACTTTGAGAAGTTCTGCGCTTGCAACGTGAAACCACTCGTGACGCAGTGGTTGTCACCGGAGCGGGCTCGATAGTTGGGGGTATGACCGCATCCTCTGGAGAAGGCAAGGGAGTAAATTGTAGAGACGGCGACGGTGATAGAGACAGAATGGTTGAAACGTCCAGATTTTGTGGAGTTGCGAAAAGTGTTGGAGATGTCTGAACGATAGAAAGGGGCACAGGTGAAGGCACACATAAAAAAAGGGACCCTAACTGGCGTGTAGGTGGGGTCTCAAATTTATATTGGCTCAGCAACTCCTCGCCTGAGGCAAAATCACTAGCGAGAAGCTTTGCCATCTTTTGCAATTTTAAAAATTGACTTCTAACGGAATTATACATTCGCGAAAAATCTATTTGCATGTCGATGCAAACTGGGCACGACCATTTCAAGCCGCCGTTGCCTTTTTTAGCAATATCGGTGAATTTATCACATTCGCGACCAGTAAGGCCTACACATTTGGCATGAATAATGTTCTCGCACAACCAACAATAAATAAATTGCGGCTGAACAGAATCATCATCCTGCTTAAAAGTGCAATTATTCTTGCAGCACGACATATTGACTACGTCAAACAAAATTGCACAAATTTAGAAATAGAGAAAAAAGTTACAAGAGCGCACAGCGGTGAAAAAAAGCGCACGAAAATGTAACTAACGGAAAAACACTCAAGTTTCACTCAAAAGCTAGAGTAATGCACAAACAGTGTGAGGACCGAAGAACAACAACAAGAAGTTTAGTGAGAGCGATGCACAAAGAGATAATAAGCGGCGAACACACGCACAAACTATTGTATGCAGACGGAAGCGTGGGGCAAGGAGAGTAAAGTAATAACACAAACAACAAACGCAGTTGATGCCGTGTTATTAATTAATAATTACTATATTGAGCACAGCTGATATACTTTGACAGAAACCAAAGCGTTATAATTTAGATAGATTGAATTATTTAAGATGGTTAAAGTTGGTATTTAGAAAAAAATAAAAAAAAATATTTAGTTATACTTTCGTTGCCGAAAAATGGTAAATTAATTTCGTTTTTGAACGGGTGAGATTTCGAAAAAAAAATGATAAATTGTATGTCCCGCCATACGAGAACTTTATTTCTAATATGAAGTCTCTAGCTTTTGTAGTCTCTGAGAAACACGCGTTCATACAGACGGACAGACGGACATGGCTATATGACTGATATTGATACTGATCAAGAATATATATACTTTATGGGGTCGGAGATGATTCCTTATGCCTGTTAATACTTTGCACAAAACCAAAACCCCTTTTTCCCATTTTTAATGGGATCAGGGTATAAAAATGCGGAGCACAAAAAACACGTGAATCACACATGGTTTTCGTACAATCCTTCCTACTTGTTTCGAATTTGATATTGTTGTATGAGCATCTTCGTAGCTCCATCGAATTTTGGCACCTGTCTAAGGGACATTGCTTGATTTAGGTGTAACTCTGATAGTTCCAGAGTCATCTTGGTATATGTTTATGGTTGTTGTTTTTGTTTGATTTTTTTGAGATTTGGTGTGTTTTCTTTTTTCCTTGAGATTCTTTGAGTTCTTTTTGCGGAAACATATTATTGAGTTTTTAGACTTTTATAGTTTTTCTTGGTTTTAAGGACCTAGGATGTTTATCCGTATACAGTCTTACAATATTTGACAAACTAAAGCAAAGGCGAAAACACGTCTTATATTGTCATGATGCCAAAAACAAACGCAACTTCTGTTGCTGCGTGGGCGTAAAGGATTTGCGTGGTGGTTTTCCATGATCGATGAAAAGTGCAGCGCTTGCTATTATGCTGTTGGCAACAGACGGCTTGATGTTTGGAGCATGGTGGCGTGAGTGGCATGATCGTTTTGACGTAATTAGTTAATGCTTATGTTATGAAATTTAACAAATCAGTTTATATGTGTTGGTTAAAATGAAGGAGAAGTTTGATTTATTTTTTCTTTAAAAAAAGAATATTCGTTTGAGTCGGTTTATGAATGAAGCTTAATCTATGGTTTTTATATGCTATCGCTGCTCAGGCTTTGCCGTGGTTTGTTGTGGTGTACGCTGGGCGCCTCTGCCGACGTACCACTGCGTGTTGTGTCTAACGTTAGGCTGATTGTTGTTGTCGACGTGCCACTGGGCGTTGCTGCTGACGTTGGGTGTCCGGTTGCATCCCGTCTGAAAGTGTATTTAGTGTGATGGTCATTGCCCTGTTTGTCTTGCGCAATGTTTCGGCGCACGTGTCGCTGAGGCCTGGGAACGTCTTGGCTTCAATTGGACTTGTTGTATTATGTGTGGCCTTAACTTATATAATGAACTTCTATCCAAAAAAAAAATATACTCAACTTATTTACGTACATATGTACATACATATTGCATATAAATACACATATGCATACATATTCTGTCCGAACTCCGTCGCACACCTACACACCACATAAGTGCCGGTGCACAATTGAGAGATTGGAAAGACTAGTACCGTTAAGCTAAGTTTATTCACAAAAATTTTTAGCTTTAAATCGATCGTCAGCTGTTTGCGCTAAATACACATTATTGTTTCCCAATTTTTGTTTTCAGGGACACTTATAGCTAAATCCATAAAAATCGGCAACACCAAACTGTCCAAAATAGGATAAAGAGCAAACTTTTTCACGAAGAGTTCAGACATTTGGTAGCAAATTTGTTTTGTAGCTAAGTGATAATTTGTCGTTTGTCGATACCAACAAGTGTAACTTAGGCTTAGCCCGCACCGGATCAGTCAAAACGTTTTTGATTCATAAGGCAAGAAAACGGTTTTCATTTCAGCACACACCAAGCAAAACGGAATAAAACAAAACATAACGTTTCGTTTTCTTCTAATAAGCTTGGAAATAAAGTTTATTTTGTATTGTGTATACTATACTTATGTATAATAAAGTATCATATCAGTTTGTATATTTCATCCAATTTATAACTTTTTTTTGCATGTTCTTTGTAGAATTGTATATGGGTTTAAGAAATTGACAAATAATGCAAAGAACGAAGGAAAGAAGATCAAAAGTAACGGAATCATAATTTTTGTTTCCAAAAAACAACAGGCCAGCTTTCGACAACGAAGCACGTTTTTCTGTTTCGCTGTGTTTTTATACCCTGATCCCATTAAAAATGGGAAAAAGGGGTATAATGGTTTTGTGCAAAAGTGTGTAACAGTCATAAGGAAGCATCTCCGACCCCATAAAGTATATATATTCTTGATCACTATCAATAGCCGAGTCGATTTAGCCCTGTCCGTCTGTCCGTCTAGAGACTTCATATTTGAAATATAAGTTCTCGTAGTGCCGGGACAAGACCAGTTTATCATTTTATCTCGTCCTGTTGAAAAGTTATCGATAAATTTCCATTCCAGCCAAGTGTTTTTCGGGTATAACTTGAAAGTTATAAAAGCTAGCGACTTTATATTTAAGTTAAAGTTATTGTACTGCCGGCTCGATACAAACTTATCTTCTTTTTTTTTAAATCTTAATTCTTTTAAAAGTTATCGATAAATAAAGATTCCAGAACAGTGTTTTTAAGGTATAGCTTAAAAGTTATAGAATGTAGAGTCACCAAATTTGGTTTATATATTTTCCTATAGCATACAAAGGTAAAATTTGTTTCACTTTTTGGATACCCCTCTCCAATCTCACAGAAATTGAAAAATACGTAATTTTAAAGGTATGACCTTCGGATTTTACATAGTTGCACATTTATATGCCAGCTTTGTGTCCTACAAATATCATTTTGATTAGACAATAAAGAACAGACAAAGACGTTATTAACGATTCAATGTAACATAGTTTAAAGCCAAAGGAAGAAGAAGAATCAATGCAAATGTATGACGCGCGTAGCAAGCAGCTTTTGTTTGCATATATCTATGGACGTTGATGTACTAACGAACAGTACATTCAAGTGGCCCAACGATACCAAGCCAGGGCTTGTTAACGCGCGGACCCAGGCAACATGCAACCCACCTCCCGCCCAACCGACCGAGGGGCGCGCCGCATAACGTGCGGCTACGAAGATCGCGAAATAAGAATAGAACATACAATATAAATACAACAAATGAACATAGACTATTTAAATGTTAGACAGATGTTGTAATAGTACAGTTCTGAGAGTAGGGACAGAAGTAGCATTACTTATTATCGGGAAAAGGTTATTATAACTAGAGCATAAGATCCGAAAAGGGTTATGAACTGCATAGTTAGTATTACAGGCTTGCAGGGAAATCGGGAAAAAGTTCCTAGTACTTCTGATCGGAACAGCAAAACTAATTTGGCTAATTAATTCTGATGAATCAATTTCACCGTTAATTAGTTTGTGTAAAAAGATTACACCAAGCATGGTTCTACGATCAGAAAGAGAGGGAAGATTTATTAGTAGAAGTCTACTACGGTAAGGAGGCAAGCGAGTATTAGGATTCCAGTGAAGACACCGGAGGGCAAAGAGTAGAAATTGTTTTTGCACAGATTCTATTCTATCCTGATGAACCTTATATTGTGGACACCATATACAAGACCCATACTCAAGAATGGGGCGAACAAGTGAAGTATAAAGAGTCTTAGTAACGTAGGGATCGTCAAATTCTTTCGACCAACGCTTAATGAAACCCAATACACCAAAGGCTCGATTAGCAGCAGAAGAAATATGCTTGTCAAACTTAAGCTTAGGATCCAAAAGGATACCCAAATCATTAACCGACTCAATTCGTTCAAGTGGTTTTCCATTAAGAACATAATTATTTAAAAAGGGCATTCGCCTATAAAAAGACATAACGTTGCATTTACCACAATTTAAATTTAATAAATTTACCCGACACCAGGTTTGAAAGCTCTCTAAATCAGTTTGCAACCTTTTACCAGATAGAAAGTCTGTAGACGAAAAACAAAGTTTAACATCATCGGCATACATCAGCACCAGAGAGTGTGTTATCACGGAAGGAAGGTCATTAATGAACAATGTAAATAACAAGGGACCAAGGTGACTACCTTGTGGTACTCCGGACGTGACCTGAACAGACTTAGAGACAAGTCCTTTAAAAAAGACTTTTTGGGATCTTAAACTTAGATAATTGGCGATCCAAAGAATTAAGTTTTTTGGAAATCCCAGAAGATGAAGTTTATGAAGTAAAAGAGAATGATTAACGGAATCAAAAGCCTTACTGAAATCGGTGTAAATAACATCTGTTTGCATTTTGTTTTGAAACCCCTTCATAACAAAAGAAGTGAATTCAAGTAAGTTAGTGGTAGTAGATCTATTTTTCACAAACCCGTGCTGGCAGGGTGAAATTATAGATCTACAAAGATGTTGTAGTTGAGAAGTTATTAATTTCTCAAAAATCTTAGGAATAGCAGACAATTTAGAAATACCTCTATAGTTTTGAACGTTTGACTTGTTTCCTTTTTTATGGAGAGGAATAATAAATGATTCTTTCCACATAACGGGAAAAGAGCACAGCTCGATGGACAGATTAAAAAGCTTATATAATGGCCTCAAAAGACCTTCAGCACAGTACCTAAGCACGCAGCCTGGTACTCCATCAGGTCCCGGTGAGAATACTGGCTTAATAGCCTTAAGATCATTTAATAGCGAGCTTTCCGTTATTAAAGGTCCAAATATGCAATTAGAGACATTTACATTGTAAGGATATGGCGAAACCAATTGAACATTTGATGAACTATAAGTTGTTTGAAAAAACGCAGCAAATAAATCGGCGATGGCCTGATCTGTGTTAGCTGTCGTTTTTTCAAAAAATACGGTTGATGGAAGTGTTGATGATTTACGTTTCGCATTAACGAAGTTATAAAACTGTTTAGGATCCCGCTGAAACTGTAACCTGCAACTTCTAAGGTAATCCTGGTAGCATTGGTTATTCAGGACAGAGAAATTGGATCGAGCAATCAAGTATTTAGAGAAATCCAAGAAAGAGCCAGTTTCCTTGAACTTTTTGTACAATTTTGACTTTCTATTTTTCATGCTAGTTAATTCCCGTGTCAACTAAAGTGGTTTGTTAGAACTACGTGCATTACGAATATTACACATAAATCAAGTAATGAATTTAAGGTTGAGTAAAAAATCGTGATTGCACTGTCCATGTCCCTACACCTGTAAAGCTGGGACCAGTCAGTCTGGGATAAGAGTTGAGTAAGTTTAATAAAATCGGTGTTCCGAAATTGACGAACTCGCTCTGGAGGTAGATTACGTGGGCACATCCCCCGGATAGGTAAATCTATCAACACTTCCAAAGTTGGGTGATAATGATCTTCAGGAAGGGAAATAGGTTCAATACGGGAGACAGATACGAAGGAGGGATCCAAAGCGAAAATAAGATCAAGCATCTTATTCTGAGAATTTGGGATAGCATTGATTTGACACAATGACATCCCAAATAAATTATCAAGAAAATCATGTTGGGTCGTGGGAGTCAATACATTGGAGTCTACATTAGAAATCCAAACAGTCCCAGCAATATTGAAATCACCAAGAACAACAAGAAAATCACGATCAGAAAGCATAGATGATACAGAAAGTATTGCAGAAAAATGCAAAGAATATACAGAATTGTCTGCAGAAGGGGGGATATAAGAACAAGTAATAAAAAGGCTAACACCACGAAGGTTCACTTTGACAGCAACAAATTCAATATCTATAGAACTATCTATTATTACTATTTCTGAAGATACGAGGAGTGCGATCTTTTCTATAAATGGAAAATTTGTTAAAAAAAATTTCAGAATTTAAAATGTCGGGCCTTAACCATGTTTCAGAAAAGGCAACGACATCAAAAGTAAAGGACATGCTATTAAGGTAAAGATTACTAAGTTTACTACAACTACCTCTTACATTCTGATAGCCCAGTGAGAGGGAGGATTTTAGTTTTTTGTGCTATCAGAGACTAAAGGTGCTGGATTAGACCTAGCAACTACAGAGGGGAGTGCAACAAGAGTCCGATTTTTCTTTTTTGCAGTGTATTCTTTTATGATTAAGTGTTCAGGCCAAAATTCTTTACAACAAATTTTGTTGAAATGATCGGCAGGAACACTTATTTTAAATGAGGAAATTTCACGAAGATACGTAAATTTAAATTTTTCCACCGTAATATTGGCTTCAGATTTAGCCTGAATAAAGGCCTTGACATCATCAGATGAAGTATCAGGGGCAAGCCTGGAAACAAAAATTTGTTTTTTTGGTGGGACACCTACAAGGGTATTACCATCAACCGCAGCTGTAACTCCAGGCATAGCTGTGCTATGGCAGACATATCAGCAAGAGTATGTTGACTTGCAACAACACTGCCTGCATTCGCCAAAACAGAAAATTCTACTGGGTCAGCAGTAACAACATCCATGGGTAAGACGTTGATTTCCTCACTACTGACTACTATCTGAGGACGTGGGGATGTAAAATCCATCAGTGATGGAGCAGATGAAGCAACTGGGACCGTTGGGACCGAAAGCTCATTAGGGCCAATTGACAGCCTATGATTGCCCTTTTTGCGCTTAGGAGACTCATTCAAAAGTTTCATACCTTTGAACTCGTCATCCAACGCCGAGAAACTTTCGAACAGTTTTTTGAACCGACCGAAAATATCTCCAAAGCCTTTCTTGGTCTGCCTCATGAAACTCATCATATCCCTTTCGACATCCCTACAGGTCTCACAAGTCCACTTTAAGCCTGACTTGGACTCGATGAGGTCTATAATACGGCCGTTGAGGCCAGCGCATTTTTCGTGCGCAACATTATCGCACAGCCAGCAACAAACGAAACCCATTTTTACATTTGCACGCACCTGGCAATTTTTTGAGTAACAGACATACATTGTATTTTGTTTAAAAAAAATAATAATTAATTCCAACAAAAAATATTAATAAAAAAAGAACACTGCAAAATAGTACACAAAATACACTACAAAGCAACAAATATAATATATATATATATATATAACAATAAATATATATATATAAAACAAGCTAGTTTCAAAATTGACAATTTCTATTTATGACAATAACGAAAACGAAAAACAGAACGGCGCGAGCGCGAGCGCGACGACCGAAATTAGCACAAACAGAAACAGAAGAGCGCGGCCACCGCTAACCACAAAATTAAACGAGAGCGCGGGAGAGCGAGAGCAAGCACGAGCGCGAAAATAACCAAAACGGTATAAATACAATAACAAAGTGTTAGCAACAGCAATGCAACTGCACAAGACAAACCAGTATGCTTGGGCTACTGTTTGTTGTTGTATTTAAACACAATTTGTAAATATGTTAATTAGCTAAGAATTATTGTCCAACTATGTGTTTCACACAACCGAATGTAATTCACAAGCCACAAGAAATTTATTAAACGTAAAAACGCAAATTCACGATTGAATAGAACGAAGAGACAGAATTAATCTCGAAGCGCAATAAAAAAACACGTCTGTTTGCTAATGCGAGCGAACGTATATGTGTGTGTTTCTATGTATGAATGCAGATAAAAAACTTCAATGAATGTAAGACCTTGGATCAGGGTATCTCCTAGTCGGGCACTCTCGACTAGAGCACTCTTACTTGTTTTGTTTCGTTTTGTTCGGTGTGCGTTGTGCCCATAAGACCGACGGCAATTATTGACAACGACGTTACTAGAAAACGTTTTGTTTCATTCGGTGTGTGCTGGTTGTATGATAAGAGTGTTTTGACAACCAGCAACATTCGAAAAATTTGATGTGTGTCTTGTAAGAACTGAGTGTTTTTTTGAAACAACTTAACGTTTGCTGTCGGTGTGGGTTCAGTAAATGGTCGTCAACTTAAGCAGAATTGCTTTAATAAAAGCATATACATCTGTTATATATTGATCGTCTCCATTGACTTTTATTAATTATATCCAACATCTTCATTGTCGAATAACAAAGGCTAAAAATAATCTTTTCTCTTTTCATTGTTATAGTTTTATTCGAACACTCGCCAAGTCCTGCATTCTAGATGCAGGGCTATTGTTCAACCAGTTGTATCTATTTTGTTGTATCCTCCTCCAAAAAGGTGTGTTTTGGTTTAGGGCACTTTCGGGGTCCTTTCCAATCCATATAACATATTGTAGTAGGATAAATACTTAAGCTATTACATACTTGCTAGACATTATGATCTTAACCTAGTTAGGGTCACACTGATAATATACTCTGTAACATAACATTAAGTTAACATAAGCGGTGACGAGAATGTAAAAGAGCTCGAGCGGGATTGCTTGAGAGATCGTCGAAGAATAAAGAAGTACAAGTGCAACTCGGAATATTGATTATTAAGTGAGCCGCTTACATACGTGAGCCTCTTACAATTCAGAAGTGGGATTGACTACACGTAATGTGCGATAGTGATTTAAAAAAGTTTAAAGTAATACAATTGAAACGGTGGCTATCAATTTTGGGCCAACAAACGAGCGGCACCAAGGCAGAACTAGTAACGCGGCTAAACAGAATTGCGCCGCATGCTCGTGGTGAAATACCAAGCCTAGACAATAACGGTGAAAATTGCAAAAAAATTCAGTATAACATGGCAGATCTTGTGGAGCAGCCGCAGCCCGAAAATATAAATGATGCTTGTATTATTGAGGCCAGCCAACCACAACAGCATCAAGCAGACGGCAGCGACGTTCGTCGAATGGATGAAATGCATAAAATTATACAACAATTGCGAACGGAACTGAATGCTAATAAATTGTTGATGCAGCATTTCCAAGAACAATCGCAGCCAGCAACTGAAGGTTTCGGCGGTCGCATCGGCGCCAGTGGAAGTAGCGGCAATTTCAACGGCTACAACTTAGCATTTAACGGAATAAACCATGGTCGTGGTGGCAACACTGAAGCTGGCAACACCAACAATAACAACACTGAAGCTGGCAACACCAACAATAACAACACTGAAGCTGGCAACACCAACAATAACAACACTGAAGCTGGCAACACCAACAATAACAACACTGAAGCTGGCAACGCTAACGATAACAGCGCTGAAGGTGGTAACGCCGACAGCAACAACAACAAATTCCGTGAATCGCCGACAGTTTTGTTGTCATTAGCAAAAGAGTCGGTTATTGAATTTAATGGCGATTTCTGTGCCAAGAATTGGGTGGCTCAGTTTAAAAGCATTGGACAAATATATAATCTGGACGAAGCCTTTTTGCGCATGTTGTTCTTCACTAAGTTAAAGGGAAATGCACAGCGCTGGTTGTATACAAACACAACGATCATGCTGGAGCCTGTGGAAATACTTTGTGCGAAATTAATTCAGGCGTTCGATGAAAAAACTTCCAAGTCAGATATGCGCCGCCTATTTGAGCAACGTAAATGGCAGCGCGAAGAAAAATTTGGCAGTTACTACGATGGTAAAATGATGCTAGCGCGGAAAATCAACATTGATGATGACGAATTGCTAGAGCAATTAATCGAAGGAGTTAGCATGAAAAATTTGCGTGATCAAGCACGTATGCAGTGTTTTGCTGGTCCGGAACAGATGTTGAAGGCATTTGCCAATATCTCTATGGGCACAATAAGCAGCGATGGACAATTGACAGCGAGTCAGCAGACTCGAGGTGGGGATCTACGATGCCACAATTGCAACGCGAGAGGTCATTTTGCTCGAGAGTGCCGTAAGCCGAAGAGAACACCTGGCACATGCTATGGATGCGGCGTAAATGGACATTTCATTGCACAATGCCCCAGGATAGTTGAAAGCGTAAAAAATAATTACGTAAGATATTTTAAAATATATTTTAAACAAAATCCTAACTTATCACTTATTACAGAATGCCTCATAGACTCTGGCAGCGCGATATCGTTTATCAAAAAATCATTGGTATCTGACGATATTCGTTTATTTCCTGTATTCAACTCTTATTTTGGGCTGAACAATAGCCAACTTAAAGTAAATGGAAAAATATATTGTTTCATATTAAAAGAATCAATAAAAATTAATTTTGAGTTAATTGTAGTTGTGGATGAGTCTATGAGTCATAGTGTGGTAGTTGGGAGGGACTTTATGGTAGCATGTGATTTGAGCATTGACTTGGGCGCCCTGAATAAGATTGAGGCGCCGGAAATGGATAAAAAGGAACGTCTAATGGAAAATTTAAATAGCAATAATCAGTTGTGTAAAACAGACAAAATAAGTTGTCACAAAAATGTGTCGAAATTTTCTGAAGAGAAAATGTTATGCGAGGAGGATGAGGAAAAAATGGAAAATGTTGTTATGAGAAAAATGTTAGGGGACGAAAATGTTATGAAAAAATTAGGATGTGACGAAGCTGATGTTATGTTGACGATGTTTAGTGAGACTAATGTTATGAAGCGATCGATAAGCGAGGATAATTTTGAAAGAGAAATGTTAAACATTAATGTGGTAAATGAGGAAAATACTTATTGTTGTGGAGAGAATGTTGACTATTACACGAAGTGCAAATTTGATAAAATTATTGAAAAGGCGTATGTGAACAAAAAGCGACCAGATAACCCCTTAATAAAATGCGAAATTAAGATGTGCTTAGATAAGGCGAAACCATTCAGTTGTGCACCTAGGCGGCTTTCTTATGCAGAAAAGGATAAGCTTCAAAAGTTATTGGATGATTATTTGGAAGAAGGAATTATTAGAAACAGTGAATCGGAATATGCATCACCTATTGTGTTAGTAAAGAAAAAGACGGGAGATTTAAGGTTATGTATTGATTATAGGAAACTTAATAAAACTCTTTTGAAAGATAACTATCCGTTACCTCTGATAGATGACTTGTTGGATAAACTAGTAAATAAGACAGTATTTTCAAAATTAGATCTAAAAAATGGTTACTTTCATGTTTATGTAAATGAGGAGTCAATAAAGTATACGTCGTTTGTTACACCGTTAGGTCAATATGAGTTTATGAGAATGCCAATGGGATTGAAAAATGCGCCGGCAGTGTTTCAGAGATTTGTGAACAAAATTTTTGCTGATCTAATACGAGAAAATAAGGTTATTGTCTATATGGATGATATTATGGTAGCAAGCGAAAGTATGGAAGAGCATTTAAAAATACTAGAAGAAGTATTTTTGAGATTAGTTGAAAATAAATTAGAATTGAGATTAGATAAATGTGAATTTTTGCAGTCAACTATAAAATATTTAGGTTTTCTTATATCGAGTGAAGGTATTAGGGCAGATGATAATGGTATAGAGGCAGTTAAAAAATTTCCAATTCCAGATAAGACGCATTCGGTGCAAAGTTTCTTAGGTTTATGTTCCTATTTTAGAAGATTTATCAAAGATTTTTCAACAATAGCAAAGCCACTTTATGATTTGTTAAAAAAGGATAAACAGTTTGTATTTGGTGAGCAAGAGTTAGATTGTTTTGCAACACTTAAAGATAAATTAATTCAATCACCAGTTTTAGCTATTTACGATTATAAGGACGAGGTTGAATTACATTGCGATGCTAGTTCTCTAGGTTTTGGTGCAGTGTTAATGCAGAAAAAAGGCGACGGAAAGTTGCATCCGATTTTTTATTTTTCAAAACGAACGTCTGAAACAGAATCGAAATACCATAGCTTTGAGTTAGAGACATTAGCCATTATTTATGCATTACGTAGATTTAGAATATATCTTCAAGGGAAAAAGTTTAGAATTGTCACGGATTGTAACTCGTTAACGCTGACATTGAATAAAATTGAATTAAATCCCAGAATAGCTAGGTGGGCGCTTGAATTACAAAGTTATGATTACGAATTAGTTCATAGAGCTGGCGATAAGATGAAGCACGTGGACGCGTTAAGCAGATGTACAAATGTTTTAGTGATTGAAACCAATAGTTTTGAAGACAATTTAGTCATATGCCAAGGAAAAGATAAAAAAATTCGGAATATTAGAGAATTATTGGAAAAAAGTGAACATAAATTATTTGAGATACGAAACGGAGTAGTATATAGGGAGTCTAATGATGGCAGATTGTTGTTCTATGTGCCAAATGACATGGAAAGCCATGTGCTACATAAATATCATGACGAGTTTGGGCATATAGGTCGAGATAAAATGATAGACGTGATAACGAAAAGTTACTGGTTTGCTAAACTCAAGGATAAGTGTAATAGTCACATAGAAAATTGTTTAAAATGTGTTGCGTTTGCTCCAAAGTATGGTAAAGTAGAGGGATTTTTAAATAGTATACCTAAAGGGGACAAGCCGTTTGAGTTAATACATATTGATCACTATGGACCCGTGGCTGCAGGAAGGGCTAAGAAGCATATATTGGTAGTGGTGGATGGATTTACAAAATTTGTTAGGCTATACACAACAAAGACAACGAGCACTAGAGAGGTAATTAAGGCATTAAGGGATTACTTTAGAGCTTATAGCAGACCAAAGTGCATTGTTTCAGATAGGGGGAGCTGTTTTACATCAAATGAATTCGAACAGTTTATGGATGAATATAACATTAAACATGTAAAAATAGCGACTGGTTCCCCACAGGCAAACGGGCAAGTAGAAAGAATCAACAGAAGTTTGGGACCGATGATTTCAATGTTGACAAAACCAGAGAAAGGAGTGTATTGGAATATGGTGATAGAAAATGTTGAATATTCAATTAATAACACAATACATCGTAGCATCAGGCAAATCCCAAGTAAACTGCTTTTTGGAATAGGGCAAAGAGGTGAAGTTATCGATGAGTTAAAAGAAAAATTAGAAGATTATAATGATATGGATGAAACAAGGGACATTAAAAAAATTAGAAAGCAAGCAGAAGAATTACAGAAAAAATCACAAGAATATAATGAAACATACTATAATAAATCTAAGAAAAAGCCTAACAATTATAAAAAAGGAGATTTTGTTATGGTAAAAAATTTTGACAGTACAATAGGAGCATCAAGAAAACTAATTCCAAAGAACAAAGGCCCATATGTTATAGAAAAAGTGTTAAGAAATGATAGATTTGTACTAAAAGATGTCGAAGGTTTTCAGGTTAGCCGAAATCCTTATCGGGGTGTGTGGAGTGCTCAAAACATAAGGCACTGGGTGAGAAATAAAAATTAAAACTCAATTATAAAATACAATTGTAATAAAAAAAAAAAAAATTTAATTAAATTGTATATCACATAATTAAAATTCAGATAATTACGTCTAGTTATTAAGAAAATTTGGATCAGGGGATCCAATTGTCAGGATGGCCGAATTGTAGTAGGATAAATACTTAAGCTATTACATACTTGCTAGACATTATGATCTTAACCTAGTTAGGGTCACACTGATAATATACTCTGTAACATAACATTAAGTTAACATAAGCGGTGACGAGAATGTAAAAGAGCTCGAGCGGGATTGCTTGAGAGATCGTCGAAGAATAAAGAAGTACAAGTGCAACTCGGAATATTGATTATTAAGTGAGCCGCTTACATACGTGAGCCTCTTACAATATGAATTTGGCTGGCAAAAATCCTCTAGCTAAACCCTCCACGAGGCAATAGATGCTGCATTTACTCCGGATAACGGGTGGTGCACTTTTCGCTGCCCCATCCGGGGTGATTGCAGAGTCTAGCAAAGGCTATGGACAGGTCTTCCCGACTTTACATTGGGAGACCTAGTCATGGCCATGGCAAGAGGTGCCTGGCTGATAGGCAAAAAACGCTAGAGGGTGGTTCCCCCGAAGGAAATAAACCATGGAACCTTTTTGGAATGAATGAGAAAAATAATTCAACTCGGGCTGGGATGTCAGCCCAAACGTCGGTGGAAGGCGTGGCAGCTACCACTGGCGTGGGGAGCAATCCTCTTTGCATGTCACCAGCTGTCACACCGCTGACATGACAGGAGCAGGTCACGTCAGTTGCAATACGACTGCCAAAAAATCCGAATGCGAATTGAGCATCACAGGTGCCATAGTCAATACAGACTCGGACCTGGAGAGCGTGATCTCCATAAGCAAGGTGGAAGGGAAGAGCCTTTTAAGCTCACCAGAACCAGGCACCAGCTCCCCATGCAGGGAAGGGCCAATCGTTCTTAGGATGGGCTGAAGGCGAAGGCTCAATACAAAGCGGCTCTAAGGACCCGAAGCCGGCTCCAAG
This sequence comes from Drosophila maculinotata, assembly GCA_035045305.1. Classification (NCBI taxonomy): domain Eukaryota; kingdom Metazoa; phylum Arthropoda; class Insecta; order Diptera; family Drosophilidae; genus Drosophila; species Drosophila maculinotata. The sequence continues at coordinate 795,588 of JAWNPD010000022.1, forward strand.
GCAAGGTAGACATCTCCCAAGAGGAGAAGTCCAAGCATGCCTTCGCGGAGCTGAGGATCGAAGAGGGCCGCCAGCACTACGCGCAAAGGCCTCAAATGGCTTCGATGGGAGGTTTCGCCTACAAGGTAGAGGAGATGCTTGTCAAAAAGGCAACGCTCGTTGGAGCGGCAGCGCGGGCCCGGTAGCTCATTCTCAACCTAAGGCAAAACCCAGCCAGAGGGTCATGATGAATGAAGCGTCCAAGACACATCTCATCGTGGCCCTCAGAGATCGAAGCGACGAAAACGGGATGATTACGGCAATGCAGTGGAAACTGGTCCACGGGCATCTAGTCGAATTGTAGTTAACACAGATGGACGATGAACCCACAGCTCCCATGCCCACCTTCGATGGTGCGGGATGGCTGAATGGGGTACAAATTCTGAAGTGTAATGACGCCCCGACACTTAGGGGGAGTTAAACCCGTCTATACCGAAGGTAAAGATACTTTTCCCCATTGCAATCCAAGGCGACCGGGCGCTGAAGCTACTTCAGTTACAAATTCCAGAGGTACCAACTAGTGACTAGAAGAAGTTACAGGCTGGTAGATCACTACCCAATGAGGGGGGACAGCATGTTATCCTCCAGATCAACAAGCTGGCCGAGGATCTCCCCTACCCCAAATTCACGAATATAGAGTGGTGCGTGGGTTCTGTGTACCTTCGCTTCAAAAAGCGCCACCCCGGAGACAAAAACGCGCATACTTTGCAGGCGGGCGAGTTGGAGAAAGACCTAGTTTTGGAGACCATAGTGGAAGCCAGAATCTGGTGTTAAACAAGGCAAAGGAGGAGAAGGAAGACGGTGATCTTACGCTGACACTCAACCCGTCGTGTGCAGTTGAGACAGACACCCAGGATGCTGAGTGTGCTGCAACTCAACCAGCATAAGAGCAAGATGGCATCGGTGGAGCTCCTTATAGCCTTGGAGCAAGGAACCGTCGGTATAGTTTTGTTCCAGGAACCATGGATTTCGTCAGGCAATTCAGGGTCTTAGGTGCGCTAACTACAACATTTTTAACCCACCAACGGTAACCCGGAATAGAGCCGTCGTCCTTGTACGAAAATGAATCCACGCTTACCTAATGTTTTATTACAGCACTGATGACCTGGCTGTTGTGATGCTGGAAAGCAAGGAGAAGCGCGTTTTGGTAGCATCCTGCTATATGGCACACGCCACGCCTGCACCACCTGAAGAGTTAAAGAGGCTGGCGGCAGAAGTCGGTTTCAAAGATCAACAACTCGTCATTGGTACAGATGCAAATGCCCACCACAGCGTGTGGGGAAGCCCAGATATCAACGATAGAGGTGAATCACTCTTAGACTTTTTTTTACTAACTAACCTTGAGTCAGCAAACGTAGGTGAGGAACATACCTTTGTTGGTCCCACCTCGTCTAACGTGCTGTATCTAACACTTGTAAGTACCATGGTATCTGGTTGGAGAGTCCTCGACAGACTATCCTTCTCAGACCATAAGTACATTCAGTTCAAGTGCGAGTTCAAACATACTCCGAAGATAACAGTCTATAGAAACCCCCGGAAAACAAACTGGGTAAAGTTTAAGAATACAGTTACCTCGAAGCTCGCGAATCCGGGTACTTTGAAATCCGCGGAGGATATAAAGAGGTCCCTGAAGACTCCTGGTACTACTGGACGCCTACTATGCATCATGCAAACCCTCCAGAGCAAAGAAGAGGACCAGGCCACTCTGGTGGAATAGGGAACTCTCTCTTCTAAGGAACAAAGTTAAAGAATTCTTAAAGACTGCGCTCGCGGATTGCGTGAGGGGCTCCAATCTCCAAGTACTTGCTACGGGTGGTCCAACCCATTATTTGTACGGCAGTTATTTGCCGACAGCAATTGACTTTGCTGTGTACGCCGGAATCCAATCTGAGTGCCTTGGTATATCCGAGCGGATAGAGCTAAACTCCGATCACATTCCGCTGATCGTTGAGTATAGAGTGGCTGCCAACAAAAATGCTCCCAAGGCACGGCTTTTGCCGCGAAGGGCAAGCCTAGATCGATTCCGGCAGAAATTGGAGCAGCTAGTGAATTTGAACATGGAGCTGAGTTCACCGGCTGATATCGACGGCGCAGCGAAGTTATTCCTGCGTAATATTAACGCTGTGGCGGAATACTCCATGCTTGGCCAACACCCTTGTCCGACTCCCAGTCCATCTCGGCCTCTTTTAAAACCCGAGATCCTGGATCTGGTGAGGCACAAGAGACCACTGCGTCGACGATACATGCGCTCACGCAATCCGCTGGATCTTAGGGACTTTAAGCGGGCTGCAGCCCAGCTGCGGAAGCTCCTGTTTGACACTAAGAGCCAATATTTCGAGGAAATGCTCCGCAACGCTGATCCCAACAAGAACCATGGGTTCAATCTGTGGAAGGCAATGCATTGTGTCAAGTGGCAGCCACTCAGGCGGATCCCTATAATGCGAGCGGACAACACGTGGTGTCGATCGGACGCCGGCGGACGTCGGCGTTCGCAGATGAGCTGCAGGGCCGGTTCACGCCTTTTGCGCTCGCGACTACCATCCAGATTCGGGAAACGGACGCATTTTTAAATGCGGATCTTGATCCCGTACTGCCGATCACACCTGTCACCCCCGATGAGGTCCGCCTCCAGATTCGCAGGCTAAAGCCCCCGGCTATGATGGCGTCGACGGCAGAGTTTCTAAGGCCCTCCCTGAAAAGGGAGTGATGTTCTTGGTGCTGCTTTTCAACTCCATGGTTCGCATCCACCACTTCCCCACTGCGTGGAAGTGTGCTGTGATTGCGATGATTCCTAAACCTGGCAATCCGGAGAACCTTGTCGCGTCATATCGGCCGATAAGCTTACTGTCCACTTTCTCCAAAATATTTAAAAAAATATTTCCTTGAAGAATGTCGGCAGTAAGTTGGGTCCAGAATGCCATACCTAATCATAAGTTTGGCTTTAGGCATCACCATGGTACACCAGAACAAGTTCATCGAGTTGTACAGCATGTCCTCGAGGCTTTGGAAAATAAGCAGTGCAGCTCTGCCGTCTTCCTGGATATCTAGCAAGCTTTTGATCGCGTATGGCATGATGGCCTGCTTTTTAAGCTGAAGTCCATCCTCCCATCGGCGCAGTATCTACTGCTCAGGTCTTACCTGCTTGGCCGCTCGTTTATGGTCGAAGTGAGGGGCGAGCGATCAAGCGTCCGCCGCATTGGAGCGGGTGTACCGCAGGGCAGTTTCCTTGGGCCTGTCCTGTACACATTGTACACCGCGGATTTGCCGGTTCCAGTAGCCGTAAACACGCTACTTGCCACGTACGCAGATGACACCGTGTTCCTGGCCAACTCCCCCAGCACTAGGAGTGCTGGTGCGCAGACTCAGAAGTTTTTGGATGACTTTAGTGCTTGGGCCAACCGGTGGAACATCTGCGTCAATGGGAGCAAGTCTCAGCACTGCTTTTTTGCGCTCAAGCATGGTTGCTGTCCCACCGTGCGGCTCAACAACATGGTCATACCTCAGGAGAACCATGTTCGATACCTGGGTATGTACCTGGACAGCAAACTATCTTGGGGAAACACATCCAGTTGACTGCAGCAGCGTGTAGATCTAAAAGGGAGAAACTCAGCTGGTTGCTGAAGCCATCCAGCAAGCTCAGCATGAGTAACAAGTTGCTCATCTATAAATCAATAATCATGCATACATGGACCTATGGCATTCCGTTGTGGGGCACGGCTGCAAAATCATGGATTCGTAAAATCCAGATTTTGCAGAATCTAGTGCTCCACGATATCTCTGGAGCTCCAAGATTTGTAAGCGACCGGACGCTGTGACTTGGTCCTACCGACGGTGATGGAGCAGATTAACCGACATACGAGTCGATACAACGATCGGCTCCATAACCATGTCATTCCGTTGGCCAGCTCCCTGGGCTCCAACACAACGCGGAGAAGACTAAAGCGCCTTCACACCAGCGACCTCTGGACGCAGGGACGTCGTTACTAATTGTTTCAAAATTTAATGTTTATATATGTTATCTTGTTAAATACGTTTATACTTGTTTGTAATTTAATTTAAATTATTATGTCAGACTTAAAGTCGTCGTCATTGTTCATTTGTTAAATCAATGTTTTATAGCCTTGAAATAGGCTGATTAATGTTACTATTAAAATGTTATATCAAAAAAAAAAAAAAAAAAGAATTCTTTAAGATCGCCAAGCAAGCGGACGAAGAGATTATTTACGAGGCATACAAAGTCCTACTCAAAAGTTACAAGAAAGAAAAACGCAGGGCAAAAAGAAACTCGTTGAGGAACTTCTGCTCTTGTATCGAGAATGTGTCCGAAACGCATAGACTCAGGAAGGTGCTATCAAAGCAACCTACCACACAGAGTCAGCTCAAGCTAGACGACGGCAAGTGGACTGAGGGTAGCGAAGAAGCCCTAACAGCACTAATGGAAACTCACTTCCCTGGCTGCACTGAGGTCACAGATGCCAAGAAGCATCAGAACCTAGCAGCTGAGGAGCAGCACCCGCCAACAAATTTGATAACGTTCAACAAAATTCACTGGGATATAGACTCCTTCGCGGGTATAAAAGCACCAGGAATAGACGGAATATTTCCAGCCATGCTACAGGTGACCAAATACGTGATCACCCCATGGCTCTCTGCAATATACGTGACATGCCTAAGCACATCCTATATCCCAATCCAATGGAGGACCTCACGGATTGTCTTTCTACCTAAGGCAGGAAAGTGCAGCCATAGAGCCAGAGTCCCAAGGATTACATACCGATATATCTAGCCTCCTTTTTACTCAAAACAATGAAAAGCTGCTGGATCAACACATCAGGAATGATGTTGGACGACTAATGTCAACCAACCAGCACGCCAACACCAAAGGGAAATCGGTAGAAACTGCACTACACTCGATAGTAGCAGCCATCGAGAGAGCCCTACACGACAAAAAGTAGAAACTTTGCACACAGTTTGCAGCTTAAGTTTAGTGCTGCATTTGCACCTGTTTGAACGGAGTGTGCCTGCACTGCGTCAAATTAATAATCGTTTGCTTATGTTTGTTCATACAAAAAAAAATGTAGGAACAAATCTGTGCAAATATTGTTAACTTTTTTATTAAAAAAATAAATGAGGACTATGAATGGTTTTGGAAAACATATCTGACTATTTGCTCATACACATTTAATACTTATTATACTAAATATAAATAAGGGACCGTAACAGTTATGAATAATAATTGTAAAAATCATTTAAAATAATTATATATAATTTTTATTTTTAAAAATCAATTGTAATAATTATTTTTGATTTTTTTTTTAGAAATTAATTTTAATAATTATTATGATTTTTATTATAAAAATCATTTATAAAAGGCAGGTTTGATTTCTATTTACATAAGTCAACAATAATTATTACGATTGATTTTTATAAATAAAACTCAATAATAAAAATCACTCAATGATTTTTATTTTCTGGATCAAGAAAATAAAAATCAAACCATGTTATATATGTTCAACATCGAAATTTAATGTTTTAAGCCTGCAAAATTCTGAAAATTATTTTCAAAAATACTAAAAATAATGAAAAATTTTGAAAATATCAAAAATACCAAAAAAAAAAATACCAAAAATACTAGATACACTAAAAAATACCAAAACTACTGGAATTACTAAAAATACTTTAAAATACCAAAACTACTGGAAATACTAAAACATACAAAATACACTTAGAAACTTAAAAATACTAAATTTGCTGATAATAATAAAACCAAAACGATACTGATTGAAGTATTTCTTTATGGTAGATTTAATTTCAGAAATATAATTTTATATTGTAAATTGATTGAATTTTGTCTAAATCAGACGAAAATATCTTATTGCTTTCATAGGACCAATCGGTCTGATATATTGATTTAAATAAAAAATTAATTTTAAAGGTAGCATTGGCATTGGCAAGAGTGTTTCATTACATTAAGCAACTGCAAGGGTATCGGAGCGCCGATGGTAGCCTTTCTTTCTCGTTTATTGCTACTTTTATTAATTATAATATAATACATTTTAAATGAAATAAACTTGTTTTGTTGGTTGTAATTATGACAGAACAAACTCAGTTGGAATTATTTAATAGTCAAAATTCGTTGCTGTGTGCTATGTTTTTTTTAATTAAAGTGTTTTGCGTGGTAACTCATTCAATTTTTAGCCATGGACGACAACAGGGCTACATAGAAAATCGACTACCAAAGGTATCATTATTTCACAGCTGTTTTGTGCATTGATGAAAAGTATATATGCCTTAATTAAATTGCTGCACCGATTGCTACTCTTTAGGTTTGTAACCCACGAAGCATCTGGGGTTTCGTAAGTTAAAGCTTATGCCGTTTATATTCAAAACTTGTTATGTACTGACATTATTTAATTTAAAGCCCCTCCAAGGATCCTTTTGGGAGTCTGAAGTGCCGCCAAACTCTGAGGCGATGTTCAAGGAAAGGTTCCCTGTCGAGAAGGAACATTTTCAGCATCTGGTGGAGCGCCTTCCTGGGCTGACTAAAATGAACACTACGTATTGACTAAGTAGGCATCCCATTGGACAAGCGTATCTCTATAGCTCATACACTAGGAAGGCAGCCCAAGCAATTACTCTCGCCCTAGGGACATACCTGGCAGCAGAAGACTAGGAGGGACATTTTAATTTCTTTATTACATAATATTTTATTCCAAAAAATTAAGTGACTATATAAACAACATGAATAAACTAATTTTTATTGCTGTAAACTATTGTTGTACCACAAGTCCAGCAGGTTGCACTATTTTTGAAAATTCCTGCGGGAACAACAAATAATTTAAAATTATATGAATTTGAATTGAAATTACCTATTTTGTTTATTTCTTTTCGCGGCTGTTCACAGCTGTTTTATTCTGCAAAGTATGCATTTAACAGCTCTGTAATTACTCTAATATTGAACAATAATCGATTAAATTGCAACATTCGAGCAATCGAACTCTGTGGTAATATCGAACGCAGAGTTAACCGCAACTTAACTGCCATACATTTCATATGAGCGATCGACGCGCGGTAGCCGATTTTTACGCGAACGCAGAAACGCATTCTGTGGAAACGCAGTAGAAGTTATCATTTAGCTACAAAACAAATTTGCTACCAAATGTCTGAAGTCTGCGTGAAAAAGTTTGCTTTTTAGCCGATTTTGGACTTATTCGGTGCTGCCAAATTTTTCATGGATTTAGCTATTAGTGTACCCTGTCAGAGGAGTTATTCCTGCGTAATATTAACGCTGCGGCGGAATACTCCATGCTTGGCCAACACTCTTTTCCGACTCCCAGTCCATCTCGGCCTCTTTAGAAACCCGAAATCCTAAATCTGGTGCGGCACAAGAGAGCACTGCGTTGACGATATATGCGCTCAAGCAATCCGCTGGATCTTAGGGACTTTAAGCGGGCAGCAGCCGAGCTGCGCAAGCTGCTGTTTGACACTAAGAGCCAATATTTCGAGGAAATGCTCCCCAACGCTAATCCCAACAAGAACCATGGGTTTAATCTGTGGAAGGCAACGCGTTGTGTCAAGTGGCAGCCACTCAGGCGGATCCCTATAATGCGACCGGACAACACATGGTGTCGATCGGACGCAAAGATTGCGTCGGCGTTCACGGATGAGCTGCAGGGCCGGTTCACGCCTTTTGCGCTCGCGACTCCCCACACTTCCCCACTGCGTGGAAATGTTCTGTGATTGCGATGATTCCTAAACCTGACAAGCCGTAGAACCTTGTCGCGTCATACCGGCCGATAAGCATACTGTCCACTTACTCCAAAATATTTGAAAAAATATTTCTTGGAAGAATGTCGGCAGTAAGTGGCGTCCAAAATGCCATTCCTAATCATCAGTTTGGCTTGGTACATGGTACACCATAACAAGTTCATCGAGTTGTACAGCATGTCCTCGAGGCTTTGGAAAATAAGCAGTACAGCTCTGCCGTGTTCCTGGATATCCAGCAAGCGTTGGATTGAGTATGGCATGATGGCCTGCTTTTGAAGCTGAAGTCCCTTATCCCATTGGCACAGTATCTACTGCTCAGGTCTTACCTGCTTGTCCGCTCGTTTATGGTCAAAGTGAGGGGCGAGCCATCAAGCGTCCGCCGCATTGGAGCGGGTGTACCGCAGAGCAGTGTCCTTGGTCCTGTCCTGTGCACATTGTACACCGCGGATTTGCCGGTTCCAGTAGATGTAAACACGCTGCTTGCCACGTAAGCAGATGACACCGTGTTCCTGGCTAACTCCACCAGCGCAAAGAGTGCTGCTGCTGAGATGTTTTGGATGACTTCAGTGATTGGGCCAACCGGTGGAACATCTGCGTCAATGGGAGCAAGTCTCAGCACTGCACTTTTGCGATCAAGCATGGTTGCTGACCCACCATCCGGCTCAACAACATGTTCATACCTCAGGAGAACCATGTTCGATACCTGGGTATGTGCCTGGACAGCAAACTATCTTGGGGCAAACAGCTTGTGGATCCAAAAGGGAAAAACTCAGCTGGTTGTTGAATCCATCCAGCAAGCTCAGCATGAGTAACAAGTTGCTCATCTACAAATCGATCATCATGCCTACATGGACGTGTGGCATTCCGTTCTGGGGCACGGCTGCAAAGTCATGGATTCGTAATATCCAGATTTTGTAGAATCTAGTGCTCCACAACATCTCAGGTAAGGTTGCAAAAATCTAAATCCAACGATTTCAAATCTGCTGTCCTTAATACAACCAGATTTTTGGTTAAGAAGATATAGCCGTTCAAAGTTGCTTGATTTTCAGTGTTACAAAATCAACACAATTTTATTGTAATTTGGTCGACTTTCAGATACAATATCCCTAAAACTAGGAAACGGATCATTATTTTTAAATTTTATTGATATATATTTATTAAAAAAAATATAAAAAAAATGTTACTGTTTGCTTTGCATTTGACCAGGTAAATCGATATTTACAAACTATCCATTTTTCACTATTTCTCAACTTTGATGGAAAATAAAAAAAAAGTATAATTTAGTATTTTTGCAATATTTTCAAAATAGGTTCTTTGATTATTCCTTTATCTAATGCAAAAAGTTTCAGCTGCCCGTTTTTGCCCCTTTTTTTTAAAAAAGTTAAAATAGTGAAAAAAGACATAGTTTCAAAAATGTGTTGCATGCATTTCTGGTCAATTTTTGACATATAATCGTGAAAACCCATTCTTATTGTTATTGTTTCGTTCGTTATTATTAAGATACCTGATTTTTGTTTTTTAATTCTGTAATGCTTGCCTGAGATCCTTTGTCAAATCCTGGTCTCTAAATTGAGGTGCAATTACAATTCATTCAATATGGAGCAGATCAACAGACACACGAGTCGCCACAACGATCGGCTCTATAACCATGTCAATCCGTTGGCCAGCTCCCTGGGCTCCCACACAATTTATTTATATATTACTTTTATAATATCTCATTTCCTCACCACCATAGAGCCAGCAGTACGACACTTAAAACTAGGCGAGGCCAAGGCAATAGTTGCTTATCTCCACTCACTTACGACGGTTTTGGATCCACATGGGCAGCGCTTGTCGAGAGATTAAAAAACAAGAGGTTTTTAGTAAACAGCCAGCTCAAAATTCTTTTCAATTTGTCCGTAGTTAGTAGTAAATCAGAAGCCAATTAAAAGACACTCCAATCTGCAATTCAAGGGTGTTTAACCGCGCTTGAACATTCCCACATTTTCACTGCGAATAAGATTGCTGGCTTGTTTTTCTATGTTTCTCCAAGCTATATAAAGTCACATTGTCTTTGTGGAAACAATCGTTTTCCAACAAATCCGAAATTCCATCATGGAAAGAGATAAATGGCTTTTTGAGTGAGCGCTATCGGACCCTGGAAGCAAAAGAGAATGTCAAACCCAGCTCCAGTATTCGAAATATTCCTCGCAATCATCCTGTGCCCAAAAGGGTCAATGTCTTTGAGGCAAAGATCTCTGTTCCAAAGAAAATCACCCAGTCCTTCTATGCCCTCGCTTCCTTCAAATGCCTGTAAATGATCGGGCAAATTACATCAAACAGAAAAAACTGTGTTTGAACTGTTTCGCCAGAAAGCATCAACTCCGAGAGTGTTCTTCAAGTAATCCAAGTCAGCAAATACAGTCCACTCCATGCCCCACACATGTTCAAAATTATTTTGAGAGGATCAGAGGCTACGTTCATTTCGGAACGATTGTTCAAATTGATCAAAATGCCTTGCCAGCCCGTCCAAGCACAAGTATCTGGGCTCAATCAAAGCATTGCAGCCCAGCCTCATAAACTTTGATATTTTAATATTGGCTCTCCCACAAAACCTCAAATCCAAATAGATACGTCGGCATTTGTGTTCCCACATTTGGCATGTAACCTACCCTCGAAATCTCCACTTTGCCGATCCTACTTTCTTTAGGAGCTCACAAATAGATGTGCTTATTGGCGCTGATATCCTTGCTTCCATTAACATGTATGGCCCCTATCAAAATATATGCGAAACTTTACTTGGTCAAGAAACCATTATCGGATGGATTCTGACAAGGCTAGTGTGTGTGTGTGTGTTTTTTTTTTTTCCATGGATCCGCCATGGGGTATGTGAATCTTCTAAAGATACTGCTGGCCCGTACCATCAGCATGCACGATTCATGGACAACGTCCATGCATACGTACTAAACACATCCCTCATAACTACACACACCTCGCTCCCCGCGGAAACACCGTTAGGTAGTACGTCGTGGGGGAAGGTTGCCTATTTAGGCACTCTCCTCTTCTAGCCTAGCTCTTTCGCATCTTCTCAGGTCACTCTGGATGCCTATTATGTGCCGGCTGATCCCTACCCATTTATCCTGTCCATCCATCATATGGGCGATCAATCACTCTGGGGGCGGGATAGTTCCAACCAGTTGTCTGTACCTTGGGTATTGATACAGAACATGTTCCGCGTTCTCCTTTCGATCCGTGCATACCGGACATAGGGGACTTCGTTCATGTTTAAACCTGTATAGGTATTTTCTGTATCCTCCATGGTTTGTCATGAATTGAGAAAGATGATAGTTGACTTCTCCTATACGCCCTGCAGTCCACTTCTTCAGCCTCGGGATAAGTACGTGCGTCCATCTTCCTTTCGTCGAAGAGTCCCACCTAGCTTGCCAGGTGGACAACGATTTTTGCTTTTCCTCCTTTCGGAAAGCGTTAATACCCACCACTGTTGCGTCTCCCGCTGCCTTGCACCTTGAGTAAACCACCTCCATCTCAATCGCCAGTATGTCCACCGGCATCATATTGGCCAGTACCAGTGCCGCGTCGTCCGAGACTGTACGAAATCCCGATATGGCGCGGAGGGCACAAAGTCGATAGGGAGCTGACAGCTTCCGATTGACTTCCTTGGTTTTCAGGCCCACGGACCATACTGGGGCTGCGTACATAAGTACAGATGCGAATACTCTGGCAAGAAGAAGTCGCCCTCCAACTCTAGGTCCCCCGAGATTTGGTAGCATTCGTGAGAGCGCACATTGCATGCGCGATGCCTTTTCACTGGCGTAGTCGATATGGCAACGGTAGTTTAGCCTATTGTCTAGCATGACTCCCAGATATTTAATGGCCCACTTCGATTTGATGGATGCTGTACCTACTTGGATAGTCATGTACTCTTAGACTTTTCTACTTGTGATAAGCACTGCTTCCGTCTTATGGTGTGCTTATTCAAGGCCAGCTCTTTCCAGCCAGTTGCTAATCACTTTGATAGAGTTGTTTGCCGCCGCCTCCACCTCGTGTACATGTTTGGCAACCACTATTAATGCCAAATCATCCGCAAAGTCGACTAGTCTGCATCCCTGTGGAAGACCAAGCCTAAGCACCTCATTATACATTATATTCCACAAGAGCGGACCTAGAACTGATCCTTGTGGAACTCTTGCTGTTACGTTGTAGCGCTTCTGTCCCTCCTCCGTGTCGTACAAGAGCACACGCTCCGATAGATAGCTTGAGATTATCTTCTGTAGATAGCTTGGTACTCCGATTTGGGCAAGGGTCTTCAGGATACGCGACCAGCGTGCTGAGTTGAAGGCATTGCGCACATCTAGTGTAACCACTGCGCAGTATTCCTTATCTCCCCATCTCCATCGGGTACCTTGAATTGCTCCCGTTGCAATATCAACAACTGTTTTTACGGCGTCTACCGTCGAACGGGCCTTTCTAAAACCAAACTGCATATCTGAGAGTGCCTCATTTGCTTCTATTACGGCCAGTATCCTAGTACAAACTATTCCTTCAAGAACTTTACCTACTGTATCTAGCAGACAAATTGGACTGTACGTCGGGGGATCATCGGCTGGTTTGTCTCCCTTCGGGAGTAGGATAAGTCTCTGCCCACTTGACTTCGGTTGTTGCTGCTTCTTTCGACTGTTTATCTCGAAATGAATAGCTTGATGGTCGCTGAAGGTGAACTGCTTGCTAAGGCTCCATTTTGTTAGTCTGTACAGCGAGTTACTCAGTAGGGCTATGTCGACTCTTGATAATCTACCTGCTTTTCGGTACGTGTACTTCCCGTCAACGTTTGCGAAGTTTACTTCCAGAGCCTAGAATGTTTCAAGCAGGCTATAGTCTCGGGCATTTGTTTCCCAACTGCCCCACTCGACCGCCCATGCGTTAAAACCGCCTGCTATAACCAGCGGGGCTCTGAGACGCGCGACCGCATCTATTTCGTCAAGCAAGTCCTGGAACTCTTTCAGGCTCCAGCTCTGTGGTGCGTAGCAGCTGTAAAACGTGATCTTTTCTATTTTCGCTCTTACAAAACTCTTGTGGTTGGCGTTGAGCTTACGGATTGGGTATGTGCGCGACCATATAGCTGCCTTTTGGTTGCTACTGGCTATACATCCATTCCCTCGAATTCTCTTGTACGGCTCATTTATTAGGACAACATCCGATCTTTTCAAAACATCCGATAGTCAAAATACCATTCAAATCATAATATATATATATATATATATATATATATATATATATATATATATATATATAAAAAGTTAAATGGCCTTTTTATGATTTGAATGGTATTTTGACTATATATATATATATATATATATATATATATATTATGATTTGAATGGTATTTTGACTATATATATATATATATATATATATATATATATATATATACCTTTAGTTTGGTTAGAAAATATAAGAGAACCTCATATTGAATTATAACGATGGAAAATCAGATTAACTGAATTTGATTATCAAATAAAAGATCAGATGCGCTATCAACAATAAAAACAAATGAAGCGTTCTTACGCGAATATACTGAGGATAACTGAAATTCAGAATACAGCGCACAAGAAGATAGTCAAAATACCATTCAAATCATAAAAAGGCCATTTAACTTTTTTATTACAGAAGGCAAATAGTGTGGATAGAAGGAAACGTAAACGAAGTAAAAGTACCGCCCGGAGTCGCTTTTCAGCGGTCAGGCGCTTGAACCGCTGGCACTTCCGGAGCGCGTGAGTCCCCGTGCAGACGAGGCACCGATACGACGCCATTCTTTACAGATGGCTGCGCTCGGCGGATTGTGCATGAGGTGCCATGATGAAAATGAGCTAGTGAGAGAGAAGACTTGACAGATCTTCGAAAGTATGTTTCTGAGTGTCTGTGGACTTGTAAGCGTCTTAAAACTCCTGATTCCCAAAGGCCCTGTGGACTTTGCGGAAAAAAACGCAACGTTAGCTTTTGATAGCTATAGGATGTAACGCATGTCTTTGTTGCCATTAACAGAATGGATTTGCTGAGGACAAATGACACGCCCGTATGCCCTCAAAGCTTCATAATGATCCAGAAAAGGATGCAGATTTAGGATGCAGCTGGAGTTGGAGAGCTGTCGTTTGTCGACTAGGCATTTGTATTCGTTCGGATACTCTTTGCGTTGAGTGGCTGCTATGAGGATTCGTTGAGCCGCAATTAGCTCACACACACACACACACATCAAGCTAAGGAGAGCGTACGGCCATACTCAAATAGCCACAATATGGCTGCCAGCTATAAGCGCACAGAATTCACTGAAAATTGGATCGTTGAGAGTTGTCTGGGTCAGCACCAGGCTTCGCGTGAAAACCATTCTCACTAGATGTCTGGAGTTTGGACACCAAGCAAGGAACTGTACGAGTGAGATAGATCGCTCGGCTCTTTGTCAACGTTGCGGGATGAAGGACTACCTTGCGAAGAACTGCGACAAGGAACCCCAGTGTATGTTCTGCAAGGACAAACACACAGATGCCAACCATTTTGCTGGAAGTAGCAGGTGCCCAATTTTTGGGAGCGCAGTTGCAAAACAATCATGAAGACCATCCAGATTAACCTTAACCACTGTGAAGCTGCACAGGATCTACGGATGCAATCAGCGCGGGAGAAAAGATCGGATGTTGTCCTAATAAATGAGCCGTACAAGAGAATTCGAGGGAATGGATGTATAGCCAGTAGCAACCAAAAGGCAGCTATATGGTCGCGCACATACCCAATCCGTAAGCTCAACGCCAACCACAAGAGTTTTGTAAGAGCGAAAATAGAAAAGATCACGTTTTACAGCTGCTACGCACCACAGAGCTGGAGCCTGAAAGAGTTCCAGGACTTGCTTGACGAAATAGACGCGGTCGCGCGTCTCAGAGCCCCGCTGGTTATAGCAGGCGGTTTTAACGCATGGGCGGTCGAGTGGGGCAGTTGGGAAACAAATGCCCGAGACTATAGCCTGCTTGAAACATTCTAGGCTCTGGAAGTAAACTTCGCAAACGTTGACGGGAAGTACACGTACCGAAAAGCAGGTAGATTATCAAGAGTCGACATAGCCCTACTGAGTAACTCGCTGTACAGACTAACAAAATGGAGCCTTAGCAAGCAGTTCACCTTCAGCGACCATCAAGCTATTCATTTCGAGATAAACAGTCGAAAGAAGCAGCAACAACCGAAGTCAAGTGGGCAGAGACTTATCCTACTCCCGAAGGGAGACAAACCAGCCGATGATCGCCCGACGTACAGTCCAATTTGTCTGCTAGATACAGTAGGTAAAGTTCTTGAAGGAATAGTTTGTACTAGGATACTGGCCGTAATAGAAGCAAATGAGGCACTCTCAGATATGCAGTTTGGTTTTAGAAAGGCCCGTTCGACGGTAGACGCCGTAAAAACAGTTGTTGATATTGCAACGGGAGCAATTCAAGGTACCCGATGGAGATGGGGAGATAAGGAATACTGCGCAGTGGTTACACTAGATGTGCGCAATGCCTTCAACTCAGCACGCTGGTCGCGTATCCTGAAGACCCTTGCCCAAATCGGAGTACCAAGCTATCTACAGAAGATAATCTCAAGCTATCTATCGGAGCGTGTGCTCTTGTACGACACGGAGGAGGGACAGAAGCGCTACAACGTAACAGCAGGAGTTCCACAAGGATCAGTTCTAGGTCCGCTCTTGTGGAATATAATGTATAATGAGGTGCTTAGGCTTGGTCTTCCACAGGGATGCAGACTAGTCGACTTTGCGGATGATTTGGCATTAATAGTGGTTGCCAAACATGTACACGAGGTGGAGGCGGCGGCAAACAACTCTATCAAAGTGATTAGCAACTGGCTGGAAAGAGCTGGCCTTGAATAAGCACACCATAAGACGGAAGCAGTGCTTATCACAAGTAGAAAAGTCTAAGAGTACATGACTATCCAAGTAGGTACAGCATCCATCAAATCGAAGTGGGCCATTAAATATCTGGGAGTCATGCTAGACAATAGGCTAAACTACCGTTGCCATATCGACTACGCCAGTGAAAAGGCATCGCGCATGCAATGTGCGCTCTCACGAATGCTACCAAATCTCGGGGGACCTAGAGTTGGAGGGCGACTTCTTCTTGCCAGAGTATTCGCATCTGTACTTATGTACGCAGCCCCAGTATGGTCCGTGGGCCTGAAAACCAAGGAAGTCAATCGGAAGCTGTCAGCTCCCTATCGACTTTGTGCCCTCCGCGCCATATCGGGATTTCGTACAGTCTCGGACGACGCGGCACTGGTACTGGCCAATATGATGCCGGTGGACATACTGGCGATTGAGATGGAGGTGGTTTACTCAAGGTGCAAGGCAGCGGGAGACGCAACAGCGGTGGGTATTAACGCTTTTCGAAAGGAGGAAAAGCAAAAATCGTTGTCCACCTGGCAAGCTAGGTGGGACTCTTCGACGAAAGGAAGATGGACGCACGTACTTATCCCGAGGCTGAAGAAGTGGACTGCAGGGCGTATAGGAGAAGTCAACTATCATCTTTCTCAATTCGTGACAAACCATGGAGGATACAGAAAATACCTATACAGGTTTAAACATGAACGAAGTCCCCTATGTCCGGTATGCACGGATCGAAAGGAGAACGCGGAACATGTTCTGTATCAATACCCAAGGTACAGACAACTGGTTGGAACTATCCCGCCCCCAGAGTGATTGATCGCCCATATGATGGATGGACAGGATAAATGGGTAGGGATCAGCCGGCACATAATAGGCATCCAGAGTGACCTGAGAAGATGCGAAAGAGCTAGGCTAGAAGAGGAGAGTGCCTAAATAGGCAACCTTCCCCCGCGACGTACTACCTAACGGTGTTTCCGCGGGGAGCGAGGTGTGTGTAGCTATGAGGGATGTGTTTAGTACGTATGCATGGACGTTGTCCATGAATCGTGCATGCTGATGGTACGGGCCAGCAGTATCTTTAGAAGATTCACATACCCCATGGCGGATCCAAGGAAAAAAAAAAAAAACACACACACACACTAGCCTTGTCAGAATCCATCCGATAATGGTTTCTTGACCAAGTAAAGTTTCGCATATATTTTGATAGGGGCCATACATGTTAATGGAAGCAAGGATATCAGCGCCAATAAGCACATCTATTTGTGAGCTCCTAAAGAAAGTAGGATCGGCAAAGTGGAGATTTCGAGGGTAGGTTACATGCCAAATGTGGGAACACAAATGCCGACGTATCTATTTGGATTTGAGGTTTTGTGGGAGAGCCAATATTAAAATATCAAAGTTTATGAGGCTGGGCTGCAATGCTTTGATTGAGCCCAGATACTTGTGCTTGGACGGGCTGGCAAGGCATTTTGATCAATTTGAACAATCGTTCCGAAATGAACGTAGCCTCTGATCCTCTCAAAATAATTTTGAACATGTGTGGGGCATGGAGTGGACTGTATTTGCTGACTTGGATTACTTGAAGAACACTCTCGGAGTTGATGCTTTCTGGCGAAACAGTTCAAACACAGTTTTTTCTGTTTGATGTAATTTGCCCGATCATTTACAGGCATTTGAAGGAAGCGAGGGCATAGAAGGACTGGGTGATTTTCTTTGGAGCAGAGATCTTTGCTTCAAAGACATTGACCCTTTTGGGCACAGGATGATTGCGAGGAATATTTCGAATACTGGAGCTGGGTTTGACATTCTCTTTTGCTTCCAGGGTCCGATAGCGCTCACTCAAAAAGCCATTTATCTCTTTCCATGATGGAATTTCGGATTTGTTGGAAAACGATTGTTTCCACAAAGACAATGTGACTTTATATAGCTTGGAGAAACATAGAAAAACAAGCCAGCAATCTTATTCGCAGTGAAAATGTGGGAATGTTCAAGCGCGGTTAAACACCCTTGAATTGCAGATTGGAGTGTCTTTTAATTGGCTTCTGATTTACTACTAACTACGGACAAATTGAAAAGAATTTTGAGCTGGCTGTTTACTAAAAACCTCTTGTTTTTTAATCTCTCGACAAGCGCTGCCCATGTGGATCCAAAACCGTCGTAAGTAAGTGGAGATAAGCAACTATTGCCTTGGCCTCGCCTAGTTTTAAGTGTCGTACTGCTGGCTCTATGGTGGTGAGGAAATGAGATATTATAAAAGTAATATATAAATAAATTGTGTGGGAGCCCAGGGAGCTGGCCAACGGATTGACATGGTTATAGAGCCGATCGTTGTGGCGACTCGTGTGTCTGTTGATCTGCTCCATATTGAATGAATTGTAATTGCACCTCAATTTAGAGACCAGGATTTGACAAAGGATCTCAGGCAAGCATTACAGAATTAAAAAACAAAAATCAGGTATCTTAATAATAACGAACGAAACAATAACAATAAGAATGGGTTTTCACGATTATATGTCAAAAATTGACCAGAAATGCATGCAACACATTTTTGAAACTATGTCTTTTTTCACTATTTTAACTTTTTTAAAAAAAAGGGGCAAAAACGGGCAGCTGAAACTTTTTGCATTAGATAAAGGAATAATCAAAGAACCTATTTTGAAAATATTGCAAAAATACTAAATTATACTTTTTTTTTATTTTCCATCAAAGTTGAGAAATAGTGAACAAATGGATAGTTTGTAAATATCGATTTACCTGGTCAAATGCAAAGCAAACAGTAACATTTTTTTTATATTTTTTTTAATAAATATATATCAATAAAATTTAAAAATAATGATCCGTTTCCTAGTTTTAGGGATATTGTATCTGAAAGTCGACCAAATTACAATAAAATTGTGTTGATTTTGTAACACTGAAAATCAAGCAACTTTGAACGGCTATATCTTCTTAACCAAAAATCTGGTTGTATTAAGGACAGCAGATTTGAAATCGTTGGATTTAGATTTTTGCAACCTTACCTGAGATGTTGTGGAGCACTAGATTCTACAAAATCTGGATATTACGAATCCATGACTTTGCAGCCGTGCCCCAGAACGGAATGCCACACGTCCATGTAGGCATGATGATCGATTTGTAGATGAGCAACTTGTTACTCATGCTGAGCTTGCTGGATGGATTCAACAACCAGCTGAGTTTTTCCCTTTTGGATCCACAAGCTGTTTGCCCCAAGATAGTTTGCTGTCCAGGCACATACCCAGGTATCGAACATGGTTCTCCTGAGGTATGAACATGTTGTTGAGCCGGATGGTGGGTCAGCAACCATGCTTGATCGCAAAAGTGCAGTGCTGAGACTTGCTCCCATTGACGCAGATGTTCCACCGGTTGGCCCAATCACTGAAGTCATCCAAAACATCTCAGCAGCAGCACTCTTTGCGCTGGTGGAGTTAGCCAGGAACACGGTGTCATCTGCTTACGTGGCAAGCAGCGTGTTTACATCTACTGGAACCGGCAAATCCGCGGTGTACAATGTGCACAGGACAGGACCAAGGACACTGCTCTGCGGTACACCCGCTCCAATGCGGCGGACGCTTGATGGCTCGCCCCTCACTTTGACCATAAACGAGCGGACAAGCAGGTAAGACCTGAGCAGTAGATACTGTGCCAATGGGATAAGGGACTTCAGCTTCAAAAGCAGGCCATCATGCCATACTCAATCCAACGCTTGCTGGATATCCAGGAACACGGCAGAGCTGTACTGCTTATTTTCCAAAGCCTCGAGGACATGCTGTACAACTCGATGAACTTGTTATGGTGTACCATGTACCAAGCCAAACTGATGATTAGGAATGGCATTTTGGACGCCACTTACTGCCGACATTCTTCCAAGAAATATTTTTTCAAATAACTTGGAGTAAGTGGACAGTATGCTTATCGGCCGGTATGACGCGACAAGGTTCTACGGCTTGTCAGGTTTAGGAATCATCGCAATCACAGAACATTTCCACGCAGTGGGGAAGTGTGGGGAGTCGCGAGCGCAAAAGGCGGCCCTGCAGCTCATCCGTGAACGCCGACGCAATCTTTGCGTCCGATCGACACCATGTGTTGTCCGGTCGCATTATAGGGATCCGCCTGAGTGGCTGCCACTTGACACAACGCGTTGCCTTCCACAGATTGAACCCATGGTTCTTGTTGGGATTAGCGTTGGGGAGCATTTCCTCGAAATATTGGCTCTTAGTGTCAAACAGCAGCTTGCGCAGCTCGGCTGCTGCCCGCTTAAAGTCCCTAAGATCCAGCGGATTGCTTGAGCGCATATATCGTCAACGCAGTGCTCTCTTGTGCCGCACCAGATCTAGGATTTCGGGTTTCTAAAGAGGCCGAGATGGACTGGGAGTCGGAAAAGAGTGTTGGCCAAGCATGGAGTATTCCGCCGCAGCGTTAATATTACGCAGGAATAACTCCTCTGACAGGGTACACTAATAGCTAAATCCATGAAAAATTTGGCAGCACCGAATAAGTCCAAAATCGGCTAAAAAGCAAACTTTTTCACGCAGACTTCAGACATTTGGTAGCAAATTTGTTTTGTAGCTAAATGATAACTTCTACTGCGTTTCCACAGAATGCGTTTCTGCGTTCGCGTAAAAATCGGCTACCGCGCGTCGATCGCTCATATGAAATGTATGGCAGTTAAGTTGCTGTTAACTCTGCGTTCGATATTACCACAGAGTTCGATTGCTCGAATGTTGCAATTTAATCGATTATTTTTCAATATTAGAGTAATTACAGAGCTGTTAAATGCATACTTTGCAGAATAAAACAGCTGTGAAAAGCCGCGAAAAGTAATAAACAAAATAGGTAATTTCAATTCAAATTCATATAATTTTAAATTATTTGTTGTTCCCGCAGGAATTTTCAAAAATAGTGCAACCTGCTGGACTTGTGGTACAACAATAGTTTACAGCAATAAAAATTAGTTTATTCATGTTGTTTATATAGTCACTTAATTTTTTGGAATAAAATATTATGTAATAAAGAAATTAAAATGTCCCTCCTAGTCTTCTGCTGCCAGGTATGTCCCTAGGGCGAGAGTAATTGCTTGGGCTGCCTTCCTAGTGTATGAGCTATAGAGATACGCTTGTCCAATGGGATGCCTACTTAGTCAATACGTAGTGTTCATTTTAGTCAGCCCAGGAGGTTCTCTTATATTTTCTAACCAAACTAAAGGTATATATATATATATATATATATATATATATATATATATATAGTCAAAATACCATTCAAATCATAAAAAGGCCATTTAACTTTATATATATATATATATATATATATATATATATATATATATATATATATATATATATATACATATATATATATATAAAATTTCAAGTTTACTTCCAAATAAATAACTTCTAAAATGTTAGAAATGGTGCCCATGCGATGGCTAAAAATTCTTTTTCTATTGCAGAAAAATTTGAATCGTGATTGTTTAAAGTTTAACTAGCGAAGCAAATTGGATTGTCCTTTTGAGATAAAATTGCACCTAAAGCGCAATTGCTTGCATCTGTGGTTTATGTACATTTTTGGTTTAAGTCAGGGTAAATCGTTTTTTTGTAGGTATTATACTAGTCGGGACAACAGGATCGATGTGAATGTCTTCACCATTGAATTTAAAAATGAGATGCCTCTATAATTGCTCGGTTCTTTTTGATCTCTTTTTTCAAACAGGGGGTAAATAATGTTCTTTTGGAAGCTCTTTGGGACTTGGCCTGAATTAAAAACTTCTTTGTCAGCTTTTGTAATCTCTATGACAACGGCAATACGAGAACCTAAATATGAAGTCTCTAGCTTTTGAAGTCTCTGAGATCAGTACGTTCATACAGACGGACGGACAGACAGACAGACAGACTCGGCTATTGATAGTGAGCAAGAATATATAATATAGATGCTTTCTCATGCCTGTTACATACTTTTGCATATAACCATTATACCCCTTTTCCCATTGTTAATAGGTTCAGGGTATAAAAATCGGACTCCGGTTTCAGCTCTTATGGTCTCTGATAGCACAAAAATCCTCCCTCTGACTTGGCTATCAGAATGTGAGAGGTCTTTGTAGTAAACTTACCAATCTGTATCTAAATAGCCTATCCTTTACTTTTATTGTCGTGGTGGTGTTGTACTTATTGCTGATTTATCCTCAGAAGTAGTAATAATAGATAGTTCTATAGATATTTCATTTAATGCTGTCAAATTGAGCCCTCGTTGTATTTGCCTTTTTATTACTCATTCTTATATTCCCTCATCTGCAGACAATTCTGTATATTCTTCACATTTTTCTCTATATATTCTGTCTCCTCCATGCTTTCCGATCGTGATTTTCTTGTTGTCTTTGGCGATTTCAATTTTGCTGGGACTGTTTGGATTTTTAGTTCTGACTCCAATGTATTGACTCCCACAACCCAACATCGAACTGATTGGCGATGGCGATTGGTGATCAACGCTGGGCCCAAAGCTCTAGAGAGCTGACATTTGCACAGAAGTTTTCTCTTATTTTGAACATTCGTACTTAGAAGCGATTTCAATAGCTAAGCTCGAAAAATGAGGAAAAACCGTTGTATGAAACGTGACTTTCAAATTTTGGGAAATCTGTCCCCAAAGTCGGAAAATGGCGGGAAAACTGTTGTATGCAACTCCTTTGTTTTCCACCCGATCAGCTTCAAACTTATTTTCAAAACTCAAATTAACAAACAATAAGCAACGTGATTTACAAATTTTGAACATTTTTTTAAAAATGGGTGACAATTATTGCATAAAAAAATGTTTTGTTTTCTATTCGATTGATTAGATTCACCTGCGTGGAAATTGATTAAGATACAATTTAATTGTTCGACCTATTTTTTTTTTGAGTATAAAAACGGGGCAAATGCTAGTTTTCTACATAAAATGATTGATTTTATTTTCGTTTTAAATTACTCCATCTTATCTGTCTCCCCACCGCAAAAAACAATGACATATATATATATATGTATATATAAAATTTCAAGTTTACTTCCAAATAAATAACTTCTAAAATGTTAGAAATGATGCCCATGCGATAGCTAACAATTCTTTTTCTATTGCAGAACAATTTGAATCGTGATTCTTTAAAGTTTAACTAGCGAAGCAAATTGGATTGTCCTTTTGAGATAAAATTGCACCTAAAGCGCAATTGCTTGCATCTGTGGTTTATGTACATTTTTGGTTAAAGTCAGGGTATATATAAAAATATATATATAGTGGTATATCCATCTTCCACTTACACTAAGCAGCCACATATATCTATGGACGTTGATGTACTAACGAACAGTACATTCAAGTGGCCCAACGTAACCAAGCCAGGGCTTGTTAACGCGCGGACCCAGGCAACATGCAACCCACCTCCCGCCCAACCGAACGAGGGGCGCGCCGCATAACGCGCGGCTACGAAGATCGCGAAATAAAAATAGAACATACAATATAAATACAACAAATGAACATAGACTATTTAAATGTTAGACAGATGTTGTAATAGTACAGTTCTGAGAGTAGGGACAGAAGTAGCATTACTTATTATCTGGAAAAGGTTATTATAACTAGAGCATAAGATCCGAGAAGGGCTATGGACTGCATAGTTAGTATTGCAGACTTGCAGAGAAATCGGGAAAAAGTTCCTAGTACTTCTGATCGGAACAACAAATTTAATTTGGCTAATTAATTCGGATGAATCAATTTCCACGTAAATTAGTTTGTGTAAGAAGATTACACCAAGCATGTTTCTACGATCAGAAAAAGAGGGATGATTTATTAGTAAAAGTCTACTACGGTAAGGAGGCAAGCGAGTATTAGGATTCCAGTGAAGACACCGGAGGGCAAAGAGAAGAAATTGTTTTTCAACAGATTCTGTTCTATCCTGATGAACCTTGTATTGTGGACACCATATACAAGACCCATACTCAAGAATGGGGCGAACAAGTGAAGTATAAAGAGTCTTAGTAACGTAGGGATCGTCAAATTTTTTCAACCAACGCTTTATGAAACCCAGAACACCAAATGCTCGATTAGCAGCAAAATAAATATGCTTGTCAAACTTAAGCTTGGGATCCAAAAGGATACCCAAATCATTAACCGACTCAATTCGTTCAAGTGGTTTTCCATTAAGAACATAATTATTTAAAAAGGGCATTCGCCTGTAAAAAGACATAACGTTGCATTTACCACAATTCAAATTTAATAAATTTACACGACACCAGGTTTGAAAACTGTCAAGATCAGTTTGCAACCTTTGCCCAAATAGAAAGTCAGTAGACGAAAAACAAAGTTCGACAACATCGGCATACATCAGCGCCCGAGAGTGCCAAGGTGACTCTCTTGTGGTAGTCCGAAAGTGACCTGAACAGACTAAAAGACTGGTCAATTGCCCAAAAATGCAACTAGAGATAACATAATAAGCAAAATTCAGCAAATAAATCGGTGATGGCTAGATCTAAGTAAATGTCGTTTGTATACCCTGATCCCATTAAAAATGGGAAAAAAGGGTATAATGCTTTTGTGCAAAAGTGTGTAAGAGGCATAAGGAAGCATCTCCGACCCCATTAAGTATATATATTCTTGATAACTATCAATAGCCGAGTCCATATAGCTATAACCGTCTGTCCGGCTGTATGAACGCGCGTTTCTCAGAGACTATAAAAGCGAGAATTCATATTTGAAATATAAGTTCTCGGGTCAGATCAAGTTTTTGTTATTTTTTTTTCAAAAGTTATCGATAAATTTCGATTCAAGGCCAATGTTTTTTGGGCATTGCTTGAAATTGATAAAAACTACAGAGTTTATTAGTATAATTTAAGTTCTCGACTTAATACAGACTTATCATGTTTTTTTCTCAATAGCTTGACACGTTTAAAAGTTATCGATACATAAAGATTCCAGATTAGTGTTTTTATGTAAAGCTGAAAAGTTATTAGAGGTAGAAGCACTAAATTTGGTATGTATATTCTCCTTCCCCCGATCATCCAGAAATAAAAACAAGTAAAAGTGCTCTAGTCGAGAGTGCCCGACTAGGATATACCCTGATCCAAGGTCTACATTCATTGAAGTTATTTATCTGCATTCATACATAGAAACACACATATACAAACAAAAGCTGCTTGCTACGCGCGTCATACATTTGCTTTGATTCTTCTTCTTCCTTTGGCTTTAAAGTATGGTACATTGAATCGTTAATAACTTCTTTGTTTATTATCTGATCAGAATGAAATTTGTAGGACACAAAACTGACATATAAATGTGCAACTATGTAAAATCCGAAGGTCATACCTTTAAAATTACGTATTTTTCAATTTCTGTGAGATTGGAGAGGGGTATCCAAAAAGTGAAATGTATTTTACCTTTGTATGCTATAGGAGAATATATGTACCAATTTTGGAGACTCTACACTTTATCACTTTTAAGCTATACCTTAAAAACACTGTTCTGGAATCTGAATTTATCGATTACTTTTGAATTGAGATATCGAAAAAAAAATGAAAAGTTTGTATCGAGCCGGCAGTCCAGAAACTTAAACTTAAATATAAAGTCGCTAGCTTTTATAACTTTCAAGTTATACCCGAAAAACCCTTGGCTGGAATCGAAATTTATCGATAACTTTTGAACGGGACCAGATATCGAAAAAAAATTATAAACTGGTCTTGTCCCGGCACTACGAGAACTTATATTTCAAATATGAAGTCTGTAGCTTTTGTAGTCTCTGAGAAACGTGCGTTCATACAGACGGACAGACGGTCAGACGGACAGACGGACAGACGGACGGACAGACGGACAGGGCTTAATCGACTCGGCTATTGATAGTGATCAAGAATATATATACTTTATGGGGTCGGAGATGCTTCCTTATGCCTGTTACATACTTTTGCACAAAACCATAATACCCCTTTTTCCCATTTTTAATGGGATCAGGGTATAAAAATACGTATATTTAGAGGTTTAAATTTTAAATAGTCTCATATTTATATGACATTTAAATTTCATAACGATCGGACAATAATCAAAGAAGTTATTAACGATTAAATGTATTATAGTTTGGGGCCAATGGAAGAAGAAGAAGCAAAGCAATTGCATGACCCGCGTAGCCAGCAGCTTGAGTTTGTATGTGTATATGATAAATAATATACAAAAATAAAAAAAATTATTATATAAAAAACTTAATTGAGTGAAAATCGGTAGGTGTTAATGGTAAAACCAATCTTTATTCCTTTCTTCAAGCAAGTCTATAGTTCAACATAAAAAAATTTTGTTTTACTAGTATGATCGATCGTATTGATAAGGTCCTAAATTCATATATAATTTACTTTAAATTTAATATAGTTCTTTGATATATAAAAATAATTATGATATTAATCTCTTCGAAAATATCCATTTGATATTGTCGAAAATAGATTGCCACTAGACAGTATCAGCTTCTTATTGATCCACAAAGTCATCATATTGAGTGCCATATCATGTCATTGTTTTTTGCGGTGGGGAGACAGATAAGATGGAGTAATTTAAAACGAAAATAAAATCAATCATTTTATGTAGAAAACTAGCATTTGCCCCGTTTTTATACTCAAAAAAATAGGTCGAACAATTAAATTGTATCTTAATCAATTTCCACGCAGGTGAATCTAATCAATCGAATAGAAAACAAAACATTTTTTTATGCAATAATTGTCACCCATTTTTAAAAAAATGTTCAAAATTTGTAAATCACGTTGCTTATTGTTTGTTAATTTGAGTTTTGAAAATAAGTTTGAAGCTGATCGGGTGGAAAACAAAGGAGTTGCATACAATAGTTTTCCCGCCATTTTCCGACTTTGGGGACAGATTTCCCAAAATTTGAAAGTCACGTTTCATACAACGGTTTTTCCTCATTTTTCGAGCTTAGCTATTGAAATCGCTTCTAAGTACGAATGTTCAAAATAAGAGAAAACTTCTGTGCAAATGTCAGCTCTCTAGAGCTTTGGGCCCAGCGTTGATCACCAATCGCCATCGCCAATCAGTTCGATGTTGGGTTGTGGGAGTCAATACATTGGAGTCAGAACTAAAAATCCAAACAGTCCCAGCAAAATTGAAATCGCCAAAGACAACAAGAAAATCACGATCGGAAAGCATGGAGGAGACAGAATATATAGAGAAAAATGTGAAGAATATACAGAATTGTCTGCAGATGAGGGAATATAAGAATGAGTAATAAAAAGGCAAATACAACGAGGGCTCAATTTGACAGCATTAAATGAAATATCTATAGAACTATCTATTATTACTACTTCTGAGGATAAATCAGCAATAAGTACAACACCACCACTACGATGAGTGCGGTCTTTTCTATAAATAGAAAATATGTTAACCAGAATTTAAGAATTTAGGATGTCGGGACTTAGCCATGTTTCAGAAAAAGCAACGACAATAAAAGTAAAGGATAGGCTATTTAGATACAGATTGGTAAGTTTACTACAAAGACCTCTCACATTCTGATAGCCAAGTCAGAGGGAGGATTTTTGTGCTATCAGAGACCATAAGAGCTGAAACCGGAGTCCGATTTTTATACCCTGAACCTATTAACAATGGGACAAGGGGTATAATGGTTATATGCAAAAGTATGTAACAGGCATGAGAAAGCATCTATATTATATATTCTTGCTCACTATCAATAGCCGAGTCTGTCTGTCTGTCTGTCCGTCCGTCTGTATGAACGTACTGATCTCAGAGACTTCAAAAGCTAGAGACTTCATATTTAGGTTCTCGTATTGCCGTTGTCATAGAGATTACAAAAGCTGACAAAGAAGATTTTAATACAGGCCAAGTCCCAAAGAGCTTCCAAAAGAACATTATTTACCCCCTGTTTGAAAAAAGAGATCAAAAAGAACCGAGCAATTATAGAGGCATCTCATTTTTAAATTCAATGGTGAAGACATTCACATCGATCCTGTTGTCCCGACTAGTATAATACCTACAAAACAACGATTTACTGAGCGAGAACCAAGCGGGCTTTTGGAAAGGCTATTCTACTTATTTCGGTTGCAAGGATTGCACTATCGGCGAAACAGATTTTCATAGATTTTAAAGCAGCTTTCGATACGATCAACAGAGTAAGCCTGATACAAAAACTCCAAGCATTTGGAATCTCGAACAAAATGCTTAAGATTCTCTTGAGCCTATATAGCGCAAACAAAACAGCTGTTTGCAACGGAAACCACCTATCAGACTTTTTCGAAACGAAGGTGGGTGTTAAGCAAGGCTGTCTGCTCAGCCCGCTGCTTCTCTTGCTGTTCATCGATAACATATCTACAGCTATTTCAGGAGGCATTGAGATGGAAAACTAAACTCTAAATGTACTGATGTATGCGGATGATATAGTTCTAATAGCGGATAGTCCAAAAATGCTACAACAGATGATTGATGAAACAGAAAGATATTGTCGAAGGTAAAACCTAATTATCAACACAGCCAAATTAATGATCATGTTAGTAAGAAAAGCCCACGGGAGGTTGGCTCAAAACGAAAGATGGGAGCCAAATAGAGCTGCACTTGAGGTGGTAAAAGAATTTAAATATCTGGGTGTCATTCTATGGACGTCGATGTACTAAAGAACAGTACATTCAAGTGGCCCAACGATACCAAGCCAGGGCTTGTTAACGCGCGGACCCAGGCAACATGCAACCCACCTCCCATCCAACCGACCGAGGGGCGCCCGCATAACGTGCGGCTACGAAGATCGCGAAATAAGACTAGGAATATAACTTACAATATAAATACATCAAATGAACAAATACTATTAAAATGTTAGACAGATGTTGTAATAGTACAGTTCTGAGAGTAGGGACAGAAGTAGCATTGCTTTTTATCTGGTAAAGGTTTTTATAACTAGAGCATAAGATCCGAAAAGGGTTATGAACTGCATAGTTAGTATTACAGGCTTGCAGAGAAATCGGGAAAAAGTTCCTATTACTTCTGATCGGAACAGCAAAACTAATTTGGCTAATTAATTCGGATGAATCAATTTCACCGTTAATTAGTTTGTGTAAGAAGATTACACCAAGCATGGTTCTACGATCAGAAAGAGAGGGATGATTTTTAAGTAAAAGTCTACTACGGTAAGGAGGCAAGCGAGTATTAGGATTCCAGTTAAGACACCGGAGGGCAAAGAGTAGAAATTGTTTTTGCACAGATTCTATTCTATCCTGATGAACCTTATATTGTGGACACCATATACAAGATCCATACTCAAGAATGGGGCGAACAAGTGAAGTATAAAGAGTCTTAGTAACGTAGGGATCGTCAAATTCTTTCGACCAACGCTTAATGAAACCCAAGACACCAAAGGCTCGATTAGCAGCATAAGAAATATGCTTGTCAAACTTAAGCTTGGGATCCAGAATCAATTCGTTCAATTCGATCAATTCATTCAAGTGGTTTTTCATTAAGAACATAATTATTTAAAAAGGGCATTCGCCTATAAAAAGACATAACGTTGCATTAACCACAATTTAAATTTAATAAATTTACACGACACCAGGTTTGAAAGCTGTCTAGATCAGTTTGCAACATTTAACCATGTAGAAAGTCAGTAGACGAAAAACAAAGTTTAACATTATCGGCATACATCAGCACCAGAAAGTGTGTTACCACCGGAGGAAGGTCATTAATAAACAATATAAATATCAAGGGACCAAGGTGACTACCTTGTGGTACTGCGGACGTGACCTGAACTGACTTAGAGACAAGTCCTTTAAAAAAGACTTTTTGGGATATTAAACTTAGATAATTGGAGATCCAAAGAAGACTGTTTTTTGGAAATCCCAGAAGATAAAGTTTATGAAGTAAAAGAAAATGATTAACGGAATTAAAAGCCTTACTGAAATCGGTGTATAAGTTAACACAATCACCCGGCAACAAAGAATTTGCCAAACCGAAGAAGTGTAATAGCGTGGGAAATGCAGTATCAGCTATTAGCGCTCTGCAACGACATCGGAAACCCAACGCGACAGCCAACAACAACGTTGTGGTCAATACCCTGCGACGTCAGCGTCCGCTAAGCGACACCAAGCACGAGGCGCGGAGTCAGCAAGTTTAGAGTGCAGGGCTAGCTTAGCTGATAAGTAATTCTGTTCTTGTAGTTTAGTTGATTTTGATTTATTAAACCTCGCGGTTATCGCGAGCTCTCGAAGCGTATAACGAGTCTTTATTTTGTGCTAACAACCCGCAGTTAAACTAAATATAATTGGCGCCCAACCGAAATAAAATCGAACCTCTCAAACCAAACAAAAAATACGTCACCACCGACGGCAACAACAGAAACAACTCCATACGAACTGAAGCAGCATAAGACGTCACCACCGACGGCAGCAGCAGCATAATATAAACAATTATAAGAATTATAATTAATAAGAGCATGTAAGTAGACCGCTCATTGATACCCTTTAAATCCATATTGCATACAAAGTGAAACCCCCAATCTTTGTGAAGAAAAAATTTTCTTAAATTAATCACAAATTGAAGTCTTATATGAGTGATAGTGATAGTGAATTAGAAAGTTTACTAAAATAATTTAAAAAAATTCAGCAGTAAAGACTGCATACAAAATCAGTACGAAACCGAAAAATTAATAAACATGACAATGTCCCAAGAACAATTGCAGGCAATGATAGAAGCCGCGGTTAGTAATGCACTTGCCGCACAAAAGAGGGGTTTTGATGCTCAAATACAAGATCTAAACCAACGTTTAGGCAACATCAGTGTTGGGACCCCAGAGGTAGAGACGTACAAAGACGCAGAAATTCGAATTAGTGCAATTACGTGCAATGAAACATTAGACATTGTAAAATCTTTGCCAGACTTTGAAGGAAAACATGAGACATACGTTTCATGGAGGAAAGCGGCACACACCGCTTATAAAACTTATGAAAGATATGACGGCAGTTCAAAACATTATCAAGCTTTAGCTATAATGAGAAACAAAATTAAGGGACCAGCTGACATGGTACTAGCGTCATTCGACACGCCTTTACATTTCAAGGCCATAATAAATCGACTCGACTTTACATATGCGGACAAACGTCCCATATATTTAATAGAACAAGAAATGTCGACGCTCCAGCAGGGAAATTTGACACTTCTGCAATACTATGACGAAGTAGAAAAAAACTTACACTACTTACAAACAAAACAATCATGACCTACGACAACACCATTGCTGTGACACTGAACGAAAAATATAGAATGGACGCATTACGTGTATTCATTTCAGGAACTAAGAAATCATTAAGCAACGTTCTGTTCTCAGCAAGACCGAAAGACCTTCCGTCCGCTTTGGCATTAGCTCAAGAAGTTGAATCCAACCATGAACGTTACACGTTTGCCAGCAATTTTGCTACGAGTGTAAAGGAAAAGGCACAAAGAAACGAACAGAGACAACACGCCAAAGATAGAAGTTCGGCAGGAGATAATAGTAATAACCCGCAAGGAAAAAACCCCTATTTTAATAAGCGACAAGGACCCCCTACGGGTTTTACTCAAAAAAGAGAACAACCACAACCTATGGACATAGACCAATCGTCACGTTTTAGACAACCCACACAATACGAACAGAATGGCCAAAGTAATGCCTACTACAATAACCCAGGACAAACTGACAAAAGGCCAAACAGTGGCACTGTAAGGTTTACAGGACCGAATCAGCAAAGAATGAATCACCTGACCCAAGATGACGCCCCACTTGACCAGGACGACCTTGAATACCAGACTGAGGCAAATCAGGAAGTAGACAACATTAGCGATGACCTCGCAGAATACGATCAGATAAACCCAATGCCTCCAGAACAATAGTAGATGTACAATCAGACTTGGGGACCACAGTCTTAATAAAAGGGAGGGTGGTTCACAAGGACTATTTAAAATAGCTAAAACATAATTTCCCCTTTTTACGGACACCCCAGGATTTGGACTATTCTATTTCTCGTCACAATGACAACGGCGAAAATGACCGACTACTCGAACGCAGACTACATCCCAATTATGGACGGAGACACGACAATCTGGGAAGACTTCCAATACCTAAAGCATTCAAGCAACTTATCAATGTACGAAGAAATAACAAGCGAAACGGAAAAACTTAGGAATCACTTTCCCCAATCACACATGCGACAGATACTGGACTCGGACATAAGACATATGAGAACGCTCCTAGCAACCATAAATATTCACCATAGGCACGCTAGAAGCATCAACCTGTTAGGCACGGTTCTAAAGGTAGTTGCTGGAACCCCGGACTTTGATGACTTTGAAAGGGTAAAATTGACCCAACAGGAGCTCATCGAGTTCGCAAACGGACAAATAGACATTAACACAAAGACCCAAGGGCAAATAAATAAGCTAACAGACACAGTAAACATTCTAATTCAAAAATCTAAATCTAAACAAATAAACACAGACCATTTATATGAGACATTGCTTTCAAGAAACAGGATACTAATTTTAGAACTCGAAGCTTTAATGCTTTCCATTACCCTCACAAAGATTGGGATCATCAACCCAGCAATACTAGATTCCAATGACTTACAAAACATTATCAATGAGCGTTCTACTAACATTACTATTACTGACTTAATGGAAGTAGCCCAAATAAAAGTTCTTTTAAATAATAATTTTTTACACTTTCTAATTAAATACCCTAAGCCTAGCCTAGTATGTAAAAAATTACTTTTGTACCCTGTACAGCATAATCACACTATCCTAAACTTTGCTGACAAAAACATCATAGCCGACTGCGGTAAAGAAATACTACCAATCGGAAACTGTAGCGCTACGCTCACAACAACTTTCTGCAGGAGATTACCTTACACGACATGCGCTCAACAACTTCACTCTGGTGGCATAGCCCATTGTACTACCCGGCCCAGCCATCTCGAGTCCCTCACAGTCATCGATGACGGCGTCATCATCATCAACGATGAAACCGCCATGGTCTCAATAGGTGGCAGCGAAGAAAAAAATATTACGGGTACATTTCTCCTTACTTTCGATGACGAAGTCTTGGTCAACGGTTCTCTATACCGGAACCTGAGGAGTAACGTAAAGAAGTCTCCCAGCCCAGCAACATTGACACTGGTCAACATAACAGGCCACCAGGAAATATTAAGCCTTCCTCACCTACGAAGACTTAGTATAGCGAACGCACGCTACATTGGCGAAATCGAGAAGGGACTAGTAAAGCGTCCCATAATATCTGGAATGACCGTGACCATCTTTTTGGTCTGTTGCTACGCATCATTAAAACTCTATAAAAGGCGTCAGACAACTCGAGGACAACATGACATACTGACTCTCATCAAAGGTTTCAAGAAATCCGAGGACGTCATTCACTTAAGCGAGGGAGGAGTTAACACAATCACCCGGCAACAAAGAAGTTGCCAAACCGAAGAAGTGTAATAGCGTGGGAAATGCAGTATCAGCTATTAGCGCTCTGCAACGAAATCGGAAACCCAACGCGACAGTCAACAACAACGTTGCGGTCAATACCCTGCGACGTCAGCGTCCGCTAAGCGACACCAGGCACGAGGCGCGGAGTCAGCAAGTTTAGAGTGCAGGGCTAGCTTAGCTGATAAGTAATTCTGTTCTTGTAGTTTAGTTGATTTTGATTTATTAAACCTCGCGGTTATCGCGAGCTCTTGAAGCGTATAACGAGTCTTTATTTTGTGTTAACAACCCGCAGTTAAACTAAATATAATTTATATATTCTTGATCACTTTTAATAACGAGGATAGCGTCGCTGTCGTCGCGTTGTATAGGGAGAGTAAATAGGGGGGGGGGCATTTGCTGGGGGGAGAAGGATAACATCTGTTTGCATTTTGTTTTGAAACCCCTTCATAACAAAAGAAGTGAAGTAGATCTATTTTTCACAAACCCGTGCTTGCAGGGTGAAATTGTAGATCTACAAAGATGTTGCAGTTGACGTTTGACTTGTTTCCTTTTTAATGGAGAGGAATAATAAATGATTCTTTCCACATGACGGGGAAAGAGCACAACTCCACGGACAGATTAAATAGCTTATATAATGGCCTCAAAAGACCTTCAGCACAGTACCTAAGCACGCAGCCTGGTACTCCATCAGGTCCCGGTGAGAATACTGGCTTAATTGCCTTAAGATCACTTATTAGCGAGCTTTCCGTTATGAAAGGTCCAAATATGCAATTGGAGACATTTACATTATAAGGATATGGCGAAACCAATTGAACATTTGGTGAACTATAAGTTGTTTGAAAAAATGAAGCAAATAAATCGGCGATGGCCTGATCTGAGTTAGCTGTCGTTTTTTCAAAAAATACGGTTGATGGAAGTGTTGATGACTTACGCTTCGCATTAACGACGTAATAAAACTGTTAAGGATCCCGCTGAAACTGTTACCTGCAGCTTCTAAGGTAATCCTGTTAACATTGGTTATTCAGGACAGAGAAATTGTATCGAGCAATGAAGTTGTTAGATAAATCCAAAAAGAGCCAGTTTCCTTGAACTTCTTGTACAATTTTGACTTTCTATTTTTCGTGCTAGTTGTTAGAACTACGTGAATTACGAACCGGGACACATAAATCAAATAATGAATTTAAGGTTGAGTAAAAAATCGTGATTGCACTGTCCATGTCCCTACACATGTAAAGCTGGGACCAGTCAGTCTGGGATAAGAGCTGAGTAAGTTTAATAAAATCGGTGTTCTGAAATTGACGAACTCGCTCTGGAGGTAGAGTACGTGGGCACATCCCCCGGATAGGTAAATCTATCAACACTTCCAAAAATGGGTGATAATGATCTTCAGGAAAGGATATAGGTTCAATACGGGAGACAGATACGAGGGAGGGATCCAAAACGAAAATAAGATCAAGCATCGTATTCTGAGAATTTGGGATAGCATATATTTGACACAATGACATCCCAAATAAATTATGAAGAAAATCATGTTGGGTCGTGGGAGTCTATACATTGGAGTCTACATTAGAAATCCAAACAGTCCCAGCACTATTGAAATCACCAAGAACAACAAGAAAATCACGATCAGAAAGCATAGATGATACAAAGTGTATTGCAGAACAATGCGAAGAATATACAGAATTGTCTGCTGAATGGGAATATAAGAACAAGAAATAAAAAGGCTAACAGCACGAAGGCTCAATTTGACAGCAACAAATTCAATATCTATAGAATTATCTATTATTACTATTTCTGAAGATAAATCGGCATCAAAAACAATAAGTAAACCCCCATCACGACGATGAGTGCAATCTTTTCTATAATGTTAAAAAGTATTTCAGAATTTAGGATGTCAGGCCATAACCATGTTTCAGAAAAGGCAACGATATTAAAAGTAAAGGATATGCTATTTAGGTAAAGATTAATAAGTTTACTACAAATACCTTTTACAGTCTGATAGCCCAGTGAGAGAGAGGATTTTAGTTTTCTGTGCTATCAGAGACCATAGGAGCTGGATTAGACCTATTAACTACAGAGGGGAGTGCAACCGGAGTCCGATTTTTCTTTTTCACTGTGTATTCTTTTATAATGAAGTGGTCAGGCCAGAATTCTTTTCATTAAATTTTGTTGAAATGATTGGCAGGAATACTTATTTTGAATGAGGAAATTTTCCGAAGATACGTAAATTAAAATTTTTCCACCGTAATATTGGCTTCAGATTTTGCCTGAATAAAGGCCTTGACATCAGATGTAGTATCAGGGGCAAGCCTAGAAACAAAAATTTGTTTTTTTGGTGGGACACCTACAAGGGTATTAACATCAACCGCAGCTGTAACTCCAGGAGGAGCTATAGCCTTAATTGAAAGAGCATTTGACTCGGCAGGCATACTAGCAAGAGTATGTTGACTTGCAACAACACTGCCAGAATTCGCCGATTCCGAAATATCTACTGGGTCAGCACGAACAACATCCATGGGTATGGCGTTGATTTCTTCAGTACTGACTACTATCTGGGGACACGGGGACGTAAATTGATCAGTGATGGAGCATATGAAGTAACTGGGACTGTTGGGACTTAATGCTCATTAGGGCCAATGGACAGCCTATGATTGGCCTTTTTGCGCTTAGGAGACTCGTTCAAAAGTTTCATACCATTGAACTCGTCATCCAACGCAGAGAAACCTTCGAACTGTTTTTTAAACCGACCGAAGATATCTCCAAAGCCTTCCTTGGTCTGCCTCATGAATCCCATCATATCCCTTTCAACATCCCAACAGGTCTCACAAGTCCATTTTAAGCCTGATTTGGACTCAATCAGGTCTATAATACGGCCGTGGAGGCCAGCCCATTTTTCGTGCGCAACATTCTCGCACAGCCAGCAACAAACGAAACCTATTTTAACGTTTGCGCGCACCTGGCAATTTTTAGCATAACAGACATACATTTTCTTTTTTAAAAAAAAAGAGTTATGAATTACAACAAAAACATATTAATAAATCAGGGTATAAAAAGAACACTGCAAAATAGTACTAAAAGCAACAAACATAACAAGTTATAGTGCTGCAGTCGGGAGTGCCCGACTAGGAGATACCCTGAACCCAGTTCTTACATTCATTATTCTTTATCTGCATTCATGCAAAGAAACACACACACACATATACAAACACAAGCTGCTGGCTACGCGCGTCGTGCAATTGCTTTGCTGCTTATACTTCCTTTGGCTTTAAACTATGGTACATTGAATCGTTAATAACTTCTTTGTTTATTGTTTTATCAAAATTAAATTTGTAGGGCACAAAACTGGCAAATGTGCAACTATGTAAAATCCGAAGGTCTGTGAGGGAGCGTTACACGCACCCCCTCAATACGAAAATCTCAGAGGAAAAAAAACACACTGCCAGGAATATTATTATTTAATAGGTTTAAGAAACATGGAGTTTAACTAGTTTTAAGATAATGAAGTTAGTTATTTTTTATTTCGTTATATATAAAACACATGATAAACTTGGAGAAAAAAGGAAGAAGTCATGGGGAAAAGCGGGCATCTCTGATCGTTGCAGGCATCACTAACGAACACCCGGTCGCCGAGAACGAGAGCGAGCTGCACGCCGAACGACAAACACAGGCAATGACCATGGTGGAATTATAATAAGGTGGCGGATACATTCTCTTCAAGTTCTTAAAGTTTTTCATCTCTTTCTAACTCGCGCCTATGGTTGCGCTGTCTCGTTCTGTAGACGTTTGCGCTGCTGCCTTCGTGTATGCCATGTATGTGTGCATTGTTTGTATACATATGATGATATTTTCGCTTCTGCACACACAATGCACACTTGTGTGTACAGAAGCGAAAATATCACACACATACAGTTTCACATCAAGAAACATTCGTCTGCAAATCCGTCCGCATACCAACCGTCTTCAACAACGTTCAGCACGAGACTGAATATTAAGAACCGAAAAAGAGGGCACTCGTGTTTTATCCGCCACCTTATTATAATTCCACCATGGCAATGACGACGCAGCCGCTAAGAATG
The DNA here is from genome assembly GCA_035045305.1 of Drosophila maculinotata. Taxonomy (NCBI): domain Eukaryota; kingdom Metazoa; phylum Arthropoda; class Insecta; order Diptera; family Drosophilidae; genus Drosophila; species Drosophila maculinotata. The sequence continues at coordinate 832,860 of JAWNPD010000022.1, forward strand.
AGAGCGAGCTACATGCCGAACGACGCAGTCGCTGAGAACGAGAGCAGAGCTACATGCCGAAATGACGACGCCGCCGCGGAGAACGTGAGTAATGACGCCGCAGCCGCTAAGAACGAGAGCGAGCTACATGCCGAACGACGCAACCGCTGAGACCGAGAACAGAGCTACATGCCGAAATGAGGACGCAGCCGCGGAGAACGTGAGAAATGACGCCGCAGCCGGCTAAAACGCAAGAGAGCGACACGCAAAAGCAGCAAAACGCGAGCAAGCGCCGCCGTAAGAGCCGATCGTGGCAGTCGTGAGAGGATAGAAAGAGTGAACGGACGTGCGTGCGCTTGGCACGCGAAATCCACGGCGAGTGCTATACCACGAAAGACAGGGAGAAAGGGCGTAGCAACTATAACGAGCAGGAAAAAAACAACAAGTAGGTAAACTAAGATGAGAAGGTGATTAGGATTTGCGAAGAATAAACGAAAACCAGGAAGGTGAGAAAATAGAATATACCACTAGTTTCTTTGTGAACGAGGGCATCAGGATAACGGCCCCCTCTCCCACTAGACAGTTTGACCACGGTGGCTGGCGAGGGCCCCAGAGTGTACTCCGATGGATCGCAGTACACTCTGTGATCCTCGTCTGCCACCTGACCACTGGCAGGTGCCCAAAACGTATTCTGAGGGTATCTCAATACGTTTTGAAGGGCCTGCTGGTGCATAACCAAAGAACCCCCCCCCCCCCCCTCCTTTACCGACTTTTGCATTGGCCACGGCGGCTGGCGAGGACCCCACAGTGTACTCCGAGGGATCTCAGTAGACTCTGTGATCCTCGTCTGCCACCTGACCACTGGCAGGTGCCCAAAACGTATTCCGAGGGTATCTCAATACGTTTTCAAGAGCCTGCTGGTGCATAACCAAAGAACCCCCCCCCCCCCTCCTTTTCCCAATTTTGCATTGGCCACGGCGGCTGGCGAGGACCCCAGAGTGTACTCCGAGGGATCTCAGTACACTCTGTGATCCTTTTCTGCCACCTGAACACTAGCAGGTGCCCGAAACGTATTCTGAGGGTATCTCAATGCGTTTTGAAAGTCTGCTGGTGAATGGTATAGCCCCCCTCCTTCATGAAACTATTGCATTTACATCTCGGAGTCCCGGAAAATCTACAAATTAACTGAAGGGAACCCTGGGCGTGACTGAGCCCAACCCCAGCCCAGGATACTCCTTTACAGGTCATACTTTTAAAATTACGTATTTTTAAATTTCTGTGGGATTGGAGAAGGGTATCCAAAAAGTGAAATGTATTTTACCTTTGTATGCTATAGGAGAATATATGTACCAAATTTGGTGGCTCTACACCCTATTACTTTTAAGCTATACCTTAAAAGCACTGTTCTGGAATCTTAATTTATCGATAACTTTTGAAAGGATTGAGATATCGAAGGAAATTAAAAGTAATATAAAAAAGAGTAATAAGTTAAATATTTTTGGTAAGGGTATCTATGCGCTGCCGTTTAATGGATGTGTGATTTATGGACATAAATGCGTATACATGTAGTAAACATATGCAAGTGTGCGTGCATGTTCATTGCAAGAGCGCACAAGCATTAAACGGCAGCGCATAGATACCCTTACCAAAAATATTTAACTTATTACTCTATTATGATATTACTTTTAATTTCCTAACAGTTATTTAAATTTCCTATGTGACTGCCTCTAGTTGCGAATAAATAAATAAATAAAAATATTAAATTAAACTATTAATAATAACGACAAGATATTGTTATTAATGGTGATAGTTCTTTGATAACATAAAATGTATTAAATCAATAAATAATTATTATGACTAAATGGATTTTTAATGTTAATTGCAAGTAAGTGTTGCAAACATATTAATTATCCCCTAATACCCTCCATTTCGAAGAGAAGCACCGCTGGCTGAAATTGAAAAATCTAAATTTCGGCCACTGGTTGCCTCATAGAACTATTGCAACCCCCGCCCCGTCTCTACCTACAAGCTCGAACGAGTACAGAAAATCGGCAACGCCGGAAATTCACAGCAATGGCCGCATGTCTTCTTGTGATTGAATATATGTATGTGCTGCTGCTAATTTGCATACATGCAAGCGTTTCGGAGCGTCGAAATAGATGTTGCGGCAGCGAAGCCAGAGCAAGTAATGAGTTCGGCGCTGTGTGCCGCTGATCGCCAGAAGAATATTCTCTGCCTGAATGCTACGCTTTGCCTTCGTGTCGCAGTCGCAGCACACGAAGCTGCTTGGGAGCGTCCAGTACAAGAATTTTATGCAACCACTTTTTAGTCGATTTGACGCCTCTATGTGTTGTATGCTTAGTGGTAACAGGCATAAGGAAGCATCTCCGACCCCATAAAGTATATATATTCTTGATCACTATCAATAGCCGAGTCGATTTAGCCCTGTCCGTCCATCCGTCCGTCTGACCGTCTGTTCGTCCGTGTGTACGAACGCGCGTTTCTCAGAGACTACAAAAGCTAAAGACTTAATATTTGAAATATAAGTTCTCGTAGTGCCGGGTCAATACAAGTTTATCATTTTAATAAATTTCGATTACAGACAAGTGTTTTTTGGGCATAACTTGAAAGTCATAAAAGCTAGAGACTTTATATTTAAATATAATAAATCGTACTGCCGGCTCGATACAAACATATAGTTTTTTTATTATCGATATATTAAGATTCCAGAACAGTGTTTTTTAGGTATAGCTTTAAGGTATTAAGGTAATAAGCACCAACTTTAGTACGTATATTATCCAATGGCAAACAGAGGTTAAATACATTTAAATTTTTGGAAACCTCTCCCCGATCTCACAGAAATCGAAATATACGTAGTTTTAGAGGTATGACCTTCGGATTTTACATAGTCTCACATTTATATGCCATCTTTATGTCCTACATTACGATCATACAATAAACAAAAAAGTTATTTACGATTCAATGTAACATAATTTGGAGCCAAAGGAAGAAAAAGAAGCAAAGTAATTGCATGACGCACGCAGCCAGCAGCCAGCAGAATGAATGCAGATTAAGAATTATGAATGTAAGAACTGGGTTCAGTCCATCTCCTAGTCGGGCACTCTCGACTAGAGTACTCTTACTTGTTTTTATTGAGTTTGTTTTAATTCCTTCGGTAGTTATTATTTGACCGAGAAACTCTGTTTCCTTTCTCATAAATTCACATTTATGCAATTTCAGTTTTAAATTTACTTTCCTAAGTTTATCGAAAACTTTTCTTAGAAACAAAACATGTTCTTCCATCTAAGTAAACCAAACAATTCTTATAAGGTCTTCTGAGAGATTGTTTATTCAACATTTTAATGTTGCTGGAGCAGTTTTTAGACCAAATGGCATCCGAGTATACTCATAATGACCGTGATTAGTAGAAAATGTTTTTTGTACTGATTTGGGATCCATTTGATGCCTTTCCAAGATCGATTGTTTTGAAATATTGGCATTTTCCTAATTTGTCTAATGTTTCATCGATGTTTGGCATTGGGAAATTTGTCAACGGCTGTTTTGTTGAGACCGCGGTAGTTTATAACTATCCTCAACTTCTGACAATTAAATGATTTCTATTTACGAATAATCCCTTGTTCTGTCATTTACTTTATCTGTTTCTTTACTAATTTGTCATACGTTTGATATCTTATTTGTCATACGTTTGAGGCTTTACGGTCTTTTGTTTATAGAATCTTCGTGTTTGGTTTATATTATATGTTTTATTGTATTGATTAAAGTAAAATTTTCACCTTGCCTATACTAAATATCCTTGAATTCATATTCAACTTTTTTTAACCTTTCCTTTTCGTCTTCATTCAGATGTTCTCTTTTATTTCGTTATGAATAGCAAAATTAAATGGTGTGTCACTTGTTTATGGTGGATCGTTACAATCTAGTGTAGTCAAGCCTTCGTCAGTTTCTTTGTCGTTATTTCTTAACATGAATTTAAAATCTCCTTGTGTAAGTATTCCTTTTACATAGTCGATTGTCGCTTGACTTGCTTCCATTTTCATTTTGTTGCTAGCACTATCTTTTTTTCTTTGTCTTTTTATAGGTGGGTTTAGACTTCTTGTCGATACTGGGTTTTGATAAATTACTGGAATCTGCTTTCTACCTTGATACAAATTATTTTGGAATGCTTGATGTTTTTATATTTTCTATTTGATTTTGGGCTTCCAAGTTTTGACTTTGTTGATAGGTATTGCTTGGCACCTGGTAGCTATTATTGTTATTTTTTGGTGTTGACACTAGTAGTAGTGACGGCTTTGTAACACTTAATTTATGGGTTTTTTAATGGCCTCATCTGTGACCCATTATTTTATTACTGCCTTTTTAAGTGGTTAAAGGACCAATTAGCGAGGGGGAAGGTAAAAAGGTCAAGATTTTAGGGCGATAGAAAGGTCGGCTCTTGTGTGATCTCGAAGAGAAAAGTAAGGACATGGGAAAAGGGTCCATATTTTATTGATCTGTAAGTGGGAACAGATGTATTGCTACGTAAGATTCCTTGGAGAAGAGGTGATGAAGGTGCCTACTTGTGACTTTGCTTGTTGACAAGTAAAAATAAAACAAATACATATAATAGCGGTGAAGAGTCCTTTCTTAATTTATTGCCTTAATGGTTTTGGGCACACAATATCACAGTAGCCACAACATTTGTGTGGGACTTGAATATTAGAGAGTTTCACACAATGAAACATATCTTGCAGGTGTTCTCCTGTCCTCGACCCCTGACAAAGCCTGTTTTGGTTCTGTGTTGAAAATAGTCAAAATACATGTACAGGGGTTTTGTGTGTGTTTTGATTTTTTCACCCATGGCCTAAAACATATGCAGCACACATGCCACACTACCTAACCAATACCAGTTTGGCCCTGCATTTGGTATTTCACAATAAAATTAAATAATTGAAAATAACCAAAGCAGAGCTAAGGCTTGTAATATACAGATGGGTCTTATGATTTTTTTTTTTACCCCGAGTGCCCCACAACCTAACCAATACCTGTTTGGCCCTGCATGTTGTATTTCATAATTAAATTAAGTAATTGAAAATAACCAAAGCAGAGCTAATGCTTGTAATATACAGGTAAGTGTTTTGATTTTTTATTTTACCTCTAGCCTACACCATATTCCACTCTAAACTACATGTTGCGTGCGCGTGTTTGACACTGTAATGGATTTTTCACAATCAAATTAAATAATTTAAAATAACCTAAACAGATCAAGGGCTTATTTATGTACATATGTGTAAGAGAATCACAACTGAGTTAAAGTTTTGATTTCTAGGGTGCTTTTTCTTTGAACTTTGTAGTGTAGTAAGCTCATTTTCGTATAGAGCGTGCCGATGACTGAACAGAGCTATTTTAGCAGTTTACATTGCAATGCACCTAAATAAAGAGTAAATCTTTTATAGTCAGCTTTAAGGTGCTCTGATAAGAGCCCAAGACCATTAACTCGAAATTTGTTTGCGCATTATTTTATAAATTAGCATTTCTTTACAGGTAATACAATCTTTATATATAAAAATAAGTTTCCGTTTGTGTGAGACTTATAGAATCGAAAACTATGCATCCAACCTCAGAGGAGCATTAAAGTAATTTGTTCTCGGAGTCCCGGAGAAGGTTTGTATGATAGTTTGAACCCCTCCCACAGGTGGCGCTGTCCACTCTTGCTGGTTTTTATATTGCAGCTATTCTTCTAATTTTTCATACATAAAATGTGAAATTAATCAATATTATTTATCACTACATTACATAACATTAACACGTAATATAAATCATCTATCATCTATATATATGCAATCGAATGTCCTTTTGTATTCGTTATCAGGGAATTTTAAAACATATATGCATTTAATGTTACGGATGGATGACGCTGTGCCCTGATCAGTTTTAAAGTATAATGAAAATTTTGACAGTTTCAGATCTAATTGGCAATATTATTGCATTCTTTATGCGATTGAAAATTCTTATCGGAATAAAAAAGATTAGAAATCTGAAACAAATAAAATCATCAATTCATGAAATTTAATAAAAAAAATTGTAAGTGTTTCAATGAACGCGGTGGATTGTATTTTTAGAATGCACCAGGTGGCACAGGAAAAACACTGCTCTTATCATTATTATTGGCCAAAATACGATCGGAAAATCATATTGCACTAGCTGTCGCATTATAATTGCAGCAACTCTATTAGATGGTGGCAGAACAGCACATTCAGCATTAAAGCTACCATTGAATCTAAAATACACTGAAACTCCAACATGCAATATCACCAAAAATTCTGGAATGGGTAAAGTACTCAGCACATGCAGGCTCATTGTATGGGATGAGTGTACTATGGCACATAAGAAATCAACGAAAGCGCTTCATCGAACATTGCAAGATCTTCGAGGTGGAGCAAGATCTTCGAGCAAGAGGAAGCAGTGGATCATTGGATTTGCCAGGACTACCACCATATGAATTAAAGCTGAAAATAGGCGTGCCGATCATTCTTCTCCGAAATATTAATCTACCGCGCCTGTGTAATGAGAGAGTTCTCAGTTTGAGTGTGATTTACGTGTTTTTTGTGCTCCGCATTTTTATACCCTGATCCCATTAAAAATGGGAAAAAGGGGTATAATGGTTTTGTGCAAAAGTATGTAACAGGCATAAGGAAGCATCTCCGACCCCATAAAGTATATATATTCTTGATCAGTATCAATAGCCGAGTCGATATAGCCATGTCCGTCTGTCCGTCTGACCGTCTGTCCATCCGTCTGTATGAACGCCTGTTTCTCAGAGACTACAAAAGCTAGAGACTTCATATTTAAAATATAAGTTCTCGTAGTGCCGGGTCAATACGAGTTTATCATTTTCGATATCTCATCCCGTTCAAAAGTTATCGATAAATATCGATTTCAGACAAGTGTTTTTCGGGCATAACTTGAAAGTTACATAAGCTAGAAACTTTATATTTGAGTTTAAGTTACTGTACGGCCGGCTCTAAACAAACTTATCATTTTTTTTTTCAATATTCAATGTAACATAGTTTGGAGCCAAAAGAAGAAGAAGAAGCAAAGCAAATGTATGACGCGCGTAGCCAGCAGCTTTTGTTTGTATATGTGTATGTGTTTCTATGTATGAATGCAGTTAAATAACTTCAATGAATGTAAGAACTTGGATCAGGGTATATCCTAGTCGGGCACTCTCGACTAGAGCACTCTTACTTGTTTTTATTTTTTTCTTAATATCAAAGCTGTTTAACCATCTTAAATTATTCAATTTTTACGCTAAATTGATAACGCTTTGGTTTCTGTGCAAAGTATATCAGCTGTGCATCGAATAATAGCAATTATTCTATTTAATAACACGGCATCAGAGCTGCGTTTTGTTGTTTGTGTTATTTACTTTACTCTCCTTGCTCCCACGCTTCCGTCTGCATACAATAGTTTGTGCGTGTGTTCGCAGTGCATTATCTCTTTGTGCATCGCTCTTACTAAACTTCTTGTTGTTGTTCTTCGGTCCTCACACTGTTTGTGCATCACTCTAGCTTTTGAGTGAAACTTGAGTGTTTTTCGTTAGTTACATTTTCGTGCGCTTTTTTTCACCGCTGTGCGCTCTTGTAACTTTTTTCTCTATTTCTAAATTTGTGGAATTTTGTTTGACCCCCGTAGTCAATATGTCGTGCTGCAAGAATAATTGCACTTTTAAGCAGGCTGATGATTCTGTTCAGCCGCAATTTATTTATTGTTGGTTGTGCGAGGACATTATGCATGCTAAATGTGCAGGCCTTACTGGTCGCGAATGTGATAAATTCACCGATATTGCTTAAAAAGGCAACGGCGGCTTGAAATGGTCGTGCCCAGTTTGCATCGACATGCAAATAGATTTTTCGCGAATGTATAATTCCGTTAGAAGTCAATTTTTAAAATTGCAAAAGATGGCAAAGCTTCTCGCTAGTGATTTTGCCTCAGAGACCCCACCTACACGCCAGTTAGGGTCCCTTTTTTTATGTGTGCCTTCACCTGTGCCCCTTTCTATCGTTCAGACATCTCCAACACTTTTGGCAACTCCACAAAATCTGGACGTTTCAACCATTCTGTCTCTATCACCGTCGCCGTCTCTACAATTTACTCCCTTGCCTTCTCCAGGGGATGCGGTCATACCCCCAACTATCGAGCCCGCTCCGGTGACAACCACTGCGTCACGAGTGGTTTCACGTCGCAAGCGCAGAACTTCTCAAAGCCCTGTTTCTAATGAGGGAACTAATCACATTGCAATTTCAGTGCCACCTCAGTAGTGTAGTTGCCCCCAGAAAGCAAGTGTTTGTTTCCAGGCTTTCAGCTGACACTACATGCGAGTCCTTAGCGGCTTATATTTCTAGTAAATCTTCAGCTTGTGTTTTCATCATTAAAGTTAAATTTTCTACTCCTCGGGAAATAGCTTCCTTCAAAATAAGTGTCCCTCATGACATGTTCCCGATCATTTGTGATCCAAAATTTTGGCCACCTTAAATAATTGTTCATGAATTTAAACCTAAAATTCGAAACAATCCTTTGCCTGTTTCACTTCCAGCTGGCAGCTCTTCATCCAGCAATGTTTCAAAAAACTAGATCCCCATTTAACTGCCATTCAATACCAGAATGTTAGAGGCCTTATGTCTTAACTTAAAAATTTATTCCTGAACAGTATTTCTTTTGATTCTGACATTATCGCTTTCTCAGAAACTTGGTTAAACTCCACAGTGTCTGACTGCGAAATTTTGGCCAATAACTTTATTATTTCTAGACGCGATCGGCTGACTCGAGGTGGTGGCATACTAATCGACATCAAACCCACATTCCAGTTGGATATTTTTAATTTCTCTGCGCCAGCTAGTGTTGAAATTGTTGCTGTTAAGGTTATTTTCCCATCAAGGGCATTATATATTTCATGCTCCTATATTCCCCCTTCTTCCGATATTCAAGTCTATATGCATCATATATCATATATCTTATATTAGGGAAATTTCAACTCATGTGCGTGATAATGACTTATTTGTAGTGTTAGGTGATTTCAATCTGCCAAACATTACATGGTCACTTTTCAATAGCACAAACCACCTTATACCCTCACCTCAACATGATTTTTTCGATAGCATGTTCGATCTTTCGTTGTTTCAAATTAATGTAATTCTAAATCACTTGAATAGAATGCATGATCTGGTTTTTATCAACGATAGCTCTACAGCAGCTTTATTTAGATCAGCGCCTTTAACAATGCCGGAAGATCCGTACCATCCCAATATCGAAATTTCACTTTAATTTTTTACAACATGTTCTTTGCCTTCAACATCCCCTACTAAAAAACGATATTACTTCCGTAAAGGGAATTATAGTCTTCTGAACCAGCATATTTATGCAACAGATTGGTCTTTTTTAAACAATTCGGTTGACATAGATGTTGCTGCTAACGTATTCTATGAAACCCTTTATGCATTGTTAGATATCTGAATTCCGAAATATATCCCTTCATGTGCTTCAAGCAAACCACAATGGTTTTCACCACGTCTCTCTTACTTAAAAAACATTAAATCTAAGTGTTTTAAAAAGTTTAAGAAGTCTGGTTCTAGTGTTGACTTGTCCAAATATTCTGTAGCCAAGTCCAACTTTGTCCTTTTAAACTCCCAGTGCTACGAGAACTACCTTTCTCGTTGCAAACGATAGTTTACTCAAGATCCTAAGCAATTTTACAACTTTGTTAATTCAAAGCGCAAATCTTCAAATTTGCCTTCTTCCTTTTTTCTTGGGATAGAAAAAGCTAGCAACGACTCTACTGCTTCTGATCTATTTGCCAACTTTTTCCAATCAACACACTAACACTTATCCGTATAACATTTCACCTTCGAACCTATTATTTAATCCTGGTATCACTGATGCCTCACTTCTTTCTGCATCTTATTCACTAAAACCTTTTTTCTCTCCTGGGCCAGACAACATACCTAGTTGTGTGCTCAAGGAGTGCTGTAAGTCGCTACTTCAACCATTGCTAAAACTTTTTAACCTATCCCTTGACTCTGCAGTCTTTCCATCTATTTGGAAGGAATCGTTCATCATTCCTCTCCACAAAAAAGGTGGGAAGTCTGATATTTCTAATAACAGAGGCATTGCAAAGCTATCAGCCATCCCTAAGTTATTTGAAAAACATCTAACTTCGTCTTTGCAACATCTCTGTAAGTCGATTTTCTCCCCTGCCCAACATGGTTTTGTTAAGAGTCGGTTCACTACGACCAATTCGCTTGAACTTACCTCCCTTGTAAATGATGCATTTCTTATGAAAATGCAAACTGATGTCATTTACCCCGATTTCAGTAAAGCATTTGACTCTGTCAACCACGAACTTCTGCTGTATAAGCTTGATTGCTTAGGATTCCCTCCATCTTTTCTTGTTTGGACTTCCTCCTATTTAAACGGACTCAACGAGTTTTGCTTAGGTCAACTTCTTCGAAAACGGATCACGTCACTTCTGGGGTGCCTCAGGGTAGTCATCTTGGACCTTTACTCTTTACTCTTTTTATTAATGACCTGCCCTCTATTTTGTCACAGTCTCGCATTCTCATGTACGCAGATGATTTTGTCGTATACCGATCCCCTGTGTCATACTCACCTACAAGATGATTTGAACGCTATGCAGCTTTGGTGTTCGGCAAACCAACTGCATCTTAATTGTTCAAAATGTATGTTTAAGCCTTTCAGTCGTTCTAGAGCCCATTTAGCCACTTATACGATTGACAATATTTCATTGTAACGTATTTTAACAGTAAAAGATCTTGGAGTTATTTTTGATAAAACGTTGAGCTTTAATCTCCATATTTCTTCTATCGTTAATGCCGCCAGAGTTGTACTGGGCTTCATTAAACGCTGGTCGAAAGAATTAAACGATCCTTTCACCACCAAACTTCTCTACGTTGCCTTGGTTCATCCTATTCTTGAAAACTGTTCATGCATTTTCAGTATCAAAACTCTCAAGATCGTATTGAGTCTGTTTAGAAGCAATTTCTTCTCTTCGCCTTACGTAGACTTAACTGGGATCCCAATCTCCGTTTGCCATCGTACTCCAGTCGCCTTTTACTCATTAATCTTCCGTCGCTAATTAACCGTAGAACAGCCCTAGGTGTTGTCTTCCTGCATAAGTTAATTAACGGCGATATTGACTCCTCTTCTCTTTTAGGTCGCCTTAACTCTTCTGTTCCTAGTAGACCAACTAGAAACTTTGTCCCTTTCGTATTATGATCATGCACGACTGATTATGCTTTGCACAATCCAATTCGTTTGCTTTGCAAATCGTATAATTTATTATTCCACGTGTTCTCGGCGGAACTCTCTCTCCCTGTAGTTAAATCATCTGTTCTTATCTATCTCCCCGGGATCTCTGACCGTGCATAGATGAAAACACCATTCCCTGCTATTAATACCTAACACTAATTGATACCTAACACTAAGTAATTTTTTGTCTGATTAGGTTTTTCTGGGTTTTCCCCAATCCTTGCAACAAATGTTGGACCAATTTGCTTTTTAAACACCCCCAGATTTTATCTTTTTAATTGTCAATTTATTTTTAATTTTTGTTGTATAACTTTAAATTAAAATTTTTTTAATTTTTGGCTGTTTCTAGTCGACATTAAATAAATATATAAATAAATAAATAAATAAATAAATAAATAAATAAATAAATAAATAAATGGGACTAGACTCACGGTGAAAAAGTTGATGAATAGTGTGATCGAAGCGACAATTTTGAATGGCAAATTCAAAGGACAAACAGAGCAAGTGTGTTTGGCTGCAACTGAGCAATTTAAATAGTAATATCACTACACGTGAATTACAAGTTTAATCGGTCAAAAGTTTTGGAATCGAACCTGTTCAGCGGTTTAAGTTAACCGCAAAGTGCAAGACTTGCGCATAACTAAGCGTTGCAACTAATATTTCGAGTAAGTTTGCGAAATATTATTTGCTCGTTTTAAACGTCGCTAGCGCATATCATTACTAGTTGCGTGCCCCCTTCTTCTTCGGCTGAGGCATCCGCATCACAAACTATACATATAGTCCAATTCTGTTTTTATGGAAGCACTTCAATTGGCCAACTAAAACGACTGCAAGCCACAGCGAACGGCAAACAAAAACCGCTTCCTGCCTGCTCGCTTATCGAGCCGAGTAGGAGGAGCGCATACTGGTCAAGGAGAAGTTGGGATAGTAGAACTTCTGTTTCGCAAGGCAACAGGCACGAGAGCTGCGTCATCAATTGGCATCATGCGCACATCTTTAGCGTTTGCAGCTTGCACCAACAACAATTACATGTCGCCGAAATAAACTGCAACCATTGTTTGATAATAATTTCCAATCTAGAATACAGGTAATTATATTTTGATTTCAAAAGATGGGCCAAACAAACTAAAAACAAATTCAGTGCAACAAAAACAACGCATGAAAACATGCTGAAATCTTTAAAAAAAATCAAATGCTTTTGGCTAGCTAAAACAACAAACACCAGGTTAGACAAAGGACTCAAGATCAATAATTTAAATTAACGCTGCTCTAAATTCGGTCTTAACGCTTAAATCATTCTCTGGTATGGTTGAAAATGATTTATATAATTAACAATTCCTACAAGTGCATGCCACAATTAAATAGGTACATACATCTCCAGTTCATGGAAGGCCTTCGACGGATATAACAAATGGGTGAGTGTTAACTTAATTTCTTATTTTGAATATTTTCACCAAATCTCCAACTGAAATCAAATGAATGCATATGTACAGTTTTGAGCAAGCTTTTAAGTAGATAATAAGAGCACACTTTAAGAAAGATTTTAAGCCGATCGTGAGTGTAAGCTTAAACTGAGTTATTTTCATGCTGAGCGCAACGATGCGCATATCATTTAATCTCAGTTGTGCTTTCGTTTGTTTATTTTGACTATGCACTAACTCACGTAACGTAATCATAAAATTCGTTTTTTTTTACATACGCATTACGCACTGATAACGAAAAGCTGCGCTTGCGTGTTTATACCCTGATCCCATTAAAAATGGGAAAAAGGGGTATGAACGCCTGTTTCTCAGAGACTACAAGAGCTAGAGACTTCATATTTGAAATATAAGTTTTCGTAGTGCCGGGTCAATACAAGTTTATCATTTTTTTCGATATCTCATCCCGTTCAAAAGTTATCGATAAATATCGATTTCAGACAAGTGTTTTTCGGGCATAGCTTGAAAGTCATAAAAGCTAGAAACTTTATATTTCAGTTTAAGTTACTGTTCTGCCGGTTTTAAACAAACTTATCATTTTTTTTCAATATCTCAATCTTTTCAAAGTTATCGATAAATTAAGTTTCCAAAACAGTGTTTTTAAGGTATAGCTTAAAAGTTATAAGACGTAGAGTCACCAAATTTGGTACATATACTCTCCAATAGCATACAGAGGTTAAATGCATTTCACTTTTTGGATACCCCTCCCCGATCACCAAGAAATCGAAAAAATACGTATTTTAAGAGGTATGACCTTCGGATTTTACATAGTCTCACATTTATATGCCATCCTTGTGTCCTACAAATTTTATTACGATCGGACAATAAACAAAAAAGTTATTAACGATTCAATGTAACATAGTTTGGGGCGCGTAGCCAGCAGCTTTTGTTTGTATATGTGTGTGTGTTTCTATGTATGAATGCAGTTAAATAACTTGTAACAATAACAATGAATGTAAGACCTTGAATCAGGGTATATCCTAGTCGGGCACTCTCTACTAGAGCACTCTTACTTGTTTTATTCTGAATATGTTGGGAGCTTAGGCCAACCTTTGATTTGTTCTTATTTCATGCACCTCTAGACTAAAACATATGTTTTGCTTATGCACACTGTCACGATAATGATTTATTTGACATAAAATACTGGAAATCATAATATTACGGATAATTCTTATTTCTTTTGCTTGTAATTAAAAATATAACATGCCATTATGTTTGATGTGTAATTAAAATCTAAAGTTAAACTTATAACACATTTGAGCACCTTTATTAAATTATGCAATGCTTAACGTTTTGTAAACTTACTTAAATTTAAGAAAAAAAATAATGAATATGAATATAAGTTTTGATAACAGGGTTGAATATAACCATGGATTATTAAATATCTTAAATTTTCCTAAAAGGTAGAGGACGGGGCAAATAGAGCTATAATGACATAGGGATATTCCAAATTTATTCTTTCTTTTCGCGCTAATGGAAGATCAATGGTTGGGAGAGTTTAGCAGCTACGATGCCATCATAGTAGCTTAATATGTGTGAATTAGCTTTCTTAAGTCTCTCTCTTATTCTGGTGTTTATTAATTTCTGGTGGTTCCTTTTTTTAAGGCTTTAAGAACTGGAATTAAATTTGTATAATGTAGGCGTTGCGGAGCCGAGTCCAAAGAACCCCCCACAGGCTGATTGCTAGCTGTTGCCAGCGAGTCCACCCGGACGAATCCCGCGACCATAGAGTCAACTTCTATTACCGACATTACAGAATCCATGTTTCTCACATGTCCAACTGTATGTAGCATGCTCACAAGTTGGAAAGCCATCTGATTTGTTCGTTTATGCACCAAATGGAATAACCAAAAATATTGTACATCCGAAAGCGTTGAAGTGATTTTAATATTGATTAATTTGAATAACAAATTTTATATTTACATATAATAACTGTAAACAAAAAACGAGTTTTTATTTTTCTACAGTATGAGGTCGATCAACGCCGGGCAATGGGTAGCTTGTTGTATTATAAAGCTTGTAACGTCCCGAAGGTGGCAGCTCCGACCCCTTCAAAAAATACATAATTTGGTTCAGGATCAATAGTCGTTTTTTATATACCCATGTCCATCTATCTGTTTCTATGCAAACTGGTCACCGACTTGAAACTTTCTTGCGAAAATTTGATGTATATACGCTTTTTGCTCTAGAAAGTACATATGTCTGAGTCGACCGGACCGGACTTTATATCATATATATTATCTTTGATATGAATAATCGAGATAAAGATAACTTCTCGTCCGAACAATTTTTTTGGTGTCGGTAGTACATATGTCCGACTAAACTCACTAGTATTATTAATATAAATAATTAAATTTAAACTTGGACAGATGGAACGCGGTCATCAAGTGTAACTAGTTTTGGCTCTCCGAAGATAGCTGTTCTTGCTTGTGTAAATTGTATAATTAATTTGAATTAATTTTCTTTTTTTTCATAACATAATTAGCATAATCTATAATTAGATTGATTTTTATACCCTGATCCCATTAAAAATGGGAAAAAAGCGTATAATGATTTTGTGCAAAAGTATGTAACAGGCATAAGAAAGCATATCCGACCCCATAAAGTATATATATTCTTGATCACTATCAATAGCCGTGTCGATTTAGCCCTGTCCGTCCGTCTGTCCATCTGTATGAATGCACGTTTCTTAGAGACTACAAAAGCTAGATACTTCATATTTGAAATATAAGTTCTCGTAGTGCAGGGACCAGAACAGTTTATCATTTTTTGGCTATCTCGTCCCGTTAAAAAGTTTTTGATAAATTACGATTCCAGACAAGTGTTTTTCGGGCATAACTTGAAAGTCATAAAAGCTAGAGACTTCATATTTAATTTTTTTCTTCGATATCTTGACCTGTTCAAAAGTTATCGATAAATTAAGATTCTAGAACAATGTTTTTTAGGTATAGCTTAAAACTAATAAGAGGTAGAGGTATGTATGTAAACAGAGTTTTAAAATATTTCACTTTTTGTATACCTCCCCCTGATCTCCCAGAAATCGAAAAATACGTATTTCAGTCTCAAATTTGTACGCCATTTTTATGTCCTACAAATTTCATTACGATCAGACAATAATCAAAAAAGTTGTTTACGATTCAATGTAACATAGTTTGGGGCTAATGGAAGAAGAAGAAACTAAGCAATTGCATGACGCGCGCAGCTAGCAGCTTGAGTTTGTATGCGTGTGTGTGTTTCTATGTATGAATCCTGATAAATAATTATGAATGAATGTAAGAACTTGGATCAGGGTATCTCGTAGTCGGGCACTCTCGACTAGATCACTTTTAATTGTTATTATTTTATTATTTCAAATTTAATAGTTGAGGTTTTACATTTTGCAGGTTAATCTCTATTGTGTGATGTGGTTTAATTTCATACATTTATTATTCTAATTTCTGAGTGTGATTTGCTTATGATTAATTCAGTATACATTTTTATACCCTGATCCCATTAAAAATGGGAAAAAGGGGTATAATGGTTTTGTGCAAAAGTATGTAACAGGCATAAGGAAGCATCTCCGACCCCATAAAGTATATATATTCTTGATCAGTATCAATAGCCGAGTCGATATGGCCATGTCCGTCTGTCTGTCCGTTTGTCTTCATATTTAAAATATAAGTTCTCGTAGGGCCGGGTCAATACAAGTTTATCATTTTTTTTCGATATCTCATTCCGTTCAAAAGTTATCGATAAATTAAGTTTCTAAAACAGTGTTTTTAGGGTATAGCTTAAAAGTTATAAGACGTAGAGTCACCAAATTTAGTACATATACTCTCCAATAGCATACAGAGGTTAAATGCATTTCACTTTTTGGATACCTCTCCCTGATCTCCAAGATATCGAAAAATACGTATTTTAAGAGGTATAACCTTCGGATTTTACATAGTCTCACATTTATATGCCATCTTTGTGTCCTACAAATTTCATTACGATCGGACAATAAACAAAGAAGTTATTAACGATTCAATGTAACATAGTTTGGTGCCAAAGGAAGAAGAAGAAGCAAAGCAAATGTATGACGCGCGTAGCCTGCAGCTTTTGTTTGTATATGTGTGTGTGTTTCTATGTATGGATGCAGATAAATAACTTCAATGAATGTTAGACCTTGGATCAGGGTATATCCTAGTCGGGCACTCTCGACTAGAGCACTCTTACTTGTTTATATTATTGAATATGCTGTATAGATACTTTGAATTTGTATAGCAAATAACAATTGGGAAATTTTTCTTAGCCTAAGAAGGGCAGATAGCCTATGATTTGGGATAAGATATTTTTGTTAGTGAAATATTTTAACAGAATCAATGTAGGTGTATTAATATATTTACAAACAGAATTATCTCCTAGATTTTAGGCCTCTAGAATATTTAACTTCTTTAGATTAATTATTTTATTATTTTACTATGTATGGGGATATGAGTTAAATATATTTAACATTCGGACATACATCGATTTCATGCAGCACTTTTTGCTACGTTTACAAGGTCTTTGCTTAGCAAACGTTTAAAATGTTTAAATGACTGAGTACGATGCTATTTAGGGATGGATATAGTTTTATGTGATAATTTTCCCAACAAAACTAAGCGTTGTCAAATTGCTGATTGATTTATCGACAAGGTTTTTAGACCATTTCTCCAAATATTTAATACAGAGTAAAGTAACTATCTAGTTTGCGATAATTTTTACCTGTTTTGAGTCTAGGTTCGTATAATTTTTGAGTTGGATTGTTTTAACCTTAATTTGCTGCATAAAGAATTTGTGCGAATCTAGTGGGAAATGCGTGAGATCTGTCCTGACCAATACAGCGACTCCTCCTTTGGTTTGGGTCTGATTGGCAGCATATGAGCTAAACCCGTACATCCTGGGCGCTACTCCTCGGTCCATCTTCGTCTTGTTCAGCAGAAAAACATCAACTTGGTTATGAGAAACAAAAAGCTCGAGCTCGTTCCTCTTATTCGCAATGCCATTGGCATTCCATATCAACATTATTAGGGGATTTATTTTGATAGAGCCGCATTGATAGAGAGAAGAACCTGCTGCTGCACTGCAAGTGTAATTTCATAGTCTCATTCATCGCCATAAGAACTGCGCAAATTTCAGTTAACTGAGAGGATTGCTGTTGCGGAATCTGTTGTAGCTGCTGTTGTGCCTGCTGTTCCTCTTGCTGCTGCTGATATTGTTGTTGACGCAGACGGTGCTGCGCAGACTAATGTTGACGTTGACCACCGGCCACTTCAGCATAGAAAACGACAACTTTGCGCCGTGAAGGATTTTGACATGTACCAAAGACCCACTGAGCTGGATGTGGTTGCTGAGAAGAGCGAGTTTGCGGAGCTGCCGCGCATGTTGATCATTAGTAGAGGTATAATGCTTATTTACCTTATCCATTTTAGCCAGCTTTTGGAAACTAAGAACCCTTTATAGTTGTCCCGATGCTCATGACCACATAGCGCACAAGTTGCTGGAACTGAAAGCGCACGAGTGCATTCAGCAGACTTGTGATAGTCACAACAACGGAGGCATATACGTGCCTTGCGACCAGTGTGCCCATAGTTCTGGCAGCGATGGCACTGCACTAATTTTCTGGTCTTACGAGTAGGCTCCACTGCTACTCGCATCCTACATAGCTTTTTAATCTCGTGCACTTTCTCATTGTTGGGGGCAGAGTCAATGTTAACAAGGAATAAGTCTTACTTGAATTCACTTCTTTTGTTATGAAGGGGTTCCAAAATAAAATGCAAACAGATGTTATTAACACTGATTTCAGTAAGGCTTTTGACTCCGTTAATCATTCTCTTTTTCTTCACAAACTTCATCTTCTGGGATTTCCAAAAAACTGAATTCTTTGGATCTCTAAATATCTACGTTTAGGAATCCAAAAAGTCTTTTATAAAGGACTAGGCTCTAAGTCTTAGGGAGTCACCTTGGCCTCTTGTTATTAACATTGTTTATAAATGAACTTCCTTCGGTGATATTATACTCTCGGATGCTGATGTATGCCGATGGTGTCAAACTTTGATTTTCGTAAACTTTCTTTCTATCTGGTCAAAGGTTGCAAACTGATCTTTACAGTTTTCAAACCTGGTGCTTGGTGTCATCTTCTTACACAAACTAATTAACGCGGAAATTGATTCATCCGAATTAATAAGCCAAATTAGTTTTGCAGTTCCGATCAGAAGTACTAGAAACTTTTTCCCGCTTTCTCTTCAAGCCTGTAATACTAACAATGCTGTCTATAACCCTTTTCGGATCTTATGCTCTAGTTATAATAACCTTTTCCATATAATAAATAATGCTACTTCTATCCCTACTTTTAGAACTTTTGTCTTACATCATCTTTTTAACATTTAAAAAGTCTATGTTTATTTGTTGTATTTATCTTGTTTGTTCTATTTTTATTTTGCGACCTTCGTAACCGCACGTTATGCGGCGCGCCCCTCAGTCGGTTGGGCGGGAAGTGGGTTTCATGACGCCTGGGTCCGCGTCTTAACAAGCCCTGGCTTGGTATTGTTTTGCCACTTGAATGTACTGTTCGTTAGTACATCAACGTCCGTAGAATTAAATAAAGAACATCTGACTATTAAGTCAATATACATATAGTAATATATAGAAGCCGCCCTCATATATTTACAACCCGATACTAATAAGCTGACTCGTAAAATCTGTAACATTAATCATTTTCACCATTAATCATGTCACCATGCTCCAGAACAATCAAGCCGTCTGTTGCCAATAGCACGCATAATATATTTATATATTCTAAGTTTGTCAAATATTGTAATATCCAATAAGTATAATGAAGTAAAAATAAAGAATACTATATTTTTTTGTAACAGGCAAAGTGGGCGCATCTATTATCAGGACAACATAACAAGTTAATATACCTTTGTCCGTCTGTCTGTCTGTCCGCCTGTCCGTCCTTGCATCTATCTGTCTGTTTCTACGTAAACTTGTCTCTCAATTTTTAAGCTTTCTAAATGAAACTTGGCACAGATGCTTATTTCTGCTGCACGCAGATAATATGTCGGCATCAGCTGGATCAAACTTCTATGGCATATAGCTGCCATAGGAACGACCGGTCAAAAATGTTTGCGTTTGAAGATAACTTGACCTGCCGGTTCTAAAACACTTAATTTATGGGGTTATTTAATGGGCTCAAATGTCCCCGCATTATTTATGTACCCTGATCTCATTAAAAAATGGGAAAAAGGGGTATTATGGTTTGGTGCAAAAGAAGGTAACAGGCATAAGGAAGCATCTCCGACTCCATAAAGTATATATATTCTTGATCAGTATCAATAAGTCGATATAGCCATGTCCGTCTGTCTGTCCGTCTGTCCGTCCGTCTGTATGAACGCCTGTTTCTCAGAGACTACAAAAGCTAGAGAATTCATATTTGAAATATAAGTTCTCGTAGTGCAGGGTCAATACAAGTTTATCATTTTTTTTTCGATATCTCATCCTGTTCAAAGGGTATCGATATCGATTATAGACAAGTGTTTTTCGGGCATAACTTCAAAGTTATGAAAGCTTGAGACTTTATATTTAAATTCAAGTTATCGTACTGCCGGGTTGATATAAACTCATAATTTTTGATATCTCAACCCGTTCAAAAGTTTTCGATAATTTAAGATTCCAGAACAGTGTTTTTAGGTATAGCTTAGAAGTTATAAGAGGTAGAGGCACCAAGTTTTGAATATATTCTCCTAAAGCATACAGATGTTAAATTCACTTCACTTTTTGGATACCTTCCCCCGATCTCACAGAAATCAAAAAATACGTGGCTCTAACATTTATATGCCATCTTTATGTCCTACAAATTTCATTACGATCGAACAACAAATAATAAAGTTATTTACGATTTAATGTAACATAGTGTGGGGCCAGAGGAAGAAGAAGAAGCAAAGTAATTGAATGACTCGCGCAGCCAGCAGCTTGTGTTTGTATCTGTGTGTGTGTGTTTGTTTCAATGTATAAATGCAGATAAAGAATTATGAATGTAAGAACTGGGTTCTCCTAGTCGGGCACTCTCGAGTGGAGCACTCTTACTTGTTTTTAGTTTCAGTTGTTGTAATTTAGAGTAAGTAGGGATAGTCTTATTTTAACGATCATGGCAACAAACCCCCCTTTCCGGAAGAGCTACGGAACCAGAGGATCCCGATCGCCATATCCGTCGACCAGAGTCTGTGGTTAGAGATGCTACTCCTAACCCGGCGGTAACAAGCCCACTGTTGCAGTTCGCTCTCGAGAGCAACACAGGGGGGCAAACCTTGATGACGCTACAAACTATAGATCTAAAAAGATGTAGTTGAAAAGTTATTAATTTCTCTAAAGTCTTAGGAATATCAGACAACTTAAAAATACCTCTATAGTTCTTAACGTTAGGCTTGTTTTCTTTTTTATGGATAGGAATAATAAATGATTCTTTCCACATGACAGGAAGAAGCACAACTCCATGGACAGATTAAACAGCATATATAAGGGCCTTACCAGACCTTCAGCACAGAACATAAGCACCCAGCCTGGTACTCCATCAGGTCCCGGTGAGAATACTGGCTTAATGGCCTTAAGATCACTTAGTAGCGAACTTTCCTTGATCAAAGGTCTAAAAATGCAATTATAGAAATTAACATTATAGGGATAAGGCGAAACCAATTTAAAATTTGGTAAACTATAAGTTGTTTAAAAAAATTCAGCAAATAAATCGGCGATGGCCTGATCTGAGTAAGTTAGTAGTTTTTTAAAACAGTTAGGGACCCCGCTGAAACTGTTACCTACAACTTCTAAGTTTTGGTTATGCTGGACAAAGAAATTGTATCGAGCAATCAAGTTGTAAGATAAATCCAAGAAAGAGCCAGTTTCCTTGAACTTCTTGTACAATTTTGACTTTCTATTTTTCATGCTAGATAATTCCCGTGTTAACCAGATAGGTAAGTTAGAGCTACGTGAATTACGAATCGGGACACATAAATCAAATAACAATAAATAATAATAAAAAAAAACTTTATTCTAATGAGGGAACTAATCACATTGCAATTTCAGCTCCACCTCAGCCAATCCTTAATGTAGTTGCCCCCAGAAAGCAAGTGTTTGTTTCCAGGCTCTCAGCTGACACTACATGCGAGTCCTAAGCGGCTTATATTTCTAGTAAATCTTCAGCTAGTGTTTCCATAACTAAATTTAAATTTTCTACTCCTCGGGAAATAGCTTCCTTCAAAGTAAGTGTCCCTCATGACGTGTTCCCGATCATTTGTGATCCAAAATTTGGCCACCTCAAATGATTGTTCATGAATTTAAACCTAAAGTTCGAAACAATCCTTTGCCTGTTTCACTTCCAGCTGGCAGCTCTTCATCCAGCAATGTTTCGAAAAACTAGATCCTCACTTAACTACCATTCAATACCAGAATGTTAGAGGCCTTATGTCTAAACTTAAAAATGTATTCATGAACAGTATTTCTTTTGATTCTAACATTATCGCTTTCTCAGAAACTTGGTTAAGCTCCACAGTGTCTGACTGCGAAATTTTGGTCAATAACTTTATTATTTATAGACGCGATCGGCCGACTCGAGGTGGTGGCGTACTAATTGACATCAAAACCACACTCCAGTCGGGTATTTTTAATTTCTCTGCACCAGCTAGTGTTGAAATTGTTGCTGTTAAGGCTATTTCCCCATCAAGGGCCTTATATATTTCATGCTCCTATATTCCCCCTTCTTCTGATATTTAAGTCTCTATGCAACATATATCTTATATTAGGGAAATTTCAACTCATGTGCGTGATAATGACTTATTTGTGGTGTTAGGTGATTTCAATCTGCCAAGCATTACATGGTCACTTTTCAATAGTACAAACTACCTTATACCCTCAGCTCAACATGTTTTTTTCGATTGCATGTTCGATCTTTCGTTGTTTTAAATCAATTCAATTCTAAATCACTTGAATAGAATGCTTGATCTGGTTTTTATCAACGATAGCCCTACAGCTGCTATATCTAGATCAGTATCTTTAACAATGCCGGAAGATTCGTACCATCTTACTATCCAAATTTCACTTTCATTTTTTAGAACATGTTCTTTGCCTTCAGTGTCCCCTACTAAAAAACGATATTGCTTCCGTAAAGGGAATTATAGTCTTCTGAACCAGCATATTTATGCAACAGATTGGTCTTTTTAAAACAATTCGGTGGACATAGATGTTGCTGCTAACGTATTCTATGAAACCCTTTATGCATTGTTTAATATCTGCATTCCGAAATATATCCCTTCATGTACCTCAAGCAAACCTCCATGGTTTACACCACGACTCTCTTACTTAAAAAACAATAAATCTAAGTGTTTTAAAAAGTTTAAGAAGTCTGGTTCTAGTGTTGACTTGTCCAAATATTCTGTAGCCAAGTCCAACTTTGTCCTTTTAAGCTCCCAGTGCTACGAGAACTACCTTTCTCGTTGCAAACGATAGTTTACTCAAGATCCTAAGCAATTTTACAACTTTGTTAATTCAAAGCGCAAATCTTCAAATTTGCCTTCTTCCTTTTTTCTTGGGATAGAAAAAGCTAGCAACGACTCTACTGCTTCTGATCTATTTGCCAACTTTTTCCAATCAACACACTAACACTTATCCGTATAACATTTCACCTTAGAACCTATTATTTAATCCTGGTATCACTGATGCCTCACTTCTTTCTACATCTTATTCACTAAAACCTTTTTTCTCTCCTGGGCCAGACAACATACCTAGTTGTGTGCTCAAGGAGTGCTGTAATTCCCTACTTCAACCATTGCTAAAGTTTTTTAACCTATCCCTTGACTCCTCAGTCTTTCCATCTATTTGGAAGGAATCGTTCATCATTCCTCTCCACAAAAAAGGTGGGAAGTCTGATATTTCTAATAACAGAGGCATTGCAAAGCTATCAACCATCCCTAAGTTATTTGAAAAACATCTAACTTCGTCTTTGCAACATCTCTGTAAGTCGATTTTCTCCCCTGCCCAACATGGTTTTGTTAAGAGTCGGTTCACTACGACCAATTCGCTTGAACTTACCTCCCTTGTAAATGATGCATTTCTTATGAAAATGCAAACTGATGTCATTTACCCCGATTTCAGTAAAGCATTTGACTCTGTCAACCACGAACTTCTGCTGTATAAGCTTGATTGCTTAGGATTCCCTCCATCTTTTCTGGTTTGGACTTCCTTCTTTTTAAATGGTCGGACTCAACGAGTATTGCTTAGGTCAACTTCTTCGAAAACGGTACACGTCACTTCTGGGGTACCTGAGGGAAGTCATCTTGGACCTTTACTCTTTACTCTTTTTATAAATGACCTGCCCTCTATTTTGTCACATTCTCGCATTCTCATGTACGCAGATGATGTGAAACTTATTTTGTCGTATACCGATCCCCTGTGTCATACTCACCTACAAGATGATTTGAACGATATGCAGCTTTGGTGTTCGGCAAACCAACTGCATCTTAATTGTTCAAAATGTATGTTTAAGCCTTTCAGTCGTTCTAGAGCCCATTTAGCCACTTATACGATTGACAATATTTCATTGTAACGTATTTTTACAGTTAAAGATCTTGGAGTTATTTTTGACAAAACGTTGAGCTTTAATCTCCATATTTCTTCTATCGTTAATGCAGCCAGAGGTGTACTGGGCTTCATTAAACGCTGGTCGAAAGAATTAAACGATCCTTTCACCACCAAACTTCTCTACGTTTCCTTGGTTCATCCAATTCTTGAAAACTGTTCATGCATTTTCAGTATCAAAACTCTCAAGATCGTATTGAGTCTGTTTAGAAGCAATTTCTTCTCTTCGCCTTACGTGGAATAAACTGGGATCCCAATCTCCGTTTGCCATCGTACTCCAGTCGCCTTTTACTCATTAATCTTCCGTCGCTTATTAACCGTAGAACAGCCCTTGGTGTTGTCTTCCTGCATAAGTTAATTAACGGCGATATTGACTCCTCTTCTCTTTTTGGTCGCCTTAACTTTTCTGTTCCTAGTAGACCAACTAGAAACTTTGTCCCTTTCGTATTATCATCATGCACGACTGATAATGCTTTGCACAATCCAATTCGTGTGCTTTGCAAATCGTATTATTTATTATTCCACGTATTCTCGGCGGAACTCTCTCTTAACAGAGAACAGAGAAAAGTTAAATCATCTGTTCTCATCCATCTCCGCGGGATCTCTGACCGTGCATAGATGAAAACACCTTTCCCCTAACACTTCCAACCTAACACTAATTAATACCTTACACTAACTTAATTTTGGTCTGATTGGGGTTTTCTGGGTTTTCCCCAATCCTCGCAATAAATGTTGGACCAATTTGCTTTTTAAACACCCCCCGATTTTAATTTTAATTGTCAATTTACTTTTAATTTGTATTATATAATTTTAAATTAAAATTTTTTCTTTTAAACAATTTATTTGAAATATCATGTAATTTTAAATATAAATTTTCTGTGTCTGACTGTTTCTAGTCGACATTAAATAAATAAATAAATAAAATAAATAAATAAATTGTGTAGTCTCTGAGAAACACGTGTTCATACAGACGGACCGACGGACAGACTGTCAGACGGACAGACGGACATGGCTATATCGACTCGGGTATTGATACTGATCAAGAATATATTTACTTTATGGGGTCGGAGATGCTTCCTTATGCCTGTTACATACTTTTGCACAAAACCATAATACCCCTTTTTCCCATTTTTAATGGGATCAGGGTATAACAAATAAGAGTGCTCTAGTCAAGAGTGCCCGACTAGGAGGTACCCTGAACCCAGTTCTCACATTCATAATTCTTTATCTGCTTATACATTCAAACACACACACATACAAACACAAGCTGCAGGCTGCTGGCTGCGCGCGTAATACAATTGCTTTGCTTCTTCTTCTTCCTTTGGCCCCAAACTATGTTACATTGAATCGTAAATTACTTTTTTGTTTATTGTCCGATCTTAATGAAATTTGTAGGACATAAAGATGGCATTTAATTGTGAGACTATGTTAAACTCGAAGGACATACCTCTTAAATTACGTAGTGTTCGATTTCTGTGAGATCGGGGGGAGGTATCCAAAAAATGAAATGTAATCTAACGGAGATAATATGTACCAATTTTGGTGACTCTACCTCTTATGACTTTTAAGCTATACCTTAAAATCACTGTTCTGGAATCTTAATTTATCGATGGCTTTTGAACGGCTTGAGATATTCAATAAAATGATGAGTTTGTTTTGAGCCGGCAGTACAATAACTTAAATTCAAATATAAAGTCTCTAGCTTTTATGAATTTCAAGTTATGCCCGAAAAACACTTGTCTGGAATCCAAATTTATCGATAACTTTTAAACGGGATGAGATATCGAGAAAAAATGATAAAAATTGTATTGACCCGGCACTACAAGAACTTCAAATTTGAAGTCGCTAGCTTTAGTAGTTTCTGAGATCAGCGCGTTTATACAGACTTTTGCACTACTTCATGATACCCTTTTTTCCATTTTTAATGGGTTCAGGGTATAAAAAGAATGACTATGCTACCTTTAAAACAAGTAAGAGTGCTCTAGTCGAGATTGCCCGACTAGGATATACCCTGATCCAAGGTCTTACATTCATTGAATTTTTTTATCTGCATTCATACATAGAAACACACACACATATACAAACAAAAGCTGCTGGCTACGCGCGTCATACATTTGCTTTGCTTCTTCTTCTTACTTTGGCCCCAAACTATGTTACATTGAATCGTTAATAACTTCTTTGTTTATTGTCCGATCGTAATGAAATTTGTAGGAAACAAAGATAGCATACAAATGTGAGCATATGTAAAATCCGAAGGTCATACCTCTTAAAATACGTATTTTTTGATTTCTTGGAGATCGGGGAGGGGTATCCAAAAACTAAAACGCATTTAACCTCTGTATGATATTAGAGAGTATATGTACCAAATTTGGTGACTCTACGTCTTATAACTTTTAAGCTATACCTTAAAAACACTGTTCTGGAATCTTAATTTATCGATAACTTTTGAAAAGATTGAGATATCGAACAAAAATTGATGAGTTTGTGTCGAACCAGCAGTAAAGTAACTTAAACATAAATATAAAGTTGCAAGCTTTTATGACTTTCAAGTTATGCCCGAAAAACACTTGACTAGAATAGAAATTTATCGATAACTTTTGAACGGGATGAGATATCGGAAAAAATTGATAAACTTGTATCGTCCTGCCGCTACGAAAACTTATATTTTAAATATGAAGTCTCCAGCTTTTGTAGTCCCTGAGAAACACGCGTTCATACAGACGCACAGACGGACAGACGGACAGACGGTCAGACGGACAGACGGACATGGCTATATCGACTCGGCTATCGATACTGATCAAGAATATATATACTTTATGGGGTCGGAGATGCTTCCTTATGCCTGTTACATACTTTTGCACAAAACCATAATACCCCTTTTTCCCATTTTTAATGGGATCAGGGTATAAATAATTTCAGACCGATTGTTCCTATGACAACTATAAGATAGAGTTGCCTGATTTTGATGAAAATTTGTAAGCATGCTTTAATAATGCTTAAACTTATATTTGCAATAGTGGTCCGATCCGGCTGATTCCGATATATTATCTTCGTGCAGCAGAAATTATACCAAGTTTCAACAAGTTTGCGAAGAAACAGACGGACAGTTAGACAGACAGACGGACAAATGTATATCGACTCAACTTGTCTTCCTGATCAAGAATATATATACTACAGGGGGCAAGTAATGATGTTCGGCGTATCGAGCGCTGCTGGCAAATTCATTTTCTTTGCCTGCATTCTGCAGGAATCGAAAAATACGTATTTTTAGAGGTATGACCTTCGGATTTTACATATTATAGGTTTGTTATGTATGCGGAGTGATGTATCTATGCAATTTGTTGGAAGAAGCCAGGGAAGGTTGTGGTGAATGCAGAATTGTATTGTACGATCAATGATTGGTGTATATTTATACCCTGATCCCATTAAAAATGGGAAAAAGGGTAGAATGGATTTGTGCAAAAGTATGTAAGAGGCAAAAGGAAACATGTCCGACTCCATAAAGTATATATATTCTTGATCACTATCAATGGCCGACTCGATCTAGCCATGTTTGTCTGTCTGTCCGTTTGTCCGTCCGTCTGTATGAACGCGTGTTTCTCAGAGACTACAAAACCTAGAGACTTCAAATTTTAAGTTCTCGTAGTGCCAGGTCAATACAAATTTATCATTTTTTCTCGATATCTCATCCCGTTTAAAAGTTATCGATAAATTTCGATTCCAGACTAGTGTTTTTCGGGCATAACTTGAAATTCATAAAAGCAAGAGACTTTATATTTGAGTTTCAGTTACTGTACTGCGGGCTCAATACAAGCTCATCTCTTTTTTTTAATATCTCAATCCTTTCAAAAGTTATCGATAAATTTAAATTCCAGAACAGTGTTTTTAGGTATAGCTTAAAAGTAATACGAGGTAGAGTCACCAAATTTGGTACAAATATTCTCCTATAGCATACAGAGGTTAAATTTATTTCATTTTTTGGATACCCCTCCCCGATCTCACAAAAATCGAAAAATACGTAATTTTAGTGGTGAGACGGATTTTACATAGTTGCACATTTATATGCCATCTTTGTGTCCTACAAATTTTATTACAATCAGACAATAAACAAAGAAGTTATTAACGATTCAATATACCATACTTTGTGGCCAAAGGAAGAAGAAGAAGCAAAGCAATTGATGACGCGCGTAGCAAGCAGCTTGTGTTTGTATATGTGTGTGTGTCTTTCTATTTATGAATGCAGATAAAGAATTATGAATGTAAGAACTGGGTTCAGGGTATATCCTAGTCGGGCACTCTTGACTAGAGCACTCTTACTTGTTATACCCTGATCCCATTAAAAATGAGAAAAAGGGGTATAATGGTTTTGTGCAAAAGTATGTAATAGGCATAAGGAAGCATCTCCGACCCCATAAAGTATATATATTCTTGATCAGTATCAATAGCCGAGTCGATATAGCCATGTCCGTCTGTCTGTCCGTCTGACCGTCTGTCCGTCTGTCCGTCCGTCTGTATGAACGCCTGTTTCTCAAAAACTACAAAAGCTAGAGACTTCATATTTGTAATATAAGTTCTCGTAGTGCCGGGTCAATACAAGTTTATCATTTTTTTTCGATATCTCATCCCGTTCAAAAGTTATCGATAAATATCGATGTCAGACAAGTGTTTTTCGGGCATAACTTAAAATTCATAAAAGCTAGAAACTTTATATTCAGATTTAAGTTACTGTACTGCCGGCTCTAAACAAACTCATCTTTTTTTTCAATATCTCAATCCTTTCAAAAGTTATCGATAATTTAAGTTTCCAAAACAGTGTTTTTAATGTATAGCTTAAAAGTTATAAGACGTATAGTCACCAAATTTGGTCTATATACTCTCCAATAGCATACAGAGGTTAAATGCATTTCACTTTTTGGATACCCCTCCCTGATCTCCAAGAAATCAAAAAATACGTATTTTAAGAAGTATGACCTTCGGATTTTACATAGTCTCACATATATATGCCATCTTTGTGTCCTACAAATTTCATTACAATCAGACAAAAAACAAAGAAGTTATTAACGATTCAATGTAACATAGTTTGGGGCCAAAGGAAGAAGAAGAAGCAAAGCAAATGTATGACGCGCGTAACCAGCAGCTTTTGTTTGTATATGTGTGTGTGTTTCTATGTATGAATGCAGATAAATAACTTCAATGAATGTAAGGCCTTGGATCAGGGTATATCCTAGTCGGGCACTCTCGACTAGAGCACTCTTACTTGTTATACCCTGATCCCATTAAAAATGGGAAAAAGGGGTATTATGGTTTTGTGCAAAAGTATGTAACAGGCATAAGGAAGCATCTCCGACCCCATAAAGTATATATATTCTTGATCACTATCAATAGCCGAGTCGATTTAGCCCTGTCCGTCTGTCCGTCTGTATGAACACACGTTTCTCAGAGACTTCAAAAGCTAGAGACTTCATATTTGAAATATAAGTTCTCGTGGTGCCGAGACAAGACCAGTTTATCATTTTTTTTCGATATCTCGTCCCGTTCAAAAGTTATCGATAAATTTCGATTTCAGCCAAGTGTTTTTTGGGCATAACTTGAAAGTTATAAAAGATAGCAACTTTATATTTAAGTTTAAGTTACTGTACTGCCGGCTTAATACAAACTTTTTTTGATATCTCAATCCTTTCAAAAGTTATCGATAAATTAAGATTCCAGAACAGTGTTTTTAAGGTATAGCTTAAAAGTTATAAGATGTAGAGACACCAAATTCAGTACATATATTCTCCTATAGCATACAAAGGTAAAATACATTTCACTTTTTGGATACCCCTCCCTAATCTCACAGAAATCGAGAAATACGTAATTTTAAAGGTATGACCTTCGGATTTTACATAGTTGCACATTTATATGCCATCTTTGTGTCCTACAAATTTCATTTTGATCAGACAATAAACAAAGAAGTTATTAACGATTCAATGTACCATAGTTAAAAGCCAAAGGAAGAAGAAGAATCAAAGCAAATGTATGACGCGCGTAGCAAACAGCTTTTGTATGTATATGTATGAATGCAGATAAATAACTTCAATGAATGTAAGACCTTGGATCAGGGTATCTCCTAGTCGGGCACTCTTGACTAGAGCACTCTTACTATTTTTTGTTAGGTTTGTGAACTTTGGTTAATTTTTGGATATGTGTATTTTTAGAATTTAGAAGGGCTTTTGACAGTTTGCCTGTGAGGCGATCGCGTTTAAGCTCTATTGTGGGGATGTTGGCTTCGAAAATCATGTAATTTATGGGTGTGGAGCGGATGGCTCCAATGGCTGTTCGAATGGATTCGTTAAAGGCTGTTTTTTTTAATTTGTTTAGATTGATTTTCGGTGTGTGCCCATATAGGGAGAGTCCGTAGTCAATTTTTAAAATTTCAATTGCTTTGGTGACGTATAGTAGGGTATTTGTGTTGCAGATAAATTACGCACTAGTTAGGCATTTAATGATGTTCAATTTCTTAGATAGTGATGGTATTAGGGCGTTTATGTGTGATGTCCATTTATATTTATTGTTTATTAAATTTTATGTTTTTAGCGACCTTTTTAATTATAATGTTCTTGTTTAGCCAGTTCGAGGTCAATAAAATCGGAGGGCATGCCGAGAGCACATATCATAAACTTAATCAAAATAATATATGCAAACATCAAGCGTAACTACAACTCTAGGACATTAATTAAGAAATTTAAATTATTATCAAAACAAATAATTAAGCTTAGATCTAGCATAAAATTCTTACTAAAATGCAGAAAATCTAAATTAATTCCAAAATTTATTCAAACAGTACCGGTTGCAATAAGGTATTCTTATATGACATTGAGAGTAACATAACAACTGACATATATAAAACGCTTACAAGACATACGACTATATTTCATCCAAAATTACTGACGGCTGGTCTTTTCAAGTGTGGTTAACTTTAACCCATGATTATTTCCAGTGGTAACCATAGATTGGGTCTTTTCAACCTTGGCTTGGTTAACAATTCGATGGTTAGGTTAACTAACCAGAGAAATTGTAAGCCAACCGATTTTGGTCGGTTAACGCAGTTTAACCATTGGTTTACTGGAATTTTGTCTTTGCACGTTTGGTTAATATGTTTTGACGCATTATTTTTGACAGCAATTCAGTGTGATGGAGTGAGTTTGGATTAAATTTTGTAATTTTCTTTATATTATTCATTAATTATTTAGTCCACGTGGAAATTGTGTTTGGGATTTATGGAGTTATGATGGTAGTGACGTATGTGATGATGAGGAACAACAATTATTGATTAATGAACGGCGACAATATAATATGTATGAAAGATTAGACCATTTCAACAAATGGGGCGACATTGATGTTATCAGACGTTTTAGATTGCGAAAGCAAACTGTTGCAATCATAATGGATTTGATACGATTGAAATTGCAAGACAAACGAGTGAGGTGTGTTTCACAATATTTTCATTAAAAACCCTTAACATTAAAGTATTGTTTATTTCACAGGAGCCCCAATGTTACGCTTAATGCAAAGCTACTGATCTCCCTTCGATTTTATGCATTAGGCACTATGCTGATATCAGTCGGAGACTTTTTTGGTGTCAGTAAAGCGACAGTTTCAGTTATAATTCAGCGAGTGTTCTTTGCCCTCGCTTCGCTGAGAAAGCAATTCATCAAAATGCCACAATTTGATGAAGAACTGTCCACAGCCAGCTACGCCTTTTATAATATTGCAAAATTTCCACGAACCATTGGAGCGATTGATTGTACTCATGTGAGAATGCAATCTCCTGGTAGAGATATTGCAGAGCATTTTCGAAACAGAAAAGGATTTTTTTCACTCAACGTTCAAAGCGTCAGCTCGGCTGATTTGAAATTTTGAACATTGTTGCACTATGGCCTGGGTCATGTCATGATCAATTTATTTTCACCAATTCGGCATTAAGGATGCAGTTCGAACGAAAGGATTTCAAAAATTACATCCTCGTTCTTGATTTTGGCTACGGATGCACACCATATAAGGCAACACCATTTCTCCAAAAAAAAGTTAACCTTTGATTAGGTAAATGTTTGATTTGACAGATAGACTGGAAAAATGCTGGAATTTTTCGTTAACCTATGGTTAGTTAACCAACGCCGAAAAAAGGGTGAAAAGACGCAATTCTTTAACCATAGATTCATAACCACGGGTTAAACAATATCTCTGGTAACCAAACCAGAGATTTAACCACACTTGAAAAGACCGGCCCTGAGTCTGCTGATTAAACATAAACATTACATACTTAAAACAAAAAACGAACATATGGAGCAATTCAAAATGAAACTTGAACAGCTACTCAGCAGTGATGACTCATTAGCATTTTATGAGAGCGAAAAGAGCGTTTCAGAAAAACTTACGACAGTCTACGAAAACAACGGAACCAAATATTAACTAACAACAACAACGAAGATTGGTTCGTAAACAAAACAGATGTGGAGTTCCCGCCAAACATAAAAGCGTTGCTTACAAAAGGTCCGAAATTTGCGTTGCCAGTATAGAACAAAAAGTGCCCTCTCTTTTAGTATATTGCAGATGGAGAGGAATTAGTGTAGACGCTAAAGAACAAAGAGCAACAAGAGTCAGCAAGCACGAAGTTCTCTATCTTAATAAAAGAGTGCAAGAATAAGACGAAACAAGACTCCATGGATCCTGCAATATTGGACACCGTGGAACAGACTCACAAATTTCTAAAAGAAAATAACAACATACTAATATTAACATCTGACAAAGTAAACAAAATGGTTGCAATGGAAACAAACGATTATAGGAAAAAAATGATGGACATATTAGGAGATTTGGCTACTTACAGAATTATAAGACAGGACCCAACCTTACGATTACAAAATAAAAACAACAGTCTAGTCGAGAGACTCTTCAAACTTGAAATAATATCGAAAACAGAGAGAAACAAATTGAGAACGCGCACTGCACTACCATCTATGGACTACCCAAAATACATAAAAAGGGGATACCTCTGAGACCAATATGCTCCTCTATTGGATCCCCATCGTGCGGACTCTGCAAATATATTGTCCAAATATTACGCAACCTCACAAATGACTCCCAATATAATGTAAAAAATTCGATAGACCTTAAAAACAAAATTAACAACACTCACATTGAAGACGATGAAAGATTAGTATCATTTGACGTAGTTTCCCTATTTCCGACTATCCCCACTGACTTAGCAATTGAAACTATCAGTAAAAAATGGAATGACATTGAACAATTCACAAACATACCAAAACTGCTTTTCATGAATATACTTACTTTTTGCATCACTGAAAACAGATATTTTAAATATGAGGACAAAACATACATCCAATTAAAAGGAATGCCTATGGGCTCACCTGCTTCGCCAATCATAACAGACATAATTATGTAAGAATTGTTGCATAAGACAACCAATGACCTGAGGTACACTCCAAGACTATTGACTAAGTATGTAGACGATTTATTTGCAGTAACAAAAATAGACGAAATTCAAAACACACTGGACACATTAAACTCATACAACAGAGGCATAAAATAAACATGGAACTGGAATTAGACGGAAAACTACCATATCTAGACTAGGGGGCACAGGTGAAGGCACACTTAAAAAAACAGAAACAAATTTATATTGGCTCAGCAATTCCTCGCCTGAGGCAAAATCACTAGCGAGAAGCTTTGTCATCTTTTTCAATTTTAAAAATTGACTTCTAACGGAATTATACATTTGCGAAAAGTCTATTTGCATGTCGATGCAAAGTGGGCAGGACCATTTCAAGCCGCCGTTTCCTTTTAGCAAGTGCGGCAACATTCGCGACCAGTGAGCCCTGAACATTTACCATGAATAATGTTCTCGCAAAACAAACAATAAATAAATTAAGGATGAGTGCAATTCCTATTGCAGCACGACATACTGACAACGGGGTCAAAAAATTGCACAATTTTAGAAAAAACAAGTAAGAGTGCTCTAGTCGAGAGTGCCCGACTAGGATATACCCTGATCCAAGGTCTTACATTCATTGAAGCTATTTATCTGCATTCATACATAGAAACACACACACATATACAAACAAAAGCTGCTGGCTACGCGCGTCATACATTTGCTTTGATTCTTCTTCTTCCTTTGGCTTTAAACTATGGTACATTGATTCGTTAATAACTTCTTTGTTTATTGTCTGATCAAAATGAAATTTGTAGGACACAAAGATGGCATATAAATGTGCAACTATGTAAAATCCGAAGGTCATACCTTAAAAATTACGTATTTTTCGATTTCTGTGAGATTGGAGAGGGGTTTCCAAAAAGTGAAATGTATTTTACCTTTGTATGCTATAGGAAAATAGATGTTCCAAATTTGGTGACTCTACACTCTATTACTTTTCAGCTATACCTTAAAAACACTGTTCTGGAATCTTAATTTATCGATAACTTTTGAAAGGATTGAGATATCAAAAAAAAAAAGATAAGTTTGTATTAAGCCAGCAGTACAGTAACTTAAACTTAAATATAAAGTTGCTATCTTTTATAACTTTCAAGTTATTCCCGAAAAACACTTGGCTGGAATCGAAATTTATCGATAACTTTTGAACGGTACGAGATATCGAAAAAAAAATGATAAACTGGTCTTGTCCCGGCACTACGAGAACTTATATTTCAAATATGAAGTCTCTAGCTTTTGTAGTTTTTGAGAAACGTGCGTTCATACAGACGGACAGACGGTCAGACGGACAGACGGACGGACAGACGGACAGGGCTAAATCGACTCGGCTATTGATAGTGATCAAGAATATATATACTTCATGGGGTCGGAGATGATTCCTTATGCCTGTTACATACTTTTGCACAAAACCATAATACCCCTTTTTCCCATTTTTAATGGGATCAGGGTATAACAAGTAAGAGTGCTCTAGTCGAGAGTGCCCGACTAGGAGATACCCTGAACCTAGTGGTTGCGTAAAATTAATAGACAACAATATGAATCAAGCTATATATATTATTTATTTATATTTATAATAATTTAACAATAAACAGTTAAATGAGAGGGGGGATATTTTAAAAAATAGACTTCAACAATGACTTCTCTGACTCGTTGGGACAGTTTAATTGGCCAGAGAGCCGCTATGGTCCTACTCACAGCAAAGTGTTGTCAGAAGAAACAATGCTGAAGTCTTAAATTATTATTTTCATTATATTAAAATATTTTATAGGTATCATATTATATTATAAAAGATAAAATTCAATATTAACATTTTATTACAAATGGTATTATTTAATGTATTTCATAAATGGGTAAATTAGTTGAATAACATTAAATACAATATTTACATTATGTTACATGTACATTACATTTTTTTTACACAATTATAATATTTATTTATCTCAACAAAAATTTAATTATATACATATATACATACATGCATGCGTACATACAAACATTATCAATTTAAAATACAATATTAATTTACACTATCCTGAATACTAACAGAAATACCACTGTGGTAACTATATACTGTTTCAAATGTCCTATCGCTAATGTCCCCACCGGAAATATTTGAAAACGCCCAATCAATGTGAAAGTTACAATTGGTAGTGGGCGTTTTCAAATCTAACAAAGACCTAAATCTTTTCCGTACTAATTCATTATAAAGACTCCTTGCTCTATCAAATTTACTTAAACATAAGTTAAAATCTCCCAATATAATAGAGTTACTTATCAAACATGAATATTGCCGAAATAGATACTCAAATTCTGTTTTGAATATAGAAAACGAAGATGACGAACTTTTATAAATGAATAGTAGTTAGTAGAATGAAAAAGTAGTTTTTCAGTCCGCAATTTCTGTATTTGGTTCTGAACCTTATCATCATTTTTGGGAGATCTAGGAGGAACAAAGTATCCAATAATAAATAAACCTCAAGCAGTTATTGCTCGACTACAAGCTACGTATATCGCAGCACGCTGCATACGAGGGCAAGTGTGGACCACCACTTTACTATACGTAGCTCCCTGACTTTTGTGAATAGTTATACCTTCTGCAGGTACAACTGGAAATTGCCTACGATCATAGGTAACTTGCTCATTTCTTCTATATTGAAAGCTTTTAACTTATTTCTGAATTGAGGTCCACGAAGCATCGTTACGATGTGTACATTTTGAGCGAGCAAGTACTCCTACGCTCTCCTCTGAAAATTTCATCCATAAAGTATTTGGAGTGCTGGATGCATCGAAATCTATCTGCATGAGCATACCTGTTGCTCCATTAACTAAACCATCCCCAGTATCTACATTGACCTTAATCATATATTTGGCAGTTGTTTTTAAAAGAAGGGACATGCACAATCCCTGTGTTTCAGACGACTTAAAACATTTAACGGCTTCTAAAATTCTTTCCCTACTTGTCGAATTTAAATTTGTGGCTTTAATAAAATCATTGGCGGCAGAAAAAAATTGATTAGTCGGAATTGAGTTTAACTTAGTAATATTAAAACTATCAGTCGCCGCATTTGTACTAAAAAGATGAATCGCATCATCGGGCACCTCCGATGACTGACAAATGCGGGATCGGACAAGATTAACATCGTCGTCTGTCATACTACCAGATGCCATATAATTTAAAGCAGAAGCAAATAATTGATCCTACCTCTTTCGCATAATTTCTGTGAGCTCAAAATACTTTAAAAGGTCCCACAGAGAAGAAGTGAAAATTGCGCTGTAGGGATCATTTGAGTTAGATTCAAATATCCAACGATCACCTACTGGTGATAACTGTCGTAGATCGCCGAACACTATGACGGAAATACCAACAAATGGAGAAGTATTTTTGAAAATTTGTTTTAGACGGGAGTCCAAATGGGAAAACATTTTGGAACCTACCTGATATTTCATCAATAATAATGAGTTTAAGGTCAATCAACCTTGAATGCAAAGTGTTAAGTCATCGCTTAAGGCCCTCAAATCTGAACCGGATTGGTTAATTGGGAGTGAAAACATGGAATGTAGCGTTGAACCACTGATTCCGAAGCCAGCTTTACCTGTGGGTGCACACAAAAGTATTTTAGCAGAAGTTGGGTCGCTTCCTGGTTTACTATTGTACATTACGGACAAAGATTGAAAAATTGCTAATATAAGTCGGCTCTTGCCGACACCAGCACCACCTCCAACAAATTCGTGATATACAGATTTGTCTTTGGCATTGTGCAATACGTGTGTGAGATATATCTTCTGCTTTAAATTAAGAGATCTGATAATATTTCCTAAACTCTCAAGGAAAATTAGAGCTGGTAGTTTAATTATACGGACATTGTTATCTTCTTTGTTTGCATTATCATTCTTATAAATATTTAAAACGTTAATTTGAGGATTTATTTCTATATATATATTTAACCTAATACTCTAAATCGTACATCTACTACTTCTTGATTATCAGAAATTTCCTCATTATCATCCACTATTGCAATACTAAGTGCATCCTGTAGTTCGCTATCATCTAAACTATTATATTTCCTACGATTAGTGTCAATTGACTCCTGATTTTGGCTACAAAGCAATTCGCAATCCCGATTGACTAGTTCTAAATTCTCATCCCTCCACGGGACATATAACATGACTAACTCTCTAAAATAATGGCTCCTATCAGTATTAATATTAAATCTTCTATACCGAATTATACATTGACTTAGCCTCTTTCTAATGAAGCCACTACCATCGCGAAGTGCGTAAACTAATGCTTGAGATGAACTGGGCACTTCGACTTCATTTTCATCATCAAATAATTGGCGAGCACCACTATGCTGTTTGCTAAAACTAAAAAAAGGTTCAAAATCAACAATGCATAAACAATCTAAAGCGTTGGGGTGCTGAACATAATGATCTTGAAGTCCTAATTCAAATATTGCTGTTGAGTCAACCGGTAAATTTTGCATCTGTGCCCTAGGCTTGAGTATTCTAACCCGGTGCTCTGGTAAAGACGTATTTATATAAACATCAGCGTTACTGCTTTCAGACAAATGCATACCGAAACAGCAGTAAACAGCTTCCTGCGCTGATCTTTCCGTACCGGAAATAAATTTATGTCCTATGTGTTGTAACTTTTGTTTTATAGTTACATTGCCCCTACTAATCTCACTAACTACTTCACGCATAAGCTTTGAAATCCCTCTCTGAGACTTGTTAATATAATTAATGACATAACTACAGCAAGCATACGGATCTTATATAAACTGAATATCAATATTGGCTCGCTGTAGTAGAAGAAGGTGAGTATTATAAGCGTTTAGCTTAATAGCAGCGAATGATCGCTTTAAAAATATTTTGGGCTTCTTTATACTCGACCTCAGTGCATTTTTGTAGCACTCATAACTAAGGTTAAGTTGATCATGGGACAAAAAAATATTGAAGATGTTAAGATTTTCTATGCTTTCACGATCAAACGGATACTCTAATAAACTTTGAATTTTTTTCGAAATTTCTACGATGCTGATCTACATTTTCAGCATCTTCACATAAGGGGAAAAGAATCTCTGTTTGGGGCATGGGAGGGTATGGAATACCGAATCTACATATTTGCTTCAATCTAATTTCGCGCCTACATGAATGCCCGTGATTATGTAATTGATGCTCCAAAAATGGAGCTACATCCGGGTTTCTAATATTAGTTGTGATAAACTGATCAATAAAGGACTTCACAGGGGGAAAACTTGACCCGTCGTTAAAATCAAGCTTTGGGACATCTTTCAGCCAAAACATGCCATGAATGTGTGGTGAACCTCTTTGCTGGAACTCTACTCGGCAATACAATTTGATAACTTTATAAATATCGAAAATCCCGCGTTCTTTTTTCATTAGTTTTAAAACCTGCCTATAGCGAAAATCAAAGTATCTAGCACAAGTTACTGGATCAGCTCTGATAAGACGGGCTTTATCATTAAAACTTAAGTTTGAGGCTGATTCCTCTGAAATGACTACTTTATCTATGTTTTTAGAAAGCAAAACTAAAAGCTCCGTCCACCTGGTCTCAG
Organism: Drosophila maculinotata; assembly: GCA_035045305.1. Lineage (NCBI taxonomy): Eukaryota > Metazoa > Arthropoda > Insecta > Diptera > Drosophilidae > Drosophila > Drosophila maculinotata. The sequence goes on from JAWNPD010000022.1 coordinate 872,336, forward strand.
CCGCTGAGAAGGTGATAAAAAAGGTCGAAAGACCAAACTGCCTAATCATAGCCATGACTTTTTTCTATACTGCTTCCCTGTGAGCAGGAGACGTGCGAATACCTTTCAAAACCCTGAAGCCATCATCGTGGCGAATTAAATTACCTATATGGTCCTCGTTTGACGCGATTGCCGCTAAAATGCCTTGAGTGGCGCTGTGCTTAAGTAAGCAAATGAAGGTATTGTTCCTTATATTTATCATTTCTAACTTTTTATAGTTAAGAAATAATTTATCAGTTGTACAACCTCTCCTAACAAAATTTCGAAGTTCTGATCTAACTATGGTTGTAAAATGCCAGCGAAAATTTTTGGGAAGGACAGTTCCTCGGAATCGCAATCTGCAATCATATCCAAAGGACGCTGACCCTCCCCAGGGGCCATAACTATTCTTCGAACGGCTTCGTTCTCAATAGGGACATTTTCTTATAATGTTTCCTGACCTCCGGGATTTATCTTCTTTTTCTAAATTATTTTGCTCGTTAACAAAGGCTTGAGCAGATCGTTCTTATAATTCTGTAACTAAGTCCCTATCGTCAGCTGATGCAACAAATGGAACTGTGTCAGATGAAAAGGAAGCCAGCTACTGTTCGTCAACAACAATGTGGTGTTTCCTGTAGAGCTCTGTGTTGACTAAAAATCTGATAGCATCAGTAATTTTAAAGAGCCTAATGGTTTCAGCCATGAAATCATGGCTATATTCCATTCTACGTTTGAGGTGTATCTCAACTACCTCGTCTTCACTAAACGCCCTTGGAAGTGACGTAACAACATTGGCTACGGGAATTGGTACATTGACCACTGCTCCTTTAATGGCATTTTGACGGCCATATCCCAAAGACTAAATAATCATAAAAGGAAGGCGTGGGGAAATAAGCCCTTCCTCTAGAGGCGTTAAGCCCTTCAAACATTCTGGAAGATCAAGAAAATCTAAGACATTTGAAATTGAAGCCCTTGGTTTTTCGCATAGTTTTATGCTCCTGCTACATGTTTTTCAAAAGCTATACTTGTTATTGCAGGATGGAAAAACTGTAGAAAAGCTTAAAATATCTACACTAATTTTTTCACTACATTTGCTTTCTACAACTTCCCGAGAAATGTTGTCCACTTGATGTGGAAACCACAAACCTTTGCAAAAAATGCAAACCTGGTCTGGACCCTGCTTGACCATTCTAGTAAAGGCGACTACCATAGCATCTAAATTAGTGCGTACTGCCTGACTAATTCTTTCTTCTGGAAAGGTATTCGCCCGTTGTTCCCTGTTTTGGGTCGCATTCCGGCTATTTTCTGCTATTCTATTATCAGGATTGCTCCTATACTGGCTGACTCGTTGAGATAAACTTCTATTAGCATCAAAAGCCGCCTGGCGTGCTAGTATTCGAACACTTCGCCGTGCACTTGAGTTTCGTGCCTGCTCAACTAAACTACGAACAGGATTGTCTCTAACCTGCGACCTAAGGCTTCTATCTCTTGCTCTTTCTATAACTCTACGTTCTTAGTCTTGTCGAAAGCCCCCCCCTTCGAAAAGTGTTTTGCGTCTGTTCGTTAGCCCTAATGGCCGGATTTTGTCTGCGTCTCGTTCGACGCGAAGTATTTGCAGATTGCTCTAGTTGCCTTACTTCAGAATCTGTTCTTCAAGTTGCGCAACGTACAGTATCTTGGTCCTGTTTGTCAGCCCTATATGCCGGATTTTGTCTGCGTTTCGTTCGACGCGAAGTATCTTGGTCCTGTTCGTCAGCCCTATATGCCGGATTTCGTCTGCGTCTCGTTCGACGCGAAGTATTTGCAGATTGCTCTAGTTGCCTTACTTCAGAATCTGTTCTTCAAGTTGCGCAACGTACCGTATCTTGGTCCTGTTCGTCAGCCTTAAATGCCGGATTTTGTCTGCGTCTCGTTCGACGCGAAGTATTTGCTGATCGCTCCAGTTGCCTTACAAGAGAAACTGTCCTTCTAGTTGCGCGGCGTACCGTATCTTGGACCTGTTCGTCAACCCTATATGCCCGACTTTGTCTGCGTCTCCTTCGACGCGAAGTATTTGCAGATTGCTCTAGTTGCCTTACTGCAGAATCTGTCCTTCTAGTTAAGTGGCGTACCGTATTTTGGTCCTTTTCGTCAGCCCTATATGTCTGCGTCTCGTTCGACGCGAAGTTTTTGCTGATCGCTCCAGTTGCCTTACTGGAGAATCTGTCCTTCTAGTTGCGCGGCGTACCGTATCTTGGTCCTGTTCGTCAGCCCTATATGCCGGATTTTGTCTGCGTCTCGTTCGACGCGAAGTATCTTGGTCCTGTTCGTCAGCCCTATATGCCGGACTTTGTCTGCGTCTCGTTCGACGCGAAGTATTTGCTGATCGCTCCAGTTGCCTTACAGGAGAAACTGTCCTTCTAGTTGCGCGGCGTACCGTATCTTGGACCTGTTCGTCAGCCCTATATACCGGACTTTGTCTGCGTCTCGTTCGACGCGAAGTATTTGCAGATTGCTCCAGTTGCCTTACTGGAGAATCTGTCCTTCTAGTTGCGCGGCGTACCGTATCTTGGTCCTGTTCGTCAGCCCTATATGCCGGATTTTGTCTGCGTCTCGTTCGACGCAAAGTATTTGCAGATTGCTCTAGTTGCCTTACTGGAGAATCTGTCTTTCTAGTTGCGCGGCGTATCGTATCTTGGTCCTGTTCGTCAGCCCTATATGTCGGACTTTGTCTGCGTCTCGTTCGACGCGAAGTATTTGCTGATTGCTCTAGTTGCCTTACTGCAGAATCTATCCTTCTAGTTGCGCGGCGTACCGTATCTTTGTCCTGTTCGTCAGCGCTTTATGCCGGATTTTGTCTGCGTCTCTTTCGACGCGAAGTATTTGCTGATTGCTCCAGTTGCCTTACAGGAGAATCTGTCCTTCTAGTTGCGCGGCGTACCGTATCTTAGACCTGTTCGTCAGCCCTATATGCCGAACTTTGTCTGCGTCTCGTTCGACGCGAAGTATTTGCAGATTGCTCTAGTTGCCTTACTGCAGATTCTGTCCTTCTTGTTGCGCGGCGTACCGTATCTTGGTCCTGTTCATCAGCCCTATGTGCCGGACTTTGTCTGCGTCTCGCTCAACGCGAAGTATTTGCAGATTGCTCCTGTTGCCTTACTGCAGAATCTGTTCTTCTAGTTGCGCAACGCACCGTATCTTGGTCCTGTTCGTCAGCCCTAAATGCCGGATTTTGTCTGCGTCTCGTTCGACGCGAAGTATTTGCAGATTGCTCTAGTTGCCTTACTGCAGAATCTGTCCTTCTAGTTGCGCGGCGTACCGTATCTTGGTCCTGTTCGTCAGCCCTATATGCCGGATTTTGTCTGCGTCTCGTTCGACGCGAAGTATTTGCAGATTGCTCTAGTTGCCTTACTGCAAAATATATTCTCTTAGTTGCGCAACGTACCGTATCTTGGTCCTGTGCGTCAGCCCTATATGCCGGATTTTGTCTGCGTCTCGTTCGACGCGAAGTATTTGCTGATCGCTCCAGTTGCCTTACAGGAGAAACTGTTCTTCTAGTTGCGCGGCGTACCGTATCTGGAACCTGTTTGTCAGCCCTATATGACGGACTTTGTCTGCGTCTCGTTCAACCCGAAGTATTTGCAGATTGTTCTAGTTGCCTAACTGCAGAATCTGTTCTTCTAGTTGGGCAACGTACCGTATCTTGGTCCTGTTCGTCAGCCCTAAATGCCAGATTTCGTCTGCGTCTCGTTCGACGCGAAGTATTTGCTGATCGCTCCAGTTGAATTACAGGAGAAACTGTCCTTCTAGTTGCGCGGCGTACCGTATCTTGGACCTGTTCCTCAGCCCTATATGCCGGACTTTGTCTGCGTCTCGTTGGACGCGAAGTATTTGCAGAATGCTCTAGTTGCCTTACTGCAGAATCTGTCCTTCTAGTTGCGCGGCGTACCGTATCTTGGTCCTGTTCGTCAGCTCTATATGCCGGATTTTGTCTGCTTCTCGTTCGACGCGTAGTATTTGCTGATCGCTCCAGTTGCTTTACTGGAGAGTCTGTCCTTCTAGATGAGCGGCGTACCGTTTCTTGGTCCTGTTTGCCGGTTTTTGTCTGCGTCTCGTTCAACCCGAAGTATTTGCAGATTGTTCTAGTTGCACAACGTACCGTATCTTGGTCCTGTTCGTCAGCCCTAAATGCCGGATTTTATCTGCGTCTCGTTCGACGCGAAGTATTTGCTAATCGCTCCAGTTGCCTTACAGGAAAAACTGTCCTTCAAGTTGCGCGGCGTACCGTATCTTGGTCCTGTTCGTCAGCCCTATATGCCGGACTTTGTCTGCGTCTCGTTCAACCCGAAGTATTTGCAGATTGTTCTAGTTGCCTTACTGCAGAATCTGTTCTTCTAGTTGCGCAACGTACCGTATCTTGGTCCTGTTCGTCAGCCCTAAATGCCGGATTTTATCTGCGTCTCGTTCGACGCGAAGTATTTGCTAATCGCTCCAGTTGCCTTACAGGAAAAACTGTCCTTCAAGTTGCGCGGCGTACCGTATCTTGGTCCTGTTCGTCAGCCCTATATGCCGGACTTTGTCTGCGTCTCGTTCGACGCGAAGTATTTTCAGATTGCTCTAGTTGCCTTACTGGAGAATCTGTCTTTTTAGTTGCGCGGCGTACCGTATCTTGGTCCTGTTCGTCAGCCCTATGTGCCGGATTTTGTCTCCGTCTCTTTCGACGCAAAGCATTTGCTGATCGCTCCTGTTGCCCTACAGGAGAATCGGTCCTTCTAGTTGCGTGGCGTACCGTATCTTGGACCTGTTCGTCAGCCCTATATGCCGAACTTTGTCTGCGTCTCGTTCGACGCGAAGTATTTTCAGATTGCTCTAGTTGCCTTACTGGAGAATCTGTCTTTTTAGTTGCGCGGCGTACCGTATCTTGGTCCTGTTCGTCAGCCCTATATGCCGGACTTTGTCTGCGTCTCGTTGGACGCGAAGTATTTGCAGAATGCTCTAGTTGCCTTACTGCAGAATCTGTCCTTCTAGTTGCGCGGCGTACCGTATCTTGGTCCTGTTCGTCAGCTCTATATGCCGGATTTTGTCTGCTTCTCGTTCGACGCGTAGTATTTGCTGATCGCTCCAGTTGCTTTACTGGAGAATCTGTCCTTCTAGATGAGCGGCGTACCGTTTCTTGGTCCTGTTTGCCGGTTTTTGTCTGCGTCTCGTTCAACCCGAAGTATTTGCAGATTGTTCTAGTTGCCTTACTGCAGAATCTGTTCTTCTAGTTGCGCAACGTACCGTATCTTGGTCCTGTTCGTCAGCCCTAAATGCCGGATTTTATCTGCGTCTCGTTCGACGCGAAGTATTTGCTGATCGCTCCAGTTGCCTTACAGGAAAAACTGTCCTTCAAGTTGCGCGGCGTACCGTATCTTGGTCCTGTTCGTCAGCCCTATATGCCGGACTTTGTCTGCGTCTCGTTCGACGCGAAGTATTTGCAGATTGCTCTAGTTGCCTTACTGCAGAATCTGTCCTTCTAGTTGCGCGGCGTACCGTATCTTGGTCCTGTTCGTCAGCCCTATATGCCGGATTTTGTCTGCGTCTCGTTTGACGCGAAGTATCTTGGACCTGTTCGTCAGCCTTATATGCCGGATTTTGTCTGCGTCTCGTTCGACGCGAAGTATTTGCTGATCTCTCCAGTTGCCTTACAGGAGAAACTGTCCTTCTAGTTGCGCGGCGTACCGTATCTTGGTCCTGTTCATCAGCCCCATATGCTGGACTTTGTCTGCGTCTCGTTCGACGCGAAGAATGTGCAGATTGCTCTTGTTGCCTTACTGCAGAATCTGTTCTTCTAGTTGCGCAACGTACCGTATCTTGGTCCTGTTCGTCAGCCCTATATGCCGGATTTTGTCTGCGTCTCGTTCGACGCGAAGTATTTGCTGATCGCTCCAGTTGCCATACAGGAGAAACTGTCCTTCTAGTTGCGCGGCGTATCGTATCTTGGTCCTGTTCGTCAGCCCTATATGCCGGACTTTGTCTGCGTCTCGTTCAGCGCGAAGTATTTGCAGATTGCTCTAGTTGCCTTACTTCAGAATCTGTTCTTCAAGTTGCGCAACGTACCGTATCTTGGTCCTGTTCGTCAGCCTTAAATGCCGGATTTTGTCTGCGTCTCGTTCGACGCGAAGTATTTGCTGATCGCTCCAGTTGCCTTACAAGAGAAACTGTCCTTCTAGTTGCGCGGCGTACCGTATCTTGAACCTGTTCGTCAGCCCTATATGCCCGACTTTGTCTGCGTCTCCTTCGACGCGAAGTATTTGCAGATTGCTCTAGTTGCCTTACTGCAGAATCTGTCCTTCTAGTTGCGCGGCGTACCGTATCTTGGTCCTTTTCGTCAGCCCTATATGCCGGATTTTGTCTGCGTCTCGTTCGACGCGAAGTTTTTGCTGATCGCTCCAGTTGCCTTACTGGAGAATCTGTCCTTCTAGTTGCGCGGCGTACCGTATCTTGGTCCTGTTCGTCAGCCCTATATGTCGGATTTTGTCTGCGTCTCGTTCGACGCGAAGTATCTTGGTCCTGTTCGTCAGCCCTATATGCCGGACTTTGTCTGCGTCTCGTTCGACGCGAAGTATTTGCTGATCGCTCCAGTTGCCTTACTGGAGAATCTGTCCTTCTAGTTGCGCGGCGTACCGTATCTTGGACCTGTGCGTCAGCCCTATATGCCGGACTTTGTCTGCGTCTCGTTCGACGCGAAGTATTTGCAGATTGCTCTAGTTGCCTTACTGGAGAATCTGTCCTTCTAGTTGCGCGGCGTACCGTATCTTGGTCCTGTTCGTCAGCCCTATATGCCGGATTTTGTCTGCGTCTTTTTCGACGCGAAGTATTTGCTGATCGCTCCACTTTCCTTACAGGAGAATATGTCCTTCTAGTTGCGCGGCGTACCGTATCTTGGACCTGTTCGTCAGCCCTAAATGCCGGACTTTGTCTGCGTCTCGTTCGACGCGAAGTATTTGCAGATTGCTCTAGTTGCCTTACTGGATAATCTGTCCTTCTAGTTGCGCGGCGTACCGTATCTTGGTCCTGTTCGTCAGCCCTATATGCTGGACTTTGTCTGCGTTTCGTTCGACGCGAAGTATTTGCTGATCGCTCCAGTTGCCTTACTGGAGAATCTGTCCTTCTAGTTGCGCGGCGTACCGTATCTTGGACCTGTTCGTCAGCCCTATATGCCGGACTTTGTCTGCGCCTCGTTCGACGCGAAGTATTTGCAGATTGCTCTAGTTGCCTTACTGGAGAATCTGTCCTTCTAGTTGCGCGGCGTACCGTATCTTGGTCCTGTTCGTCAGCCCTATATGCCGGATTTTGTCTGCGTCTCGTTTGACGCGAAGTATCTTGGACCTGTTCGTCAGCCCTATATGCCAGACTTTGTCTGCGTCTCGTTCGACGCGAAATATTTGCTGATCGCTCCAGTTGCCTTACAGGAGAAACTGTCCTTCTAGTTGCGCGGCGTACCGTATCTTGGACCTGTTCGTCAGCCCTAAATGCCGGACTTTGTCTGCGTCTCGTTCGACGCGAAGTATTTGCAGATTGCTCTAGTTGCCTTACTGGATAATCTGTCCTTCTAGTTGCGCGGCGTACCGTATCTTGGTCCTGTTCGTCAGCCCTATATGCTGGACTTTGTCTGCGTTTCGTTCGACGCGAAGTATTTGCTGATCGCTCCAGTTGCCTTACTGGAGAATCTGTCTTTTTAGTTGCGCGGCGTACCGTATCTTGGTCCTGTTCGTCAGCCCTGTAAATAGGGTCTTGTCTTTGTGTCGATCGTCATACACTATTCTGACTTTGCTCGGATATCCTAACTGCACTTATATTCCTGCGAGCTAGGTGACGTTGTTGATCTATACTCCTCTCAGATTGTTTAACGTCTTCATTATCCCTGCGCTCTCTTTGAGATACTGCATTATTAATGTTTGCCTGCTCAACATAATCAGAATTCAACCTTTTTAACAATTTTCTAGCTCTCTGTCTTTGGGATCTGGTTGTAGCTGATATCCTCTTAATTCTAGGCATATTATTATGTTTGTATGATATATGCATGTATGTATGTGTTAAATTTATATTATTTGTTATTATTATTATATACGTATACACTTATGTAAAGTTATTGTTGACCACTACTGTATCCTATATCAGATCCGCGTAGAAATACAAAATATGAGGCACCTGCAAATTAAATAGCCCATGTTTATGCCTGCTGGAAACCTGGAAGAGCCTAATTACGGTGGACCTCGATAATAGCAGCAACAGCGTCGTCCAATATACAATTATACAATCTCCTTCATTCAGTCAATAACAATATGCAGTCGGTTGGAAGTAGCGGGATAATACGAAAAGTGCACTGGCTGCCACAAATCGATAGAGTAAACAAACTATCCAAAATTTAAACCACCGATCCGTAAACAGCAATAGGCAGTCTGACGAAAAAGGCGGTAGCATGCGAAAACCGTCAGTGCCATATATCGATTATTTAAACCATCGATTAAACGACTTTCGATGATTTTGCAGCTATAGTGGGTGGCGATACACACAACGAATCAACAGCTGATGATCGCATAGTTGCCAGATTGGAAATCAATGTTCACCAATTTAGGCTCAAAATTTAAAATTATATACAAAATATTTCGGCACTGCACTACCACTAACGCACTTTTTCTGCAATAATATTTGCTTAACGTGCCGAGTGGGTGACGAAACACACAACAAAATATCACCCGGTTATCGCAGACCTGCCAATTAGACAAATCAGTGCTGTTTAATTTAACAACGGTGTACAGTTATGTTGACTAGGCGCAAAATTTCAAATAAACAATATTTTGGCACAAGAGGCACTGCACGACCACTAAATTTTTCCGAAATAAAATTTGCGTAGGGCCTTAGCCAATGTAATGGTCGTACTTCCTCTTCTTCCATTAGACCTACACAACGGTGATCAGGGGAAGGTATCCAACAAGTAAAAAATTCCTTATTCTTTCTGTTTGCAATACGAGAATATACTTACCAAATTTGGTGTTTCTACCTCTTATAACTTTCAAGTTATGATTAAAAAACACTGGTCTGGAACCGAAACTTACCGATAAATATGATAAAATTGTATTGTCCCGCCACTATGAGAAATATATATAAATATTAAGTCTCTAGCTTTTGTAGTCTCTGAGGAACACGCGTTCATACAGACGGATATGGCTATATCGACTCGGCTATCGATACTGATCAAGAATATATATACTTTATGGGGTCGGAGATGCTTCCTTATGCCTGTTACATACTTTTGCACAAAACCATTATACCCTTTTTCCCATTTTTAATGGGTTCAGGGTATAAACTACAGTCTAGTGGACAGACTTTTTAAACTTGAAATTATATCGACAACAGAGAGAAATAAATTGACAACGAGCACTGCATTACCACCAATGATCTATGGACTACCCAAAATACATAAAAAGGGATACCTCTGAGAATATACTTACTTTTTGCATCACTGAAAACAGATACTTTAAATATGAGGACAAAATATACATCCAATTAAAAGAAATGCCTATGGGCTCACCTGCTTCGCCAATCATAGCAGACATAATTATGGAAGAATTGTTGCATAAGACAACCAATAATTTAAGGTACACCCCAAGACTATTGACTAAGTATGTAGACGATTTATTTGCAGAAACAAAAATAGACGAAATTCAAAACACACTGGACACATTAAACTCATACAACAGAGGCATACAATTTACAATGGAACTGGATTTAGACGGAAAATTACCATTATTAGACGCCTTAATAATTAGACAAAATAATACGCTTACAACAAGGTGGAACAGAAAGACTACAGCATCAGGACGAAACATTAACTTCTATTCAAAACACCCGAAAACAATGATAATAAATACAGCAGTTGGCTGTATAAATCGGATGCTCAACATAAGCGACAAAATCTACCACAAGGAAATAAAAACCCAAATATTAATGACTCCAGCGAACAACAATTTCCCAGTGTGGATGATAAAATCACTAATACGAAAATACAGATCAAATAACTTGGAAGACAAATAAACGTATCTTGGTCCTGTTCGTCAGCCCTATATGCCGGATTTTGTCTGCGTCTCGTTTGACGCGAAGTATCTTGGACCTGTTCGTCAGCCCTATATGAGGGATTTTGTCTGCGTCTCGTTCGACGCGAAGTATTTGCTGATCTCTCCAGTTGCCTTACAGGAGAAACTGTCCTTCTTGTTGCGCGGCGTACCGTATCTTGGTCCTGTTCGTCAGCCCCATATGCTGGACTTTGTCTGCGTCTCGTTCGACGCGAAGAATGTGCAGATTGCTCTGGTTGCCTTACTGCAGAATCTGTTCTTCTAGTTGCGCAACGTACCGTATATTGGTCCTGTTCGTCAGCCCTATATGCCGGATTTTGTCTGCGTTTCGTTTGACGCGAAGTATCTTGGACCTGTTCGTCAGCCCTATATGAGGGATTTTGTCTGCGTCTCGTTCGACGCGAAGTATTTGCTGATCTCTCCAGTTGCCTTACAGGAGAAACTGTCCTTCTTGTTGCGCGGCGTACCGTATCTTGGTTCTGTTCGTCAGCCCCATATGCTGGACTTTGTCTGCGTCTCGTTCGACGCGAAGAATGTGCAGATTGCTCTTGTTGCCTTACTGCAGAATCTGTTCTTCTAGTTGCGCAACGTACCGTATCTTGGTCCTGTTCGTCAGCCCTAAATGCCGGATTTTGTCTGCGTCTCGTTCGACGCGAAGTATTTGCTGATCGCTCCAGTTGCCATACAGGAGAAACTGTCCTTCTACTTGCGCGGCGTACCGTATCTTGAACCTGTTCGTCAGCCCTATATGCCGGACTTTGTCTGCGTCTCGTTCAGCGCGAAGTATTTGCAGATTGCTCTAGTTGCCTTACTTCAGAATGTGTTCTCCAAGTTGCGCAACGTACCGTATCTTGGTCCTGTTCGTCAGCCTTAAATACCGGATTTTGTCTGCGTCTCGTTCGACGCGAAGTATTTGCTGATCGCTCCAGTTGCCTTACAAGAGAAACTGTCCTTCTAGTTGCGCGGCGTACCGTATCTTGGACCTGTTCGTCAGCCCTATATACCGGACTTTGTCTGCGTCTCGTTCAGCGCGAAGTATTTGCAGATTGCTCTAGTTGCCTTACTTCAGAATGTGTTCTCCAAGTTGCGCAACGTACCGTATCTTGGTCCTGTTCGTCAGCCCTATATGCCGGATTTTGTCTGCGTCTCGTTTGACGCGAAGTATCTTGGACCTGTTCGTCAGCCCTATATGAGGGATTTTGTCTGCGTCTCGTTCGACGCGAAGTATTTGCTGATCTCTCCAGTTGCCTTACAGGAGAAACTGTCCTTCTTGTTGCGCGGCGTACCGTATCTTGGTTCTGTTCGTCAGCCCCATATGCTGGACTTTGTCTGCGTCTCGTTCGACGCGAAGAATGTGCAGATTGCTCTTGTTGCCTTACTGCAGAATCTGTTCTTCTAGTTGCGCAACGTACCGTATCTTGGTCCTGTTCGTCAGCCCTAAATGCCGGATTTTGTCTGCGTCTCGTTCGACGCGAAGTATTTGCTGATCTCTCCAGTTGCCTTATAGGAGAAACTGTCCTTCTTGTTGCGCGGCGTACCGTATCTTGGTTCTGTTCGTCAGCCCCATATGCTGGACTTTGTCTGCGTCTCGTTCGACGCGAAGAATGTGCAGATTGCTCTTGTTGCCTTACTGCAGAATCTGTTCTTCTAGTTGCGCAACGTACCGTATCTTGGTCCTGTTCGTCAGCCCTAAATGCCGGATTTTGTCTGCGTCTCGTTCGACGCGAAGTATTTGCTGATCGCTCCAGTTGCCATACAGGAGAAACTGTCCTTCTACTTGCGCGGCGTACCGTATCTTGAACCTGTTCGTCAGCCCTATATGCCGGACTTTGTCTGCGTCTCGTTCAGCGCGAAGTATTTGCAGATTGCTCTAGTTGCCTTACTTCAGAATGTGTTCTCCAAGTTGCGCAACGTACCGTATCTTGGTCCTGTTCGTCAGCCTTAAATGCCGGATTTTGTCTGCGTCTCGTTCGACGCGAAGTATTTGCTGATCGCTCCAGTTGCCTTACAAGAGAAACTGTCCTTCTAGTTGCGCGGCGTACCGTATCTTGAACCTGTTCGTCAGCCCTATATGCCCGACTTTGTCTGCGTCTCCTTCGACGCGAAGTATTTGCAGATTGCTCTAGTTGCCTTACTGCAGAATCTGTCCTTCTAGTTGCGCGGCGTACCGTATCTTGGTCCTTTTCGTCAGCCCTATATGCCGGATTTTGTCTGCGTCTCGTTCGACGCGAAGTTTTTGCTGATCGCTCCAGTTGCCTTACTGGAGAATCTGTCCTTCTAGTTGCGCGGCGTACCGTATCTTGGTCCTGTTCGTCAGCCCTATATGTCGGATTTTGTCTGCGTCTCGTTCGACGCGAAGTATCTTGGTCCTGTTCGTCAGCCCTATATGCCGGACTTTGTCTGCGTCTCGTTCGACGCGAAGTATTTGCTGATCGCTCCAGTTGCCTTACTGGAGAATCTGTCCTTCTAGTTGCGCGGCGTACCGTATCTTGGACCTGTTCGTCAGCCCTATATGCCGGACTTTGTCTGCGTCTCGTTCGACGCGAAGTATTTGCAGATTGCTCTAGTTGCCTTACTGGAGAATCTGTCCTTCTAGTTGCGCGGCGTACCGTATCTTGGTCCTGTTCGTCAGCCCTATATGCCGGATTTTGTCTGCGTCTTTTTCGACGTGAAGTATTTGCTGATCGCTCCACTTTCCTTACAGGAGAATATGTCCTTCTAGTTGCGCGGCGTACCGTATCTTGGACCTGTTCGTCAGCCCTAAATGCCGGACTTTGTCTGCGTCTCGTTCGACGCGAAGTATTTGCAGATTGCTCTAGTTGCCTTACTGGATAATCTGTCCTTCTAGTTGCGCGGCGTACCGTATCTTGGTCCTGTTCGTCAGCCCTATATGCTGGACTTTGTCTGCGTTTCGTTCGACGCGAAGTATTTGCTGATCGCTCCAGTTGCCTTACTGGAGAATCTGTCCTTCTAGTTGCGCGGCGTACCGTATCTTGGACCTGTTCGTCAGCCCTATATGCCGGACTTTGTCTGCGCCTCGTTCGACGCGAAGTATTTGCAGATTGCTCTAGTTGCCTTACTGGAGAATCTGTCCTTCTAGTTGCGCGGCGTACCGTATCTTGGTCCTGTTCGTCAGCCCTATATGCCGGATTTTGTCTGCGTCTCGTTTGACGCGAAGTATCTTGGACCTGTTCGTCAGCCCTATATGCCAGACTTTGTCTGCGTCTCGTTCGACGCGAAGTATTTGCAGATTGCTCTAGTTGCCTTACTGGATAATCTGTCCTTCTAGTTGCGCGGCGTACCGTATCTTGGTCCTGTTCGTCAGCCCTATATGCTGGACTTTGTCTGCGTTTCGTTCGACGCGAAGTATTTGCTGATCGCTCCAGTTGCCTTACTGGAGAATCTGTCCTTCTAGTTGCGCGGCGTACCGTATCTTGGTCCTGTTCGTCAGCCCTATATGCTGGACTTTGTCTGCGTTTCGTTCGACGCGAAGTATTTGCTGATCGCTCCAGTTGCCTTACTGGAGAATCTGTCTTTTTAGTTGCGCGGCGTACCGTATCTTGGTCCTGTTCGTCAGCCCTGTAAATAGGGTCTTGTCTTTGTGTCGATCGTCATACACTATTCTGACTTTGCTCGGATATCCTAACTGCACTTATATTCCTGCGAGCTAGGTGACGTTGTTGATCTATACTCCTCTCAGATTGTTTAACGTCTTCATTATCCCTGCGCTCTCTTTGAGATACTGCATTATTAATGTTTGCCTGCTCAACATAATCAGAATTCAACCTTTTTAACAATTTTCTAGCTCTCTGTCTTTGGGATCTGGTTGTAGCTGATATCCTCTTAATTCTAGGCATATTATTATGTTTGTATGATATATGCATGTATGTATGTGTTAAATTTATATTATTTGTTATTATTATTATATACGTATACACTTATGTAAAGTTATTGTTGACCACTACTGTATCCTATATCAGATCCGCGTAGAAATACAAAATATGAGGCACCTGCAAATTAAATAGCCCATGTTTATGCCTGCTGGAAACCTGGAAGAGCCTAATTACGGTGGACCTCGATAATAGCAGCAACAGCGTCGTCCAATATACAATTATACAATCTCCTTCATTCAGTCAATAACAATATGCAGTCGGTTGGAAGTAGCGGGATAATACGAAAAGTGCACTGGCTGCCACAAATCGATAGAGTAAACAAACTATCCAAAATTTAAACCACCGATCCGTAAACAGCAATAGGCAGTCTGACGAAAAAGGCGGTAGCATGCGAAAACCGTCAGTGCCATATATCGATTATTTAAACCATCGATTAAACGACTTTCGATGATTTTGCAGCTATAGTGGGTGGCGATACACACAACGAATCAACAGCTGATGATCGCATAGTTGCCAGATTGGAAATCAATGTTCACCAATTTAGGCTCAAAATTTAAAATTATATACAAAATATTTCGGCACTGCACTACCACTAACGCACTTTTTCTGCAATAATATTTGCTTAACGTGCCGAGTGGGTGACGAAACACACAACAAAATATCACCCGGTTATCGCAGACCTGCCAATTAGACAAATCAGTGCTGTTTAATTTAACAACGGTGTACAGTTATGTTGACTAGGCGCAAAATTTCAAATAAACAATATTTTGGCACAAGAGGCACTGCACGACCACTAAATTTTTCCGAAATAAAATTTGCGTAGGGCCTTAGCCAATGTAATGGTCGTACTTCCTCTTCTTCCATTAGACCTACACAACGGTGATCAGGGGAAGGTATCCAACAAGTAAAAAATTCCTTATTCTTTCTGTTTGCAATACGAGAATATACTTACCAAATTTGGTGTTTCTACCTCTTATAACTTTCAAGTTATGATTAAAAAACACTGGTCTGGAACCGAAACTTACCGATAAATATGATAAAATTGTATTGTCCCGCCACTATGAGAAATATATATAAATATTAAGTCTCTAGCTTTTGTAGTCTCTGAGGAACACGCGTTCATACAGACGGATATGGCTATATCGACTCGGCTATCGATACTGATCAAGAATATATATACTTTATGGGGTCGGAGATGCTTCCTTATGCCTGTTACATACTTTTGCACAAAACCATTATACCCTTTTTCCCATTTTTAATGGGTTCAGGGTATAAACTACAGTCTAGTGGACAGACTTTTTAAACTTGAAATTATATCGACAACAGAGAGAAATAAATTGACAACGAGCACTGCATTACCACCAATGATCTATGGACTACCCAAAATACATAAAAAGGGATACCTCTGAGAATATACTTACTTTTTGCATCACTGAAAACAGATACTTTAAATATGAGGACAAAATATACATCCAATTAAAAGAAATGCCTATGGGCTCACCTGCTTCGCCAATCATAGCAGACATAATTATGGAAGAATTGTTGCATAAGACAACCAATAATTTAAGGTACACCCCAAGACTATTGACTAAGTATGTAGACGATTTATTTGCAGAAACAAAAATAGACGAAATTCAAAACACACTGGACACATTAAACTCATACAACAGAGGCATACAATTTACAATGGAACTGGATTTAGACGGAAAATTACCATTATTAGACGCCTTAATAATTAGACAAAATAATACGCTTACAACAAGGTGGAACAGAAAGACTACAGCATCAGGACGAAACATTAACTTCTATTCAAAACACCCGAAAACAATGATAATAAATACAGCAGTTGGCTGTATAAATCGGATGCTCAACATAAGCGACAAAATCTACCACAAGGAAATAAAAACCCAAATATTAATGACTCCAGCGAACAACAATTTCCCAGTGTGGATGATAAAATCACTAATACGAAAATACAGATCAAATAACTTGGAAGACAAATAAACGTATCTTGGTCCTGTTCGTCAGCCCTATATGCCGGATTTTGTCTGCGTCTCGTTTGACGCGAAGTATCTTGGACCTGTTCGTCAGCCCTATATGAGGGATTTTGTCTGCGTCTCGTTCGACGCGAAGTATTTGCTGATCTCTCCAGTTGCCTTACAGGAGAAACTGTCCTTCTTGTTGCGCGGCGTACCGTATCTTGGTCCTGTTCGTCAGCCCCATATGCTGGACTTTGTCTGCGTCTCGTTCGACGCGAAGAATGTGCAGATTGCTCTGGTTGCCTTACTGCAGAATCTGTTCTTCTAGTTGCGCAACGTACCGTATATTGGTCCTGTTCGTCAGCCCTATATGCCGGATTTTGTCTGCGTTTCGTTTGACGCGAAGTATCTTGGACCTGTTCGTCAGCCCTATATGAGGGATTTTGCCTGCGTCTCGTTCGACGCGAAGTATTTGCTGATCTCTCCAGTTGCCTTACAGGAGAAACTGTCCTTCTTGTTGCGCGGCGTACCGTATCTTGGTTCTGTTCGTCAGCCCCATATGCTGGACTTTGTCTGCGTCTCGTTCGACGCGAAGAATGTGCAGATTGCTCTTGTTGCCTTACTGCAGAATCTGTTCTTCTAGTTGCGCAACGTACCGTATCTTGGTCCTGTTCGTCAGCCCTAAATGCCGGATTTTGTCTGCGTCTCGTTCGACGCGAAGTATTTGCTGATCGCTCCAGTTGCCATACAGGAGAAACTGTCCTTCTACTTGCGCGGCGTACCGTATCTTGAACCTGTTCGTCAGCCCTATATGCCGGACTTTGTCTGCGTCTCGTTCAGCGCGAAGTATTTGCAGATTGCTCTAGTTGCCTTACTTCAGAATGTGTTCTCCAAGTTGCGCAACGTACCGTATCTTGGTCCTGTTCGTCAGCCTTAAATACCGGATTTTGTCTGCGTCTCGTTCGACGCGAAGTATTTGCTGATCGCTCCAGTTGCCTTACAAGAGAAACTGTCCTTCTAGTTGCGCGGCGTACCGTATCTTGGACCTGTTCGTCAGCCCTATATACCGGACTTTGTCTGCGTCTCGTTCAGCGCGAAGTATTTGCAGATTGCTCTAGTTGCCTTACTTCAGAATGTGTTCTCCAAGTTGCGCAACGTACAGTATCTTGGTCCTGTTCGTCAGCCCTATATGCCGGATTTTGTCTGCGTCTCGTTTGACGCGAAGTATCTTGGACCTGTTCGTCAGCCCTATATGAGGGATTTTGTCTGCGTCTCGTTCGACGCGAAGTATTTGCTGATCTCTCCAGTTGCCTTACAGGAGAAACTGTCCTTCTTGTTGCGCGGCGTACCGTATCTTGGTTCTGTTCGTCAGCCCCATATGCTGGACTTTGTCTGCGTCTCGTTCGACGCGAAGAATGTGCAGATTGCTCTTGTTGCCTTACTGCAGAATCTGTTCTTCTAGTTGCGCAACGTACCGTATCTTGGTCCTGTTCGTCAGCCCTAAATGCCGGATTTTGTCTGCGTCTCGTTCGACGCGAAGTATTTGCTGATCGCTCCAGTTGCCATACAGGAGAAACTGTCCTTCTACTTGCGCGGCGTACCGTATCTTGAACCTGTTCGTCAGCCCTATATGCCGGACTTTGTCTGCGTCTCGTTCAGCGCGAAGTATTTGCAGATTGCTCTAGTTGCCTTACTTCAGAATGTGTTCTCCAAGTTGCGCAACGTACCGTATCTTGGTCCTGTTCGTCAGCCTTAAATGCCGGATTTTGTCTGCGTCTCGTTCGACGCGAAGTATTTGCTGATCGCTCCAGTTGCCTTACAAGAGAAACTGTCCTTCTAGTTGCGCGGCGTACCGTATCTTGAACCTGTTCGTCAGCCTTATATGCCCGACTTTGTCTGCGTCTCCTTCGACGCGAAGTATTTGCAGATTGCTCTAGTTGCCTTACTGCAGAATCTGTCCTTCTAGTTGCGCGGCGTACCGTATCTTGGTCCTTTTCGTCAGCCCTATATGCCGGATTTTGTCTGCGTCTCGTTCGACGCGAAGTTTTTGCTGATCGCTCCAGTTGCCTTACTGGAGAATCTGTCCTTCTAGTTGCGCGGCGTACCGTATCTTGGTCCTGTTCGTCAGCCCTATATGTCGGATTTTGTCTGCGTCTCGTTCGACGCGAAGTATCTTGGTCCTGTTCGTCAGCCCTATATGCCGGACTTTGTCTGCGTCTCGTTCGACGCGAAGTATTTGCTGATCGCTCCAGTTGCCTTACTGGAGAATCTGTCCTTCTAGTTGCGCGGCGTACCGTATCTTGGACCTGTTCGTCAGCCCTATATGCCGGACTTTGTCTGCGTCTCGTTCGACGCGAAGTATTTGCAGATTGCTCTAGTTGCCTTACTGGAGAATCTGTCCTTCTAGTTGCGCGGCGTACCGTATCTTGGTCCTGTTCGTCAGCCCTATATGCCGGATTTTGTCTGCGTCTTTTTCGACGCGAAGTATTTGCTGATCGCTCCACTTTCCTTACAGGAGAATATGTCCTTCTAGTTGCGCGGCGTACCGTATCTTGGACCTGTTCGTCAGCCCTAAATGCCGGACTTTGTCTGCGTCTCGTTCGACGCGAAGTATTTGCAGATTGCTCTAGTTGCCTTACTGGATAATCTGTCCTTCTAGTTGCGCGGCGTACCGTATCTTGGTCCTGTTCGTCAGCCCTATATGCTGGACTTTGTCTGCGTTTCGTTCGACGCGAAGTATTTGCTGATCGCTCCAGTTGCCTTACTGGAGAATCTGTCCTTCTAGTTGCGCGGCGTACCGTATCTTGGACCTGTTCGTCAGCCCTATATGCCGGACTTTGTCTGCGCCTCGTTCGACGCGAAGTATTTGCAGATTGCTCTAGTTGCCTTACTGGAGAATCTGTCCTTCTAGTTGCGCGGCGTACCGTATCTTGGTCCTGTTCGTCAGCCCTATATGCCGGATTTTGTCTGCGTCTCGTTTGACGCGAAGTATCTTGGACCTGTTCGTCAGCCCTATATGCCAGACTTTGTCTGCGTCTCGTTCGTCGCGAAGTATTTGCTGATTGCTCTTGTTGCCTTTCTGGAGAATCTGTCTTTTTAGTTGCGCGGCGTACCGTATCTTGGTCCTGTTCGTCAGCCCTGTAAATAGGGTCTTGTCTTTGTGTCGATCGTCATACACTATTCTGACTTTGCTCGGATATCCTAACTGCACTTATATTCCTGCGAGCTAGGTGACGTTGTTGATCTATACTCCTCTCAGATTGTTTAACGTCTTCATTATCCCTGCGCTCTCTTTGAGATACTGCATTATTAATGTTTGCCTGCTCAACATAATCAGAATTCAACCTTTTTAACAATTTTCTAGCTCTCTGTCTTTGGGATCTGGTTGTAGCTGATATCCTCTTAATTCTAGGCATATTATTATGTTTGTATGATATATGCATGTATGTATGTGTTAAATTTATATTATTTGTTATTATTATTATATACGTATACACTTATGTAAAGTTATTGTTGACCACTACTGTATCCTATATCAGATCCGCGTAGAAATACAAAATATGAGGCACCTGCAAATTAAATAGCCCATGTTTATGCCTGCTGGAAACCTGGAAGAGCCTAATTACGGTGGACCTCGATAATAGCAGCAACAGCGTCGTCCAATATACAATTATACAATCTCCTTCATTCAGTCAATAACAATATGCAGTCGGTTGGAAGTAGCGGGATAATACGAAAAGTGCACTGGCTGCCACAAATCGATAGAGTAAACAAACTATCCAAAATTTAAACCACCGATCCGTAAACAGCAATAGGCAGTCTGACGAAAAAGGCGGTAGCATGCGAAAACCGTCAGTGCCATATATCGATTATTTAAACCATCGATTAAACGACTTTCGATGATTTTGCAGCTATAGTGGGTGGCGATACACACAACGAATCAACAGCTGATGATCGCATAGTTGCCAGATTGGAAATCAATGTTCACCAATTTAGGCTCAAAATTTAAAATTATATACAAAATATTTCGGCACTGCACTACCACTAACGCACTTTTTCTGCAATAATATTTGCTTAACGTGCCGAGTGGGTGACGAAACACACAACAAAATATCACCCGGTTATCGCAGACCTGCCAATTAGACAAATCAGTGCTGTTTAATTTAACAACGGTGTACAGTTATGTTGACTAGGCGCAAAATTTCAAATAAACAATATTTTGGCACAAGAGGCACTGCACGACCACTAAATTTTTCCGAAATAAAATTTGCGTAGGGCCTTAGCCAATGTAATGGTCGTACTTCCTCTTCTTCCATTAGACCTACACAACGGTGATCAGGGGAAGGTATCCAACAAGTAAAAAATTCCTTATTCTTTCTGTTTGCAATACGAGAATATACTTACCAAATTTGGTGTTTCTACCTCTTATAACTTTCAAGTTATGATTAAAAAACACTGGTCTGGAACCGAAACTTACCGATAAATATGATAAAATTGTATTGTCCCGCCACTATGAGAAATATATATAAATATTAAGTCTCTAGCTTTTGTAGTCTCTGAGGAACACGCGTTCATACAGACGGATATGGCTATATCGACTCGGCTATCGATACTGATCAAGAATATATATACTTTATGGGGTCGGAGATGCTTCCTTATGCCTGTTACATACTTTTGCACAAAACCATTATACCCTTTTTCCCATTTTTAATGGGTTCAGGGTATAAACTACAGTCTAGTGGACAGACTTTTTAAACTTGAAATTATATCGACAACAGAGAGAAATAAATTGACAACGAGCACTGCATTACCACCAATGATCTATGGACTACCCAAAATACATAAAAAGGGATACCTCTGAGAATATACTTACTTTTTGCATCACTGAAAACAGATACTTTAAATATGAGGACAAAATATACATCCAATTAAAAGAAATGCCTATGGGCTCACCTGCTTCGCCAATCATAGCAGACATAATTATGGAAGAATTGTTGCATAAGACAACCAATAATTTAAGGTACACCCCAAGACTATTGACTAAGTATGTAGACGATTTATTTGCAGAAACAAAAATAGACGAAATTCAAAACACACTGGACACATTAAACTCATACAACAGAGGCATACAATTTACAATGGAACTGGATTTAGACGGAAAATTACCATTATTAGACGCCTTAATAATTAGACAAAATAATACGCTTACAACAAGGTGGAACAGAAAGACTACAGCATCAGGACGAAACATTAACTTATATTCAAAACACCCGAAAACAATGATAATAAATACAGCAGTTGGCTGTATAAATCGGATGCTCAACATAAGCGACAAAATCTACCACAAGGAAATAAAAACCCAAATATTAATGACTCCAGCGAACAACAATTTCCCAGTGTGGATGATAAAATCACTAATACGAAAATACAGATCAAATAACTTGGAAGACAAATAAACGTATCTTGGTCCTGTTCGTCAGCCCTATATGCCGGATTTTGTCTGCGTCTCGTTTGACGCGAAGTATCTTGGACCTGTTCGTCAGCCCTATATGAGGGATTTTGTCTGCGTCTCGTTCGACGCGAAGTATTTGCTGATCTCTCCAGTTGCCTTACAGGAGAAACTGTCCTTCTTGTTGCGCGGCGTACCGTATCTTGGTCCTGTTCGTCAGCCCCATATGCTGGACTTTGTCTGCGTCTCGTTCGACGCGAAGAATGTGCAGATTGCTCTGGTTGCCTTACTGCAGAATCTGTTCTTCTAGTTGCGCAACGTACCGTATATTGGTCCTGTTCGTCAGCCCTATATGCCGGATTTTGTCTGCGTCTCGTTTGACGCGAAGTATCTTGGACCTGTTCGTCAGCCCTATATGAGGGATTTTGTCTGCGTCTCGTTCGACGCGAAGTATTTGCTGATCTCTCCAGTTGCCTTACAGGAGAAACTGTCCTTCTTGTTGCGCGGCGTACCGTATCTTGGTTCTGTTCGTCAGCCCCATATGCTGGACTTTGTCTGCGTCTCGTTCGACGCGAAGAATGTGCAGATTGCTCTTGTTGCCTTACTGCAGAATCTGTTCTTCTAGTTGCGCAACGTACCGTATCTTGGTCCTGTTCGTCAGCCCTAAATGCCGGATTTTGTCTGCGTCTCGTTCGACGCGAAGTATTTGCTGATCGCTCCAGTTGCCATACAGGAGAAACTGTCCTTCTACTTGCGCGGCGTACCGTATCTTGAACCTGTTCGTCAGCCCTATATGCCGGACTTTGTCTGCGTCTCGTTCAGCGCGAAGTATTTGCAGATTGCTCTAGTTGCCTTACTTCAGAATGTGTTCTCCAAGTTGCGCAACGTACCGTATCTTGGTCCTGTTCGTCAGCCTTAAATACCGGATTTTGTCTGCGTCTCGTTCGACGCGAAGTATTTGCTGATCGCTCCAGTTGCCTTACAAGAGAAACTGTCCTTCTAGTTGCGCGGCGTACCGTATCTTGGACCTGTTCGTCAGCCCTATATACCGGACTTTGTCTGCGTCTCGTTCAGCGCGAAGTATTTGCAGATTGCTCTAGTTGCCTTACTTCAGAATGTGTTCTCCAAGTTGCGCAACGTACCGTATCTTGGTCCTGTTCGTCAGCCCTATATGCCGGATTTTGTCTGCGTCTCGTTTGACGCGAAGTATCTTGGACCTGTTCGTCAGCCCTATATGAGGGATTTTGTCTGCGTCTCGTTCGACGCGAAGTATTTGCTGATCTCTCCAGTTGCCTTACAGGAGAAACTGTCCTTCTTGTTGCGCGGCGTACCGTATCTTGGTTCTGTTCGTCAGCCCCATATGCTGGACTTTGTCTGCGTCTCGTTCGACGCGAAGAATGTGCAGATTGCTCTTGTTGCCTTACTGCAGAATCTGTTCTTCTAGTTGCGCAACGTACCGTATCTTGGTCCTGTTCGTCAGCCCTAAATGCCGGATTTTGTCTGCGTCTCGTTCGACGCGAAGTATTTGCTGATCGCTCCAGTTGCCATACAGGAGAAACTGTCCTTCTACTTGCGCGGCGTACCGTATCTTGAACCTGTTCGTCAGCCCTATATGCCGGACTTTGTCTGCGTCTCGTTCAGCGCGAAGTATTTGCAGATTGCTCTAGTTGCCTTACTTCAGAATGTGTTCTCCAAGTTGCGCAACGTACCGTATCTTGGTCCTGTTCGTCAGCCTTAAATGCCGGATTTTGTCTGCGTCTCGTTCGACGCGAAGTATTTGCTGATCGCTCCAGTTGCCTTACAAGAGAAACTGTCCTTCTAGTTGCGCGGCGTACCGTATCTTGGACCTGTTCGTCAGCCCTATATGCCCGACTTTGTCTGCGTCTCCTTCGACGCGAAGTATTTGCTGATCGCTCTAGTTGCCTTACTGGAGAATCTATCCTTCTAGTTGCGCGGTGTACCGTATCTTGGTACTGTTCGTCAGCGCTTTATGCCGGATTTTGTCTGCGTCTCGTTCGACGCGAAGTATTTGCTGATCGCTTCAGTTGCCTTACAGGAGAAACTGTCCTTCTAGTTGCGCGGCATACCGTATCTTGGACCTGTTCGTCAGCCCTATATGCCCGACTTTGTCTGCGTCTCCTTCGACGCGAAGTATTTGCTGATCGCTCTAGTTGCCTTACTGGAGAATCTGTCCTTCTAGTTGCGCGGTGTACCGTATCTTGGTACTGTTCGTCAGCGCTTTATGCCGGATTTTGTCTGCGTCTCCTTCGACGCGAAGTTTTTGCTGATCGCTCCAGTTGCCTTACTGGAGAATCTGTCCTTCTAGTTGCGCGGCGTACCGTATCTTGGTCTTGTTCGTCAGCCCTATATGCCGGATTTAGTCTGCGTCTCGTTCGACACGAAGTATCTTGGTCCTGTTCGTCAGCCCTATATGCCCGACTTTGTCTGCGTCTCGTTCGACGCGAAGTATTTGCTGATCGCTCCAGTTGCCTTACAGGAGAAACTGTCCTTCTAGTTGCGCGGCGTACCGTATCTTGGACCTGTTCGTCAGCCCTAAATACCGGACTTTGTCTGCGTCTCGTTCGACACGAAGTATTTGCAGATTGCTCTTGTTGCCTTACTGGAGAATCTGTCCTAGTTGCGCGGCGTACCGTATCTTGGTCCTGTTCGTCAGCCCTATATGCCGGATTTTGTCTGCGTCTCGTTTGACGCGAAGTATCTTGGACCTGTTCGTCAGCCTTATATGCCGGATTTTGTCTGCGTCTCGTTCGACGCGAAGTATTTGCTGATCGCTCCAGTTGCCATACAGGAGAAACTGTCCTTCTAGTTGCGCGGCGTACCGTATCTTGGTCCTGTTCATCAGCCCCATATGCTGGACTTTGTCTGCGTCTCGTTCGACGCGAAGAATGTGCAGATTGCTCTTGTTGCCTTACTGCAGAATCTGTTCTTCTAGTTGCGCAACGTACCGTATCTTGGCCCTGTTCGTCAGCCCTATATGCCGGATTTTGTCTGCGTCTCGTTCGACGCGAAGTATTTGCTGATCGCTCCAGTTGCCATACAGGAGAAACTGTCCTTCTAGTTGCGCGGCGTATCGTATCTTGGTCCTGTTCGTCAGCCCTATATGCCGGACTTTGTCTGCGTCTCGTTCAGCGCGAAGTATTTGCAGATTGCTCTAGTTGCCTTACTTCAGAATCTGTTCTTTAAGTTGCGCAACGTACCGTATCTTGGTCCTGTTCGTCAGCCCTAAATGCCGGATTTTGTCTGCGTCTCCTTCGACGCGAAGTATTTGCAGATTGCTCTAGTTGCCTTACTGGAGAATCTGTCCTTCTAGTTGCGCGGCGTACCGTATCTTGGACCTGTTCGTCAGCCCTATATGTCGGATTTTGTCTGCGTCTCGTTCGACGCGAAGTATCTTGGTCCTGTTCGTCAGCCCTATATGCCGGACTTTGTCTGCGTCTCGTTCGACGCGAAGTATTTGCTGATCGCTCCAGTTGCCTTACAGGAGAAACTGTCCTTCTAGTTGCGCGGCGTACCGTATCTTGGACCTGTTCGTCAGCCCTATATACCGGACTTTGTCTGCGTCTCGTTCGACACGAAGTATTTGCAGATTGCTCTTGTTGCCTTACTGGAGAATCTGTCCTTCTAGTTGCGCGGCGTACCGTATCTTGGACCTGTTCGTCAGCCCTATATGCCGGACTTTGTCTGCGTCTCGTTCGACGCGAAGTATTTGCAGATTGCTCTAGTTGCCTTACTGGAGAATCTGTCCTTCTAGTTGCGCGGCGTACCGTATCTTGGTCCTGTTCGTCAGCCCTATATGCCGGATTTTGTCTGCGTCTTTTTCGACGCGAAGTATTTGCTGATCGCTCCACTTTCCTTACAGGAGAATATGTCCTTCTAGTTGCGCGGCGTACCGTATCTTGGACCTGTTCGTCAGCCCTAAATGCCGGACTTTGTCTGCGTCTCGTTCGACACGAAGTATTTGCAGATTGCTCTAGTTGCCTTACTGGATAATCAGTCCTTCTAGTTGCGCGGCGTACCGTATCTTGGTCCTGTTCGTCAGCCCTATATGCTGGACTTTGTCTGCGTCTCGTTCGACGCGAAGTATTTGCTGATCGCTCCAGTTGCCTCACTGGAGAATCTGTCCTTCTAGTTGCGCGGCGTACCGTATCTTGGACCTGTTCGTCAGCCCTATATGCCGGACTTTGTCTGCGTCTCGTTCGACGCGAAGTATTTCCAGATTGCTCTAGTTGCCTTACTGGAGAATCTGTCCTTCTAGTTGCGCGGCGTACCGTATCTTGGTCCTGTTCGTCAGCCCTATATGCCGGATTTTGTCTGCGTCTCGTTTGACGCGAAGTATCTTGGACCTGTTCGTCAGCCCTATATGCCGGACTTTGTCTGCGTCTCGTTCGTCGCGAAGTGTTTGCTGATTGCTCTAGTTGCCTTACTGGAGAATCTGTCTTTTTAGTTGCGCGGCGTACCGTATCTTGGTCCTGTTCGTCAGCCCTGTAAATAGGGTCTTGTCTTTGTGTCGATCGTCATACACTATTCTGACTTTGCTCGGATATCCTAACTGCACTTATATTCCTGCGAGCTAGGTGACGTTGTTGATCTATACTCCTCTCAGATTGTTTAACGTCTTCATTATCCCTGCGCTCTCTTTGAGATACTGCATTATTAATGTTTGCCTGCTCAACATAATCAGAATTCAACCTTTTTAACAATTTTCTAGCTCTCTGTCTTTGGGATCTGGTTGTAGCTGATATCCTCTTAATTCTAGGCATATTATTATGTTTGTCTGATATATGCATGTATGTATGTGTTAAATTTATATTATTTGTTATTATTATTATATACGTATACACTTATGTAAAGTTATTGTTGACCACTACTGTATCCTATATCAGATCCGCGTAGAAATACAAAATATGAGGCACCTGCAAATTAGATAGCCCATGTTTATGCCTGCTGGAAACCTGGAAGAGCCTACTTACGGTGGACCTCGATAATAGCAGCAACAGCGTCGTCCAATATACAATTATACAATCTCCTTCATTCAGTCAATAACAATATGCAGTCGGTTGGAAGTAGCGGGATAATACGAAAAGTGCACTGGCTGCCACAAATCGATAGAGTAAACAAACTATCGAAAATTTAAACCACCGATCCGTAAACAGCAATAGGCAGTCTGACGAAAAAGGCGGTAGCATGCGAAAACCGTCAGTGCCATATATCGATTATTTAAACCATCGATTAAACGACTTTCGATGATTTTGCAGCTATAGTGGGTGGCGATACACACAACGAATCAACAGCTGATGATCGCATAGTTGCCAGATTGGGAAATCAATGTTCACCAATTTAGGCTCAAAATTTAAAATTATATACAAAATATTTCGGCACTGCACTACCACTAACGCACTTTTTCTGCAATAATATTTGCTTAACGTGCCGAGTGGGTGACGAAACACACAACAAAATATCACCTGGTTATCGCAGACCTGCCAATTAGACAAATCAGTGCTGTTTAATTTAACAACGGTGTACAGTTATGTTGACTAGGCGCAAAATTTCAAATAAACAATATTTTGGCACAAGAGGCACTGCACGACCACTAAATTTTTCCGAAATAAAATTTGCGTAGGGCCTTAGCCAATGTAATGGTCGTACTTCCTCTTCTTCCATTAGACCTACACAACGGTGATCAGGGGAAGGTATCCAACAAGTAAAAAATTCCTTATTCTTTCTGTTTGCAATACGAGAATATACTTACCAAATTTGGTGTTTCTACCTCTTATAACTTTCAAGTTATGATTAAAAAACACTGGTCTGGAACCGAAACTTACCGATAAATATGATAAAATTGTATCGTCCCGCCACTATGAGAAATATATATAAATATTAAGTCTCTAGCTTTTGTAGTCTCTGAGGAACACGCGTTCATACAGGATATGGCTATATCGACTCGGCTATCGATACTGATCAAGAATATATATACTTTATGGGGTCGGAGATGCTTCCTTATGCCTGTTACATACTTTTGCACAAAACCATTATACCCTTTTTCCCATTTTTAATGGGTTCAGGGTATAAACAACAGTCTAGTGGACAGACTTTTTAAACTTGAAATTATATCGACAACAGAGAGAAATAAATTGACAACGAGCACTGCACTACCACCAATGATCTATGGACTACCCAAAATACATAAAAAGGGATACCTCTGAGAATATACTTACTTTTTGCATCACTGAAAACAGATACTTTAAATATGAGGACAAAATATACATCCAATTAAAAGAAATGCCTATGGGCTCACCTGCTTCGCCAATCATAGCAGACATAATTATGGAAGAATTGTTGCATAAGACAACCAATAATTTAAGGTACACCCCAAGACTATTGACTAAGTATGTAGACGATTTATTTGCAGAAACAAAAATAGACGAAATTCAAAACACACTGGACACATTTAACTCATACAACAGAGGCATACAATTTACAATGGAACTGGATTTAGACGGAAAATTACCATTATTAGACGCCTTAATAATTAAACAAAATAATACGCTTACAACAAGGTGGAACAGAAAGACTACAGCATCAGGACGAAACTTTAACTTCTATTCAAAACACCCGAAAACAATGATAATAAATACAGCAGTTGGCTGTATAAATCGGATGCTCAACATAAGCGACAAAATCTACCACAAGGAAATAAAAACCCAAATATTAATGACTCCAGCGAACAACAATTTCCCAGTGTGGATGATAAAATCACTAATACGAAAATACAGATCAAATAACTTGGAAGACAAACAAACGTATCTTGGTCCTGTTCGTCAGCCCTATATGCCGGATTTTGTCTGCGTCTCGTTTGACGCGAAGTATCTTGGACCTGTTCGTCAGCCCTATATGAGGGATTTTGTCTGCGTCTCGTTCGACGCGAAGTATTTGCTGATCTCTCCAGTTGCCTTACAGGAGAAACTGTCCTTCTTGTTGCGCGGCGTACCGTATCTTGGTCCTGTTCGTCAGCCCCATATGCTGGACTTTGTCTGCGTCTCGTTCGACGCGAAGAATGTGCAGATTGCTCTTGTTGCCTTACTGCAGAATCTGTTCTTCTAGTTGCGCAACGTACCGTATCTTGGTCCTGTTCGTCAGCCCTATATGCCGGATTTTGTCTGCGTCTCGTTTGACGCGAAGTATCTTGGACCTGTTCGTCAGCCCTATATGAGGGATTTTGTCTGCGTCTCGTTCGACGCGAAGTATTTGCTGATCTCTCCAGTTGCCTTACAGGAGAAACTGTCCTTCTTGTTGCGCGGCGTACCGTATCTTGGTCCTGTTCGTCAGCCCCATATGCTGGACTTTGTCTGCGTCTCGTTCGACGCGAAGAATGTGCAGATTGCTCTTGTTGCCTTACTGCAGAATCTGTTCTTCTAGTTGCGCAACGTACCGTATCTTGGTCCTGTTCGTCAGCCCTAAATGCCGGATTTTGTCTGCGTCTCGTTCGACGCGAAGTATTTGCTGATCGCTCCAGTTGCCATACAGGAGAAACTGTCCTTCTACTTGCGCGGCGTACCGTATCTTGAACCTGTTCGTCAGCCCTATATGCCGGACTTTGTCTGCGTCTCGTTCAGCGCGAAGTATTTGCAGATTGCTCTAGTTGCCTTACTTCAGAATGTGTTCTCCAAGTTGCGCAACGTACCGTATCTTGGTCCTGTTCGTCAGCCTTAAATGCCGGATTTTGTCTGCGTCTCGTTCGACGCGAAGTATTTGCTGATCGCTCCAGTTGCCTTACAAGAGAAACTGTCCTTCTAGTTGCGCGGCGTACCGTATCTTGGACCTGTTCGTCAGCCCTATATGCCCGACTTTGTCTGCGTCTCCTTCGACGCGAAGTATTTGCTGATCGCTCTAGTTGCCTTACTGGAGAATCTGTCCTTCTAGTTGCGCGGTGTACCGTATCTTGGTACTGTTCGTCAGCCCTTTATGCCGGATTTTGTCTGCGTCTCGTTCGACGCGAAGTATTTGCTGATCGCTTCAGTTGCCTTACAGGAGAAACTGTCCTTCTAGTTGCGCGGCGTACCGTATCTTGGACCTGTTCGTCAGCCCTATATGCCGGACTTTGTCTGCGTCTCGTTCGACGCGAAGTATTTGCTGATCGCTCCAGTTGCCTTACAAGAGAAACTGTCCTTCTAGTTGCGCGGCGTACCGTATCTTGAACCCGTTCGTCAGCCCTATATGCCCGACTTTGTCTGCGTCTCGTTCGACGCGAAGTTTTTGCTGATCGCTCCAGTTGCCTTACTGGAGAATCTGTCCTTCTAGTTGCGCGGCGTACCGTATCTTGGTCCTGTTCGTCAGCCCTATATGCCGGATTTTGTCTGCGTCTCGTTCGACGCGAAGTATCTTGGTCCGGTTCGTCAGCCCTCTATGCCGGACTTTGTCTGCGTCTCGTTCGACGCGAAGTATTTGCTGATCGCTCCAGTTGCCTTACAGGAGAAACTGTCCTTCTAGTTGCGCGGCGTACCGTATCTTGGACCTGTTCGTCAGCCCTATATACCGGACTTTGTCTGCGTCTCGTTCGACACGAAGTATTTGCAGATTGCTCTTGTTGCCTTACTGGAGAATCTGTCCTTCTAGTTGCGCGGCGTACCGTATCTTGGACCTGTTCGTCAGCCCTATATGCCGGACTTTGTCTGCGTCTCGTTCGACGCGAAGTATTTGCAGATTGCTCTAGTTGCCTTACTGGAGAATCTGTCCTTCTAGTTGCGCGGCGTACCGTATCTTGGTCCTGTTCGTCAGCCTTATATGCCGGATTTTGTCTGCGTCTTTTTCGACGCGAAGTATTTGCTGCTCGCTCCACTTTCCTTACAGGAGAATATGTCCTTCTAGTTGCGCGGCGTACCGTATCTTGGACCTGTTCGTCAGGCCTAAATGCCGGACTTTGTCTGCGTCTCGTTCGACGCGAAGTATTTGCAGATTGCTCTAGTTGCCTTACTGGATAATCTGTCCTTCTAGTTGCGCGGCGTACCGTATCTTGGTCCTGTTCGTCAGCCCTATATGCTGGACTTTGTCTGCGTCTCGTTCGACGCGAAGTATTTGCTGATAGCTCCAGTTGCCTTACTGGAGAATCTGTCCTTCTAGTTGCGCGGCGTACCGTATCTTGGACCTGTTCGTCAGCCCTATATGCCGGACTTTGTCTGCGTCTCGTTCGACGCGAAGTATTTGCAGTTTGCTTTAGTTGCCTTACTGGAGAATCTGTACTTCTAGTTGCGCGGCGTACCGTATCTTGGTCCTGTTCGTCAGCCCTATATGCCGGATTTTGTCTGCGTCTCGTTTGACGCGAAGTATCTTGGACCTGTTCGTCAGCCTATATGCCGGACTTTGTCTGCGTCTCGTTCGACGCGAAGTATTTTCAGATTGCTCTAGTTGCCTTACTGGAGAATCTGTCTTTTTAGTTGCGCGGCGTACCGTATCTTGGTCCTGTTCGTCAGCCCTATATGCCGGACTTTGTCTGCGTCTCGTTGGACGCGAAGTATTTGCAGATTGCTCCAGTTGCCTTACTGCAGAATCTGTCCTTCTAGTTGCGCGGCGTACCATATCTTGGTCCTGTTCGTCAGCCCTATATGTCAGATTTTGTCTGCGTCTTTTTCGACGCGAAGTATTTGCTGATCGCTCCAGTTGCCTTACTGGAGAATCCGTCCTTCAAGTTGCGCGGCGTACCGTATCTTGGTCCTCATCATCAGCCCTGTAAATAGGGTCTTGTCTTTGTGTCGATCGTCATACACTATTCTGACTTTGCTCGGATATCCTAACTGCACTTATATTCCTGCGAGCTAGGTGACGTTGTTGATCTATACTCCTCTCAGATTGTTTAACGTCTTCATTATCCCTGCGCTCTCTTTGAGATACTGCATTATTAATGTTTTCCTGCTCAATATAATCAGAATTCAACCTTTTTTACAATTTTCTAGCTCTCTGTCTTTGGGATCTGGTTGTAGCTGATATTCTCTTAATTCTAGGCATATTATTATGTTTGTATGATATATGCACGTCTGTTTGTGTTAAATTTATATTATTTGTTCTTATTATTATATACGTATACACTTATGTAAAGTTATTGTTGACCACTACTGTATCCTATATCAGATCCGCGTAGAAATACAAAATATGAGGCACCTGCAAATTAAATAGCCCATGTTTATGCCTGCTGGAAACCTGAAAGAGCCTACTTACGGTGGACCTCGATAATAGCAGCAACAGCGTCGTCCAATATACAATTATACAATCTCCTTCATTCAGTCAATAACAATATGCAGTCGGTTGGAAGTAGCGGGATAATACGAAAAGTGCAGTGGCTGCCACAAATCGATAGAGTAAACAAACTATCGAAAATTTAAACCACCGATCCGTAAACAGCAATAGGCAGTCTGACGAAAAAGACGGTAGCATGCGAAAACCGTCAGTGCCATATATCGATTATTTAAACCATCGATTAAACGACTTTCGATGATTTTGCAGCTATAGTGGGTGGCGATACACACAACGAATCAACAGCTGATGATCGCATAGTTGCCAGATTGGGAAATCAATGTTCACCAATTTAGACAAAATATTTCGGCACTGCACTACCACTAACGCACTTTTTCTGCAATAATATTTGCTTAACGTGCCGAGTGGGTGACGAAACACACAACAAAATATCACCTGGTTATCGCAGACCTGCCAATTAGACAAATCAGTGCAGTTTAATTTAACAACGGTGTACAGTTATGTTGACTAGGCGCAAAATTTCAAATAAACAATATTTTGGCACAAGAGGCACTGCACGACCACTAAATTTTTCCGAAATAAAATTTGCGTAGGGCCTTAGCCAATGTAATGGTCGTACTTCCTCTTCTTCCATTAGACCTACACAACGGTGATCAGGGGAAGGTATCCAACAAGTAAAAAATTCCTTATTCTTTCTGTTTGCAATACGAGAATATACTTACCAAATTTGGTGTTTCTACCTCTTATAACTTTCAAGTTATGATTAAAAAACACTGGTCTGGAACCGAAACTTACCGATAAATATGATAAAATTGTATCGTCCCGCCACTATGAGAAATATATATAAATATTAAGTCTCTAGCTTTTGTAGTCTCTGAGGAACACGCGTTCATACAGACGGATATGGCTATATCGACTCGGCTATCGATACTGATCAAGAATATATATACTTTATGGCGTCGGAGATGCTTCCTTATGCCTGTTACATACTTTTGCACAAAATCATTATACCCTTTTTCCCATTTTTAATGGGTTCAGGGTATAAACAACAGTCTAGTGGACAGACTTTTTAAACTTGAAATTATATCGACAACAGAGAGAAATAAATTGACAACGAGCACTGCACTACCACCAATGATCTATGGACTACCCAAAATACATAAAAAGGGATACCTCTGAGAATATACTTACTTTTTGCATCACTGAAAACAGATACTTTAAATATGAGGACAAAATATACATCCAATTAAAAGAAATGCCTATGGGCTCACCTGCTTCGCCAATCATAGCAGACATAATTATGGAAGAATTGTTGCATAAGACAACCAATAATTTAAGGTACACCCCAAGACTATTGACTAAGTATGTAGACGATTTCTTTGCAGAAACAAAAATAGACGAAATTCTAAACACACTGGACACATTAAACTCATACAACAGAGGCATACAATTTACAATGGAACTGGATTTAGACGGAAAATTACCATTATTAGACGCCTTAATAATTAGACAAAATAATACGCTTACAACAAGGTGGAACAGAAAGACTACAGCATCAGGACGAAACATAAACTTCTATTCAAAACACCCGAAAACAATGATAATAAATACAGCAGTTGGCTGTATAAATCGGATGCTCAACATAAGCGACAAAATCTACCACAAGGAAATAAAAACCCAAATATTAATGACTCCAGCGAACAACAATTTCCCAGTGTGGATGATAAAATCACTAATACGAAAATACAGATCAAAATACTTGGAAGACAAACAACCACAAAAAATCTTTAAATCTGTAACCTATGTACCGTCTCTATCTGAACGTCTAAAAAATTCTGACTGCTATAATAAAGAGGATATACAAATAGCCCACAAGCCCACAATAACAATGAAAAACTTTTTTAACAACACAAAATCATAAAGAGTTGACAAAATAATGTTATATATAAAATGCCATGCAACGGAGACGAAAACAACATATGCAATAAAGTATATGTTGGAACCACAAAATCAAAATTAAAAACAAGAATTTCACAAGATAAATCTGACATCAAGCTAAGACACCAAACACGCATACAAAAGACAGCACTTGCATCACATTGCACTGAGAGCGGACACTCACCAAACTTCGAGGAAACAACAATACTGCAACAGGAACCACACTACAGCAATCGACTTACACTCGAAATGTTACACATAATAAACGTACCACCGGACAGAAGACTTAATTACAAAACAGACACAGAAAACGGCGCACATACATATATACAGACACCTACTTACACGAAATATTTAGTTGACAACTCCACGCCAAGCAGTAAAGACGTGTAAAAAATACACGTTTTGAATACATTTTTTAAATTTTTTAATGTGTTAAAAATTTTGTTTCTTAAAAATGTTTGTTAAATGATAAGTATCTGTTTTTATTTCAATGTTTTAATCGTAGTTCCCTGAAGACGATTGCCGTTGTTGCAGTCGAAATATATCGGAAGAAAATATAAAAAACAAAACAAATTGTTTGTTTTATTGACCACGAGCCGGCTAAACAAACACAGTATAATTTAAAAGGTCGCTAAAAACATAAAGTTTAATTATAAATTATGTTTAATTTTATTTTCTTAAATGTAGGAAAAAGAAAGCATGTAATATGACAACATTTAATAGTAATAAATCTAGTGTAATATGGCAACATTGTAATGATAAACTTGTGAACATACAGCTGGTCACATTGATATCGATAACTCTAACACATCAATCGTATACTTTGGCTGATGTAATAAGACGCGCAAGAAAATAAAATGCATTAAAAAGTTGATAAATATCACATATGTATATTACAATAACTATTA
This sequence comes from Drosophila maculinotata, assembly GCA_035045305.1. NCBI lineage: Eukaryota > Metazoa > Arthropoda > Insecta > Diptera > Drosophilidae > Drosophila > Drosophila maculinotata. The sequence continues at coordinate 906,887 of JAWNPD010000022.1, forward strand.
TTAGTTAGCTAATAGCCTGATTCCACAAGCAAATCAATCGGAAGATCATTCATGAATGAAACCCGAGTCCACAGGCGAATGATGTTGACATTGAGTTACGTGAATATGTAAGTGGCAAGTTGGTTATTAAACTGCCAGTTGCTCTGTTTTTATTTGTGTATTGCGAAGTAAATAATAGCCAAATTGCACTTTGGCCCTTGAAAAAATGTTTCATTCATCCATGAATGGAGTTTTTTGTATGGCAATGTTAAAATCTTCTCATTCTTGTTCCCTGTAAAGCATGCAAATGGGTCTATTTACACCTTCGGATTTTTTAATACACCCACCCCTCTGAAAAGAAAAGGAATATATTTTGGCTCTAAGGTCTATTCCCATCTTTCATCATACCTTAGACTTTTTGTTACACCTCTTTATCCCATATAGTTTTGCTAGCTCTGCAGGATACTCAAATGTATCAAACCTCATCTCAACATCTTCAGCGATAACTTGAAAGAAATCGTTAGTCTTTATTGAATATATATATGAATCTGTATTAATACAATTCAATGAAACATTTGCTATTTTGATAGTTCTAAAACGGAAAGCTCTTAATAGATGAGCGTATCATAAACATTGTGAAGGCGCTGCATCTGAATGGCACATCTTCAGAAGAGTGTGCAGAGTGTGCCGGTTACAAAGTACTGTTTCCTATGATGTGATCGGGTTTGCATCTTTACATTTCTCAACATTCTTCATCATTCCCATAGACAGCGTTGTTTGACAGTTTGAAAAATTCTTTTTCAAAATTGTTTTTTGTCGTGTGTGTTAAAACCTCTCAAACACTGACAATTTTATAATGAATCGGATATTTATTTTTAGATCTGACATCAGAAACAAGTTTATTTACTTTGTTCTCGGGTGTAGGCTATTTATTTAGCGGATAAAGAGGAAGATCAAGATGGTGATCATAAAGATGAGTTAGCTTAAACCAATCTTCTTCAAGAATATACCTTTCTTCTCACGTGTCTGTGATAGAAGAAATATTAAATGAATTAATTTTATCTTTACTTTTATTTGCATTTAATTACATAAAATATTCTGGTTTGGTATAATCATAGTCACTCATAAACTTGTGGTAAGCTTTCTAGAACCTTTAACAATTCCAGCTTTTATCCCTTATTTTTTGACATGGCATCCCAAGAGATTCCGGCTGATGTATAATAATGATCGGAAATTTTAAAAAAACGTCTGTTAGTAACAGAATATCAGTTTTCAAATACAATTCCATATAATCTCTTAGCGTTGGACTACCAAAAACTAACCAAACATTTAGTGCATGCGCATTAGTGAGACTATTAATGCCATTTTCATTGAAGGCAGAACCGTTCATGGGAATCTAGGTTGACATAAAGAAAGACACCCCTCCTACGTACAAGATTCAATTCATTGTCTAGTGGGAAAAAACAGTTCACACTCTGGCCACTTTCAGTTCTCAAAACTAAGACGCAAATTGAATTTCCAGATTTTTATCGTGGGACGCAATATATGTAAATTTGGAAAGTGAAATATATAACTGCTTATTAAATAGGAGTTCGTATATATCACCCTCAACTTTGTGGAGTTCTCTAACAAGTAAATGCGAATCATATTGAGAGAAATTATGGACAAATATAGGGACAAAAGGTTTCAAATAGAATATTACAGCTGTTAAGTGCTGCCCCCCAATATTTTTCAGTATAATGACAGTGGTCTCTAACTCAAGCAGGGTCAGTCCCAAACTCAGACTCCCCGTATGAGGGGATTTCTGATTTATTCGACAGACAGTCTCAGTCGATCTTGACAAGGTCTGGTGGGCCGTAAAACCCTTTGAACCCTTTAAAGCCCCTGGGGGTGATCAGATCTTTTCGACCTTGCTGCAACACAGCCTCGAGGTTATCATTCACAAACGTATTGGCGTATTTAGGGCGATCTTCGTTTGGGATACACTCCGTTTCCTTTGGAGGAGGGTGGTCGTGGTTTTTATCCCCAAGCAGGGAAATCGTCCCCTAGACCAACCTTAGTCTTATAGACCGATTAGCCTTACATCCATTCTGTTGAAGAATTCGGCACGTTTGGTGGATTTGCATGTTCGGGGGCAAATTTGAATGAATTGCTTATTTGTTGAAAAAATTTATAAATCAATCGTGCAATTTAGTGTAAGATTATACGACTTGGATGGTCTGGAGTTAGTGCTTCTCCATCGTTGGGATCGGAGCCTCGAAGTCGGCCAAATGACCTCTGACCTCGCTTTCGACTATTCTCCCATTAGCGATTTGACGCACGAGCAAGTGCTTGGCCGACTTGACGGTCGCTTCCCAAAGGCCCCCGAGATGAGGCACTCGAGGTGATATGAAGCTCCACTCCATCCTTTTCTTCGCAGCGAACGATTGCAGGCTCGACTGCTGCTTGTTGAACGCTTGCTGCAGTTCCTTGAGCAGGTTGATGGTTCCGGCGAAGTTCGTCGCATTGTCCGAATAATTTCGGAGTGGAACGCCACGTCTTGCGATGAATCTTTTAAGGGTTAAAATAAAGCAATTAGTAGACAAGTCTGTTACGAGCTCTAAGTGAACCGCCTTTGAAGCAAAACATACGAACACAGCAATGTACATTTATATATGGGGGACGTCCCCTAATCCGCAAGGATACATTGATGGGCCCTAAAAAGTGTACTCCACAAACAGGCAATGGTCGCACAGCCATCAAGCGGTCGGCTGGGAAATTTCCAATTACCTGTCCCATAATCTTGGGCGTATAGTGAAAACAGTGCACGCATCTGCAAACAATTTTGGTGCATTCTCTTGGAGCTTAAGAAGAGCGATCAAAATTTTAACACCTGCATGACAATTCTTAACATGTAGGTGTCGCAAATATAATTCAACAAAATGTGAATGTGAATTTTCTTGGAGCTTAAGAAGAGCGATCAAAGTTTTAACACCTGCATGACAATTCTTAACATGTAGGTCTCGCAAATATAATTCAACAAAATGTGAATTTTTAGAAATCAAAATGGCATGGAAATTTAACATCGTATTCAAAAGTTTCATTTGAAAGTCTGCCTCCTTCACGAATGAGTGACAGAGTTCCATCTGACTCTGAAAACTTATGAATGAACGGGGTTAGCAGTTGGAAACTTGGTTGAATTAGTTGATTTTTCTTCAGTCTCGCAAATTTTTCCTTGAACTCAGAGCATGGAACAATTTCCGAAAGTTTTAAGCATGCAAAGTTTAATTCCTTTGGACTTAATTCTTCCTTTACTTTTTTTTGATTTTGAATGATTTAAAAATCTACAAACAAATGCAAAAACCAAACTAATTTGTAATATGATGAAAAACTAAAAAAAAAGCTCATTAGAAATTCTGGACTAGTGACCAGGCACACTTGAGCAGACTTTTCCGATTCACCGTTAAGGATTTCTGGTGACAACACAAAGTGATGATTTTCGGGCCAATTTGTCTTATCTTCACACAAAAATGTGGGTCCCTCTAGCCGAATAGAATTAATGAGCTCTTAATCATCACAGCCGCGCGACGAAATGCTTGCTGGGTTCAACAATAATACATCTGGAACATTTCTTGAATTCCTTCTACTCGGTTTGCTACATGTTGTCAGCAAAGAAGATGACATATTTATCCAAAGTAATGTGACTTCTGAATGTGTCCAGACTTTACATTTTTCAAGCATAGGTTTGACAAAAGACCATAAGTGAGTCAATTAGTATGCTGCATACAATTGAAGTCTTGGGATTGACTTTTTTTTCAGCGGCGCAACTTTCGCCTTTTAAGTGAGCAATCAGCAATATACTTGGTCATTGTGATTAGATCGAATGTACAAATAACAAATAGACGCATCAGCGAAACCATGCATTTGTATTTTTGTTTTTATCGTCGGTTCCAGTGAGCATATCTTTAACATAAAATCATTGCAAATGACTTCAGAGCCAATCGGACGTGTATCTTTATGACGAACACCAAGTTCGTGCAAGCATCGTATGGCAAGAAAGGGTGCAGACGCTGTGCCATAAGTGTAAGTAGTAGTTTGTAAGTAAATTCATTTTCTATGGCTTAAATGGAAGGGCGCAATCAGGCTGCCTTTTGGAAATAGAATTAAGAACCAAAAAATCGGCCATAAATTGATGAGCGTTTACTCTTGAACAGATTGTTGTTGACACTACGCTCTTTGCTACCAAACTTGACGGGCCGACGAATGTAACATTCAAGCATTTTTTTTACTCTTGAAAGTCTAAGAGTTTGAGCAAAATCTTCGATCATAAAATTGACCTGAGAGCCAGAGTAAAGTTACGCTCTTGCAAGGTGAACTTGACCAAAACGATCACGGTGTTAAGTCACAAATAATGTAATATACACATACAAACACACACAAACTATGTAACAAAACAGAATACACAAAAATCATATACATAAGGGCAGATCAAACACACTACGTAAGCACGTTTCGCGGACTTAGCTATTCTGCACATTCGGCAGTATGTCAGTCCGCCAGCGGTGCCGCTTTCTGCTGACTGTGCGATCGGCACTCAGAGGGTAAGTAAACCGTCATATTTGCTGACTGATGGCCCACTTTCAAATCACACTGCATATCCAATAATAAGTAATAAGCATATTTTATCATCAATTGTTACCTATAAATAATAATAACCCCACCAGTGGTAATTCTTTCTTTACTCATTATTCTAGACCAGAACCCTACCAAAGGTAATTCTGTCTCTAGTCAACCTTTCCGATACGCACCAGATCCTTCGAGCTAGCAAGTACACCAGATCCTTCGAGATAGCAAGGACACCATATCCTTCGAGAAAGCAAGGACACCAGATCCTTCGAGACAGAAAGAACACCATATCCTTCGAGACAGCAAGGACACCAGATCCTTCGAGACAGTAAGGACACCAGATTCTTGGAGTCAGCAAGGACGCCACAGATCACAGAAATGCCCAATCGCAACTTCGAAGCGGTGCTCCACGAGCAGCAACAGGCTTTCGATGATGTTCAACAGTTGATCAGCAACTTTAAAAAGGATGGCCACGAGCGGAAGTCCAAAGAAGGATACTATGCCAAGTTAAGAGATCGATTGGACGAAATTTGGAATCAAATTACTTCCAACCACGTCTTGATCCTACAAACCGAACAACTTGCCGCCGAAGACAGCTATTTCCCTACACATCAACAAATCGAACAAAGCTATACCAAGTACCGTGAATTATTCACTCTTGGTCAGAAGCAAGGCCTCGCTCAGTTGCTAACGCATTCAAGCAAGGCAGCAAATGTTCCAGCCAGATCCACGACAGGAAAAAGCTTGAGCCTCGAGCAACCTCAAGGACTCCACACAACAGCAAACCAGTCGCAACATTCACCTTCACCGCAAAGTACCCTTATTCGAAAAATAAACAGTCGACTCAAGGACTTTGAATATTTAATGAACGAATTGACGTCTCAATCACTGAAACTAAGCACATAATAGAGCTGGTGCGCAACAATCTGCATAATCAAATAATGGATAGCGGTTCGGAGGCAGAAGAAGTTGGTTACGATCCAGCCCGTTTCCTACAAGCTCGTATCAAGCTTACGTCATACATTACAACATATAAAGATTCACGACCACAGCACACGTCAGCTGCTATGTCTCCGGCAACAGCCGTGCGATTACCAAGCATAGAAATTCCGAAGTTCAATGGGGACATACTCAAATGGACCCAGTTCTTTGACTTGTTTTCATGCATGGTGCACGAGACAAATATGCCCAAAGTCCAAAAGATGTGGTATCTGAAAACCACACTAACTGGCGAGGCAGAAAGATTGATACGACATATCGATCTTAAGGAAGAAAACTATTTGAGCGCATGGGAAATATTGATGGATGCGTACAATAATCCCAGAGACGTGGCAAATACGGTAATAAACCGCTTCCTATTCCAAAACATAAACAATGACGATGCTAAGTCATTAAAGGAACTCTACATTACCACAATTGAATCCCTCGCATCTCTTAAGGGGTTAGGAATAGATACAGCCACCTGGGATCCGATTCTGATCGCCATTCTACGGAATAAATTGGACGTCACAAACAGAACTCTCTATGAGCAGTCTCTCGGAGGCTCGAAGGACATACAAGTCTTTGACACCATGCTCCAATTCCTAGAGCAACGAGTTAGGGTGTTAGGCGCTGGAAAAAGGATTCAAGGATCCAGCACTGATTCAAAGGACACCACATGTGCCTCTGCGGCGTCTGGAAAGGCACCATGTTGCCTGTACTGCAAGAAGGTGAATCATTTACTATTCAGATGCGATGATTTTCGGGCCAAATCTGTGTCCGAAAGATTGAAATGGGTTCAAAGGCAAAAATTGTGGGTCAACTGTTTCAGACATGACCACAAGGCGCATGCCAAGGCCGCACTTGTTTCAAGTGTAACAAAAAACACAATACTTTGTTGCACTTGGAAACCACACCAGCCGTAGGATCAGCTTGCATTATCAGTTATAATCTGTTGGCCACAGCAAAGGTGACCGTAAAGGGTAACAACGGGCAGTCTGGCAACTTAAGAGCACTATTAGACTCAGGTTCAGAAATAAATTTTATCTCTAAGCGCTTGACATCAATGTTGTCGCTTAAAATACACAACACCAAACTCCGCATAGAAGGAATTGGAGGACACTCTAAAACCAGCACGTCCCGAGTAAATGTGCTACTGAAATCACTTCACAGTGGTTTTACGCAAAAGATCGAAGCTTTCGTCCTAAACACATCCGTATCGATCAACCTGCACATGCACTTAATCCAACAAATTGGGAAATCTCCAACAATATACCATTGGCGGACACTCAATTCGACAAGCCAGCAAAAATAGACATGCTCATCGGTGCTGAGCATTACTACTCGATGCTGTTTCCAAATCAACATAAGATTCGGTCCGGAGGACCAGTGCTTCAAAACACTGAACTTGGATGGGTTATCGATGGAAAACTGAACTCTGAGAACAAGGCATCCCGCATTTGTGCAGTTACAACAATCGAGGAAACGAATGCACTTATGGAACGGCTCTGGACTCCAGAGTGTTACCATTTGATCCCGCATCACTGTTCGCTGAAACCTGAGAGCACCACAACCAAACTACGAGTCGTCTTTGACGCATCATGCAAAACATCGACTGAGAAGTCTCTGAATGATATTTTACATTCAGAGCCCACTGTTCAGAGTGATTTAATGTCGATTTTAATCCGCTTCAGGACCCATAAAAACGTTTTCACATCAGATATTGAAAAGATGTACCGCCAAGTGTGGATCAATCCAGCTGATCAGTTCCATCAAATGATTGTATGGAGAAGGAACTCAGCTGAAGACATTCGCTATTATCGCCTAAAGACTGTCACATATGGGACAACGTCAGCCCCGTTTCTGGCCACCAAGTGCTTGGACCATTTGGCCATACAGAATAAGGACAAATACTGATTAGGATCATCAGCACTGAAGGAGGTCTTTTATGTGGACGACTGTCCAACTGGAGCAGATTCAATCGCTGAAGCGATTCAAATTCAACAGGAGTTGATCAAAATATTGCAAACTTCAGGTTTCAAAATTTGCAAATGGTGGTCAAACGATGAGCATTTTCTTCAATGAATCTCTAAGGAGGACATCGTCAGCAATGTGACACTAGGGGAAGCATTTGAGCACTACAGTATCAAAACACTTGGCTTATCTGGATTCCTAAAAAGGACCAGCTCTGTTGCCGAACGCAAAGAAGCCAAGCCGCACGTATTACAAGGAGAGTAGTATGCTCAGAACTGGCTCAGATCTTTGACCCACTAGGATTGTTTGCTCCAGTGGTGGTCAAGGCAAAAATCTTCATGCAACGTCTTTGGGAAACAAAACTGGTCTGGGATGACCAATTGCCAACACACCTTCAAAACGAATGGAAGGACTACCGTGAGGATATGCAGGCCCTAAACACGATGCAGGTTCCCAGGCACGTCTATGATGGCAAAACTCCCGTAACCAGGGAACTTCATACATTTGTTGATGCCTCGGAACGAGCATATAAAGCGGCAGTTTATGTGCGAGCCACTTACAAAAACAAACAAATCTCAGTTCGCTTGCTGTGCTCAAAGTCTCGTGTGGCACCCACAGCCAAACAACTTCATCGGCTTGAATTGTTCGCAGCCCTTCTCGGTGCAGATATCGCCGACAGAGTTCGCAAGGATCTTCATATGCACCCAGAGACAGTCTCAAGATTTTACTGGACTGATTCAACAGTGGTGCTGGCCTACGTACCATACATTTGTGGCAAATCGAATAGCCAAAATCCAAGCGCTTACAAACCAAACTCAATGGAGACATGCATCATCGGCAAATAATGCACCCGACGAGTCAAGAGGAATCTCAGCACGGCGATTGGCAGATCATACCCTATGGCTATATGGACCCCAATAGCTACATGGACCACGGGACAGGTGGACAAGCTCTCGTCGCTCATCGTCGCTCCGATCAACCTCGAACGCAAGGCGAAACATGTGTGTTTGCCAATGACTCACACGACGATTGGAGAAGAGCTGTATACTTGCGAACATAGCCATTCGTTCCACAAGCTACAACGCATTGTAGCATACATGTTGCGTTTTTGCTACAAGAACAACAGAGCAAGCACTACTACCCTATGCATGGGAGAGCTGGATCGCGCACGCACCGTGATCCTTCGAAGCGTCGAACAGGTTGAGTTCGCGGCAGAACTCAAGCAACTACAGCGCTACAGATATGTAGACAAAAAGAGCCCCATTATATCGCTATCACCGATACTAGGAGAAGATTACCTCATTCGGGTCGGCGGTAGATTTGAGCATGCGCCACTCACATATAACGCTAAACATCCTATCTTGTTGTCATACAATGATCCGATTGTTAAGATGCAACAGATAGACCTCCATGAAAGCAACATGCACTGCGGGGCCCAATCATTAAGAGCCATCGCAAGAAAACAAATCTGGGTTCTCAAGGATAAGTCCATGGCCATGGCCAGGAACATTATACACAACTGTGAGAAGTGCCTAAATTAATGCATCAAATCATGGGTGATCTACCTGCTGAACGAGTCACCCAGGCTCGACCTTCCTCAGCTCTGGCGTAGACTATTGTGGACCTTTCTGGATTCACCATAAGATACGCGGAAGGAGGCCAGATAAGGCGTAAATAGCAGTATTCTGCTGCTTCAGCACAAAGGCAGTACATCTTGAGTTAGTCAGTGATCTAACAATAGATGCATTCCTGGCAGCACTTCGTCGGTTTATTGGTCGTCGTGGGAAGTGTCAGACGATTCAACGCCACAAACTTCATTGGTGCCAACAATCAGCTAAAGAATTTGGAATCGACTATTTACTCAGAGAATGCTACAAAGAAATTTATTGAGCATTGCAGCAAAAGGCAAGTGGCTTTCAAGTTCATCCCTCCTCGCGCACCGTCATTTGGCGGCCTTTGGGAAGCAGCAGTAAAATCCACAAAAAAGTTGCTGGTCAGCAACACGAATACTGCATCACTAACATTCGAAGAGATGAATACAGTGATCATCGAAATCGAAGCCATACTCAATTCCCGACCAATTACCCCAATGTCAAATGATCTAACAGATCTAACGGCACTTACGCCGGGGCATTTCCTTATTGGAGAACCATTTACAGCCGCTCCTGATGCAAACATTGATGTAGGCGGGAAGAGACTTGTAAAGCGCTAGGAACAAATCTCCAGAATAAAGCACTCATTCTGGAAACAATGGTCACAAGAATACTTGCAAGAATTGCAAGCTCGTCAAAAATGGAAGACCTTGGCTCCATACGTTAAAGAAGGATTATTGGTCCTGGTAAAAGAGGACAAAGTTCCGGTGATGAAATGGCCAATGGGTCGCATTGTCAAAACGTACCCTGGTCATGACAATTTCATACGAGTGGTGGATGTAAAAACGGCATCAGGAATATACAAACGTCCTGTTACTCGGTTGGTGCCATTATTTGCAGAGACTGTGGCACCCAAGCGCCCTATCGACCAGGAGGATACAACGGAACCCGATGAGCAACCGACACGAAGGAGGAAATCTATATCACCACCAAATATCAGCACTATTACTAGCACTGATGATCATGCTGCCACTAGCACTTTCACTACCAATAACCGTGACACCATTCACCAACAAGCGTGGTGAAGAACTCTCGACAATTCAGATCACCACTCAACATCGTAGGTATTCTTGCGAACAGTCTCTTTGGCGTACTAGACTCCAATAACTCACATCAGATGACCGAAGTTATCGAGAATGTCAAAACAAATGAAGAGTTCTTGCTACATCTGCTCCAGAACCAGACGTCAATTGTCGACTCAACCATAAATGTGGTCAAGAAGGACAAATCTGCCACGGATAATCGACTTCGACTACTGGAACAACACGTGGAGATAAGCAGAAAGGAAAGTACACCGCAGCCCATCTATCAAAAGCAATTAGCGAGGTGAAAACAACGTACGCTCGTTTTGGTATCGTCAGCCAGCCTAGGGAACCATCAGCAACAAACCTAGAAGCAAACACCCAACAAGAAAACAAGGAGCTTGACGACCTATAAAAGGATTTGGCAGCACTTAGACGTCAGACGTTACCACATCGCCTAGACACGATACAACACCACCACGTAGCTTCATACATTGCCTTGACAATGTCGTTAGTATTGGTCATTGCATATGCCATACGAAAAAGACATATATAATGGAAACCTAAGCCAGCAGTAACTCCCTCAGAAGAAGTATATCAGTCCCCCAGCGGTGCCGCTTTCTGCTGACTATGCGATCGACACTCAGAGGGCAGTAAACCGACATATTTGCTGACCGATGGCCCACTTTCAAATCACACTGCATATACAATAATTAGTAATAAGCATATTTTGTCACCAATTGTTACCTATAAATAATAATAACCCCACCAGTGGTAATTCTTTCTTTACTCATTATACTAGACCAGAACCCTACCAAAAGTAATTCTGTCTCTAATCAACCGCTCCGATAAGTCTAACTAGTTCGAGTGCTAGTTACGACGTCATAACCGAATACAGTTTATGTGCTGTTATTCAATCAATTCAATCATCATATACTTTGGATAAACACACGGATTTTCACAACCGCTGTTGCTTAAATAACATGATTGTTTTCACTTGCAATGTGATGATGACATGAGCAGGAGGAGATGAGGCTTCAGCTGAAGACAAACTCTCACATAGCTGAGCTTTACTTCAACCGAAAACTTTGATTCTGATTCAAAGTCTCATATTTATGAAGCAACGTAGAATGAGGGCGAGAACATTCTTGGCATTTCGATGATTAACAATTGAACACCATGTGTCCTCAGTATAAAAAAAGTATACACAAGTTATTAAAAATTAAAAAGTTCTGCAACAGGTATCCCACTAAAGCCTTGACAGTTGCCGATATAATGATTTGAGTTACAAAACTGACATTTGGGCTCATTGATGTTGTCCACCTTTGTGCATGTAAATGATGCCTTGCTGCTTTTTTGGGGTACCGACTCATATCAATGTTTGAATCTAGCCTTAGAACTTTCCTCAGCAGATATATGCTGATAGCGCCTATTAAATACAACCGCACAGCCGGACCACTTAGGCAGGAAAATGTAGTCTAGTTGCTCTTCTTACATTGACTAGGTGAGATAGTCGACATTGGACAAAACTATATGAAGTACAAGTAAGAGTGCTCTAGTCAAGAGTGCCCGACTAGGAGATACCCTGAACCCAGTTCTTACATTCATAATTCTTTATCTGCATTCATACATAGAAACACACACACAAATATAAACACACGCTGCGCGCGTCGTGCAATTGCTTTGTTTCTTCTTCTTCTATTGGCCACATACTATGTTAAATTGAACAATAAGTAACTTTTTTGTTTATGGTCCAATCGTAATGAAATTTGCTGGACATATAGAAGGCATATAAATGTGTGAGCTTGCTTAATTTAAAATGTCATACCTCCAAAAGTACGAATTTTTCCATTTCTGGGGGATCGGGGAGACATATCAAAAAAATCAAATATTTTGGACATCTTAATGCTAAACGAGAATATACATAGTGAATTTGAAGCCTCTAGCACTTATAACTTTCAACCAAAAAACTCTGGTCTGGAATCAAAGCTTATCAATCACTTTTGATTGGAACGAGAAATCGAAAAAAAAAATGATAAAGTTGTCTTGACCCGGCACTGCGAGAACTTATATTTCAAATATGAAGTCTCTAGCTTTTGTTGCCTCTGAGAAACGCTCGTACATACAGACGGACGGACGGATAGACGGACGGACAGTTAGACGGACATGGCTAGATCGACTCGACTTTTGATAGTGATCAATAATATATATACTTTATGGGGTCGGAGACGCTTCCTTATGCAGTTACATACTTTTGCATCAAACCATTATACCCTTTTTCCCCATTTTTAATGGGACCAGAGTATAGCTAGCATTTGCTGGCGTGCGGTGCAACGCCCCGTTTTAATTATCTATAAACGTTGGTGTACTAACGAACAGTTCATTCAAGTGGCCCAACGATATCAAGCCAGAGCTTGTTAACACGCGGACCCAGGCAACATGCAGCCCAACCTCCCAACCAAACGACCGAGGGGCTCGCCGCATAACGTGCGGCTACGAAGATCGCGAAATAAGAATAGAACATACAATATAAATACAACATAGACTACTTAAATGTTGGACAGATCTTGTAATAGTACAGTTCTGAGAGTAGGGACCGAAGAAGCATTACTTATTATCTGGAAAAGGTTATTATAACTAGAGCATAAGATCCGAGATGGGCTATGGACTGCATAGTTAGTATTGCAGGCTTGCAGAGAAATCGGGAAAAAGTTCCTATTACTTCTGATCGGAACAACAAAACTAATTTGGCTAATTAATTCGGATGAATCAATTTCCACGTAAATTAGTTTGTGTAAGAAGATTACACCAAGCATGGTTCTACGATCAGAAAGAGAGGGAAGATTTATTAGGAAAAGTCTACTACGGTAAGGAGGCAAGCGAGCATTAGGATTCCAGTGAAGACACCGGAGGGCAAAGAGAAGAAATTGCTTTTCAACAGATTCTGTTCTATCCTGATGAACCTTGTATTGTGGACACCATATACAAGACCCATACTCAAGAATGGGGCTAACAAGTGAAGTTTAAAGAGTCTTAGTAACGTAGGGATCGTTAAATTCTTCCGACCAACGCTTAATGAAACCCAATACACCAAAGGCTCGATTAGCAGCAGAAGAAATATGCTTGTCAAACTTAAGCTTGGGATCCAAATGGTTACCCAAATCATTAACCGACTCAATTCGTTCAAGTGGTTTACCATTAAGAACATAATTATTTAAAAAGGCATTCGCCTATAAAAAGACATAACGTTGCATTAACCACAATTTAAATTTAATAAATTTACCCGACACCAGGTTTGAAAACTGTCTAGATCAGTTTGCAACCTTTAACCAGATAGAAAGTCTGTAGACGAAAAACAAAGTTTAACATCATCGGCATACATCAGCACCAGAGAGTGTGTTACCACCGAAGGAAGGTCATTAATAAACAATGTAAATAACAAGGGACCAAGGTGACTACCTTGTGGTACTACGGACGTGACCTGAACAGACTTAGAGACAAGTCCTTTAAAAAAGACTTTTTGGGATCTTAAACTTAGATAATTGGAAATCCAAAGAATTAAGTTTTTTGGAAATCCCAGAAGATGAAGTTTATGAATTAAAAGAGAATGATTAACGAAATCAAAAGCCTTACTGAAATCGGTGTAAATAACATCTGTTGGCATTTTATTTTGAAACCCCTTCATAACAAAAGAAGTGAATTCAAGTAAGTTAGTGATAGTAGATCTATTTTTCACAAACCCGTGCTGGCCGGCTGATATTATAGATCTACAAAGATGTTGTAGTTGAGAAGTTATTAATTTCTCAAAAATTTTAGGAATAGGAGATAACTTAGAAATACCTCTATAGTTCTAAACGTTAGACTTGTTTCCTTTTTTATGGAGAGGAATAATAAATGACTCTTTCCACATGACGGGAAAAGAGCACAACTCCACGGACAGATTAAATAGCTTATATAATGGCCTCAAAAGACATTCAGCACAGTTTCTAAGCACGCAGCCTGGTACTCCATCAGGTCCCGGTGAGAATACTGGCTTAATAGCCTTAAGATCACTTATTAGCGAGCTTTCTGTTATCAAAGGTCCAAATATGAAATAAGAGACATTTACATTATAAGGATATGGCAAAACCAATTGAACATTTGGTGAACTATAAGTTGGTTGAAAAAATGCAGCAAATAAATCGGCAATGGCCTGATCTGAGTTAGCTGTCGTTTTTTCAAAAAATACGGTTGATGGAAGTGTTGATGATTTACTTTTCGCATTAACGAAGTTATAAAACTGTTTAGGATCCCGCTGATACTGTAACCTGCAACTTCTAAGGTTATCCTGGTAGCATTGGTTATTCGGGACAGAGAAATTGGATCGAGCAATCAAGTAGTTAGAGAAATGCAAGAAATAGCCAGTTTCCTTGAACTTCTTGTACAATTTTGGCTTTCTATTTTTCATTCTAGTTAATTCCCGTGTAAACCAAATTGGTTTGTTAGAACTACGTGCATTACTAACCGGGACACATAAATCAAGTAATGAATTTAAAGTTGAGTAAAAAATCGTGATTGCACTGTCGATGTCCCTACACATGTAAAGCCGGGACCAGTCAGTCTGGGATAAGAGCTGAGTAAGTTTAATAAAATCGGTGTTCCGAAATTGACGAACGCGCTCTGGAGGTTGAGTACGTGGGCTCATCCCACGGATAGGTAAATATAGCAACACTTCCAAAGTTGGGTGATAATGATATTCAGGAAGGGATAAAGGTTCAATACGGGAGGCAGAAACGAGGGAGGGATCCAAAACGAATATAAGATCAAGCATCTTATTATGAGAATTTGGGATTGCATTGATTTGACACAATGACATCCCAAATAAATTATCAAGAAAATCATGTTGGGTCGTGGGAGTCAATACATTGGAGTCTACATTAGAAATCCAAACAGTCCCAGCAATATTGAAATCACCAAGAACAACAAGCAAATCACGATCAGAAAGCATAGATGATACAGAGTGTATTGCAGAAAAATGCGAAGAATATACAGAATTGTCTGCAGAATATAAAGGGAATATAAGAACAAGTAATAAAAAGGCTAACACCACGAAGGCTCAATTTGACAGCAACAAATGCAATATCTACAGAACTATCTACTATTACTATTTCTGCAGATAAATCGGCATCAACAGCAATAAGTACACCCCCACCACGACGAGGAGTGCGATATTTTCTTTGAACGAAAAATTTGTTAAAAAAAATTTCAGAATTTAGGATGTCGGGCCATAACCATGTTTCAGAAAAGGTCACGACATCAAAAGTAAAGGATAGGCTATTTAGATACAGGATGCTAAGTTTACTACAAATACCTCTTACATTCTGATAGCCCAGTGAGAGGGAGGATTTTAGTTTTTTGTGCTATCAGAGACCATAGGAGCTGGATTGGACCCAGTAACTACAGAGGGGAGTGCAACCGGAGTCCGATTTTTCTTTTTCACAGTGTATTCTTTTATAATTAGGTGGTCAGGCCAAAATTCTTTACAACAAATTTTGCTGAAATGATCGGCAGGAACACTTATTTTAAATGTCGAAGACATGTAAATTTAAATTTTTCCACCATAATATTGGCTTCAGATTTCGCCTGAATAAAGGCCTTGACATCGTCAGATGTAGTATCAGGGGCAAGCCTAGAAACAAAAATTTGTTTTTTTGGTGGGACACCTACAACGGTCTTAACATTAACCGCAGCTGTAACTCCAGGAGGAGCTATAGCTTTACTTGAAAGAGCATTTGACTCGGCAGACACACTAGGAAGTCTTGACTTGCAACAACTTTGCCAGCATTCGCCGAGACAGAAATTTCTACTGGGTCAGCAGGAACAACATCCATGGGTATGGCGTTGATTTCTTCACTACAAACTACTATCTGAGGTCACGGGGATGCAAAATTGATCAGTGATGGAGCAGATGAAGCAACTGGGACTGTTGGGACTGAAAGCTCATTAGGGCCAATTGACGGCCTATGATTGGTCTTTTTGCGCTTAGGAGACTCGTTCAAAATTTCATACACTTGAACTCGTCATCCAACGCAGAGAAACCTTCGAATAATTTTTTAAACCGACCGAAGATATCTCCAAAGCCTTTCTTGGTCTGCCTCATGTATCCCATCATATCATATCTTTGATAATCCGCAGTCGCAGTGGTATCTGCTCCAAGAACGCAGTGAACCATTTGATGATGTTGCCACCTATCGCGGCGATATTTTTGTGGGTCTGAAGTACATACCGCCAGAGAATCTGAAGTCTTCGATATTCTCACGCAGCTCCAGCCTCACAGGCAGCTCGTCGAACCTGCGCAAGTTCGGTGGCAGCATCAAATCTGTGGCATCCAAATCAGATTGCAGCGCTAAAGGTGGCCAGCTGCATGTGCTGGTAAAGGAGGCGAAACATTTGAGTCCCATCAAGACCAATGGCTCCTGTGATGCCTTCTGCAAGAGTTACTTGCTGTCGGATCGCAGCTCCAAGCAGAAGACGCCGGTGGTGAAGCGCACCCTGCATCCTAGCTGGAATTATACGTTTGTCTATGAGGACGTCTCTCTAGAGGACTTGTCGGAGCGCGCCCTGGAGCTAACTGTTTGGGATCACGATCGCTTGGCCAGCAATGAGTTTGTGGGTGGAATTCGCTTCTCACTTGGCACAGGTCGCAGCTTTGGCCGTCAGGTGGATTGGATGGATGCCACTGGCAATGAGCTGTCCCTGTGGCAGAATATGCTCGATCGTCCCAACTTTTGGGTGGAGGGCAGTTAAGTGTTACGCTCCAGCCTGGATGGCATAACTGCCACATTGCCATAGGCACAGCTTCCCCCACAATTTGCATTGTAGTAATTTATTGCCTAGCCCTAGACACACACACATATGCACACACATGTACACACACCTAACTATAACTATTTCCAATGTTGCAGTTAGAGATTTGACCCACATACCTATATTGTATTAAATTTGTATTTGTATTGTATTGTATTGTGTTGTACTGTATTAATTATGAAATACTTATGTAATAGCTACACATAATAGAGTTTGATGACAAAGCATTACTAGAAACTTAAGCATGAATGAAATTCAATATGCGATTGATAGATTGATTGGCTGATTGATTGATTGATTGATTGTTTTGCACACTCCAGTTCGATTCGAAAATTAAGCACGCAATTTAGAACGATTTAGAAAGATTTTCAATACTCGAATATAGCGGACAGACAGTATATGTATAAAGTAAATAGTATATATAAGTATGTCTGGCCAGGCATCAGCATTGGCATTGGCATTGGCGATGACACTGCAAATAATCTATATTGTATTGTAGTTTAAGCAGCACAATGTTCAAATATCCCTTTCAACACCCCTATAGGTCTCTCCATTTTAAGACAGATTTGGACTAAATCAGGTCTATAATACGGCCGTTGAGGCCAGCGCATTTTTCGTGCGCAACATTATCGCACAGCCAGCAGCAAACGAAACCCATTTTAACGTTTGCACGCACCTGGCAATTTTTTGCATAACAGACATACATTTTAATATTTTTTTTTTTAAAAAAAGAGTAGTTAATTACAACAAAAAATATTAATAAAAATAAAAAAGAACACTGCAAAATAGTACTTAAAGCAACAAATATTATATATATATATATATATAACAATAAATATACATATATAAAACATGCTAGTTTCAAAATTGACTCTGATTTCTATTTACGACAATAACGAAAAACAAAACGGAGCGAGCGCGCCGACCGAAATTAACACAAACGGAACAGAAGAGCGCGGCCACCGCCAAACACAAAATTAAACGAGAGCGGGAGAGTGAGAGCCAGCGCGAGCGCAAAAATAATCAAAGCGGCATAAATACAAAAACAAAATGTTAGCAACAGCAATGCAACTGCACAAGACAAACCAGTATGCTTGGGCTACAGTTTGTTGTTATATTTAAACACAATTTGTAAATATGTTAATAAATCAATAATTATTGTTGAACTATGTGTTTCACACAACCGATATAATTCACAAGCCACAATTAATTTATTGAACGTAGAAACGCGAATTCACGATTGATTAGAACGAAGAAAAAAATTAATATCGAAGCGCAATAAAAAAACACGTCTGTTTGCTAATGCGAGCGAGACGAAATGATGAAATACATTTTGTTTTAAATTGTTTAAGTTGTTTTGTTGGATGCGTTTATAACACAACAAACTCCGTGTGGAATAATTCAATATCTTAATTTCTTAACTATGTGCACCAGCTCATACTTTATTGTGCTTTTAACATTTTCATTGATGTTTTTTCAATTAAAGACCACCCAGCGATCACCTTCCAACAAAGTTTAGCAGAAAAATATTCATGTAAGTGAAAAGTTCATTTTGTTTGTTTATGAATAAAATAAAAATTAATAAGTGTCATCCAGGGTATAGTGGCAAAATTTATAACTTAAACAAGAAACAAATCTGTCATTAATAATCTGTTAATAAACATTGAAGTAACTGATAAAAAATACATACACAGAAGTTCCTTTACCTTCACCTCAATTTATGTATAGAAATCAAAGTATAACAAATAGTGATAGTTAAGAGGAATTGTTGCCAAGTTATAGGGCAGCAAAATCAGAGCTAGAACAAACTAAAATAACAAACATGAATAACGAACAGCTTATACAATTAATAGAAGCCGCCGTAAATGGGGCATTAGCACATCAGGAAGCAAAACATAACGAAGTACTCAATGAAATAAAAGATCAAATTCGTAGTGAAAAAATAAAAAACACACCAGAAATAGTAACATATGAACCAGCCAAAATTTTATCTGGGGTCATATGTAATGAACCCTTAGACATTGTTAAGTCAATACCACAGTTCGATGGCAATCAAGGAAATTATGTTTCTTGGCGGCAGGCTGCAATTGCAGCATATGAAATTTTCAAACCATACGACGGAAGTTCTCGGCATTATAAAGCAGTTGCAATCATACGCAACAAAATAGGTGGTCCGGCAGACGCAACATTAGCATCTTTAAACACTGTGTTAAATTTTAATTCTTGCCCGCCTGGATTTCACGTATGCGGACAAAACGCCGATTCGTGTTATCCAGCAACAACTAGATACAATGCGGCAGGGCGAACTGCCCTTGTTAGTATATTTCGATGAGATCGTGCCACGATATAGCAACCGCAGCAGTTCTCAATGCAAAATTCAGAGACGATGCACTGCACACTTTCATATCCGGATTAAAAAAATCTCTAAAACAAGCAGTGTTTCCTGCCCAACCACAAGACCTGACAACTGCCTTGGCATTAGCCCAAGAAGCAGAAGTGAGCAACGACCGGTATATGTTTGCAGCAAATTATGCCAAACATATGGATGAAAGGTCACAAAAAACTGAAGGACATCGGTCCCAAGGGTGGTGACAGGGAAACCCACCTTACAATTCCCAAAACAACTCTCAGAGAAATCCTCAGAAAAAAAGACACAATATCCAGACAAATGACCATGTTCAGGGCTATCAGGGTAAAAATCCTCATTATATTAAAAATCAGGGAAACAAAAACCAAACCCAAAATAACAATGGCAAGTGGTTCAAAAAAAGGCAACGTTCAAAGACAAGGCTCAGAGCCGATGGAAGTCGACTCTTCACGTTTCAGACAACCAATGAACCAAAGGGATCAATCTATGCGAACCGTACAGAAAATAAACCATACTGACCAAGAACAGGACACCGAACAAGACTATGACGAGACAGCCGAATTTATAGCTGAAGAAATTGACGAGGAATTGTCTGATGCAGAATCGTGCAATTTTTTAGGGGAAACTCCCTACTCCCGTACCTCACACGCACAGTAGCAGGGAGAAGGATAAGATTACTTTTAGATACAGGAACCTCAAAAAATTACATCAAACCACTTCAAGGGCTAGCACACTTTGTACCAGTAGAGACCCCGTTCCAAGTAAAATCAATACACGGCCACACAAAAATAGAACAAAAATGCTAAGTACACATATTCAATACAAAAACAAACTTTTTCATTTTACGCAATCTAAACGATTTCGATGGCATCATTGGGCTGAATTTATTAAAACCAAGTAAGAGTGCTCTAGTCGAGAGTGCCCGACTAGGATATACCCTGATCCAAGGTCTACATTCATTGAAGTTATTTATCTGCATTCATACATAGAAACACGCACACACATATACAACATGTACACATATACATATTAGTTTGTTTAGAACCGGCAGTACAGTAACATAAACTGAAATATAAAGTTTCTAGCTTATATGACTTTCAAGTTATGCCCGAAAAACACTTGTCTGAAATCGAAATTTATCGATAACTTTTGAACGGGTTGAGATATCGAAAAAAAAAGTTGAACTTGTATTGACCCGGCACTGGGAGAACCTATATTCCAAATATGAAATCTCTAGCTTTTTTAGTCTCCGAGAACAGCGCGTTCATACAGACGGACAGCCAGACGGACATGGCTAGATCGACTCGACTATTGATAGCGATCAATAATATGTATACTTCTTGGGGTCGGAGATGCTTCCTTATGCCTGTTACATACTTTTCCACAAAACCATTATACCCTTTTTTCCCATTTTTAATGGGATCAGGGTATAAAAATCGATGCAACAATTACATTTAAAAGAGAAAGAATACAACATAAACATGGTTCAGAACCCATTTTGTTCACAAAATGCCAAAATGTTAACTTTATAAACATTGACGTTACAAACGTACCGATCGCTGTTAGTGAAGATTTTAACAACATGATCAAACAAAGATCAAAAGCCTTTGCGAACCCCAATGAAGCCCTACCTAATATCAACACGGTGGCCACCATCCGCAGTGATGGACTCAAAACTCTATCCATAACCAATGGGTGTCTCCGACTTTGTCAATGCGGAAGCTAAACAACTTTTAGCAGATGGCATAATACGACAGGCATAATCCCTCTACAATAACCCCATATGGGTAGTCGACAAAAAAGGTGTCGACGAACTCGGTCATAAGAAGAAAACAAGGGTAATTGATTTCCGAAAATTAAACCAACATATTGATGACAAATACCCTATACCCTCGATTACTACAATATTATCAAACATAGGAAAGGCCCAATATTTCACAACATTTGATTTAAAGTCAGGCTTCCACCAGATAGAACTAGCGGAAAGGGATAGAGAAAAGACGGCTTTTTCCGTAAACAATGGAAAGTACGAATTCTGCAGACTCCCCTTTGGGCTTAAAAATGCTCCTAGTATATTTCAACGGGCAATTGATGATGTCCTACGGGAACAAATCGGGAAAACTTGTTACGTTTATGTTGATGATGTAATAATATTCTCTCCCAATAAAGAAGAACACGTCAAAGACGTTGACAGAGTCCTTAAGACACTGTACGACGCAGGCATGAGGGTCTCTCAAGAGAAGTCCAAATTTTTCAAAAAAAGTGTGGAATACTTGGGATTTGTAGTGTCAACAGGCGGTATCACAACCTCACCCGAAAAAATACAGGCAATAAAAAATTTCCAACCCCCGTCAACCTTATTCAATCTCAGGTCATTTCTGGGTTTAACAAGTTACTACAGATGCTTTATTAAGGGATTTGCTACGATTGCAAAACCATTGACAGATATCTTAAAAGGTGAAAATGGCAAAATAGGTGCCAATCACTCCAAAAAAGTAAAACTTGAGTTGACAACGGAGCAAGTAAAAGCATTTGAAAAATTAATAAACATCCTACAGTCAGAAGACGTGATGCTTACATATCCCGACTTTACCCGACCGTTCGATCTAACTACGGATGCTTCAGGACATGGCTTAGGAGCCGTGTTGTCACAAGGTAAACGTCCAATTACCATGATTTCACGTGCACTACGCGGTAATGAGGTAACAATGGCTACAAATGAAAGAGAACATCTTGCAATTGTGTGGGCATTACAAAACCTACGCAATTATCTCTACGGTGTTAGAAAACTAAACATTTTCTCTGATCGCCAGCCACTGACAAGCACCATGTCAGAGAATAACCCAAACCCAATTGAAAAGATGGAAAGCATTTGTAAATGAACACAACGCAGTATTTTACAAACCAGGAAAAGAGAATAACGTAGCTGACGCCCTTTCACGACAACATAAAAACGCCATAGAAAGTCTACCAGATTCAGATGTTGCTACTGTTCATAGCGAACAATCCCTTACCTATACCATAGCAATAAATCAAATCCTTATTGAACAAGCAGATTTTCACTCTGTAAAAACCCTCATACTCTTCAAGAATAAAATGAGACATATTGTTCGATTCTCAGATTACGAATCTCTATTACATACACTACATGATTTGATAAAAACAGACGTTGTGAACTCAATATTATGCGAACTCCCAATATTGGCTAAAATCCAACATAAGTTAGTCGAGTCATTGCCGTCAACCACATTTAGACATTCCAAATATCTCGTGGTAGACATAACCAACCGAACTGAACAGAGAAAAATCATGACGGTCGAACACAATAGAGTCCATAGAGCAGCACAAGAAAACATGGAACAAGTACTTCGTGATTATTTTTTCCCAAAAATGGGTCACTTAGCAGCAGAAATAGCCGCAAACTGCAAGACTTGTTCCATGTCAAAATATAGCCGCCATCCAGTAAAACAAGCCTTGGGAAAAACCCCAGTCCCATCCTATACTGGAGAGATTCTCCATATAGACATTTTTTCCACTGACAAAAAGAGTTTTTTGACATGAATTGATAAATTTTCAAAATTTGCTGTAGTTTAACCAATTGATACACGAGCAATCGTAGAAGTAAAAACAATATACTGTGATAATGAAAAATCATTTAACTCCGAAACTATAAAGTCTTTAGCAAACTATTTTGGAATCCAAATATCCAACACACCTCCTTTGCACAGCACCTCAAATGGGCAAGTCGAAAGATTTCATAGCACCCTTGCAGAAATTGCACGCTGCATGAAAAACGCTAGGCAACTAAACGATACCGTAGATACCATCCTTCTCTCAACAATTGAGTACAATAGAACAATTCACTCGGTTACAGATAAAAAACCCATTGAAATCGTACATGCAAGCCCAGTAGAATTTGAGGCAGAAATCAGGGAGAAAATTCAAGACGCTCAGGAAAAAAAAATAAAACAAACAAACGTAAACAGAAACTACAGGGTGTACCAAGTGGAAGACAAAGTATGGCTAAAAGCGAACAAGCGACTAGGAAACAAGCTAACACCATTATGCTCAGAGGAAGTTATAGAGGCTGACCTAGGCACGACAGTTCGTATAAAGGGGAGGGTGGTCCATAAGGACAACATCAAGTAATGTGGCCTTCTTCTACATTTTTGAATATCTTAAGTATTAGGTTATAATTCAATAAAAATTCTTTAAATTTTACTTTATAGGTTAAGACAACTACTGTTCACAATATTTTTGACGACTCTCACTTTGGTTACCGACGCTCTGAAACTTAATGACTACTCACACTCAGATCACATACCCATAGTGGACGGCGACGTGACAATATGGGACGAATATGGGTATTTAGGACATACAACTAACGTGACATTGTACAGAATCTACGCGGACGAGACCAGACATACCTTGGTTAAAGAACACATTAGACAGATACTTACCACGGATCTCGGACGCATAGAAACGCTACTGGCTACTATTAGAGTTCATCACCGGCATACCCGTAGTATAAATATATTAGGAGCAGCACTAAAAGTTATAGCAGGAAATCCAGATTTTAATGACTGGGAACAAATCAGATTCAAACAGGGACAGCTAATAGATTCAGTAAATGACCAGATAGAAATAAATACTAAAGTTCAGGTTCAGCTTAATCAAATTACAAATAATATTCAAAAAATTGAGGGTTTAGACACGGAACATCTGTATGAAAACATTTTAGCTAAAAACAGAATAATAATAGCAGATTTGGAAAATTTAATACTTGCCATAACTTTATCAAAAATAAACGTGATCAGCCCTGTCATCCTGGATGATATCGATGTTAATGAAATAACAAATGAACATCTCACAAACGTTAGCATATCCGATATCTTAGAAGTAGCTAATATCAAAACATTTCAGAATGAAAATTTATTGTACTTCCTTATTAAATTTCCGAAACCCAAAAAAACTTGCAAAAAAATTAAAGATTATCCAGTTCAGCAAAATAGTAGAATTCTAGATTTCGAAGATGGAAATACGGTCGCTGAGTGTGGTACAAAGGCCTTCGCTGTCAACGAATGTGACTCATCTGTGGGCACCACTTTCTGCAAAAGATCACAAGCCTTAACTTGTGCCGAGCAGCTGATAGCCGGAACTGTCGCACAATGCTATACCCAACCGGGCCATCTAGACCCAGTTACCGTGATCGATGAAGGAATGATTATCATCAATGACGCAACCATCGACGTCATAGACGAAAACAGGATCAGCCAGCAGGTATCCGGAGCTTACTTATTAACATTCCAAGACAAGGCCTCTCTGAACGGAGCGGTATACGTCAACCACTACAAGATGTTGAGAAAAAAAAAACGCAGTATCAGCCTTGGCCCAGGTCAATATCACCAAGCATCTCGAATGACTCAGTTTATCTTTCATCCATGACCTAAGCATGAAGAATCTTTTACTTATAAGTAATGTAAAACTAAATTACTTTCAAGACCGATTCTAAGCAGCTGTGTCACTCTGATCATCGTCTGCGCTATTTACGTCATTACTCATTTTATTCGTCGACGTCTCAAGATCAAACGCCAAACCGAGCTGGCGGAAAAGTTAAAACTAACTTTCCAGAAGCCCGAGGACGGCCTTAATCTAAGTAGGGGAGGAATTAACACAAACAATCCAAAATGTGTCGCAAGACCGGACGCTGACACGCTGACGCTGCAGAATAGCTGTGCGCTGCAACATAGTTGCCCGTGACACCCGACACCAACATGCGCACGCTGAGTGGCCAAGCCAAGAATGGTCACGAGGCGCAATGTCAGCATTCCGTTGGTGCTGCTGCTTCAGACCCTGGGCGTCGAGGGATAGCTTTAAGACTTTGAATATTAAGTTCATAAGTAACAACCAAACGGCACGGTTGGCCTAATAAAGATTTACTCATAACTCACAATAACCCGACTTCGTTAATTTTTATAAGTGCAGCGCGCACACGTACATAGCAGGCTAGCTGCATCCCGCTTATTTTCGTTTCGTTTTGTGCCTTGGTCGGGCATATCGTTTTTTAGAAGCGGTTGGTAAATAGTGTGCGTTTCTGAGTAATAAAGTCAATTTTGATTTAATTTGATAATGATTAATTGATTTTATAAATACTTTGAACCGCAACATTTATAAAATTAAGTTCGATTATTAATTTAAATTGATAATTATTAAATTGAATTTAACCGATCTTAAATCGCGATATTTATAAAATAAAATTCGATATTTTAATTTAAATTGATAATTATTCAATCGAATTTAACCGATATTTACTCGCGATATTTATAAAATAAAGTTCGATATTTTAATTTAAATTGATAATTTTTTAAATCGAATCCAACCGATATTAATCGTAACATTTTACAAGGTGAATTCGATTGTTGATTTAAATTGATAATTATTAAATCGAATTTAACCGATATTAATCGCAACATTTATAAAATAGATTCGATTTTTTAATGTTAGTTGATAATTATTAAATCGAAATTAATAATTATTAATAATTATTGGATGGAGTTTGTCCGATACTTTTGAACGCAGCATTCTTTATTAATTATAGATTCGATTTGATTAAATTGATAATTCAGTTGAATTTATAAATTCTTCGGTTCGCAACATTTCGACATAAAAATAAATTCGATTTTTAATTTAAATTAATATTTAGTAAATCGAGTTTAAAGGAAAATATGGCGACTAAAGAATGTTTTGACGATTCGAAAAATAAACGCAATGTCTGCGTTAAAAGCATACTGCGTTTAAACGACCAACTAATTAAAGGTAAATTAAAGCTAGAGTCTACAGAGTTGGAATGTAGATTATAAATGTTGGCCTCTCACGTCGATACAGCGTTAAAAAATCAGACCCGAGTAGAATCGTTTGATCCAGACGATGATTATCGTGGCGAGCTCTGCATAACGACAAAAGCTCGCTTAAAGTCAGTTTTAAAGGCTCTGAATACTGAAATGCCTGCGGTCATTCCCGTTGCAGCTCCACGCACACGTCTTCCGCATCTATCACTTCCCAAATTTAGTGGAAAATACTCTGCGTTTAAGAATTTTATCAGCCTGTTCCAAACCCTTGTTCATAACGATCAATCGATTCCGAGTATAGAGAAGTTCAAGCACCTCTTATCATGTCTCTCTGGTGAAGCTCTAGGAACCGTTAGAGCATTCCAAGTCACCGAAGAAAATTATTTGAAGGCACTGGCAAGCTTAAAGAGAGTCTACGACAATGAGTGTCTTATATTTAAAGAGAATATTTTGGCTCTTTTTAGCTTGCCAAAGATAGCGCAGCCCTCTGCTGCAGCTTTACAGAACATAATTGATACTGTCTCCGCCATATATGGCTCACTCCTTTCGATAGGCGATGATAAACAGATTTCCAATGCAATCTTAATTCATCTTGTTATGAACAAAGTTGACCCAATGACCAGACGTAAATGGGAAGATCAACTCGATTATGCAACCATTCCATTATGGAGTGATTGCTAAACAGCTTTAAATCGTAGATACCAGCATCTGTCTGCTGGAGATTCTGTGAAAGCGTTGTCCGATGGCTCCAAATTGGAGTCGAAGTCTGTTTTCAAAAATAATAATCGAAGCTAATTTTTGTGTTCTGTGGCTAGTGCTAGAAACGAACAGGTGACCCCAAAATGTTTATTCTGTAGTTCCGAGGGCCATTCTATCTTAAATTGTTCCGCATACGCTGCACTGACAGAACAGTCGCGGTTTGAGTTCGCTAAGGCAGATCCTTTATGCATAAATTGTCTTCGGAGGGGACACACTGTTGCCAAATGTAAGGCAAACAAGTGAGGAGTATGCAGTTGTTCTCATAATACACTGCTGCATAGATACCTTGCCGTTTCTAACACTCGAGAGTTACCACCACCCCCTGACTCCACTCAGGATCTACCATCGACCTCACATGTTATGCATGCGAATGTGTCTGAGAGCGAAATCCTAGCTACTGCGATCGTAAGTACCAAAACGAAAAGTGGCGATGTCGTTTTGGCAAGGGCTTTGCTTGATTCTGGTCCACAAATTAATTTTGTAACAGACGAGCTAGCACAACGGTTGCAGCTGCGTAGAGAAGAGGCGAGTATCAGCTTACTTAGGATTGCTTAATGCAATACGCAAGTGAAAAAAAAGATACATACAGTGGTGAAGTCGCGGGTCAATTGCAGTGAGTTTTCGTTAGATCTGTGGATTTTGAAGACCATTTCTGGTTACCAACCTGATCACACGGTCAATGTGAGTGATTTGACAATTCCTGATTGGCTGATCCATATTTTCACAAGCCACAGAAGAGCGACATGCTCATCGGAGCAGAGACATTCTTTGAACTTCTATGTGTCGGTCAAATTAAACAAGGTCCAAATTATCCGATTCTGCAGAAGCCTCTTCTTGGGTGGATTGTCTCAGGGCGCTACACTCAGATAGGCCCTAAGAATGCTCATATTAGCAATCTTAGCTGACAGGAAGAATGTTTTATCTCAATAGACAACACTTTTCAGAAATGTTGGTCATTGGAAGAGTAGCACGTAGATCGTTTTTTGGTGGATTAGGCACTTTCGACAAGTATCGCGTTCGCGTTGTAACTGGTTTTACAGGCACCTGTTTAGGCACCTGTTTTTCGACACGATTTTACTTTCTGTGCCATGGCCTTTGCTCGGGCGCTAATTAAATGTTTGACTTATATTTTCTTGGGTGTGATGTATTATTGGGCCTTTGCGTGTTAATATTTGTGTATTTTATGCGAGTTAATTAGGCCGTTGTGGTTCATTTTAATAATTTTTCTATTTATTTTGTAATTAATAAAAATTTGTCATCCTACGCTTTTCGGCATCTTATTGTGCCTTCTTCAGGGTTAATTTTAATACATACATACATTCATACATATATAATTATTATTACAAACATTTAGTTATACCATTAAACATACATACATAAATACTTATTGCAGCTAGTTTTTTCCTACAGTGTCGACAAAGTTCCTACGTCTGAATTGCACTTTTGTTTATGTTTTTCTTCCATCGTCGATATGTTCTTATTGTAACTTTTTACTTGTCGTGTTAATTTATGTTTGTCCACTGCTATTGCTGCCGCGTAAATGAAATTTGTCTTCTCAATATCTTCTTTGCGGTTCAGTGTTCTCTCCTTGTTGTTGTATTCTAAGGCTCTCTAACGTCAATCTCCTTCGCTCTCTTCTCTCAATGTTTAATGTTTTGGTCTTGTCAAAGTCAGCAGTGTGGCCTGTTGTTGTTATGTGTTGTGCAAGTGCTGTTGCAATTCTTGTACCTAACGCCCGCTTTGTTGTTCCTCCGTTGCATCTTTCCCCTTCTTTCTCAGTGCACTTGATCTCATATATGACGTGTTGTTGTTTTTCTTTTGCAATCTTGTCTTTTGTGTTCGTGAACATGTTTCTTATGTTTGTGTATGCTTTGTTCGTGTACATTAAATGTTTGGAGTGTTCGTCTGGTATTATTTTTGTTATTGTTTGTCGGTTTGTTAAATTATTTACTTATGGTATGCTTATATATTGTTTTTCCTATATCTCTTTTTCCTTGATTTTGTCTATGTTTTCTTTATGGTGTACTTCGTCACTTATCGCATATGCTTTTTGTATAATGTTTTTCGCCGTGTTTATTTTTTGACCCCTAGGTTGGTTCGAATTGAAGTTCATCATACATCCTGATGCTATTTCTTTTGTGTACCATTTGAATATTATCCTTTCCTGTTTTTTCTCCAGTTCCGTGTCCAGATATGCAATTTTGTTGTTTTCTCGTTCGATCGTAAATTGTGATGTTGTTTATTGAGTGTATCCAAAATGTCTTGTGCATGCTTTCCCTTTATGATGCATAAATGTCGTCTTCGTATTTTGAAATGTGAATGTGAAGAATTTTGTCCAGTACTATGTTCGCTATTGTTGGTGATATGGGATTGCCCATGGTCATTCCAAATATTTGGTTGTATATTTCGTCGATATATGTTAGATAATTGTTGTCGATAAGTATGAAGTCATTTTCTTTAAAAAACAGCTTTCATTATTTTATTGAGTCGGATTAAATCTTAATGCTAATTACAGTGGCTTTAGTGCTGAGGCTTTGCCGTGGTTTGTTGTTGTGCCGCAAACGTGCCGCTCTCCCATCTAAGAGTGTATTTAGTGTGGTGGTCATTGCCCTGTTTGCCTTGCGCAATGTTTTGCCCACGGTTTTTCTTGTTGTCAAAATAGCTGACTGTGCGCACTTGGCTTCAATTGGTCCCCTTTTAATGCGTGCGTCCTCGTTTGCTGGGTGGCAATTTGTTTGATATGAACTTCAGCCGCTTTTGTTTTTAGCGATCTAGCAAAAAATATTTTGGCCATTAGCAAAAAAAAGTAGACAGTTGCGTTCGCAATTGTTGCCGTATTTTGCCCCTTTTTCATCAGTTGTAGCTTTACCGTACTGTTGAAGTTGAGTTACTACACCATTTCTAGGAATAGCACTTATTGTACATCGCTCCTGTTTCCAATGATCTGGAATAGTGGTGGCAAGGGGTCAACATCAATGAATTCCTTTGAATTCCGGTCGATCTATCCATTAACGTCTGTCTGTCCGCCTGTCGTCTGTAGACACGCACTGATCTCAGAGACTACAAAAGCAAGAGACTTCATATTTGAAATATAAGTTTTCGTATTACCGGGTCAGATCACGTTTATGTTTTTTTTCGACTTCTCGACCCGTTCAAAAGTTATCGATACATTAAGATGAGAGATTAGTGTTTTTTGGGTATAGCTTAAAAGTTATAAGAGTATATGTATATTTTCCTATGGCATATACCTCCCCCTGATCTCCCAGAAATCGAAAAATACGTATATTTAGAGGTATGACCTTCGGATTAGACAAAGTCTCACATTTATATGCCGTTTGTGTGTCCTACAAATTTCATTATGATCGGACAATATACAAAGAAGTTATTTAATATTCAATGTAACATTGTTTGGGGCCAGTGGAAGAAGAAGAAGCACAGCAATTGAATAAAAAGCGCAGCGTGTCTTTGCATGCGTGTGTGTGTTTCCATGTATGAATACAGTTTAATAATTTTTATTGCATGATTATTGATCAGCGTTTATCCTAGTCGGGCACTCTCGACTTGAGCAGTCTTACTTGTTAAAAGTGCTGTTCTGCATAGGGGCAGGTCCCATTTTTATGGCTATTAGTTGAAAATATGAATAGTCAAAAATTGTCGCTGCCGCTAAGCATGATGGAAAGAACAATCTGTAAATGATATTTAAGTTTTCAAGTTATTTTTGTGTATTTTTTTTCCGGATAGTGTTTTAATTGTTGAGTTTCTATCTTCTGCTAATATCTTTTTAATCCTAATATTTTATTGATCTTTACGTAAATTATTTCTCATGTTTCTTATTGCTTTGGTTTGTCTTTAACTTTATTGTGGTAATTAAGATCTGCAATCTGTTTTTCGTGAACTTTGTTTTGAATTTCTTCTCGTTTTTATACCCTTGCAGAGGGTATTATAATTTTGGCCAGAAGTTTGCAAGGCATAGATTGAAACATTTCCGACCACATAAAGCATTCTTGATCAGGACGACAAAACGAGTCGATATAGCTTTGTCCGTCTGTCTGCCTGTTTCTACGAAAACTAGTCTCTCAAACTAGCTGGAGCTATCTTGATGAAACTTGGTACATATGCTTATTTCTATTGCACGCAGATAATATGTCGGAATCAGCCGGATCGGACCACTAAAGAATAAAGCTGCCATGGGAACGATCGGTCGAAAATTTTTGTGTGATGTGTGATTTATGGACATAAATGCGTATACATGTAGTAAACATATGCAAGTGTGCGTGCATGTTCATTGCGAGAGCGCACATCCGTTAAATGACAGCGCATAGATACCCTTACCAAAAATATGTAACTTATTACTTTCTTATAATTTTACTTTTAATTTTCTAATAATTAATTAAATTTCCTATGTGACTGCCTCTAGTCGCCAATAAATAAATATATTAAACTAAACAAATAATATAAACGGAATGATATTGTTATTAATGGTGATAGTTCTTTGATAAAATAAAATGTATTAAATCAATAAATAATAATTATCACTAAATGGATTTTTAATTTTAATTGCAAGTTAGTGTTGCAAGCATATTAATTATGCCCTAATAAAAAATCTAAATTTCGGCAACTGGCTGCCTCATAGCCCCCGCCCGGTCCTACCTACAAGCTCGAACGACTACAGAAAAAAGGCAACGCCGGAAATTCACAGCCATGGCCGCATGTCTTGGTGTGATTGAATATATATGTGTTGCTGCTAATTCTCATATATGCAAGTGTGTGAAATATATGTTGCGGCAGCGAAGATAGGGCAAGCAAAGAGTTCGGCGCTGTGTGCCGCTGATTGCAAAGAGAATATTCTCTGCCTGCATGCTGCGCTGTGCCTTCGTCGCAGCACACGAAACTGTTTGGGTCCTGATAGTTACAAAATTTTATGCAACCACTATTTAGTCGATTTGACGCCTCTATGTGTTGTATGCTTAGTGGTGCTGGTTAATTTGATTTTTTTAAAATATCATTATTTTCATAGAACTTTAATGTTAAACCTTAAAATGTATAAATAATTTCGAAATTCGACAATTAGAAAGGGATGCACAGAACAATTTGTCGATTGAAGGAGACAGATAGTGTCGAACACCAAATTAGCCACTAGCAACAAGCCACTCAGCATACAACAAACAATTGTCGGATGTTTCCCCTCTATAAGCAGTCACTTGGATATAAGTTTGTGAGAAATGTTTAATTTTTGTAATGTTAGATGTGTTGTCTGTGTTGTTGTTCTCTTAGTTAGTTTACATGTTAATATATGTGTTTTTGTAACCTTGCAGAGATATCATAATTTCTTATGAATGATTAATTTGAATAATATCATGTCTTTCTAGATTGATATTGATTTTCAGCAATTGTATCCCCATAAACAATACAATTTAACAAACGTATGGAAATTTTTTATTGTCAAGCTAGCCAAATACTTCGCTGCTCATTTGAAGGACAAGCATTTCCGAAAACTTTATACGTCTGCATTTGGTGTTGACGTTGATGAAAGTAAATATATATTAATATAACCTTTTACAATATTGGTTTTAAAAACGAAATTTATTTCAGTAGATGATCGGTAATTAAAACTGCTTAATCGAACAATTTTAATTGCAATATATTTATTCTTACTCATGATTATAATGCATGATTAGTGTCGTTGTGTTTTTAACTCATATTTCATATTAACTTGATTTTATTTTGTTCCAGATTTTGTTCTTGTTGTCGGTACTGACCAAACAGACTGTATGAATAATGTAAAAACTGTAAATTCTGATGACTCTGAACTTACTTTTCATTTGCTACAGGACCATATTACACCAATATGCCAAAATACATTAGTTGAGCTTTACTCTAAAAACACATTTTGCAGAAAAGAGGTTCTCTTTATACAACAAAAAATTAAAAAAATAACTGCATCTATCGTTGATGCATTAAAACATACCGTTTTGAAGAGTGTTCGAAATTAAATAAGTTCGGAAACGAAAAGTTTTATAAATTTTTGCTCTGATCCTTTTCATTCACATTGGAACGGAACACAAACAATTCAAAGAATTAATTTTCAAGGATACTTTTTGTAAGCCAATATCATTTAATGTTAATAACGAAATTACTGAAACTATTAGAAACAATAGACCCACATTAGATGCCTCTAATAATAAGAGTTGCATTATTTATTGATTTATTTATAAAACAGCTTAGCAATGTGCAGTTAAACATAAAAGACTATAATACGAAAGAAAAATCTAACAGTATTGGCAGCTCTGACACTAGGGACTGATTTGTTGGCTGCTCGAGCCGCTAATGTCCAACTCACAGCAAAATGTGTTCAGACGAAGCCAAGTTAAAAAAAATAAAACAAAAAAAAAATTTTAAATTAAAATTAAAATGAAATAAAATACAATAAAATATATAAAAATAAAAGAAAAAATAAAAAAGAGAATTACGGCTAATTTAAGAAATACATCAACGCTTTTTTAACACCAATTACATCAGAGTCAAACGAGTAGAGATGGTAAAACTTATTGTAATTAAGGCTCAAGGTACGGAAGGCTTCATGTTGAGCGTAATTTGTTAGGCAGACAGGTAGATGGAGAGGTATATAATTTCTAGTTGGGCGGGACGGAACTGAAATAGAAATGAGGCTAAGAAGAGTACTGGAGTCAATCTCCCCAGACAGTAGTTTATGCAGCATTATGACTCCATGGCAAGTTCTGCCATTTTTATACCCTGATCCCATTAAAAATGGGAAAAAGGGGTATTATGGTTTTGTGCAAAAGTATGTAACAGGCATAAGGAAACATCTCCGACCCCATAAAGTATATATATTCTTGATCACTATCAATAGCCGAGTCGATTTAGCCCTGTCCGTCTGTCCGTCCGTCTGTCCGTCTGTCCGTCTGACCGTCTGTCCGTCTGTATGAACGCACGTTTCTCAGAGACTACAAAAGCTAGAGACTTCATATTTGAAATATAAGTTCTCGTGGTGCCGGGACAAGACCAGTTTATCATTTTTTTTCGATATCTCGTCCCGTTCAAAAGTTATCGATAAATTTCGATTTCAGCCAAGTGTTTTTTGGGCATAACTTGAAAGTTATAAAAGCTATCAACTTTATATTTAAGTTTAAGTTACTGTTCTGCCGGCTCAATACAAACTCATCATTTTTTTTTCGATATCTCAATCCTTTCAAAAGTTATCGATAAATTAATATTCCAGAACAGTGTTTTTAAGGTATAGCTTAAAAGTTATAAGATGTAGAGACACCAAATTTGGTACATATATTCTCCTATAGCATACAAAGGTAAAATACATTTCACTTTTTGGATACCCCTCCCCAATCTCACAGAAATTGAAAAATACGTAATTTTAAAGGTATGACCTTCGGATTTGACATAGTTGCACATTTATATGCCATCTTTGTGTCCTACAAATTTCATTTTGATCAGACAATAAACAAAGAAGTTATTTACGGTTCAATGTACTTTAGTTTAAAGCCAAAGGAAGAAGAAGACAGCTTTTGTATGTATATGTGTGTGTGTTTCTATGTATGAATGCAGATAAATAACTTCAATGAATGTGAGACCTTGGATCAGGGTATATCCTAGTCGGGCACTCTCGACTAGAGCACTCTTACTTGTTTAATGATGGTAGGTTAATCAAGCGAAGTGTACACTCATAAGAGGGCAGCTGTCTGTCTGAGTCCCAATTTAAGCCACGAAGGGCGAATATTAGAAACTGCAGTTAATTGCCAGTTAATTTCCAGATTAGAACGTTTTTCGTTCTTGATGAAACTTTAAAAAGTAAGGAATTGCTTCAGCGAGAATCAAATGTAAATCACAATGTAAATTCGGTATCATTTCACAAAAAAATAGAGAAATCAAAATAAAATTGTAATTCCAATATTTTGGTACCTGGATGGTTTTGAAATCAACAACCCCTTGGGGGTCACATCTGTGGAGTTTACTACACTTTCCCAAATATACCGCAACAATTGTTCTCAAAATTAGACTTCATTTTTATCGCAGCTTACTTTAAATCCGCGCATAACACAAAATATGGTAGTGATCCGTTTCTGAAGCCTCTTGTATCAGTGTTAAGAAATCTAAAATTTGGAATTGACATTAATACAAACACAGGTGTAAAACGAGTTTATTTTATTCTTTGTAACATCCCTGGAGAAAATTTGGTGTTGCAAGCATATTAATTATGCCCTAATAAAAAATCTAAATTTCGGCAACTGGCTGCCTCATAGCCCCCGCCCGGTCCTACCTACAAGCTCGAACGACTACAGAAAAAAGGCAACGCCGGAAATTCACAGCCATGGCCGCATGTCTTGGTGTGATTGAATATATATGTGTTGCTGCTAATTCTCATATATGCAAGTGTGTGAAATATATGTTGCGGCAGCGAAGATAGGGCAAGCAAAGAGTTCGGCGCTGTGTGCCGCTGATTGCAAAGAGAATATTCTCTGCCTGCATGCTGCGCTGTGCCTTCGTCGCAGCACACGAAACTGTTTGGGTCCTGATAGTTCCAAAATTTTATGCAACCACTATTTAGTCGATTTGACGCCTCTATGTGTTGTATGCTTAGTGGTGCTGGTTAATTTGATTTTTTTAAAATATCATTATTTTCATAGAACTTTAATGTTAAACCTTAAAATGTATAAATAATTTCGAAATTCGACAATTAGAAAGGGATGCACAGAACAATTTGTCGATTGAAGGAGACAGATAGTGTCGAACACCAAATTAGCCACTAGCAACAAGCCACTCAGCATACAACAAACAATTGTCGGAAGTTTCCCCTCTATAAGCAGTCACTTGGATATAAGTTTGTGAGAAATGTTTAATTTTTGTAATGTTAGATGTGTTGTCTGTGTTGTTGTTCTCTTAGTTAGTTTACATGTTAATATATGTGTTTTTGTAACCTTGCAGAGATATCATAATTTCTTATGAATGATTAATTTCAATAATATCATGTCTTTCTAGATTGATATTGATTTTCAGCAATTGTATCCCCATAAACAATACAATTTAACAAACGTATGGAAATTTTTTATTGTCAAGCTAGCCAAATACTTCGCTGCTCATTTGAAGGACAAGCATTTCCGAAAACTTTATACGTCTGCATTTGGTGTTGACGTTGATGAAAGTAAATATATATTAATATAACCTTTTACAATATTGGTTTTAAAAACGAAATTTATTTCAGTAGATGATCGGTAATTAAAACTGCTTAATCGAACAATTTTAATTGCAATATATTTATTCTTACTCATGATTATAATGCATGATTAGTGTCGTTGTGTTTTTAACTCATATTTCATATTAACTTGATTTTATTTTGTTCCAGATTTTGTTCTTGTTGTCGGTACTGACCAAACAGACTGTATGAATAATGTAAAAACTGTAAATTCTGATGACTCTGAACTTACTTTTCATTTGCTACAGGACCATATTACACCAATATGCCAAAATACATTAGTTGAGCTTTACTCTAAAAACACATTTTGCAGAAAAGAGGTTCTCTTTATACAACAAAAAATTAAAAAAATAACTGCATCTATCGTTGATGCATTAAAACATACCGTTTTGAAGAGTGTTCGAAATTAAATAAGTTCGGAAACGAAAAGTTTTATAAATTTTTGCTCTGATCCTTTTCATTCACATTGGAACGGAACACAAACAATTCAAAGAATTAATTTTCAAGGATACTTTTTGTAAGCCAATATCATTTAATGTTAATAACGAAATTACTGAAACTATTAGAAACAATAGACCCACATTAGATGCCTCTAATAATAAGAGTTGCATTATTTATTGATTTATTTATAAAACAGCTTAGCAATGTGCAGTTAAACATAAAAGACTATAATACGAAAGAAAAATCTAACAGTATTGGCAGCTCTGACACTAGGGACTGATTTGTTGGCTGCTCGAGCCGCTAATGTCCAACTCACAGCAAAATGTGTTCAGACGAAGCCAAGTTAAAAAAAATAAAACAAAAAAAAAATTTTAAATTAAAATTAAAATGAAATAAAATACAATAAAATATATAAAAATAAAAGAAAAAATAAAAAAGAGAATTACGGCTAATTTAAGAAATACATCAACGCTTTTTTAACACCAATTACATCAGAGTCAAACGAGTAGAGATGGTAAAACTTATTGTAATTAAGGCTCAAGGTACGGAAGGCTTCATGTTGAGCGTAATTTGTTAGGCAGACAGGTAGATGGAGAGGTATATAATTTCTAGTTGGGCGGGACGGAACTGAAATAGAAATGAGGCTAAGAAGAGTACTGGAGTCAATCTCCCCAGACAGTAGTTTATGCAGCATTATGACTCCATGGCAAGTTCTGCCATTTTTATACCCTGATCCCATTAAAAATGGGAAAAAGGGGTATTATGGTTTTGTGCAAAAGTATGTAACAGGCATAAGGAAACATCTCCGACCCCATAAAGTATATATATTCTTGATCACTATCAATAGCCGAGTCGATTTAGCCCTGTCCGTCTGTCCGTCCGTCTGTCCGTCTGACCGTCTGTCCGTCTGTCCGTCTGTATGAACGCACGTTTCTCAGAGACTACAAAAGCTAGAGACTTCATATTTGAAATATAAGTTCTCGTGGTGCCGGGACAAGACCAGTTTATCATTTTTTTTCGATATCTCGTCCCGTTCAAAAGTTATCGATAAATTTCGATTTCAGCCAAGTGTTTTTTGGGCATAACTTGAAAGTTATAAAAGCTATCAACTTTATATTTAAGTTTAAGATACTGTTCTGCCGGCTCAATACAAACTCATCATTTTTTTTTCGATATCTCAATCCTTTCAAAAGTTATCGATAAATTAATATTCCAGAACAATGTTTTTAAGGTATAGCTTAAAAGTTATAAGATGTAGAG
This sequence comes from Drosophila maculinotata, assembly GCA_035045305.1. Classification (NCBI taxonomy): domain Eukaryota; kingdom Metazoa; phylum Arthropoda; class Insecta; order Diptera; family Drosophilidae; genus Drosophila; species Drosophila maculinotata. Next base: position 944,845 of record JAWNPD010000022.1, read on the forward strand.
ACACCAAATTTGGTACATATATTCTCCTATAGCATACAAAGGTAAAATACATTTCACTTTTTGGATACCCCTCCCCAATCTCACAGAAATTGAAAAATACGTAATTTTAAAGGTATGACCTTCGGATTTGACATAGTTGCACATTTATATGCCATCTTTGTGTCCTACAAATTTCATTTTGATCAGACAATAAACAAAGAAGTTATTTACGGTTCAATGTACTTTAGTTTAAAGCCAAAGGAAGAAGAAGACAGCTTTTGTATGTATATGTGTGTGTGTTTCTATGTATGAATGCAGATAAATAACTTCAATGAATGTGAGACCTTGGATCAGGGTATATCCTAGTCGGGCACTCTCGACTAGAGCACTCTTACTTGTTTAATGATGGGAGGTTAATCAAGCGAAGTGTACACTCATACGAGGGCAGCTGTCTGTCTGAGTCCCAATTTAAGCCACGAAGGGCGAATATTAGAAACTGCAGTTAATTGCCAGTTAATTTCCAGATTAGAACGTTTTTCGTTCTTGATGAAACTTTAAAAAGTAAGGAATTGCTTCAGCGAGAATCAAATGTAAATCACAATGTAAATTCGGTATCATTTCACAAAAAAATAGAGAAATCAAAATAAAATTGTAATTCCAATATTTTGGTACCTGGATGGTTTTGAAATCAACAACCCCTTGGGGGTCACATCTGTGGAGTTTACTACACTTTCCCAAATATACCGCAACAATTGTTCTCAAAATTAGACTTCATTTTTATCGCAGCTTACTTTAAATCCGCGCATAACACAAAATATGGTAGTGATCCGTTTCTGAAGCCTCTTGTATCAGTGTTAAGAAATCTAAAATTTGGAATTGACATTAATACAAACACAGGTATAAAACGAGTTTATTTTATTCTTTGTAACATCCCTGGAGAAAATTTGGAATTAAATGATGTACTTGGCTATACAACGTATTTTAATGCGAATTATTTCTGTCGGTTTGAAATGCTGTGAATCAAAATGATGTTAAATTAACAGGAATAAAACATCAAAGTGTTTTCAATGAAATAAAATCATTTCATGCAGCAAAAAAATTATGTAATCGACATTTGACTTATTTGAAGGGATCTGTAAATATGATATTTCCGATATTTTGTTGCATTTCATATCAAATGAAAATCTGTTCATGAAAGATAATTTTAATTACGAAAAGAAATGTTTGACTATGGGGAAACTGAAATCGAAAACAAAACAGTAGCTTTTAAAATCAATCATCTTAAAAACAATTCGATTAAAGCTTCTGCTCGTGAAATGATAAATCTTATCCATGTCTATACACTTATTATTGGTGATCTAGTTCCAGGTGATAATGCAGTATGGAAGTTTGCAATCACTTTTCACTTTCACTTCTAAGTGAATTTGATAAAAATTGTTTAACTGAGTTATCAACACTCATTATCATTATCACGCCATAACGAAAGCTATATTAATTTGTTTGAAAAAATATGAGTCCCAAATTATATTTTTTTACGCATTACGTTGACATTATATTAAAAAGTGGTCCCCCAAAACATTTTGGAGCCTCAGATTTGAAGCAAAACGTAAAGAGGCAAAGCTTTAATCACGAAGTACAACAAGTCGCAAAAGCATTACATATTCTTTAAGTATAAAAGCGTCACTAAAATTAACTACATTTTTAAGAAATTATGATAATGGTCTGCTATATGAACATTCAATTACAAAAAGTGAATTCTTTTCCATTGAATCATCAGAGTTTGCATACCTGATAAAAAAAAAGATTTTAATGAAAAGTTTCAAGATAAAAATATTTTAAGCTTAGAGTTTAAAGGTCTTACTTATAAGCAAAACTAGTACCTTATAAAATGGAAATTATGAGTTATATAAAATTGTAAGAATATTTATAAGTTTTTCAAGCCAGATTTATAATTCAACAGAGATATATGAAATAATTTGCTTTAAGGCCCATTACCTGGCGTATGATGTAGGGTCTACGCCTAACCAATTTAATATAAGTAATTTATCAAATTGATATTATTAATGATATTTGACAATTTCATATTGATCTTTTAAAAGATCAAATTAATGATATTTGACAATTTCATACTGATCTTATAAAAGATCATATTGATATGTTCGAAAATATCAAACTGATATTGTCGAACATATCAGACTGTTCTTTTATTTTATCGGCGAAATATTAATGTGAAAACACATCATATTGAGAGCCATCGTCTGTAGTATCCGGAGAGACATAAAAATGATCTGAATACAATGATGTCATCTATATAGACGTAAAAAATTTGACCAATATGATCTCTAAGGATATCATCTAGGGCTCTTTGGAAAATTGAAGGTGAATTCTTTAGTCCGAAGTGAAGGCAAATTCATATTTGCCTCTACTAACAGCGAATGCTGTTTTTTCGATATCTTTAATCTTAAGCAGTATCTGCTGAAATCCGCTCTTTAAGTCGAGGACAGCTAAATACTTATTATCTCCTAAATGAGCAATGATTTCTCCTAACGATCGGAAATGGTAACTGTGTATTTAGTATATATTTATTTTTGCCAGAAGCATCTAATTTTGTTGGTACGACCTAAACTGCCACCGTCTTACATTTCTTGAGATTGCCTTTGAACTTCTTGTTTTAAAGTTACAGGGAAAGGGTAGTGTTGAACATTCTGTTAAGTCATGTGCCTCTGATATTCCCTCAGTTTCCATGGCAGCGTAATAATTTTGTTCGTCCACGAATTGTGCATATGCATCTGTATAAGCGCTTGCGTAAGCGTCAGCAATAATGCTGTCGTTAGTGTCATTTTCATCTTCCGCGACCTGGAACTGTTTTTGGAATTTGTTGGGGACGTGCACTGAGCTTAAAGGTCTGTTGCCATAAAACTGATTTTTATCAGGTCTTTTCATATAATTCACATGTCTGGTTCAGACGAACGAATCTATCTCCATTGGTTGTGGAGCTGGTTGTGGTTTTGGGGCTTATGGTCTAGGTGGTGCATAATTTTGTACCGGTGGACCATAGTGGGTTATAAATGCTGTTTCTGAGTCTGGAATTGCATTTGGAAATTTGCATTGGGTGAATAATATAAATTTGGTTGAAATCTTTGTCTGTCTATTGCGAATTTTGTTTGCATTTGCGCTTGTTGTTGTCTTGGTGGTAACGAGGGTGCTCGTCCCAAGTTCGGAAAATTTGACGTTTGGTGGTTTCTAACGTTCTGGTTTTCTAACAAGTTGCAGAGATGCAGGGCGTGCCCTAAATCGAAAGGCTCTTTAATAGCTTATAGCTGGGAAAGATTGCCGTAGATATATCTAAGAAACGTATATAAAGCCTTATCTCGGTATATGACCATCATCGCCTGGAAGGTCTTCTGGGATGCTTCAAGGATTCCTATCTGATTGAGAATCAATGACAATTGGTGGTAGACAGCCTGATCAAAATATACAACTAAGCTATTTCCTTGGGATAGCGAATAGACTGTGTGCTCAAGGGTCTTCAAATCCGGCCTGTCAGTGTAATAAGCAGTTAAGCATTTTGAAATTGCTGTCCAGTCAAGAGGGGTGTTATACGGTTGTAATACAGCATATGCTTGTCCAAGAATTTATTTCGGGTAGCTAGTAAAATACCGTAGTGCTCAGGGAATCCTATTTTGTCTTCGTAGATCTTGAGAACTCGTTCGAAACTTTTTTGACACGTTGTAAATTCACTTTTGATACCGGTAAAGTCTCTAAGTATTCTCACTACGTCTGATAGCTTTTCTAACTCGAATTAATCATGAGCTAAATCCTAATTAATTCCTTGGTCTCTTTGACCAAAAAAATTTCTATTCGGATTCAAAGTTGCTTTAACGAGATTGGGTAGGCTTGTATTAAGTATTTTTGCTACAGTTTCTTCCACATCCCTCTGCATCACTAATCTTGAAATCACAATTTAACTTGTAAGAGCGCCTAAGGGGCCTGTTAAGTTTTCTAACTTATTTCTTAGAAATTGGTCTGGCATGATAGGTGTGTTAAATGATGATGAAGGGAATTTATGTTTTTTATGCACTTTTTTAGGACATTTTTTTGCAAAATTCACAAAAGAAATTGCTTCAGGACGTATTATTATTTATTAACTTTAATTCGAACGAACCTAGAGGTCAGAAAATAAGCACGACGAAAAACATTATACAACAAGCATATGCAATAAGTTACAAAGTACAAAGACAAATATATAAAATTTCAACCGTTATTTTGAAAAAATAATTTTGCGGAAAAACTAATTGACAATCTAATAACAGACACAACAAACCAAAACGAAAGCAAAGACAAAAACGGGGAAAAAGAGATAGAGGAAAAACATTATAAAAGCATACCATACGTAAATAATTTAACAAACCGACAAACAATAATAAAAACTAGGGCACTCTTACTTGTTTTTATTGTCTAAGATGGCATGGTTCTTTTTTTATTTCGCGATTTTCGTAGCCGCACTTTATGCGGCGCGCCCCTCGGTTTGTTGGGCGGGAGGTGGGTTTCATGTTGCCTGGGTCCGCGCCTTAACAAAACTTTTATTTCAAATATGTAGTCTATAGCTTTTGTAGTCTCTGAGATCAGCGCGTTTATACAGACGGACAGACGGACAGACAGACAGACAGACAGACGGACATTGCTAGATCGACTCGGCTGTTGAAAGTGATCAATAATATATAAACTTTATGGGGTCGGAGATGCTTCCTTATGCCTGTTACATACTTTTGCATCACTTCATGATACCCTTTTTCCCATTTTTAATGGGTTCAGTGTATAAATATATCTGGGGACTATGAATTGTTTTGGAAAACATATCTGACTTTTTAAAATACATATTAAATTCTGTTTTATTGCTATTTTTTATTGTTTCAAATGAAATACATTTTGTTTTAAATAAACTTGTTTTGTTGGCTGCGCTTATAACACAACAAACTCCGTGTGGAATTATTCAATATCTAAATTTCTATGTGCACCAGCTCATACCTTATTGTTTTTTTTAACATTTTCATTGATGTTTTTTCAATTAAAATGTTTTGCGTGGTAATTTATTAAATTTTTATCCAAGGACGACAACAGGGCTGCGAAAAAAATCAACTACCAAAAGGTCACAGCTACCGATAACTAAAAAACAATGGTATAGAGTCTATACTATAGACAAACGCAGCATTTAGTTTCATTTTGCTACAAAAAAAATTGCTACCAAATGTCTGAACTCTCCGTGAAAAAGTGGTCACTTCAGCCGGTTTTGGACAAATTTGGAGCTGTTAACTTTTTCATGGATTTAGCTATTAGTGTGCCCTGCAAACATAAGTTGTGCAAAATATGTGTATTTGGCGCAAACAGCTAACGATCGATTTACATCTAATTATTTTGCGTGTCTGACCTTAGATTTAATGGTATAACTAAATGTGTGTGTATTTAATAACAGACTCCCTGCAGAAGGCACAATAAGATGCCAAAACGAGTAAAAGGACAAATTTTAATAATTATAAATAAACGAAAATTATTAAAATGCACCACAACGGCCTAACCAACTCGCATTAGTTACATTAGTTTGCTTGTGTAATTTAAATGTAATTTTTAAATGTTTTGATTTTAGTGTTTCAGTTTCAATTTTCTTTTCTTTGTACTTCTTAAAACTTAGTGCTTTCATTAATTTATGTTTATTATTTCAATGTTTAAATTGTTTTTTTTTTTTTTTCTTAAGTCTTCGTGCTTACATACATATGTAGGTTGCTCGTGCATCCCGCGATTATGGCTTTGAATTGATTCTTTTCATCCGGCGTGCGGCTACTCTGGTTCTCGACTCACAATTCTTTTCGCGGTCCTCTACGGACGTACATGACTATAGAGTTTTTAGCTGAACTTGTGCTTCCCACGATGGTGGCTTCTCCTCCAATGTACGGCTACTCTGGTTCTCTGCTCACACTTTCTTTCGTGGGCCTCTTCGGACAGATTACACACTTGTCGCGGTATTTTTACACGAACTATGTATCGGCACTGTTTTTTCGATACGATTTTACTTTCTGTACCATGATCCCTGCTCAGGCGCCAATTTAATGTTTGACTCATATTTTCTTACAAAAAAAGCAAACATTCTTTTATAGAGTCGGATTTGGAACTAAAGCTTAATGCTAATTACATTGGTTTTGAGGCTATCGCTGCTGAGGCTTTGCCGTGGCTTGTTGTTGTGTACGCTGGGCGTCTCTGCCGACGTACCGCTACACGTTGCAGCTGACGTGAGGCAGTTTGTTGTTGGTCGATCTAGCCATGTCCGCCTGGCTGTCCGTCTATCTGTCTGTCCGTCTGCCCGTCTGCATGAGCGCGCTGATCTCAGAGACTACAAAAGCTAAAGACTTCATATTTGCAACATAAGTTTTCGTATTGCCGGGACAGATCAAGTTTATTTTTTTTTTATCGATATCTCGTTCCATTCAAAAGCTATCGATAAATTTCGATATCCTAGTCGGACACTCTCCACTAGTGCACTCTTACTTGTTATCTTACTTACTTATCTTTGAACTTTCATCACCACAACAAACACAACCGTTCGGGCTTAAAAAGATTTTCAAAGATCAATATGAATGTTCATAAATAAAAGCGCCACATATTCAAAAAAAAAAATTGAAAAATTGCAAATTTTCAAAATGTTGTATGAGACTTTTTTGCCTCTCATCCGATCAGCTCCGGAAAACTGTTGAATGTAACTTTTCCATCCGATCAGCTTCAAACTAATTTTAAAGCTTTACAAACAAAAGTACTCTACCCCCCCAAATCGGAAAATGGCGGGAAATCTGTTGCAGGCTACTTTTTGGTTTTTCATCAGCTCCAATCTTATTAACATAACAAAATATTAAGAACGTAATTTTCAAATTGTGGAACCGGCGTAGCACAGCACCACGCCTAATAAAATAAGTAGATTTAATTTGGTCTAAATCAGACGACTATATTTATAAGCTGTCATAGGAACAATCGGTCAGAAATATGGATTTGAATAAGAAATTAAATTTTTCAAGGTTGCATTCTCATTCTCTCTTGACAACATATTTTTGTATAAGCAAGAGTGTTTCATTGTTCAGCGTGACAATTGTTATATATTTACCGACTGCAAGACTATACTACTTTCGGAGCGCCGAAGGTAGCCTTTCTTTTTCGTTTTTTTTTAATAGTATAGTTTTGAAGAAAGTTTTTTTTTTGCTGTTAAACACAAATATTTTACCATTTCACAATATTTCGAAAAAAAATTGTTTTTCAAATCAACTAAATCATTTAATTAATTTGCAAAAACTTACCCAACATGACAGCGCTGCGACGTCTTTAACCCAGGACCCTCTGTTTGCAATGCGTGTGTTTTCCCACTGAGGTATCTAGCCTATAAGATAGTCAACATGTTGCAATTGCTTTGCTTCTGCTTCTTTCCTTGGCCCCATACTATATTACATTAAATAGTTAGTTACATCTTTGATTATTATTATTCTCCCATCGTAATACAATTTTTAGGACATACAGTTGTCATATAATTTTTGTGACTCTGCCAAATCCGAAGGGCATACCTCCAAATATACGTATTGTTCGATTTTTTAAGGAATTGGGGGGAAGTATCAAAAAAGTCAAATAATTTGTACTTCTCTGTGCTATACGAGAATACTCTTAAAACTTTCAAGTTAAACCACAAAAAATACTGAACTGGAATCGAAATTTATCGACAACTTTTAAATGGGACGAGATATCGAAAAAATAAGAGATCAGCGCGTTCATACAGACGGACATGGCAAGATCGACCCGGCTATTGGTAGTGATCAAATATATATATACTATATGGGGTCGGAGATACTTCCTAATGCATGTTACATCATTTTCCACAACTTCATGATACTCTTTTTCACATTTTTAATGGGTTCAGGCTTGAAAATATTTATAACTTCGGCCCTCCAAGAGGGTGCCAACCTTGACAGGATCGTAACAACTGGCGTTAGCTAAGCTGGGTGTTTTCCGAATCACCGGCACTGGCTCCCAAATAGCCTGTTTCTTGTATGAGGAACACCAAGTATGGTCTGAGGTAAATCAAGGGCTGGACTATGGTGTCGTGCGACCCGTACCGATAGTCAACATGGCTTAGAGCCTTTGCTAAAAAAAACTCAGTCGCTCACGGAGCATCCAGATACCTGGCGGATTAAGTAGCCTAACCTAGAGCGGATCTATGTGTCGGCGGAACTGTGCAGGTCGTGGGAACTAAAACATGATGAATAACAATATAAAAAAAAAAATCCAAAAATGGAGACTGACACTCCCAAAAAGCCAAACTTACAACTGGTACAGTGTCCGAAAGGCCTGGTCAAAGCTTAACCCGAAAAGAGAAGTCAAGAGGATTCCATCCTCTTAGCCGGTGGCGGCTAAAAAATTCCAACGAACAGCGCAGCGATTACATATACTTACGCAGAAAAGCGGGGTGCCGCGCACATCTTGAAGCGCCAGAACGCTAGCACTACTGCCCCGCCGTCTGCTGCATGGCAGAAAAATGTAGTTTGGACTAAGCAAGTGCTGGGAATGCTGGTTTGCTCTGGAACAGCAACCGAAGACACAGCACTTTACGGAGGAACCAGGGCACGTCGCGAAAAATCAGCGGGTAGTGCTATGGAAATCCCTCACCCCAATTGCCGAGGAAAGGAAACTCATCGGTGTCCTTGACCAAGGCAGTTATAGGAAAAGGATTCCACTCAACCAGTGGATATAGGTAGAAGCGGCTCTGGATACCCGCTGCTTCGAGCTTCTGGAAACAGAGCAAGGTCCACCATCAATCTGTAAGGATGTTGGGTGCTACCAAGGGAACGTCGAAGTAATGTGTTGACAAGCGATTTGCAGAGCTTTATAAAGCGTTGGTAGCTAGAGTGGGGTAGGTGTACCCAAGTGTCATGCTGGCTTTGGGTTGACTGAAAGGATGTGCCCAGAAGGATCGCCTCCATGAAGGAGCCACAGCGCTTTCTTTTAATGTTGCAAAAGTGCAAACCCAACACAGACGATTGAAAAGTGGTAAAGGTTAAAGAGATGCAAGGCCCTACGAATCAGGCGGTGATTATCCTCAATAAGGTTGCTCCGACAGAAGCCGAAGGTAGCGAGTAAACAGGTCAGGTTCAGCAACGAAGAAGAGGAAGATTATTCTGCCGACAAACCAGTTGAGCAGGACATCACCGAAGAGTTAGAAACACCGGATGAACCAGACGGATACGGGTCAGACGCATCAACTCTGGCACGGGGCTTAAGAAACGTTGCGTTGAGCCGAGACGAGAAGTCCTGCGGAGGGAAAACTTTCAAATGTCGATCAGGCAAGGTATCTGCTGACCTTTTGCTCTGCCTGGCTGGAGTCGGAGCCGGCATAGTCCTGATCCTCAAAAAAAAACCCCGAACAATGTCGATGGCATCTGGGACGTTTGGGTCAGGCAATCAATTTCAACAGCTTAAAATTTAAGAAAATCGCCAGATTGAGAGACACAGGAACCGAAAAAAGACGCTGATAATACAATGGTGGCCGACTCGCCCATTGCAGATGCAGACCAAGCCACGGATATGTGTACTACAGCTTAATCTACAAGAGCAAGGTGGCCACGTCAGAGCTTCTTCTTTCCCTGAAGGTCTGCTGACGCGACTTTAGCTTAGAAGTATTACGTCGGGCAACATGGTGTCGAGGCTAAAGTCACACAAATATAACATCTCCTAGCCGACCACAGTAAAAAGGACAAGACCAGTCATCCTCGTAAGGAAGGACAAGCTAACACTGCTAACTTCCTGCTGTATGGCGCACGACAGACACACACCGCCCGAAGAGCTAAGGAAGCTGTATTGCGACGCCCTAGCGAATATTTAATGGTGAAAATATGTATATTAAATTCATAATGAATGCTGACAATCTTGCTTATTTTCTGACTGTTATGTCTAATGAGAACGTACCGGAATCGAAAATTTGTGAGACAGCATTGCAGATCATTGAATTGTGCTCTGCACCGAGTGCTGCACTTGAGGATAGTAACCCACGAAGAGACTGCGTTTTTGTAAGCTGTTGTTATTTACTTACTTTGTTAGGGTCATGGATCTCCGTCATGGATATTTTTGGGAGACTGACGTGCCAAAAAACTAAGATGCTTTGCTTAAAATAAGCTTCCGCCTGGACTGACTAAAATAAACTCAGCATTTTGGCTAGCCATCCCAGTGGACAAGTGAATCGCTTAAGCCATATACACGCTTGGAACGAACAATTTGATCCATATTCGATGGTGAAAACTGGGAGAAGGATGGTGCGGAGGGAAAGATACAGTCCGAAGTACATACACTCTTGGGTAATGATGATGAGGATGCCCAAGCCTGCTATACATGGCAGATGGAACATTTACTATATAAATTTATCAGCCAATTTCATTTTATATTATTATATACTATTATTTGTCGGCATGTTTTGCTATGCCTCGATCCAAAATTTGTTATGTTGAGCAAAGAACAAAAAATTGGTGCTGATCGCATGCAATTTAATTTTCCCGTCATTTTCCAAAAAGTATTGAAAATAAGTTTGAAGCTGGTCAAATGAAAAAACAAAAAGTTGCATGTGGATTTTCAAAAAATGTAAGGTCATGTTGCTAATATTTTGCTATGTAGATGTTTGAAAATCATTTTGAAGATAATTGAACGAAAAATTGGTATACAGTCCTAAATGTATTTATATAATGATTTTTATGCTCTGAACCCAATAAAAATGGGAAAAGGGTGAAAAAGTATGTAAAAAGCATAAGGAAGCATCTCCGACCCCATAAAGTATATATATTCTTGATCACTATCAAAAGCATAGTCGATTAAGCCATGTCCGTTTGTCCGTCCGTCCGTCCGTCTGTATGAACGCACGATTCTCAGAGACAACAAAAGCTAGAGACTTCATATTTAAAATATAGGACATAAAGATAGCATACCTCTAAATATAAGTATTTTTCGATTTCTGAGAGATCGGAGGAAGTTTCCAAATAGTGAACTATTTTAAACCTCTTTATGCTAGAGGTGAATATACGTACCAAATTTGGTGCCTCTTACTACACTATACCTTAAAAATTAATTAATCGATAACTTTTGAACAAGTCGAGATATCGAAAAAATTATGAGTTTGTATTGAGCCGGCAGAACGAGAACTTAAGTTTAAAGTCTCAAGCTTTTATGACTTTCAAGTTATGCCTAAAAAACACTGGTCTAAAATCGAAATTTAACGATAACTTTTGAACGGGACGAGATATCTAAAAATGATAAACTTGTGTTGTCCCGCCACTACAAGAACTTATATTCCAAATATGAAGTCTCTAGCTTTTGTAGTCTCTGAGAAACACGCGTTCATACAGACGGACAGACGGACATGGCTATATAGACTCGGCTCTTGATAGTGATCAAGAATATATACACTTTATGGGGTCGGAGATGCTTCCATATGCCTGTTACATACTTTTGCACAAAACAGTTATACCCTTTTTCCCATTTTTAATGGGATCAGGGCATATATATTGTGGAACGCAAAATGAGCAATGCTTACGCAGCAGAAAATCTAGCTACCCACACGAAGGAGCAAAAGCTATTACTACATTCACCTTCACTCCTTCAAGGATGCCTATTTGGATCTTTCGCTACAAATTCATTAGACTACCCCCCTGTAAGAGTCGAGCTTCCTGGAACGCGTTATACACGACTCGTCTTAGTAATACGTTTCCCGGGCGGGCGTACCTCCCGCCGGCCCAATCAAATCCGACTGCAACTTTGCAACCAAACCAGATCGCCCGTCTGAAACTTCATGGGCCTAGCGCGTAGGTCTTAACGACACTTGTTGTTGTCCGCAGCCGCTTTCAATTGCTGACAAGCAATTTCATGGGTGTGGCGCAGTCGATTCTTTTACTCTACAAAGCCGGGTAAAATTTCTCGGTCAAAAGGTGGGCTGGCCATACCGATTCGCACGGGAGCCGAAGCTCACAACCCAGAGCCAACAGGGCTGGTGAAAGCCCAGTGGCCTCGTGTTGAGCGGACCATAGCGCCATGGGTAGTAGCTGGTCCCAATCCCTTTGGTCATTGGTCACAAATTTAGCCAGGTAGTCGAGGAGCTCCAGGTCGAATCGCTTCACCATTCCGTCCGATTGTGTGTGCAAGGGTGTGATCTGTGTTTTTTCAACATCCAAAAGACGAAGACAAAGCTTGAAAATTGCGGAATCGCAATTTTGCTCTTGGTTCGATTTCTGATCGCGCCACCGTTTCGGCAGTTTGGTTTGGTATTCAGGCCACAGACATATAGATTGGTTGCCTTGCGCAATGGTGGGTAACGGTCCTAGGTCCTGCACCAGCCAATCGTTGGAACACTTATTCCAGCTGCTCCAAGTGTTCTTTAGCGGTTCGTGAATGCACGATGATTTCATCGAGATATATCAGGGGAGACTTCCATGTCATGCCCGAGAAAAGTCCATCCATCAGCCTTTCGAAAGTGGCAAGGGCTGCTCGCCGTAGCGCTTGCTTGATGGGACGAGTTTGGCCGGTGTCAATATGATGGCGGGCCAAATTAGTTCGTCCTTTATCGTCCTCGCTCTTATCAAAAACTTTGTTGTACCTATGCAAGAGCTCCAAAAATCGCTCGCGATATTCATTTGGTAGACTACTGTGCAGCAACGGGTTCCAATCGATTAGATCCTCCATTTTCTGCCGGGTAATCGGTACAATATCCACTGGCACCAGTCTGCCCAGCACTGTCAGTGTGGGAAACTTATACAGCTGCGACGTGAGATTCAGGACTCGCACAACCATGGTATCCGGAACGGCAGCCACATCAGTGCTGCCCAAGATCAGTTCCGGGGGGAAAGTCAGATGCTTCTTCACGCTGATCACGTCTGTCTGTGGTCGAAGTCACGCGCAACTCAACTCCATCTGATTGGCAGGACACAAGCAGGAGCCGTCATGTACAAAGGACTAATCGCATCGAATCTGGGTGGTTGTATGGGTACCACACCCCAATCGAACGCTAGGCACAGTGCTTTTAAATCCACCACTATGCGGCTGTGGATCCAAAGCTATGGATTGGACTGCTGGCAGTGTTTGCGTTTGGCAGTGTCGCGGCGTCTCTGAATTGCTGGTCACCCTGCGAGGGCCATCCAGCATGCCAATCAAAGTTCGATGGAACAAGTCAAACATCTGTTCGAGCTTGTGATCCATACGTGCCTGTGACTCCGTAAGCTTTCCCTCAAATGAGTTTATACTCGCTACGATATCCTCCCGCGCCTTTACTAGCCGATCGTGTAGACATCGTGGTGTAAATCTTTTCAGATTCGATCGCACACCCCACACCTGACACCAATACAACGCAAAATGATAACTCAGCGCCACTGGGTGACCCAGCAGAGATTTTTCGTCAGAATGGGGTGGCACCACAGATGGCTAGTAATACTCTACTCCAATTCCAAGCCAAAGGCGATGCTAGTGTTATTGTTTTTAAAACCAGTTATTTCATTTTTAAATAAAAGTCGAATAATTTTATTCCAGTAAACTATGAAACTTTTCCATCCGATCCGCATCAAACTTATTTTCAAGGCTTCACATTCAAAAGTAAAGAAGACTTAAAAGTTTAGAAAATCCACCCCCAAAGTTGGAAAATGGCTGGAATTCTGTTGTATGCAACTTTTTGGATTTTCATCCGATCAGCTTCAAACTTATTTTCAAAGCTCAACATATTAAAATATTTAAAAGTTTAAATTGTTTCCGATTGTTTTTAAATTATTAAGCATAGCTCCAGATAAAAAGTTTTGAAAACGCGTTCTTCTAAGTTAAAACCAGTAAGAGTGCTCTAGTCGAGAGCGCCCGACTAGAAGATACCCTGAACCCAGTTCTTACATTATAATTTGAAACACACGTACAAACACACATACAAACACAAGCTGCTAGCTGCGGGCGTCATGTAAGTGCTTTGCTTCTTCTTCTTCCATTGGCCCCAAATAATGTTACATTGAATCGTAAATAACTTAATTGTTTATTGTCCGAACGTAATGAAACTTGTATATGGCATATAAATTTGAGCATAAGTAAAATCCGAAGGTCATGCCTCAAAAAATACGTATTTTTCGTCCGTCTTTATGAACGGGCGTTTCTCAAAGACTCAAGGGCTAGAGACTTCATATTTGAAATATTAATTCTCGTATTGCCAATACAAGTTTATTATTTTTTGTTTCAATATCTCGTCCTGTTTAAAAGTCATTGATAAATTTCGAATCCAGAACAATGTTTTTTGGACACATGAAAGTTATAATAGCTAGGGCACCAAATTTGGTATGTATAAATAGCAAACAGAAGTAAACAGTATTTGACTTGTTGTGTTATTAATGAATGTAAGGGCTTGGTTGAGGGTATATCCTAGTCGGCACTCTCGACTATAGCACTCTTACTTGTTTTTTCATAAAAGCGGGGCGTAGCACAGCACGCTAGTAAAATATTAATTTAAATTGAAAATTTTGTGACCGCAATGTCAAATGAGGATGTACAGGAATCAAAATTATGTGAAACAGCATTGCATCTCATTGAATTGTGCTTTGCACCGAGTGCTGCACTTGGGGATAGTTATTCACCAAGCGCATGGGTTTTGTAAGCAAAAACAATGCAGTTTATCAAAAATTGTAATAAACTAACTTTATTTAAGTAATTCGTCTGTTTAACTTATTTGCTGTGATCGGTCGCATCTTATTCGTGCTCTCTTATTACGTGTGCTATTAGTGCGTCCTTGATATTAATCATATACAATTATTATAACTGTTTTTGTAATTCTTTAATTAACAATTTTGGTGTTTTTTAAATAATCTGCAAAAGTGCTCATTAAATACACAAACAAATATAATTACATACATACATACATGGAGCGCTTTTTTACTGCGTGTTAGTTTTGGTTTTGTATTAAAACGCTCTTTCACTCTAACTGTTTTTGGGGCTCTCTGCTGTGTATATACATATTTATATAAAAAACAGTTTGTTCTGTTTGGCAATTGGTGATCAATGCAGGTCCCAAGCCATAAGAGCTAGACAGCTGAAGTTTTCACAGTTGTTTCCTCTAAGTCTGAAAGTGCACGATTTTGGAAAATTATATACAGGAGCTCCTGAAATGAGGAAAATTTATTGTATGAATCTTTTTTGTTTTTCATCTGATCGGCATTATAAAATTTCATTAAAAACTCTTTACCAATTTAATGGATAATCCACCTCCCTAGGAGGAAAATGCGGGCTCAAAGTAGTATGGTCAAAAAATGACCAATGCTCAAAGCTCTGCTTAACAAAATATTAACAATGTGATTTTTAAATTTGGAAAAATCCGGATAAAAATCATTTTCTAAGATCTATTATGAGATTTCATAAAAATTATATTCATTTCACTGCAGCATAATCCGAGTTTGCTTTCGTATTTTCATAAGATACGGTCAACGAAGACGATGTATAGAACTGCCAAGGATCTTGTGCAAATTGCAGTCTACAGCAATGAGGCCACCGCCTTCCAGTCTGCATAGCGATCACATATATAAGATGTGTGTCTATTAGCAAAAATTTTAAAATCCGAAATATCAGGTTTTAGCCAGGTTTCAGTAAAAACAAGTATATTAAATTCCAACGATAGACTGAGTTTAGAGTTTAGATTATTTAGTTTTAAGTCTATGGACGTCATCTATGGACGTTGATGTACTAACGAACAGTACATTCAAGTGGCCCAACGATACCAAGCCAGGGCTTGTTAACGCGCGGACCCAGGCAACATGCAACCCACCTCCCGCCCAACCGACCGAGGGGCGCGCCGCATAACGTGCGGCTACGAAGATCGCGAAATACGAATAGAACATACAATATAAATACAACAAATGAACATAGACTATTTAAATGTTAGACAGATGTTGTAATAGTAAAGTTCTGAGAGTAGGGACAGAAGTAGCATTACTTATTATCGGGAAAAGGTTATTATAACTAGAGCATAAGATCCGAAAAGGGTTATGAACTGCATAGTTAGTATTACAGGCTTGCAGGGAAATCGGGAAAAAGTTCCTAGTACTTCTGATCGGAACAGCAAAACTAATTTGGCTAATTAATTCGGATGAATCAATTTCACCGTTAATTAGTTTGTGTAAAAAGATTACACCAAGCATGGTTCTACGATCAGAAAGAGAGGGAAGATTTATTAGTAGAAGTCTACTACGGTAAGGAGGCAAGCGAGTATTAGGATTCCAGTGGAGACACCGGAGGGCAAAGAGTAGAAATTGTTTTTGCACAGATTCTATTCTATCCTGATGAACCTTATATTGTGGACACCATATACATGACCCATACTCAAGAATGGGGCGAACAAGTGAAGTATAAAGAGTCTTAGTAACGTAGGGATCGTCAAATTCTTTCGACCAACGCTTAATGAAACCCAATACACCAAAGGCTCGATTAGCAGCAGAAGAAATATGCTTGTCAAACTTAAGCTTGGGATCCAAAAGGATACCCAAATCATTAACCGACTCAATTCGTTCAAGTGGTTTTCCATTAAGAACATAATTATTTAAAAAGGGCATTCGCCTATAAAAAGACATAACGTTGCATTTACCACAATTTAAATTTAATAAATTTACCCGACACCAGGTTTGAAAGCTTTCTAAATCAGTTTGCAACCTTTTACCAGATAGAAAGTCTGTAGACGAAAAACAAAGTTTAACATCATCGGCATACATCAGCACCAGAGAGTGTGTTATCACGGAAGGAAGGTCATTAATAAACAATGTAAATAACAAGGGACCAAGGTGACTACCTTGTGGTACTCCGGACGTGACCTGAACAGACTAAGAGACAAGCCCTTTAAAAAAGACTTTTTGGGATCTTAAACTTAGATAATTGGCGATCCAAAGAATTAAGTTTTTTGGAAATCCCAGAAGTTGAAGCTTATGAAGTAAAAGAAAATGATTAACGGAATCAAAAGCCTTACTGAAATCGGTGTAAATAACATCTGTTTGCATTTTGTTTTGAAACCCCTTCATAACAAAAGAAGTGAATTCAAGTAAGTTAGTGGTAGTAGATCTATTTTTCACAAACCCGTGCTGGCAGGGTGAAATTATAGATCTACAAAGATGTTGTAGTTGAGAAGTTATTAATTTCTCAAAAATCTTAGGAATAGCAGACAACTTAGAAATACCTCTATAGTTTTGAACGTTTGACTTGTTTCCTTTTTTATGGAGAGGAATAATAAATGATTCTTTCCACATAACAGGAAAAGAGCACAACTCGATGGACAGATTAAAAAGCTTATATAATGGCCTCAAAAGACCTAAGGATATGGCAAAACCAATTGAACATTTGATGAACTATAAGTTGTTTGAAAAAATGAAGCAAATAAATCGGCGACGGCCTGATCTGTGTTAGCTGTCGTTTTTTCAAAAAATACGGTTGATGGAAGTTGTTGATGATTTACGCTTCGCATTAACGAAGTTATAAAACTGTTTAGGATCCCGCTGAAACTGTAACCTGCAACTTCTAAGGTAATACTGGTAGCATTGGTTATTCAGGATAGAGAAATTGGAGCGAGCAATCAAGTAGTTAGAGAAATCCAAGAAAGAGCCAGTTTCCTTGAACTTTTTGTACAATTTTGACTTTCTATTTTTCATGCTAGTTAATTCCCGTGTAAACCAAATTGGTTTGTTAGAACTACGTGCATTACGAACCGGGACACATAAATCAAGTAATGAATTTAAGGTTGAGTAAAAAATCGTGATTGCACTGTCCATGTCCCTACACCTGTAAAGCCGGGACCAGTCAGTCTGGGATAAGAGTTGAGTAAGTTTAATAAAATCGGTGTTCCGAAATTGACGAACTCGCTCTGGAGGTAGAGTACGTGGGCACATCCCCCGGATAGGTAAATCTATCAACACTTCCAAAGTTGGGTGATAATGATCTTCAGGAAGGGATATAGGTTCAATACGGGAGACAGATACGAGGGAGGGATCCAAAACGAAAATAAGATCAAGCATCTTATTCTGAGAATTTGGGATAGCATTGATTTGACACAATGACATCCCAAATAAATTATCAAGAAAATCATGTTGGGTCGTGGGAGTCAATACATTGGAGTCGACATTAGAAATCCAAACAGTCCCAGCAATATTGAAATCACCAAGAACAACAAGAAAATCACGATCAGAAAGCATAGATGATACCGAGTGTATTGCAGAAAAATGCGAAGAATATACAGAATTGTCTGCAGAAGGGGGGATATAAGAACAAGTAATAAAAAGGCTAACACCACGAAGGCTCAATTTGACAGCAACAAATTCAATATCTATAGAACTATCTATTATTACTATTTCTGAAGATAAATCGACATCAACAGCAATAAGTACGCCCCCACCACGACGAGGAGTGCGATCTTTTCTATAAACGGAAAATTTGTTAAAAAAAATTTCAGAATTTAGGATGTCGGGCCTTAACCATGTTTCAGAAAAGGCAACGACATCAAAAGTAAAGGACATGCTATTTAGGTAAAGATTAATAAGTTTACTACAAATACCTCTTACATTCTGATAGCCCAGTGAGAAGGAGGCTTTTAGTTTTTTGTGCTATCAGAGACAATAAGTGCTGGATTAGACCTAGCAACTACAGAGGGGAGTGCAACCGGAGTCCGATTTTTCTTTTTTACAGTGTATTCTTTTATAATTAAGTGTTCAGGCCAAAATTCTTTACAACAAATTTTGCTGAAATGATCGGCAGGAACACTTATTTTAAATGAAGAAATTTCCCGAAGATACGTAAATTTAAATTTTTCCACCGTAATATTGGCTTCTGATTTTGCCTGAATAAAGGCCTTGACATCGTCAGATGTAGTATCAGGGGCAAGCCTGGAAACAAAAATTTGTTTTTTTGGTGGGACACCTACAAGGGTATTAACTTCAACCGCAGCTGTAACTCCAGGAGGAGCTATAGCCTTAATTGAAAGAGCATTTGATTTGGCCGACATATCAGCAAGAGTATGTTGACTTGCAACAACACTGCCTGCATTCGCCAAAACAGAAATTTCTACTGGGTCAGCAGGAACAACATCCATGGGTATGACGTTGATTTCATCACTACTGACAACTATCTGAGGTCGTGGGGATGTAAAATCCATCAGCGATGGAGCAGATGAAGCAACTGGGACCGTTACTTCATCTTACATTTTGAAAGGCTAGAAAAAGGGAAGTCGATAGTTTTTTCACAGGAGCATTAGAAGCAGAAGCATCATTTTTATTTAAAGCCAGTGCAATCGGAGGCTGAGTTCTATTTCTGCTTATGAATTCTTATATAATCAATCCTTTTGGCCAAAAAGCTTCACAACAAATTGTTTCAAAAGCTTCAGGCGGAGCACTTATTTTAAAAGAGGAAATGTCTCTTGCATATTCGAACTTAAACTTATCCACCATGATATTAGTGGATTTAACTTAAGAATAAATCTGGATTTAACATTCTCCTCAGAAATATCGGTGGCAAGACTTAACAGCTTTACGCTGGTACATTGAGAATCCATAGTTTTAAACTCCTCACTTAGTTTGGTAAATGCATTACGGAGCTCACAAAATCCCCGTTTGGTCTGCCTCATGAGATTTTGCATTTCTGATTTCAAACCAGTCTTAATAATAATCAGATCTTTTATTTTTTGAGTGAAACCGGCACATTTAACATGCACCACACATTTAACAACAAATAAAATCAGCTTTGGGATCAGACTGACATTTGCAGTTTTTCTGATAGCAGACAAACATTACAGAGCAGAAATAAAGATTGACAGAGAAAAACAAAACAAAAACAAGTAAGAGTGCTCTAGTCGAGAGTGCCCGGCTAGGAGATACCCTGAACCCAGTTCTTACATTCATAATTCTTTATCTGCATTCATACATAGAAACACACTTACATATAGAAACAAAAGCTGCAGGCTACGCGCGTCATACATTTGCTTTGCTTCTTCTTCTTCCTTTGGCCCCAAACTATGTTACATTGAATCGTTAATAACTTCTTTAATTATTGTCCGATCATAATGAAATTTGTAGGACACAAAGATGGCATACAAATGTGAGCCTATGCAAAATTCGAAGGTCATACCTCTTAAAATACGTATTTTTTGATTTCTTGGAGATCGGGGAGGGGTATCCAAAAAGTGAAACGCATTTAACCTTTGTATGCTATTGGAGAGTATATGTATTAAATTTGGTGACTCTACGTCTTATAACTTTTAAGCTATACCTTAAAAACACTGTTCTGGAATCTTAACTTATCGATAACTTTTGAAAAGATTGAGAAATCGAACAAAAATTATGAGTTTGTGTCGAATCAGCAGTACAGTAGCTTAAACATAAATATAAAGTTGCTAGCTTTTATGACTTTCAAGTTATGCCCGAAAAACACTTCACTGGAATCGAAATTTATCGATAACTTTTGAACGGGACGAGATATCGAAAAAAAATGATAAACTTGTATCGTCCCGCCGCTACGAAAACTTATATTTCAAATATGAAGTCTCCAGCTTTTGTAGTCTCTGAGAAACACGCGTTCATACAGACGGACAGACGGACAGACGGTCAGACGGACAGACGGACATGGCTATATCGACTCGGTTATTGATACTGATCAAGAATATATATACTTTATGGGGTCGGAGATGCTTCCTTATGCCTGTTACATACTTTTGCACAAAACCATAATACCGCTTTTTCCCATTTTTAACAACAAAACATTTTGTAAGAATATGGTGCCTCTAGCTCTTATGGCTTTCAAGTTATACCCAAGAAACACTGGTCTGGAATCAAAATTTATCAATAACTTTTGAACGGGAAGAGATATAAAAAAAAAACTTGTATTGACCCGGCACTAGGAGAACCTATATTCTAAATATGAAGTCTCTAGCTTCTGTAGTCTCTGAGAAACGCGCGTTCATACAGACGGACAGACGGACAGCCAGACGGACATGGCTAGATCGACTCGACTATTGATAGTGATCAATAATATATATACTTTATGGGGTCGGAGATGCTTCCTTATGCCTGTTACATACTTTTGCACAAAACCATTATACCCTTTTTCCCATTTTCAATGGGATCAGGGTATAAATATAAGTTCTCGTAGTGCCGGGTCAAAACAAGATTATAATTTTTTTCGATATCTCGTCCAAAAGTTCAAAAGTTGTCGATAAAATTCGCGATATATATGAAAGCAGATAAAAAACTATGAATGAATAAGGATATTCTAGGCGGGTCGTCGTTATGTGTGGCATGTCAAAATATTTACACATGCCGACCAATATATTTACTATTCATAAGACAATTTTTTTGAACATTTCTTGGTATTTATGCACATATACATATGCAAGTATATATGTTTATATATAAAATCCTCTCTACTTGAAGTCAGTTTTTTAACAAACAAACAAGTGTATTAAATGTTTGTTTTCTTACATTAAGGAAGATTTATTTCTAACTATTAAGAACTTCGAAATCCATGGTCCGAATTTGTCGCCACCAAAATAGGAATAGGACACTTAAACGAAGAAATTTTTTTTTACAGAAATCTAATTTTTTTATCACAAACTTTACTTGGATTAAGGTAATTTAAATACATCAGACTTTATAAAAAAATGTTGTAGTGTGTTGAGTCCCCTCTCTGCTCAAAAACAGCCTACATCCGATTTGTAAGGAATGAATACAAATTGGCCAAATAATTAAGCAATATCGATCTCCAAGCTGATTCGATGGCGTGGATTAGTTCGGGTATAGTTGAATACTGTTGACCTGATATAAATGATTGACGTGCCAACATTTTCGATGATATTAAAATACGGTGAGTAAAGCGGCTGACAAAAATATTAACTTGAAGGTGCCATACTACGAAATGGCCCCCACACCATCAGACCTCCAACTCTGCTATGCAGCCTATACAAATGATGAGTTTCCTTGCGGAAGTCGTGAAAATAGTAGCTATAGCCATCAAGGCCTTCCAAATTAAATGTTTTCGTCTGAAAAGACCACAAGCTATAATCCGAGGTATAGTCACATGTGCGCTAAAAAAACTTAGGCGTTGCGTTTTTTGAACCGAGTAAAGAGGTGCCTTCTTCTTGATTTTTAGTCTTTTTATGTGATTAGCATTCGAAATATCGCGACGTATAATTGTAGCAGTTGCCTTAACACCACATTTTTCCATGATTTTTAAAAAGAATCGTGAGAACGTTACGCTTTTCTTATAAGTCCACTTTCTCAATTACACTGTATGTGCGGTCTTTCATATTTTTCCCAAATTTAGACTAATCACTTAAAAATTGAATTATAACATTTTTTTGTTAAGCTATTTTAGCAATTGATGGGCAAGCTTCTTTGTATGCTTTGATTTGAGCATTTTACGTTTTATTAAAATTAAATTGTCGAAACTAACAAAAAAGCGCGATCAACGATAAACATGTGTCCATGTGCCAAAGATAACGATCAAACTAAAAGCATATTCAATTCAGGTGGCGCATATTTATGATCCGGATTTCGTCTTTTTTATTAATACTTAAAGCTTTAGAACTGAATCTTACTTTTTTGTCAAATTTCAATCACTAAAAAAAATTAAATTGAAAAAAAAATTGCTTTCTTGAGTGCTTGTACAAACTTCAATTTTTAGAATAAAAAACTGCTGTCAAAAAAACAAGTGAGAAATCTCTAGTCGAGAGTGCCCGACTAGTAGATACCCTGAACCCAGTTCTTACATTCATTGTTCTTTATCTGCATTCATTTATAGAAACCCCCACACACACACACATACAAGCACAAGCTGCTGGCTACACGCGTCATGCAATTGCTTTGCTTCTCGGAGTGGGACGATAAAAGTTTATCTTGTTTTTTCGATGTTTCGTCCCGTTCAAAAGTTATCGATAATTTCGATTTTAGACAAGTGTTTTTCGGGCATAACTTGAAAGTCATTAAAGCTAGCGAATTATATTTAAGTTTAAGTTACTGTACTGTCGGCTCGATACAAACTTATCATTTTTTTTTTTTGATATCTCAATCTTTTCAAAAATTATCGATAAATTAAGATTCCAGAACAGTGTTTTTAAGGTATAGCTTAAAAATTATAAGAGGTAGAGTCACCAAATTTAGTACATATATTCTCCTATAGCATACAGAGGTTAAATGCGTTTCACTTTTTGGATACCCCTCCCCGCTCTCCAAGAAATCGAAAAATACGTATTTTAAGAGGTATGACCTTCGGAATTTACATAGTTGCACATTTATATGCCATCTTTGTGCCTACAAATTTCATCACGATCAGACAATAAACAATGAAGTCATTAACGATTCAATGTACTATAGTTTGGGGCCAAAGGAAGAAGAAGAAGCAAAGCAAATGTATGACGCGCGTAGCCAGCAGCTTTTGTTTGTATATATGTGTGTGTGTTTCTATGTATGAATGCAGATAAAAAACTTGAATGAATGTAAGACCTTGGATCAGGGTATATCCTAGTCGGGCACTCTCGACTAGAGCACTCTTACTTGTTTATCTAATGATAATTGGAATCTTGAGGAGAGAAGCGCTGTTCATCTCGGCGATTTCTGGCACTTCGCGAACGTGAATACAGAAACGGCACAGTTTAATTGTCCTTGAGACTTCATGTTGAGAAACGATAGGATTTAGATTTGGTTCTGCAGTAGGAGGTGCGCTTTGTACTAACGGGGCTGTAGGTTGCTGTAGATTGAGAAATCGAACAAAAAATTATGAGTTTGTGTCGAATCAGCAGTACAGTAGCTTAAACATAAATATAAAGTTGCTAGCTTTTATGACTTTCAAGTTATGCCCGAAAAACACTTCACTGGAATCGAAATTTATCGATAACTTTTGAACGGGACGAGATATCGAAAAAAAATGATAAACTTGTATCGTCCCGCCGCTACGAAAACTTATATTTCAAATATGAAGTCTCCAGCTTTTGTAGTCTCTGAGAAACACGCGTTCATACAGACGGACAGACGGTCAGACGGACAGACGGACATGGCTATATCGACTCGGTTATTGATACTGATCAAGAATATATATACTTTATGGGGTCGGAGATGCTTCCTTATGCCTGTTACATACTTTTGCACAAAACCATAATACCGCTTTTTCCCATTTTTAATGGGATCAGGGTATAACAAGTAAGAGTGCTCTAGAACTGAACCCATTTCTTATATTCATAATTCTTTATTTGCATTTATACATAGAAACACACACACATACATACAAACATACGATCGTAATGAAGTTTGTAGGACATAAAGATGGCATATAAATGTGGGACTATGTAAAATCCGAAGGTTATACCTTTAAAAATACGTATTTTCGATTTCTGGGATATCGGGGGGAGGTATGCAAAAAAATTAAATTTTAGTTACTTCTTTAAGCTAAAGGAGAATTTACATACTTAATTTAGTACGTCTACTTTTTATAACTTTTAATCTATACCCAAAAAACACTGGTCTGGTATCTACATTTTTCGATTACTTTTGAACGGGACAAAATATCGAGTAAAAAAATGATAAACTTGTATTGACCCGGCACTACGAGAACTTATATTTCAAATATGAAGTCTCTAGCTATTGTAGTCTCTGAGAAACGTTCATACAGACGGACGGACAGACGGACAGACAGACGGACATGGCCATATCTACTCGGCTATTGATACTGATCAAGAATATATATACATTATGGGGTCGGAGATGCTTCCTCATGCCTATTTCATATTTTTTTTAAATCCATTATACCATTTTTCCCATTTTTAATGAGTTGAGGGCATAATGATTAACTGTCTAATTGAAACACCGAAAACCATGAACGCAAAAATAAGAGAGAGGTTTAAAGCTATAAGCAATGCACAGCAATTAAGAACTGCATAAGAAACACAAGAAATAGGAACAGTTATAAAAACAACAACAGTCAAAGCAAAATATATGTAAGTACCAGGACTGGCCGGCTACGCCCAATTTTAATAAACAAAAACAAAATTGGATTAATATTTAAAATTAACCTCCCCCTATTTCCACGCACGTAAATATAATCAATCGAATAGAAAACAAAAATATTTTTTTCTGCAAATAACCCATTCAAAGTGATGAAAAGGGTATAATGGTTTTGTGCAAAAGTATGTAACAGGCATAAGGAAGCATCTCCGACACCATACAGTATATACAGAGGTAGTCAAAAGTATTTACACAACGAGCTTTTTTTTGGCACATTCAACTGAACGCACTTTTTTTTCTTGTTTTCTGTTGCAGGCCAACAAAATGTTATGTTGTTGTAAAGCTTGATCTTTGCTTAAGCGATTGTAGTCAATTTCATATAGATAACGGTACATAGGACAGAGAACAAAGCAAGTGAACTGATGCTTATCAGTTGTCAAAAGTATTTACACACGTTTTCTTTGTGTCAAAAGT
This sequence comes from Drosophila maculinotata, assembly GCA_035045305.1. Classification (NCBI taxonomy): domain Eukaryota; kingdom Metazoa; phylum Arthropoda; class Insecta; order Diptera; family Drosophilidae; genus Drosophila; species Drosophila maculinotata. The sequence continues at coordinate 970,332 of JAWNPD010000022.1, forward strand.
ATTTACACACAACTCAATTTTATTTATTCAAGATTAATATTCAATGGAAACAAAAGATTTTCTTATTTTTATTAAAAAACATAGCTAATATTTAGTTATACCACCTTTGGCATCAATGACAGCTTGCAGCCTGTCGGGTATTGATCTTACCAAAGTTTGTGCAAATTCTATGGTCAATTTGGACCAAATGTCCTTAATCTCAGCAATGGCGCCTTCGCGTTTTCGATATTTATCAATGGTCCTCTTGTTTTTAACAATAGCCCAAACGTTTTCAATGATATTTAGATCAGGGCTTTGTGCGGGCCAGGGAAGAACCGCCTGACTTAGGTCTTTCAAAAATTGGGTTGGTACCTTACCCTTATGGCATGGAGCATTGTCGTGCTGTAGAATCTAGTCATACGTTGAAAAAAGTCTGTTTCCTGATGTGAAAGCATGATCATTTAGTATATGGAGGTATCCGTTTTGATTTAATGTCCCTTCTATTGGAACCAAATCTCCGAATCCATAGTAGGAAAGGCATCCCCAGAACATCACACTGCCACCACCAAACCTATTGATTGGCTGGCTTGCCAAACGCTTTTGATTTTTTTTTAAATGCATAAAATGCTTGCTGTATGACCCCTGGAACTGAAATGCAGCCTCATCTGTCCATAAAACATTGAACCAAAAGTCGAGAGGCTTCTTGCTGTACTCCAACGCAAATGCAAGACGTTTTGACTGGTTAGTTGGTGTGATGTCAATCACTTTACGGACAACATAGGTATTAATATCAGCTTCCTTTAGCCTGCGACGCAATGTAGCTTCACTAATTTGTCTGCCAATTATGGTTGGATTGTTCACTACAACGTTTAGTATGTGCCTGTGTTGTTTTTGATTCAACACAGGTTTTCGGCCTGTTCTTTTTAAATTTTTCAAACTTCCATTTGTATCCTTCTTTTTTACTAAATTGTACACCGTTTTCCGGGAGATTTGATACAACTCAGCTAATTCGACTGCAGAGGTACCGGCTTTAAATTTAACAACAATTTCAGCCCGTAGTTCAACGGTTAATTCCTTTGTTTTTGGCATTTTTGTAACACTTTGTAATAATTTAATGATTAAATTAAGTTATTTGTAAATTAATTTAGATAGCTATAAAACTACAACCTGTATTTGTCACTGCAAACCCAATACTAATGACGAACTTGCATTGTGTAAATACTTTTGACACAAAGAAAACGTGTGTAAATACTTTTGACAACTGATAAGCATCAGTTCACTTGCTTTGTTCTCTGTCCTATGTACCGTTATCTATATGAAATTGACTACAATCGCTTAAGCAAAGATCAAGCTTTACAACAACATAACATTTTGTTGGCCTGCAACAGAAAACAAGAAAAAAAATTTCGTTCAGTTCAATGTGCCAAAAAAAGCTCGTTGTGTAAATACTTTTGACTACCTCTGTATATCACTTTCAATAGCCGAGTTGATTGAGCCCTGTCCGTCTGTGCATCCGTCTGTATATACGCGCGTTTCTCAGAGACTACAAAAGCTAGAGACTACGTATTTAAACCAAGGGTGGGCAGCCAAATTTAGCAAGTGAGCCCGACAACAACATCACAACAAACATTGCTACTGTGGTCGTTAATCTGCGCAAAACTAACACAACAAATGTGTGCACTGAACAAAATAATAAATTCAAAACTCAAAGTTATTCAATATTATTTATATAAGACATGTTAAGTTTGAATTTTTTCAGCCAGTGTACAGGGACCTAACTGTTATTTTATTGCTTTGCGATCGCGTCTCGAGTCGAAGCATCGGCGCACACTTCATGTATTTTATTTTTGGAAACTCGCCGACGCGTCGCGACGGCGCACAAGCGACTTGCAGGCGCCGATTGTAAAAAAATAACGGAGTGAGCTCAGTGAGCTCCGTGAGCCACTACGCGCCCACACTTGATTTAAACAATAAGAGTGCTCTAGTCGAGAGTGCCCGACTAGGATATAACCTAAGCCCAGTTCTTACATTCATAATTCCTTATCTGCATTCAAAAATATAAACACATACACGCACACATACAAACACACGCTGCTACTGCGAACGTCAAGCAATTGCTTGGCTTCTTCTTCTTCCATTGGCCAAAAACTATGTTACATTTAATCGCAAATAGCTTCTTTGTTTATTGTCCGATCGTTATGAAATTTGTAGGACATAAAGATGGATATAAATATGTGAGTATGCTAAATCCGAAGGTCATACCTCCAAAAATACGTATTTTTCGATTTTTGGAGGATTGGAGATAGGTATCAAAAAAACAAAACATTTTGTAAGAATATGGTGCCTCTAGCTCTTATGGCTTTCAAGTTATACCCAAGAAACACTGGTCTGGAATCAAAATTTATCAATAACTTTTGAACGGGAAGAGATATAAAAAAAAAACTTGTATTGACCCGGCACTAGGAGAACCTATATTCTAAATATGAAGTCTCTAGCTTCTGTAGTCTCTGAGAAACGCGCGTTCATACAGACGGACAGACGGACAGCCAGACGGACATGGCTAGATCGACTCGACTATTGATAGTGATCAATAATATATATACTTTATGGGGTCGGAGATGCTTCCTTATGCCTGTTACATACTTTTGCACAAAACCATTATACCCTTTTTCCCATTTTCAATGGGATCAGGGTATAAATATAAGTTCTCGTAGTGCCGGGTCAAAACAAGATTATAATTTTTTCGATATCTCGTCCAAAAGTTCAAAAGTTGTCGATAAAATTCGCGATATATATGAAAGCAGATAAAAAACTATGAATGAATAAGGATATTCTAGGCGGGTCGTCGTTATGTGTGGCATGTCAAAATATTTACACATGCCGACCAATATATTTACTATTCATAAGACAATTTTTTTGAACATTTCTTGGTATTTATGCACATATACATATGCAAGTATATATGTTTATATATAAAATCCTCTCTACTTGAAGTCAGTTTTTTAACAAACAAACAAGTGTATTAAATGTTTGTTTTCTTACATTAAGGAAGATTTATTTCTAACTATTAAGAACTTCGAAATCCATGGTCCGAATTTGTCGCCACCAAAATAGGAATAGGACACTTAAACGAAGAAATTTTTTTTTACAGAAATCTAATTTTTTTATCACAAACTTTACTTGGATTAAGGTAATTTAAATACATCAGACTTTATAAAAAAATGTTGTAGTGTGTTGAGTCCCCTCTCTGCTCAAAAACAGCCTACATCCGATTTGTAAGGAATGAATACAAATTGGCCAAATAATTAAGCAATATCGATCTCCAAGCTGATTCGATGGCGTGGATTAGTTCGGGTATAGTTGAATACTGTTGACCTGATATAAATGATTGACGTGCCAACATTTTCGATGATATTCAAATACGGTGAGTAAAGCGGCTGACAAAAATATTAACTTGAAGGTGCCATACTACGAAATGGCCCCCCACACCATCAGACCTCCAACTCTGCTATGCAGCCTATACAAATGATGAGTTTCCTTGCGGAAGTCGTGAAAATAGTAGCTATAGCCATCAAGGCCTTCCAAATTAAATGTTTTCGTCTGAAAAGACCACAAGCTATAATCCGAGGTATAGTCACATGTGCGCTAAAAAAACTTAGGCGTTGCGTTTTTTGAACCGGGTAAAGAGGTGCCTTCTTCTTGATTTTTAGTCGTTTTATGTGATTAGCATTCGAAATATCGCGACGTATAATTGTAGCAGTTGCCTTAACACCACATTTTTCCATGATTTTTAAAAAGAATCGTGAGAACGTTACGCTTTTCTTATAAGTCCACTTTCTCAATTACACTGTATGTGCGGTCTTTCATATTTTTCCCAAATTTAGACTAATCACTTAAAAATTGAATTATAACATTTTTTTGTTAAGCTATTTTAGCAATTGATGGGCAAGCTTCTTTATATGCTTTGATTTGAGCATTTTACGTTTTATTAAAATTAAATTGTCGAAACTAACAAAAAAACGCGATCAACGATAAACATGTGTCCATGTGCCAAAGATAACGATCAAACTAAAAGCATATTCAATTCAGGTGGCGCATATTTATGATCCGGATTTCGTCTTTTTTATTAATACTTAAAGCTTTAGAACTGAATCTTACTTTTTTGTCAAATTTCAATCACTAAAAAAAATTAAATTGAAAAAAAATTGCTTTCTTGAGTGCTTGTACAAACTTCAATATTTAGAATAAAAAACTGCTGTCAAAAAAACAAGTGAGAAATCTCTAGTCGAGAGTGCCCGACTAGTAGATACCCTGAACCCAGTTCTTACATTCATTGTTCTTTATCTGCATTCATTTATAGAAACCCCCACACACACACACATACAAGCACAAGCTGCTGGCTACACGCGTCATGCAATTGCTTTGCTTCTTCTTCTTCCTTTGGCCCCAAACTATAGTACATTGAATCGTTAATGACTTCATTGTTTATTGTCTGATCGTGATGAAATTTGTAGGCACAAAGATGGCATATAAATGTGCAACTATGTAAAATCCGAAGATAATACCTCTAAAATCGATATCTGTGAGATCGGGGGAGGTATCCAAAAAAATAAATGTAATTAACCTCTGTATGCTATAGAAGAATATATGTACCAAATTTGGTGACTCTACCTGCTACATCTTTTAAGCTATACCTTAAAAACACTGTTCTAGAAACTTAATTTATCGATAACTTTTAAAAAGATTGAGATATCGACGAAAAATTTATGAGTTTGTGTCGAGCCGGCAGTACAGTAACTTAAACTCAAATATAAAGTTTCTAGCTTTTATGACTTTCAAGTTATGCCCGAAAAACAATTGTCTGGAATCGAAATATATCGATAACTTTTGAACGGCACTACGAGAACTTATATATCAAATATGAAGTCTCTAGCTTTTGTAGTCTCTGAGAAACAGGCGTTCATACAGACGGACGGACAGACAGACGGACAGATAGACGGACATGGCTATGTAGACTCGGCTATTGATACTGATCAAGAATATATATACTTTATGGGGTCGGAGATGCTTCCTTATGCCTGTTACATACTTTTGCACAAAACCATTAAACCCTTTTTCCCATTTTTAATGGGATCAGGGTATAACATTTTTTTTGTGTAGACATTAAAATAAACACACACAATTAAAGCGGCCGGCAACAAATTCTCTGCAATAAATGCAGTGTCAATGCTATCAAAAAAACACTTTTCTCTTTCACACATGCAATCAATTTTCGTTACCTTTTTTTTGCCTGGCTTCGTTTAGGTTCTAGATTCCACTTTCAGTTGTTCGACGTTATTAATTGTTTATTGCTCACAATATGCACTCAAATAGTCTTATTGTTTTAAGTAACAAGCAATCTTCAAATTCACACAAAAGCAATTTTGTGCATTTTTAATTGAGCAGCGTACTACAACTACATATATATATATATGTATGTACGAATATGTTTGTATGCATATTTATTTATCTTATTGGAATTTTTGCAGTTGAGGGAATAAGCGTCAAACAGCTTTTCTTTTTTATGGTGGTTGTCTCTTTACGCCGACAGAACGAGCAAATACCGCACGCGGGACAAGGACGTCCGTTACACACGACAATCAGAGCCCGTGTCCACAGCTAGAAAATGTGGATTTTTCTGTTTATGTTGCCTCGGCTGCGCAGCGCTGCTCAGAGAGTTAAAGATGGATAGAGAGGGAGAGAGAAGTGCAATTGAGAGAAATGTTGGCCAGTTCAGAGTGTGTTTTGATATCTGGGCACACAAACTAATGGTGATGACAGCAACAGCGAAAGCACGGGTAGAGACTCAAATGCTTTGAGCACCTTTGCAAAAGAGCAGCAGCTCTAGTATGAACGAATGAATTATGCGTGTTATTTTTCTATTGCGCCGTCGCGTCGCAGAGACGCACAGTGGAACACTTTGACTTTTCATGTTTAAAAAATCATAACTAATGAACGAATAAAGATATTTTCATGAATTTTTTTTAATGGCAATTAAACTGATGCATGTACATTTAGAATTACGTGAACACGTGAGTAGCACGTTGGTTATTAATAATAGCCCCATTCTACTATGCCCAACATATCATACATTTACTTGCTTTACTTTTCGTGTATCTATTAGAAATTATGAAATCAATTAATTTCCAATTGTATTTTAAAATAAACGCTTCCTTATCGGATGGAATTATTTGTGATATCGATTAAAATCTAGTATTTTGTTAATGAAAACTAAAAATCGCAAAACTAATTAGCACAATTGCCACGAAATTTTTGCTCCAGTGTAATAAGGTTATTAATACTGTTATATGTGGTAGTAATATATAACACGTTTTGTAGAGCTAACATAGGTACGTCTTTATTATTAGAGCTGCGGCTAATAACTGCAGATCTGTGGATTCATATGGTAAGATGGGCATATAATAGGTGTGAGCAATGTATCGATATATGTATGATAGTGTGAGTAAGTGTGAATCTGACAGTTAACATTTAAAATTAAAATACAATGCATTTTTATACCCTGATCCCATTAAAAATGGGAAAAAGGGGCACAATGGTTTTGTGCAAAAGTATGTAACAGGCATAAGGAAGCATCTCCGACCCCATAAAGTATATATATTCTTGATCAGTATCAATAGCCGAGTCGGTATAGCCATGTCCGTCTTTATGAACGCGTTTTTCTCAGAGACTACAAAAGCTAGAGACTTCATATTTGAAATATAAGTTCTCGGAGTGGGACGATAAAAGTTTATCTTGTTTTTTCGATGTTTCGTCCCGTTCAAAAGTTATCGATAATTTCGATTTTAGACAAGTGTTTTTCGGGCATAACTTGAAAGTCATTAAAGCTAGCGAATTATATTTAAGTTTAAGTTACTGTACTGTCGGCTCGATACAAACTTATCATTTTTTTTTTTTTTGATATCTCAATCTTTTCAAAAATTATCGATAAATTAAGATTCCAGAACAGTGCTTTTAAGGTATAGCTTAAAAATTATAAGAGGTAGAGTCACCAAATTTAGTACATATATTCTCCTATAGCATACAGAGGTTAAATGCGTTTCACTTTTTGGATACCCCTCCCCGCTCTCCAAGAAATCGAAAAATACGTATTTTAAGAGGTATGACCTTCGGAATTTACATAGTCTCACATTTATATGCCTCTTTGTGTCCTACAAATTTCATTACGATCGGACAATAAACAAAGAAGTTATTGACGATTCAATGTAACATAGTTTGGTGCCAAAGGAAGAAGAAGAAGCAAAACAAATGTATGACGCGCATAGCCAGCAGCTTTTGTTTGTATATATGTGTGTGTGTTTCTATGTATGAATGCAGATAAAAAACTTGAATGAATGTAAGACCTTGGATCAGGGTATATCCTAGTCGGGCACTCTCGACTAGAGCACTCTTACTTGTTTATCTAATGATAATTGGAATCTTGAGGAGAGAAGCGCTGTTCATCTCGGCGATTTCTGGCACTTCGCGAACGTGAATACAGAAACGGCACAGTTTAATTGTCCTTGAGACTTCATGTTGAGAAACGATAGGATTTAGATTTGGTTCTGCAGTAGGAGGTGCGCTTTGTACTAACGGGGCTGTAGGTTGCTAATCTTGTGTTGATTTAGTTGGTACAATCGGCAGCTGACGGTTAACTATAGTCTCGGGTACTACCCAAAAATAAGGAATGATCATTTGTGTGTTGCTGTTGATGAATCTTGGCTTGAGTTGATTTACGTGGCGTTTGTGTGTAGCTGTGGCAGTGCTTACTAGATAAAGCATTTTACCGATTTGACGCCTAATGATAGCGTCGATCCATTTTTCGCCTCTTAAATAGTTTTTTTTTGGTTGATAGAATATTTTGAAGTTTGTTAATCAAAACCGTAGAAGGTTTTCGACGGATATTTAAAAATTTGGCTCGGGAGAGTACGAACTGAACGGTTATGAAGCAGCTCAGCTTATTTTTTACCGTGTATATTAGGCGTACAGCGATAAGAAGCTAAGCACTTGGTAACTGCTGTTTTGGTTTTTTTTTTTTGTACTGCTTGTAGTCCAGAATCTATTCTACTCTATTTCATATTGCAGGAAGAAACATTTATCTCTTTTACATTTAAAACCATTGTCCTGTAGTATTTTCACAATTTTCTCCAGATGACTGAGATTTAGCTGCTCTGTTGGTGCTGTGATGATGATATCATCTAAGTAGTCACCGCAACCTTCTATACTACTTAGAAGTTGTTCAAGATAACGCTGAAAAATAGCTGGAGCCTTAGCTATGCCGTATGAGAGACGTTGATTTTGGAATAAGCCTAGTGGTGTGTTGACTTCCATGAGTTGCTTTGACTGGTCATTAAGTTCCATTTGTAGATACGCGTCCTTCAGATCCAATTTGAAAAATTGTTTACCATGACGTACAATATGTAACAACGTCACGTGTTGGTAACGGATACTGTTCAATGCCAATTTGCGCGTTACTAAATTTAATAGGCTGCCATATACCTGCTTGCATAAGTCTTTCGCTTTTGTGTTGGCTTAAAAAACTTTGAGACAGCAAATTGTTTGAGAAAAACACCTGCTTTGAAGTCTTTTATTGCTTCAAGAGCTGGATCAAACACTTCTTTATATTTTGAACACAATTTGTTTAGGCGCATAATTTTAACCCAAAATAGGTAATTGATGAATATCGAAACCAAACTACTTAAAAGGGTCCAAACCGAATAAATTGTTTGCTTTGTCAAAACTTGTAACGATTAATGTCTTTTGCTTTACATTATTTTCACATTTTGCGTTTTTGTCTAATAGCCTGAATCCACAGGCAAATCATTTTTCGAAAGATCATTCACAAATAAAACCCGATTCCACAGGCGAATGATGTTGAGATTGAGTTACGTGAACATTTGAGTGGCAAGTTGGTAATTAAACAGCTAGTTGCTCTGTTTTGATTTGTGTGTTGCGAAGTTAAAAAAAGCCCAATTCTACGAACCAATTGCACTGTTTTGGTCAAGTATTTATTTCATGCACTTATGCTGTTGCTCTAATAAATTTTTAGTGAAAAGGTGCTGTTGTTCAAGAACGCTTTTAAATTTTCTTCGTTCGCAATATCTTTAAAAGAATACAGACTGACGACACGATTGAAATATTTGTTGCAGTGGGATGTTAGTCTATCGATAGGGACTGTCCGAATGGGTAACAGGGTGGCAACGCTATGAAGAGTAAACAGACCAGGAGAGAGAGAGAGAGAGTTCACTAGGAGTTTGGGGAGCGCGCGAAAATGTACACGCACACACACAGGCTCTCAAATTTCGTTTCTGTTGGAGTTAACGGAATTGACGAACTACAAAATTTCGGGTTGGCATAGCAACAGCTGCAAGGAAAGTGCAATTAATGTGGCAGAGTACAGTCGGCATTGCAAAGCCAAAGGCAGCTTTACATATTAAAGGCCTCTCGATCCAGCTAAATCTTTTCTTTTTCAAGTGTCGGGCAAATTAAATAAAAGTGAGTGTCAGTGACAGATTTGCAACGCCCGCATAAAAAAGGCTGTTTTGTAAAACATTTCAGGCCGATCCAGCAGTTCCTGGCTCTGCAGGGGATTGGTATTCATACGTGGAAGAGAAGTGACTACTCATAGCCATCACTACGGGCATTGACCGATCGGGGTGCGGCGCTGGAGCCAAAATAGGGGATGTTCTAGAAGCTGCAGTAGCTCCCCGAATAACCATTTGGTTGCCGAAAATTCGAAACAGAGAAGGGTGCAGAGTGTGTCCGTTCCGAAAAGGGAGCAGCGCGACGAGAGTCCTTTAGCCGTATATAAATTAATTATAGTTACAATCCGCGTTAGCTAGAGCTAATTATCTATTCCGCGTTAGCGGTAATAAAACAATAGGACCGATTCGGAACGAGATATTTATTAACAACAGGCCGAAGTGCTTTGGTGGATATCAAAATAAGAACTAAAAACTAAAGACAATGCAATCTTACAGTAAGACTTCTTAGACTTCTGTGCCCGCGATAACGCTGAGCATAAAGGGCATAATATGGCAAGTGCTCGATCTGCAGTTCAACAGACTTGCCGACCCAGTTGGGCTGCGCGTGTTACTTGTTAACTACTCCCCCCTTTGAAGCATGGGCGTTCGCGGCCGTGACGAATGTTGCTACCACCTCTTGTATTACGTGAGCTACTCGTCTTTTCCTCATATACTGCCAGAGGAAGATTGAGCCGCTGACTAATACGCAGATCCCTATTCCAAAGAAGAATGCCACTGGTGCTGGGATGGTTGAAGCAGCGTCGTCTCTGATCTGCTGGATGACGTGCAGATTTTGTTCATTTAGCCGATGTAGAAGTGGGAGGCTCAAAATTGGATCGTGTCCTGTAATGTTCAGCAATGAAGTGGATGCGACTCCTGGGAATTTGCTCACGGCATTGTCGCGGTTTACGAATTTGGTGCCGTTTACCAATGCAGTGTGGTCGAACGTGACAAGGAAAGTGCCCGTCGTCGACAATCGTTATAGGTCCCAGATGGCTGGGCTGCGATTGGCAATGGGCGAAGCTTCCAGCATGTAGGCCACGAGCGCCGGTGTCACGTGTCGACAGTTTGCAAAACGTTGAATGAGTCGATGGGATGCAATTTGTGACTGCCATTGTATTACCGCCATCACATTCCGCTACGATGTTGTCTGAGAGTTGCAAGACCATGTGATTATGTTCTACGGGGAATATTTGAATTTGTTTGCATGAGCACTTAACTCTAGGGTACTTGATTATGAGATGGATGACGCTATCGGACTGTAAAACCTTAATCTTACATATTTCCATTAAACTAGTTACAGGGATATCTGTGAGTTGCTCATTTAAAATTGACTTCAGATCAGCATGGTCTAAGATGGTTGGATTTATTATCTTTGCATTAACAACGGTGATTGTGAGCATGAGGTTTTCAATTTCGGTAATAAGCATTCGGTTTCTGGCCAAAAGGGTCTCGTACAGATGACCAGTATCGATTTGATCTTTCTTTTTTTCCTAAGGATTTGGTTTATAGTGCTGGTCAGACGGTTTATCTGGTCTTGTGTCTTGGTGTTAATCACCACCTACCTGTTATTTGCTTCTTTGAGTTGTGACTCTGACCACCTGATTTTTTCCAAATCGGAGGCATCTGGGGTGCCTGCCACGATTTTTAACGCTGTGCCTAAGAAGTCTAAGCTTCTTGCCATTCTGTGGAGCACTTGTAACGCCGACAACAAATTCCTCATATGTTCTATATCAATGTCCAACAGCTTCCACATGTAAGATTGTGGAAATAAGTTTGACATTCCCATTGTCTCGTCCACTATGCGTAGACAGTCTGTGATATTAGCTGAGTGTCTTATGAAATCGTACTGGCCCCTAACTAATACGTCGCCATTTACTATCGGAACGTAATCGGAATGTGAATAGTCGGTTATCCGAGCATGGGTCACTGCGAGCAATACAATTATCACGGGAATATGCCTGGAATAACGGAAAAGAAAAAATGACATTTTAAACTATTACAAAACTATACTATTGTCGAATCCAATATCTACCTCAAGTTGTCTTTGTGGACCACCCTCCCCTTAATAAGGACTGTGGTCCCCATGTCTGCTTCTACTTTCTGGTCTTCGCACAAGGGGGCTAGCTTATTGCCGAGTCTTCTGTTCGTGTTTACAAAAACCTTATCTCCTACCTCGAATGCTCTATTTTGTCTCGTTTGGTTTTCTCTAGATCGCTGAGCATTCTGTGCCTTATTCCTAAATGGCTTTGAACTTTTCGGGGTCTGTTTTTGTGCCCTCACTTGTCACCACGAAACCTAGGAATTCAACGCTAGTCCTGAAAAATTTTGATTTTTCCTGCGCCACTCTCATGTTTGCATTGACCAGGCTTTTTAAGAGACAGTCGACGTGTTCGACGTGGTTCGCCTCGTTTTTAGAGAAGACGATCACATCGCCGACGTATATATAGCATGTCTTGCCAATTTGTTCGCGCAGGACATCGTCGATGGCCCTCTGAAATATGCTACCTGCGTTTTTGAGCCCAAATGGAAGTCGGACAGAACTCCCCCGTTAACGGAAAATGAGGATTTCTCTCTATCACATTCTGCAAGCAGGATTGGATGATAGCCGGATTTTAGATCCAGTGTTGTGAAACATCTGACTTCTCCTAGATTTGCTAAAATCATAGATATGTCCGGCATTGGGTCCGGTATAGTCTTTTCGTAGAGTTTACGAAAGTCTATAACCATACTTGTTTTCCTATTACCCAACTCATCCGTGCACTTTATATCGACTACCCATATTGGGTTGTTGTATGGGGACAATGACTTCCTGATAATGCCGTTCGTTAGAAATTCTTTTATTTCTTTGGTCACAAAGTCGGCCGCTCCCATTGGGTAGGGGTATAGCTTTGAATATATGGGCTGATTGTCCGTTGTCCGGATCGTGGGTACGACAGATGTGGTAAACGGCAGAGCCTCGTTAGAGTCTGCAAAAGCCTAAGCTCTGCACTCGAGCATTTTGACAAACCTGGCCTTTACGGCTTATGGTGCGTTATCATTGTCGATTTTGGTAAAGTTTACATTTTTGCATTTATGGTATTGTATCATTTCCGACACATGAAAGAGGGGCTCTTACCCTGTCCGTAGTAAGCCCTTCCCCTTTGTTTGTGCTGCTTAGGCTGCTGGTTCTTAGAACGCTGCTCAGACTTATAAGCCTTATCTTTTAGGCTTCTGGCATAGTTTTCTGCGAAATGGTACCTATCATGATTTGCCTCGATCTCCTAAGCTAGTGCCAGGGTGGATGGCATATCTGGGGGATGCGCCGCAAACAACACATCTGTAACGTTTCTTCTGAGACCAGAAATAAATACCCGGAGAGCGTCACCTCTGAATTTCTCGCACATACCTCTTGCTTAAGCAGCATCGTACGACATGTTTAGCTTATTAGTCAACAAGGTGAGCTTTTTCTCCTCCTCGTTGTAAAATTCTAAGAGCGAGAGGCTTCCTTGTCGGAGCGTACCCAGCTCTTGTTCAATGACGTGGAGCGGTCGTTTGTCGCTATATGCGAAGTCGAGCCTGCTTATGATTGCGTCGAAGTTCATTGGGGTGCTACATGAGGCAAGTGCCGTATTGGCTGCTCCCCTGACTTTACTTCTGAGAATAATAGTCGCCTGATAGTGGTGAGAACTGCCGTTGTATGGTTTGTAAATATCGTACGCGGCTACCGCTGATAGCCGCCAAGATGCGTATGTTTCTTGTTTGCCTTAGAACTCTGCCAAGCACTTCATAGCGTCTAGGGGTTCGTCAAATCTGACGCTCTCTAGAAGCTGGCCCGTTAAGTTGTTAATTTGACGGCTTAGCTCTTCCCTAAGTTCCCTATCTCTCTGTCTCTTCTGGGCCACCTGGAGCGCTAGTGCATTAGCCACTGCGGCATCACCTATTGCCCGCAATTGTTCTGCGCTTATGTCCAGCATTTATTTTCTTGGGGATGCCTGAGGGGCTTCGCTAATTTGCAACGTGTCAACGCTAACAAGTAGAGATTGCAATACAGAATCGTCGCTGTCGTATTTATACCCTGATCCCATTAAAAATGGGAAAAAGGGGTATAATGGTTTTGTGCAAAAGTATGTAACAGGCATAAGGAAGCATCTCCGACCCCATAAAGTATATATATTCTTGATCCGTATCAATAGCCGAGTCGATATAGCCAGTATATAGTCCGTCTGTCCGTCTGTATGAACGCGTGTTTCTCAGAGACTACAAAAGCTAGAGAGCTTGAAATATAAGTTCTCGTAGTGGCGGGACGATACAAGTTTATAATTTTTTTTCGATATCTCATCCCGTTCAAAGGTAAACGATAAATATCGATTTCAGACAAGTGTTTTTCGGGCATAACTTGAAAGTCATAAAAGCTAGAAACTTTATATTCAGGTTTGAGTTACTGTACTGCCGGTTCTAAACAAACTCATCATTTTTTTTTTCAATATCTCAATCCTTTCAAAAGTTATCGATAAATTAAGTTTCCAAAACAGTGTTTTTAAGGTATAGCTTAAAAGTTATAAGACGTAGAGTCACCAAATGTGGTACATATACTCTCCAATAGCATGCAGAGGTTAAATGCATTTCACTTTTTGGATACCCCTCCCCGATCTCCAAGAAATCGAAAAATACGTATTTTAAGAGGTATGACCTTCGGATTTTACATAGTCTCACATTTATATGCCATCCTACAAATTTCATTAAGATCGGAAAATAAACAAAGAAGTTATTAACGATTCAATGTAACATAGTTTGGTGCCAAATGAAGAAGAAGAAGCAAAGCAAATGTATGACGCGCGTAGCCAGCAGCTTTTGTTTGTATATGTGTGTGTGTCTATGTATGAATGCAGATAAATAACTTCAATGAATGTAAGACCTTGGATCAGGGTATATCCTAGTCGGGCACTCTCGACTAGAGCACTCTTACTTGTTTTCGTTGTATTCTGTGTGACTGTCGAAATCGTCTGACACGTCTCTCATTTACTGCGTACAGATGTACTTTCAGACAGTTTTAAATTTAAATTGAATTTTATTTTTAGAAATATATTTGCCGCAAATTATTCAATCACATTACACCCGAGGGCAGTTCTTACTGTTTATCACTTGCAACGGAAGTCGTTTAATTTAAATTGAGCAGCTCACTTACATGGTTTGTAATGTGCAAGTGTCGGCGTTATAGTTAATCGCTGATGTTATGTACGACAGGTATTATACGATACTACAGACAGGTTAACACTTATAAGTATGAAATGAAAGTTTTTTTTTTTTAACTGCCGACTGAAGCCGAGCTATACTCCATAGAAATTTGGGAAATTAGATGTCATTAATCTCCTTCTCTACCCTCCCTACCTATGTCACATAACACAAGCGTTATATGGACCCTATTTATGCTCTTTCTCTTACGTATCCCTTGACCCCCTCATGCTTTACTCAGGACGAACGATAAATACTTGTTTAGTGCTTCATTCTTAAACTTTAATTAGATATATTAAACAATTCAATTTGGATTTCTTTGTACCATATGAGTATTACTGCGATAATACTCCGCATAGAGCTAATATTTAAAGACTTATATTTATTTATAAAAATATTTTTAGTTACGTTAATGTATATATGTATTTTCTGAACAAAAAAAAAATCAGAGTATAGGTAGAAACAACTGATCAACGAGCATAGGTCTTATCTTCATTTATGGGAATATGTTTATATAAGCATCAGACAATTGTGTATATTTATATGTATATAAAGACTCATTTTATATATGGTCGTATTTGTGTGTCTTACCACCTTTTACTGCTGTTACTCATTCCGTAATCGTTGAGCTCAAGGATGACGATGATGTACGCAACTATTTATGTATATGTATGAATGTATCTGTGTATCGAAATAGAATCAGGATTATAAATATACACATGTCTAGTAATAAGAAGAATTAAATTTCATGGTTGTTTCATACCAACTCGATTTTCGACCATGTTCATATTAACTTAATATATTTGCCCCTTTTTTTACTTTTATCTAAATTTATTACAGATTTAAATCAGTACATTCTTTAATTCAATCGAATGTAATTCAAAAAAGAGAATATGGAAAATAATACAATTTGAAAGCAACTGTCACATTTGTTTTTGACTCGAAGTGCCGCCAGTAGGTAAATCACGATATCAAAGGAATTGAACAGCTGATTACAATGAGTTCATTGACCGTGTGAAGTAAGGTCTCATATTAAAAGCTGAACAGCTGGCGAGCTTTTGCATTTTGCTCGATACCTTACAGTGGTCGGCACTTTACAACGGCAATTACGATAAATTATTATTTTCTATTTAAGCTTGAGCCATTCAACAAGTGTTCATATTTGCAGAACTTTTCGACCCCAAATTACTTTTTACTTTTGCTTTTATATAATAATTTTAGGTTAACCACATGGGTTTTATTAAATTAATATGTTAATTATGGATCGAAATGGATACGTTATCGCACGTGACCACATGGACTGCGTGTCTGAGGAATCTGGGAAGATCCGAGATCCTTTCCAGTTCGTTTATTCGGGCTCCCTGATGAGTTCCTTTCAGACACTGGGGTTTCCAAATGACTACTATTCCTTGCACACGCCGTTGACGGTACAAAAAGGGGGCGAAGAGACCAAAGACCACAATATCTTTTCCTGTCAGGCACTGTATATTATGACAACTTTATTAATGCGGCACTTATAATTTAAATTACCCGATATACCTTTGGCGACAATCCAAAATTTGTTGAATCCAAGTATAATCTTCTTGCTTTTTGGCACTTTCAAATAAATTGGCAAGATCACGTTTTTACGTGTCAAAAAAAAATTGGCACAGGCGACCTCCGACTGGTTCAAGCTATTCTCAAGCAATGATCTTAGAAAGATCCACATCTGAGTTAATAGGCCCTCAATCGATCGATTTGCCGCCAGAGCGAGACGAAAAAGGTTAACCTCACGTTCGCATTCATTCTCACTACCGTGCAGCCATAGGCAAGGCGTAGGTGGCGCCAGTGCGTAACTGCATAGCCACGTGCTTTGACCCAAGGTTAATGAGTGAAAGCTCACTTGCAGAGATTTTGAGTGGAGCTTTTAAGCTACTGCACTCTTCTGAAAATACCGTGGTAAGATCTGACGCTTAACTACTTCTTTTTATACCCTGATCCCATTAAAAATGGGAAAAAGGGGTATTATGGTTTTGGGCAAGTATATGTAACAGGCATAAGGAAGCATCTCCGACCCCATAAAGTATATATATTCTTGATCAGTATCAATAGCCGAGTCGATATAGCCATGTCCGTCTGTCCGTCTGTATGAACGCGTGTTTCTCAGAGACTACAGAAGCAAGAGACTTCATATTTGAAATATAAGTTCTCGTAGTGGCGGGACGATACAACGCTTTTAAATTTTCTTCGTTCGCAATCTCTTTAAAAGAATACAGACTGACGACACGATTGAAATATTTGTTGCAGTGGGATGTTAGTCTATCGATAGGGACTGTCCGAATGGGTTACAGGGTGGCAACGCTATGAATAGTAAA
This sequence comes from Drosophila maculinotata, assembly GCA_035045305.1. Lineage (NCBI taxonomy): Eukaryota > Metazoa > Arthropoda > Insecta > Diptera > Drosophilidae > Drosophila > Drosophila maculinotata. The sequence goes on from JAWNPD010000022.1 coordinate 987,439, forward strand.
CAGACCAAGAGAGAGAGAGAGAGAGTTCACTAGGAGTTTGGGGAGCGCGCGAAAATGTACACGCACACACACAAGCTCTCAAATTTCGTTTCTGTTGGAGTTAACGGAATTGACGAACTACAAAATTTCGGGTTGGCATAGCAACAGCTGCAAGGAAAGTGCAATTAATGTGGCAGAGTACAGTCGGCATTGCAAAGCCAAAGGCAGCTTTACATATTAAAGGCCTCTCGCTCCAGCTAAATCTTTTCTTTTTCAAGTGTCGGGCAAATTAAATAAAAGTGAGTGTCAGTGACAGATTTGCAACGCCCGCATAAAAAAGGCTGTTTTGTAAAACATTTCAGGCCGATCCAGCAGTTCCTGGCTCTGCAGGGGATTGGTATTCATACGTGGAAGAGAAGTGACTACTCATAGCCATCACTACGGGCATTGACCGATCGGGGTGCGGCGCTGGAGCCAAAATAGGGGATGTTCTAGAAGCTGCAGTAGCTCCCCGAATAACCATTTGGTTGCCGAAAATTCGAAACAGAGAAGGGTGCAGAGTGTGTCCGTTCCAAAAAGGGAGCAGCGCGACGAGAGTCCTTTAGCCGTATATAAATTAATTATAGTTACAATCCGCGTTAGCTAGAGCTAATTATCTATTCCGCGTTAGCGGTAATAAAACAATAGGACCGATTCGGAACGAGATATTTATTAACAACAGGCCGAAGTGCTTTGGTGGATATCAAAATAAGAACTAAAAACTAAAGACAATGCAATCTTACAGTAAGACTTCTTAGACTTCTGTGCCCGCGATAACGCTGAGCATAAAGGGCATAATATGGCAAGTGCTCGATCTGCAGTTCAACAGACTTGCCGACCCAGTTGGGCTGCGCGTGTTACTTGTTAACTACTCCCCCCTTTGAAGCATGGGCGTTCTCGGCCGTGACGAATGTTGCTACCACCTCTTGTATTTCGTGAGCTACTCGTCTTTTCCTCATATACTGCCAGAGGAAGATTGAGCCGCTGACTAATACGCAGATCCCTATTCCAAAGAAGAATGCCACTGGTGCTGGGATGGTTGAAGCAGCGTCGTCTCTGATCTGCTGGATGACGTGCAGATTTTGTTCATTTAGCCGATGTAGAAGTGGGAGGCTCAAAATTGGATCGTGTCCTGTAATGTTCAGCAATGAAGTGGATGCAACTCCTGGGAATTTGCTCACGGCATTGTCGCGGTTTACGAATTTGGTGCCGTTTACCAATGCAGTGTGGTCGAACGTGACAAGGAAAGTGCCCGTCGTCGACAATCGTTATAGGTCCCAGATGGCTGGGCTGCGATTGGCAATGGGCGAAGCTTCCAGCATGTAGGCCACGAGCGCCGGTGTCACGTGTTGACAGTTAGCAAAACGTTGAATGAGTCGATGGGATGCAATTTGTGACTGCCATTGTATTACCGCCATCACATTCCGCTACGATGTTGTCTGAGAGTTGCAAGACCATGTGATTATGTTCTACGGGGAATATTTGAATTTGTTTGCATGAGCACTTAACTCTAGGGTACTTGATTATGAGATGGATGACGCTATCGGACTGTAAAACCTTAATCTTACATATTTCCATTAAACTAGTTACAGGGATATCTGTGAGTTGCTCATTTAAAATTGACTTCAGATCAGCATGGTCTAAGATGGTTGGATTTATTATCTTTGCATTAACAACGGTGATTATGAGCATGAGGTTTTCAATTTCGGTAATAAGCATTCGGTTTCTGGCCAAAAGGGTCTCGTACAGATGACCAGTATCGATTTGATCTTTCTTTTTTTCCTAAGGATTTGGTTTATAGTGCTGGTCAGACGGTTTATCTGGTCTTGTGTCTTGGTGTTAATCACCACCTACCTGTTATTTGCTTCTTTGAGTTGTGACTCTGACCACCTGATTTTTCCAAATCGGAGGCATCTGGGGTGCCTGCCACGATTTTTAACGCTGTGCCTAAGAAGTCTAAGCTTCTTGCCATTCTGTGGAGCACTTGTAACGCCGACAACAAATTCCTCATATGTTCTATATCTATGTCCAACAGCTTCCACATGTAAGATTGTGGAAATAAGTTTGACATTCCCATTGTCTCGTCCACTATGCGTAGAAAGTCTGTGATATTAGCTGAGTGTCTTATGAAATCGTACTGGCCCCTAACTAATACGTCGCCATTTACTATCGGAACGTAATCGGAATGTGAATAGTCGGTTATCCGAGCATGGGTCACTGCGAGCAATACAATTATCACGGGAATATGCCTGGAATAACGAAAAAGAAAAAATGAAATTTTAAACTATTACAAAAATATACTATTGTCGAATCCAGTATCTACCTCAAGTTGTCTTTGTGGACCACCCTCCCCTTAATAAGGACTGTGGTCCCCAAGTCTGCTTCTACTTTCTGGTCTTCGCACAAGGGGGCTAGCTTATTGCCGAGTCTTCTGTTCGTGTTTACAAAAACCTTATCTCCTACCTCGAATGCTCTATTTTTCTCGTTTGGTTTTCTCTAGATCGCTGAGCATTCTGTGCCTTATTCCTAAATGGCTTTGAACTTTTCGGGGTCTGTTTTTGTGCCCTCACTTGTCACCACGAAACCTAGGAATTCAACGCTAGTCCTGAAAAATTTTGATTTTTCCTGCGCCACTCTCATGTTTGCATTGACTAGGCTTTTTAAGAGACAGTCGACGTGTTCGACGTGGTTCGCCTCGTTTTTAGAGAAGACGATCACATCGCCGACGTATATATAGCATGTCTTGCCAATTTGTTCGCGCAGGACATCGTCGATGGCCCTCTGAAATATGCTACCTGCGTTTTTGAGCCCAAATGGAAGTCGGACAGAACTCCCCCCGTTAACGGAAAATGAGGATTTCTCTCTATCACATTCTGCAAGCAGGATTGGATGATAGCCGGATTTTAGATCCAGTGTTGTGAAACATCTGACTTCTCCTAGATTTGCTAAAATCATAGATATGTCCGGCATTGGGTCCGGTATAGTCTTTTCGTAGAGTTTACGAAAGTCTATAACCATACTTGTTTTCCTATTACCCAACTCATCCGTGCCCTTTATATCGACTACCCATATTGGGTTGTTGTATGGGGACAATGACTTCCTGATAATGCCGTTCGTTAGAAGTTCTTTTATTTCTTTGGTCACAAAGTCGGCCGCTCCCATTGGGTAGGGGTATAGCTTTGAATATATGGGCTGATTGTCCGTTGTCCGGATCGTGGCTACGACAGATGTGGTAAACGGCAGAGCCTCGTTAGAGTCTGCAAAAGCCTAAGCTCTGCACTCGAGCATTTTGACAAACCTGGCCTTTACGGCTTGTGGTGCGTTATCATTGTCGATTTTGGTAAAGTTTACATTTTTGCATTTATGGTATTGTATCATTTCCGACACATGAAAGAGGGGCTCTTACCCTGTCCGTAGTAAGCCCTTCCCCTTTGTTTGTGCTGCTTAGGCTGCTGGTTCTTAGAACGCTGCTCAGACTTATAAGCCTTATCTTTTAGGCTTCTGGCATAGTTTTCTGCGAAATGGTACCTATCATGATTTGCCTCGATCTCCTAAGCTAGTGCCAGGGTGGATGGCATATCTGGGGGATGCGCCGCAAACAACACATCTGTAACGTTTCTTCTGAGACCAGAAATAAATACCCGGAGAGCGTCACCTCTGAATTTCTCGCACATACCTCTTGCTTAAGCAGCATCGTACGACATGTTTAGCTTATTAGTCAACAAGGTGAGCTTTTTCTCCTCCTCGTTGTAAAATTCTAAGAGCGGGAGGCTTCCTTGTCGGAGCGTACCCAGCTCTTGTTCAATGACGTGGAGCGGTCGTTTGTCGCTATATGCGAAGTCGAGCCTGCTTATGATTGCGTCGAAGTTCATTGGGGTGCTACATGAGGCAAGTGCCGTATTGGCTGCTCCCCTGACTTTACTTCTGAGAATAATAATCGCCTGATAGTGGTGAGAACTGCCGTTGTATGGTTTGTAAATATCTTACGCGGCTACCGCTGATAGCCACCAAGATGCGTATGTTTCTTGTTTGCCTTAGAACTCTGCCAAGCACTTCATAGCGTCTAGGGGTTCGTCAAATCTGACGCTCTCTAGAAGCTGGCCCGTTAAGTTGTTAATTTGACGGCTTAGCTCTTCCCTAAGTTCCCTATCTCTCTGTCTCTTCTGGGCCACCTGGAGCGCTAGTGCATTAGCCACTGCGGCATCACCTATTGCCCGCAATTGTTCTGCGCTTATGTCCGGCATTTATTTTCTTGGGGATGCCTGAGGGGCTTCGCTAATTTGCAACTTGTCAACGCTAACAAGTAGAGATTGCAATACAGAATCGTCGCTGTCGTATTTATACCCTGCTCCCATTAAAAATGGGAAAAAGGGGTATTATGGTTTTGTGCAAAAGTATGTAACAGGCATAAGGAAGCATAAAGTATATATATTCTTGATCAGTATCAATAGCCGAGTCGATATAGCCATGTCCGTCTGTCCGTCTGTATGAACGCGTGTTTCTCAGAGACTACAAAAGCTAGAGAGCTTGAAATATAAGTTCTCGTAGTGGCGGGACGATACAAGTTTATAATTTTTTTTCGATATCTCATCCCGTTCAAAAGTAAACGATAAATATCGATTTCAGACATGTGTTTTTCGGTCATAACTTGAAAGTCATAAAAGCTAGAAACTTTATATTCAGGTTTGAGTTACTGTACTGCCGGTTCTAAACAAACTTATCATTTTTTTTCCAATATCTCAATCCTTTCAAAAGTTATCGATAAATTAAGTTTCCAAAACAGTGTTTTTAAGGTATAGCTTAAAAGTTATAAGACGTAAAGTCACCAAATGTGGTACATATACTCTCCAATAGCATGCAGAGGTTAAATGCATTTCACTTTTTGGATACCCCTCCCCGATCTCCAAGAAATCGAAAAATACGTATTTTAAGAGGTATGACCTTCGGATTTTACATAGTCTCACATTTATATGCCATCTTTGTGTCCTACAAATTTCATTAAGATCGGAAAATAAACAAAGAAGTTATTAACGATTCAATGTAACATAGTTTGGTGCCAAATGAAGAAGAAGAAGCAAAGCAAATGTATGACGCGCGTAGCCAGCAGCTTTTGTTTGTATATGTGTGTGTTTCTATGTATGAATGCAGATAAATAACTTCAATGAATGTAAGACCTTGGATCAGGGTATATCCTAGTCGGGCACTCTCGACTAGAGCACTCTTACTTGTTTTCGTTGTATTCTGTGTGACTGTCGAAATCGTCTGACACGTCTCTCATTTACTGCGTACAGATATACTTTCAGACAGTTTTAAATTTAAATTGAATTTTATTTTTAGAAATATATTTGCCGCAAATTATTCAATCACATTACACCCGAGGGCAGTTCTTACTGTTTATCACTTGCAACGGAAGTCGTTTAATTTAAATTGAGCAGCTCACTTACATGGTTTGTAATGTGCAAGTGTCGGCGTTATAGTTAATCGCTGATGTTATGTACGACAGGAATTATACGCTAAAAACATGGCAGGATTTCAAGATGTGCACCTCTAGCTATGCTCTGACTAGCTCGCCGGATTGTCGGGGTTTTTTTCTACTCTCCTATAAAGACCATACGCACACACTAGCATAATATATTAGGTGCACTTTTACTTAAGAAAATTCAGAAGGAATATACTACAGACAGGTTAACACTTATAAGTATGAAATGAAGGGATTTTTTTTTTAAACTCCCGACTGAAGCCGAGTTATACTCCATAGAAATTTGGGAAATTAGATGTCATTAATCTCCTTCTCTACCCTCCCTACCTATGCCACATAACACAAGCGTTATATGGACCCTATTTATGCTCTTTCTCTTACGTATCCCTTGACCCCCTCATGCTTTACTCAGGACGAACGATAAATACTTGTTTAGTGCTTCATTCTTAAACTTTAATTAGATATATTAAACAATTCAATTTGGATTTCTTTGTGCCATATGAGTATTACTGCGATAATACTTCGCATAGAGCTAATATTTAAAGACTTATATATTTATAAAATATTATTTTTAGTTACGTTAATGTATATATGTATTTTCTGAACAAAAAAAAATCAGAGTATGGGTAGAAACAACTGATCAACGAGCATAGGTCTTATCTTCATTTATGGGAATATGTTTATATAAGCATCAGACAATTGTGTATATTTATATGTATATAAAGACTCATTTTATATATGGTCGTATTTGTGTGTCTTACCAACTTTTACTGCTGTTACTCACTCCGTAATCGTTGAGCTCAAGGATGACGATGATGTACGCAACTATTTATGTATATGTATGAATGTATCTGTGTATCGAAATAGAATCAGGATTATAAATATACACATTTCTAGTAATAAGAAGAATTAAATTTCATGGTTGTTTCATACCAACTCGATTTTCGACCATGTTCATATTAACTTAATATATTTGCCCCTTTTTTTTATCTACTTTACTTTTATCTAAATTTATTACAGATTTAAATCAGTACATTCTTTAATTCAATCGAATGTAATTCAAAAAAGAGAATATGGAAAATAATACAATTTGAAAGCAACTGTCACATTTGTTTTTGACTCGAAGTGCCGCCAGTAGGTAAATCACGATATCAAAGGAATTGAACAGCTGATTACAATGAGTTCATTGACCGTGTGAAGTAAGGTCTCATATTAAAAGCTGAACAGCTGGCGAGCTTTTGCATTTTGCTCGATACCTTACAGTGGTCGGCACTTTACAACGGCAATTACGATAAATTATTATTTTCTATTTAAGCTTGAGCCATTCAACAAGTGTTCATATTTGCAGAACTTTTCGACCCCAAATTACTTTTTACTTTTGCTTTTATATAATAATTTTAGGTTAACCACTTGGGTTTTATTAAATTAATATGTTAATTATGGATCGAAATGGATACGTTATCGGACGTGACCACGTGGACTACGTGTCTGAGGAATCTGGGAAGATCCAAGATCCTTTCCAGTTCGTTTATTCGGGCTCCCTGATGAGTTCCTTTCAGACACTGGGGTTTCCAAATGACTACTATTCCTTGCACACGCCGTTAACGGTACAAAAAGGGGGCGAAGAGACCAAAGACCACAATATCTTTTCCTGTCAGGCACTGTATATTATGACAACTTTATTAATGCGGCACTTATAATTTAAATTACCCGATATACCTTTGGCGACAATCCAAAATTTGTTGAATCCAAGTATAATCTTCTTGCTTTCAAATATATTGGCAAGATCACGTTTTTTTACGTGTCAAAAAAACTTGGCACAGGCGACCTCCGACTGGTTCAAGCTATTCTCAAGCAATGATCTTAGAAAGATCCACATCTGAGTTAATAGGCCCTCAATCGATCGATTTGCCGCCAGAGCGAGACGAAAAAGGTTAACCTCACGTTCGCATTCATTCTCACTACCGTGCAGCCATAGGCAAGGCGTAGGTGGCGCCAGTGCGTAACTGCATAGCCACGTGCTTTGACCCAAGGTTAATGAGTGAAAGCTCACTTGCAGAGATTTTGAGTGGAGCTTTTAAGCTACTGCACTCTTCTGAAAATACCGTGGTAAGATCTATCTGACGCCTTACTACTTCTTTTTATACCCTGATCCCATTAAAAATGGGAAAAAGGGGTATTATGGTTTTGGGCAAGTATATGTAACAGGCATAAGGAAGCATCTCCGACCCCATAAAGTATATATATTCTTGATCAGTATCAATAGCCGAGTCGATATAGCCATGTCCGTCTGTCCGTCTGTATGAACGCGTGTTACTCAGAGACTACAGAAGCTAGAGACTTCATATTTGAAATATAAGTTCTCGTAAAGGCGGGACGATACAAGTTTATCATTTTTTTTCGATATCTCGTCCCGTTCAAAAGTTATCGATAAATTTCGATTTCAGCCAAGTGTTTTTCGGGCATACCTTGAAAGTCATTAAAGCTAGCGAATTTATTTTTAAGTTTAAGTTACTGTGTTGCCGGCTCGAAACAAACTTATCATTTTGATATCTCAATCCTTTCAAAAGTTATCGATAAATTAAGATTCCAGAACAGTGTTTTTAAGGTATAGCTTAAAAGTTATAAGAGGTAGAGTCACCAAATTTAGTACATATATTCTCCTATATCAAAAAGAGGTTAGCGACATTTCACTTTTTGGATACCCCTCCCCGATCTCACAGAAATCGAAAAATACGTAATTTTAGAGGTATGACCTTCGGATTTTACATAGTTGCACATTTTTATGCCATCTTTGTGTCCTACAAATTTCATTACGATCAGAAAAAAACAAAGAAGTTATTAACGATTTAATTTACCATAGTTTGTGGCCAAAGGAAGAAGAAGAAGCAAAGCAATTGATGACGCGCGTAGCAAGCAGCTTGTGTTTGTATATGTGTGTGTGTGTTTCTATTTATGAATGCAGATAAATAACTTGAATGAATGTAAGACCTTGGATCAGGGTATACCCTAGTCGGGCACTTTCGACTAGAGCACTCTTACTTGTTTTTTTTTCTTTTTGTGAACCACAGCACAGTTGATGAAACGGTAGTTTCTGGCGAGGCATAAACTGAGAAAAACAAGTAAGAGTGCTCTAGTCGAGAGTGCCCGACTAGGAGATACCCTGATCCAAGGTCTTACATTCATTGAAGTTATTTATCTGCATTCATACATATACATACAAAAGCTGTTTGCTACGCGCGTCATACATTTGCTTTGATTCTTCTTCTTCCTTTGGCTTTAAACTATGGTACATTGAATCGTTAATAACTTCTGTGTTTATTGTCTGATCAAAATGAAATTTGTAGGACACAAAGATGGCATATAAATGTGCAACTATGTAAAATCCGAAGGTCATACCTTTAAAATTACGTATTTTTCAATTTCTGTGAGATTGGGGAGGGGTATCCAAAAAGTGAAATGTATTTTACCTTTGTATGCTATAGGAGAATATATGTACCAAATTTGGTGTCTCTACATCTTATAACTTTTAAGCTATACCTTAAAAACACTGTTCTGGAATATTAATTTATCGATAACTTTTGAAAGGATTGAGATATCGAAAAAAAATAATAAGTTTGTATCGAGCCGGCAGAACAGTAACCTAAACTTAAATATAAAGTTGCTAGCTTTGATAACTTTCAAGTTATGCTCAAAAAACACTTGGCTGAAATCGAAATTTATCGATAACTTTTGAACGGGACGAGATATCGAAAAAAAATGATAAACTGGTCTTGTCCCGGCTCCACGAGAACTTATATTTAAAATATGAAGTCTCTAGCTTTTGTAGTCTCTGAGAAACGTGCGTTCATACAGACGGACAGACGGACGGACAGACGGACAGGGCTAAATCGACTCGGCTATTGATAGTGATCAAGAATATATATACTTTATGGGGTCGGAGATGTTTCCTTATGCCTGTTACATACTTTTGCACAAAACCATAATATCCCTTTTTCCCATTTTTAATGGGATCAGGGTATAAAAAGAGGGTTTGACTTGAATATCTTTGAGATGAAACCACCTGACTAACAGTTTGAAGAGCACTGGGGTGTTCAATTCTCGTATCTTCCGACAAAAGCTGTAAACGCCGGAGTAGTTCGTAATCTTTGCCATTGAGGACCATATTATGACCAAAAGCCAAGAAGTAAGGGGAATTCCCAGTACTTTGATGGATACTGGTGGTAAGGCGGTGCTTATTGCTGGCAACTTAAGATCCCAATTGGTATGATCTTGTCCTATATAGGCACGTAAAGCCGCTAGTACCGATCTGTTAAGTCATTCACTGGCGTTTGCTTGCGGCGAGTATATAGCTGTGCGTATGTGGGAAACTCCAAATCGTGTAACAAAGGCTTTCCAAGCGCCAGAAACAAACTGGGATCCATTATCCGTTAAAATTGTTTCTGGTACCCCAAAAGTACAGAATAGAGAATTTTCAAGATAGTCACAAATTCAATGAGAGGTAAACTTTTTCAACGGACACAGGAAGTGAAACTTGGTGTGATGGTCAACAATGATTAGAATCCCTATGTTACCGCTTTTCGATCTAGGATACGGACCTAGCAGATCCATATAAAGCTTTTGAAATGGACGTTCAGATATCATGGGCTTTCCCATAGGTGGCTTTCGGACTTTATTAGGGCTCTTAGTTTGATGACATACGTCATCAACGAGATATGTACTCACGTATTTGGCTTCCCATTTTAGACCAGAATAAAAATCTTTTGAGTTTTTCTATGCTTTTACCTATCCCGCTATGTGCAGCGTTAGGCGGGTCGTGTGCCCTAGCAATGACTTCCTGAACGAGTGCGCTTGGAATCCATAATTTCCAAGATAGTTTGTCCTGCAGTGCATCTCCGGTAGCAAGTTCTGTTCTTTTATAAACCAAATCGTCAACTATCTTTAAATCCGGCAGTTTTGACTGGTTCGCACGGATTTGATCTATAATATTTGTGTATTCCAGCGATTTTAATCCCACCGACTTAATGTCAATTATGGGTCCTTGATCATCTATTTCAAAAAGAGCTGGTTCATTTACACGCGAAAGTGCATCCGCGACTACATTTAGAGACCCTTTCCTGTGGTTTAATTTGAACGAGAATCCTTGTAACTTGATAGCCCAGCGAGCCAATCTAACTGAGAGATATTTTTGCCTCATGAGCCATTGTAATGAGGCGTGGTCAGTAATGACTTCAAAATCTTGACCTTCTACGTAGGCTCGAAATTTCTTTATCCCTTTTATAACCGCTTAGCACTCCAACTCAGTTACTGAATAATTTCTTTGGGCCTTCGAAAGCTTTTCGGACATGTATGCTAACAGTAACTCTCCTCCATATTCGTTTTTCTGCGCCAATACGCAACCAAATCCATATGTTCTAGCATCACATAATAACAAAAAGGGTTCAGCAAAATCTGGCGTAGCTAGAATTGGAGCGGAAGTCAAACTTAGTTTTAGTTTCCTAAAGGCATCGTCGGCAGCTCTGTAAGAGGGCAACTAATCGTGGTGTAATTATCAACAAAGCGACTGTACCAAATGGCCATGCCGAGAAATCTCCTAATCTGCTTTACGGTCTTAGGAATCGGAAAGTCAATAATTGCATGTATCTTGTTGGGGTCCGTTCTTAACTGGCCGTCTTCAATAAGAAATCCAAGGTATTTGATCTCTCGCATACAGAAGTGCGACTTCGCAATGTTAATTATGAGATTAGCTTCGCGTAAGTGAGACTCGAAATCGTCTGATAGAATGAGTAAATCGTCCAGATACACGAAAACCCTAGTGCGCAGGTTGGCAGGTATCACCTGATCCATAAGTCTACATAGAGTTTGAGCGGCGTTCGTTAATCCAAAGGGCATAACCTTATATTGATAAAGGGGGCGATTGGGCACAGTGAAAGCTGTATAAGGGCGAGATGATTCCTCTAGCGGTATTTGCCAATACGCATGCTTATTCAAGTCCAGTTATATACTTTGCAGGTGGTAAACGACTAAGGATACCATCTATATGCGGAAGAGGGTTAGCATCTTTATATCTTTGTATTTATCTATTTCTCGTGAATCTAAGCATAGTCTGTTTTTGATCCCTTTTTTAACTAATACGCAGTTACTGCTACAGGTCTGCTACAGGGCTGTTTGATGGTTCTATTACATCCAGAGCGATCATTTTCTCTACTTTATCAAACATTAACTTTTCCTTAGCCGGCGAGACTGGCCAATAGCGCTGCTTAACTGGAGTGTTTGTCTCCATATCAATTGAATGCTTAATTAGACTGGTATGACCTAAGCCTTCTCGTTCAAACGACGGAAATGTCTGTATAACCGATGCTGCTGTCCCTCGTTGAGAATATACATCTTGGGTGTCTCTTTGTGTGACGTGTCTTTACCAGTGTCTAGCTCATTTACAATAGAATTCTGGGGCAATACATTTTTTAACAAACCGAAGTCTTTCCAAAACCCAATAACTAAATAGACATTCTATTTTAATCCTGGGATAATGAAGAATTCTACCTCGTTGGTCTGATTTCCAAATTTTATGGGGACGATAAGTTTTGCTACCACTGGACATGATTCATTGCTGGCAGTTTGTATGTTTCCTGAACATTTCTGAGATTTTGTGAGCTGCATGAAGGACTTGACTGCTTCTCCGCCAAGACAACTAATTGTAGCCCCAGAGTCTAACAAGGCTTTGAAATTCTGACCTTCAGTCGTAAGGTCAGTTTATAATCGGTTATCTGAGCTCATAAGGACTGCTGAAATTAATCTTTTTCGAACGGTTTTGACGGTTCTCCAAAACTTTCTCCATTTAAGTATAGAGCGCTTGGGCTTGATTCTCAATGTGTGTAAGCTTTAATTGGTATCCAAAGATGGTTGGTTATTATCTTTACTAGAAATATTAGTTTGAGTTTCAATGTTGGTAATATGAGGTTCTGATTGGGTTTGAAAATCAATGCTGGAGTACGATAACTGCTTTGAGCTATTACTCGCAAGAATAATGCTTGAACTGCTTAACTGGTTATCGATGTCGGATGCGACAAGGGTGTGTTGGTTTGCGCATCCCGCCTCCAGTTTTCCGACGGACTACATTTACTGCATCGGGGCTTATACGAGTTCTTAGCGCCACATCCGTAGCAGAATATACGTTTTTCTTCCATACAATCATCAAAACGATGACCCGTCTTGTCGCAATTCCAACATACTAATAGTTTGCGAAGTATCTCTGAGATACTTTCGTCTTCTGGCTCTTCGCTGTCGCTAACGAGCTCCGATACATTTGGTCTACCAAACTTTGGTCGAGAAAATGGATTGTTGGTTTCTTTACAGAAATTTTCATGTTTTCTAATTTCCTCTCTTAATTCACTTCTTCTTGTGATTTTAAGATGCAAAAGTTCATATTTGAGAGTACTTTTAGCGTTTCAAAATTGCAATCAATTTCAGTTCGGTAACTTGGTGGGAAAGACGAGATACCAAATCTTCAACGGCTGATTGATAATCATCAAAAGATTCATTATCTTTTTGACGTCGTTTCTTGATCAGTTCCCATAATTCGAAATCGTCCTTAGGATCCTCAAACTTTTGTCGAAACGCTGTGCAAAATATCCGCTTCATGCTTTACTCAGGACGAACGATAAATACTTGTTTAGTGCTTCATTCTTAAACTTTAATTAGATATATTAAACAATTCAATTTGGATTTCTTTGTGCCATATGAGTATTACTGCGATAATACTCCGCATAGAGCTAATATTTAAAGACTTATATTTATTTATAAAAATATTTTTAGTTACGTTAATGTATATATGTATTTTCTGAACAAAAAAATCAGAGTATAGGTAGAAACAACTGATCAACGAGCATAGGTCTTATCTTCATTTATGGGAATATGTTTATATAAGCATCAGACAATTGTGTATATTTATATGTATATAAAGACTCATTTTATATATGGTCGTATTTGTGTGTCTTACCAACTTTTACTGCTGTTACTCACTCCGTAATCGTTGAGCTCAAGGATGACGATGATCTACGCAACTATTTATGTATATGTATGAATGTATCTGTGTATCGAAATATAATCAGGATTATAAATATACACATGTCTAGTAATAAGAAGAATTAAATTTCATGGTTGTTTCATACCAACTCGATTTTCGACCATGTTCATATTAACTTAATATATTTGCCCCTTTTTTTTACTTTTATCTAAATTTATTACAGATTTAAATCAGTACATTCTTTAATTCAATCGAATGTAATTCAAAAAAGAGAATATGGAAAATAATACAATTTGAAAGCAACTGTCACATTTGTTTTTGACTCGAAGTGCCGCCAGTAGGTAAATCACGATATCAAAGGAATTGAACAGCTGATTACAATGAGTTCATTGACCGTGTGAAGTAAGGTCTCATATTAAAAGCTGAACAGCTGGCGAGCTTTTGCATTTTGCTCGATACCTTACAGTGGTCGGCACTTTACAACGGCAATTACGATAAATTATTATTTTCTATTTAAGCTTGAGCCATTCAACAAGTGTTCATATTTGCAGAACTTTTCGACCCCAAATTACTTTTTACTTTTGCTTTTATATAATAATTTTAGGTTAACCACATGGGTTTTATTAAATTAATATGTTAATTATGGATCGAAATGGATACGTTATCGGACGTGACCACGTGGACTACGTGTCTGAGGAATCTGGGAAGATCCAAGATCCTTTCCAGTTCGTTTATTCGGGCTCCCTGATGAGTTCCTTTCAGACACTGGGGTTTCCAAATGACTACTATTCCTTGCACACGCCGTTGACGGTACAAAAAGGGGGCGAAGAGACCAAAGACCACAATATCTTTTCCTGTCAGGCACTGTATATTATGACAACTTTATTAATGCGGCACTTATAATTTAAATTACCCGATATACCTTTGGCGACAATCCAAAATTTGTTGAATCCAAGTATAATCTTCTTGCTTTTTGGTACTTTCAAATATATTGGCAAGATCACGTTTTTACGTGTCAAAAAAAAATTGGCACAGGCGACCTCCGACTGGTTCAAGCTATTCTCAAGCAATGATCTTAGAAAGATCCACATCTGAGTTAATAGGCCCTCAATCGATCGATTTGCCGCCAGAGCGAGACGAAAAAGGTTAACCTCACGTTCGCATTCATTCTCAATACCGTGCAGCCATAGGCAAGGCGTTGGTGGCGCCAGTGCGTAACTGCATAGCCACGTGCTTTGACCCAAGGTTAATGAGTGAAAGCTCACTTGCAGAGATTTTGAGTGGAGCTTTTAAGCTACTGCACTCTTCTGAAAATACCGTGGTAAGATCTGACGCCTTACTACTTCTCTTTATACCCTGATCCCATTAAAAATGGGAAAAAGGGGTATTATGGTTTTGGGCAAGTATATGTAACAGGCATAAGGAAGCATCTCCGACCCCATAAAGTATATATATTCTTGATCAGTATCAATAGCCGAGTCGATATAGCCATGTCCGTCTGTCCGTCTGTATGAACGCGTGTTACTCAGAGACTACAGAAGCTAGAGACTTCATATTTGAAATATGAGTTCTCGTAGTGGCGGGACGATACAAGTTTATCGATATCTCGTCCCGTTCAAAAGTTATCGATAAATTTCAATTTTAGCCAAGTGTTTTTCGGGCATACCTTGAAAGTCATTAAAGCTAGCGAATTTATTTTTAAGTTTAAGTTACTGTGTTGCCGGCTCGATACAAACTTATCATTTTGATATCTCAATCCTTTCAAAAGTTATCGATAAATTAAGATTCCAGAACAGTGTTTTTAAGGTATAGCTTAAAAGTTATAAGAGGTAGAGTCACCAACTTTAGTACATATATTCTCCTATATCAAAAAGAGGTTAGCGACATTTCATACATTTGCTTTGATTCTTCTTCTTCCTTTGGCTTTAAACTATGGTACATTGAATCGTTAATAACTTCTGTGTTTATTGTCTGATCAAAATGAAATTTGTAGGACACAAAGATGGCATATAAATGTGCAACTATGTAAAATCCGAAGGTCATACCTTTAAAATTACGTATTTTTCAATTTCTGTGAGATTGGGGAGGGGTATCCAAAAAGTGAAATGTATTTTACCTTTGTATGCTATAGGAGAATATATGTACCAAATTTGGTGTCTCTACATCTTATAACTTTTAAGCTATGCCTTAAAAACACTGTTCTGGAATATTCATTTATCGATAACTTTTGAAAGGATTGAGATATCGAAAAAAAAATAATGAGTTTGTATCGAGCCGGCAGAACAGTATCTTAAACTTAAATATAAAGTTGCTAGCTTTGATAACTTTCAAGTTATTCCCAAAAAACACTTGGCTGAAATCGAAATTTATCGATAACTTTTGAACGGGACGAGATATCGAAAAAAAATGATAAACTGGTCTTGTCCCGGCTCCACGAGAACTTATATTTAAAATATGAAGTCTCTAGCTTTTGTAGTCTCTGAGAAACGTGCGTTCATACAGACGGACAGACGGACGGACAGACGGACAGGGCTAAATCGACTCGGCTATTGATAGTGATCAAGAATATATATACTTTATGGGGTCGGAGATGTTTCCTTATGCCTGTTACATACTTTTGCACAAAACCATAATATCCCTTTTTCCCATTTTTAATGGGATCAGGGTATAAAAAGAGGGTTTGACTTGAATATCTTTGAGATGAAACCACCTGACTAACAGTTTGAAGAGCACTGGGGTGTTCAATTCTCGTATCTTCCGACAAAAGCTGTAAACGCCGGAGTAGTTCGTAATCTTTGCCATTGAGGACCATATTATGACCAAAAGCCAAGAAGTAAGGGGAATTCCCAGTACTTTGATGGATACTGGTGGTAAGGCGGTGCTTATTGCTGGCAACTTAAGATCCCAATTGGTATGATCTTGTCCTATATAGGCACGTAAAGCCGCTAGTACCGATCTGTTAAGTCATTCACTGGCGTTTGCTTGCGGCGAGTATATAGCTGTGCGTATGTGGGAAACTCCAAATCGTGTAACAAAGGCTTTCCAAGCGCCAGAAACAAACTGGGATCCATTATCCGTTAAAATTGTTTCTGGTACCCCAAAAGTACAGAATAGAGAATTTTCAAGATAGTCACAAATTCAATGAGAGGTAAACTTTTTCAACGGACACAGGAAGTGAAACTTGGTGTGATGGTCAACAATGATTAGAATCCCTATGTTACCGCTTTTCGATCTAGGATACGGATCTAGCAGATCCATATAAAGCTTTTGAAATGGACGTTCAGATATCATGGGCTTTCCCATAGGTGGCTTTCGGACTTTATTAGGGCTCTTAGTTTGATGACATACGTCATCAACGAGATATGTACTCACGTATTTGGCTTCCCATTTTAGACCAGAATAAAAATCTTTTGAGTTTTTCTATGCTTTTACCTATCCCGCTATGTGCAGCGTTAGGCGGGTCGTGTGCCCTAGCAATGACTTCCTGAACGAGTGCGCTTGGAATCCATAATTTCCAAGATAGTTTGTCCTGCAGTGCATCTCCGGTAGCAAGTTCTGATCTTTTATAAACCAAATCGTCAACTATCTTTAAATCCGGCAGTTTTGACTGGTTCGCACGGATTTGATCTATAATATTTGTGCATTCCAGCGATTTTAATCCCACCGACTTAATGTCAATTATGGGTCCTTGATCATCTATTTCAAAAAGAGCTGGTTCATTTACACGCGAAAGTGCATCCGCGACTACATTTAGAGACCCTTTCCTGTGGTTTAATTTGAACGAGAATCCTTGTAACTTGATAGCCCAGCGAGCCAATCTAACTGGCTTCTTCAATAAGAAATCCAAGGTATTTGATCTCTCGCAGACAGAAGTGCGACTTCGCAATGTTAATTATGAGATTAGCTTCGCGTAAGTGCACTGCCACTTCTTGTAACAACAACATGTAAGACTCGAAATCGTCTGATAGAATGAGTAAATCGTCCAGATACACGAAAACCCTAGTGCGCAGGTTGGCAGGTATCACCTGATCCATAAGTCTACATAGAGTTTGAGCGGCGTTCGTTAATCCAAAGGGCATAACCTTATATTGATAAAGGGGGCGATTGGGCACAGTGAAAGCTGTATAAGGGCGAGATGATTCCTCTAGCGGTATTTGCCAATACGCATGCTTTAAGTCCAGTTATATACTTTGCAGGTGGTAAACGACTAAGGACCATCTATATGCGGAAGAGGGTTAGCATCTTTATATCTTTGTATTTATCTATTTCTCGTGAATCTAAGCATAGTCTGTTTTTGATCCCTTTTTTAACTAATACGCAGTTACTGCTACAGGGGCTGTCTGATGGTTCTATTACATCCAGAGCGATCATTTTCTCTACTTTATCAAACATTAACTTTTCCTTAGCCGGCGAGACTGGCCAATAGCGCTGCTTAACTGGAGTGTTTGTCTCCATATCAATTGAATGCTTAATTAGACTGGTATGACCTAAGCCTTCTCGTTCAAACGACGGAAATGTTTGTATACCCGATGTCTGCTGTCCCTCGTTGAGAATATACATCTTGGGTGTCTCTTTGTGTGATGTGTCTTTACCAGTGTCTAGCTCATTTACAATAGAATTCTGGGGCAATACATTTTTTAACAAACCGAAGTCTTTCCAAAACCCAATAACTAAATAGACATTCTATTTTAATCCTGGGATAATGATCTACCTCGTTGGTCTGATTTCCAAATTTTATGGGGACGATTAGTTTTGCTACCACTGGACATGATTCATTGCTGGCAGTTTGTATGTTTCCTGAACATTTCTGAGATGCATGAAGGATTTGGCTGCTTCTCCGCCAAGACAACTAATTGTAGCCCCAGAGTCTAACAAGGCTTTGAAATTCTGACCTTCAGTCGTAAGGTCAGTATATAATCGGTTATCTGAGCTCATAAGGACTGCTGAAATTAATCTTTTTCGAACGGTTTTGACGGTTCTCCAAAACTTTCTCCATCTAAGTATAGAGCGCTTGGGCTTGATTCTCAATGTGTGTAAGCTTTAATTGGTATCCAAAGATGGTTGGTTATTATCTTTACTAGAAATATTAGTTTGAGTTTCAATGTTGGTAATATGAGGTTCTGATTGGGTTTGAAAATCAATGCTGGAGTACGATAACTGCTTTGAGCTATTACTCGCAAGAATAATGCTTGAAATGCTTAACTGGTTATCGATGTCGGATGCGACAAGGGTGTGTTGGTTTGCGCATCCCGCCTCCAGTTTTCCGACGGACTACATTTACTGCATCGGGGCTTATATGAGTTCTTAGCGCCACATCCGTAGCAGAATATACGTTTTTCTTCCATACAATCATCAAAACGATGACCCGTCTTGTCGCAATTCCAACATACTAATCGTTTGCGAAGTATCTCTGAGATACTTTCGTCTTCTGGCTCTTCGCTGTCGCTAACGAGCTCCGATACATTTGGTCTACCAAACTTTGGTCGAGAAAATGGATTGTTGGTTTCTTTACAGAAATTTTCATGTTTTCTAATTTCCTCTCTTAATTCACTTCTTCTTGTGATTTTAAGATGCAAAAGTTCATATTTGAGAGTACTTTTAGCGTTTCAAAATTGCAATCAATTTCAGTTCGGTAACTTGGTGGGAAAGACGAGATACCAAATCTTCAACGGCTGATTGATAATCATCAAAAGATTCATTATCTTTTTGACGTCGTTTCTTGATCAGTTCCCATAATTCGAAATCGTCCTTAGGATCCTCAAACTTTTGTCGAAACGCTGTGCAAAATATCCGCTTCATGCTTTACTCAGGACGAACGATAAATACTTGTTTAGTGCTTCATTCTTAAACTTTAATTAGATATATTAAACAATTCAATTTGGATTTCTTTGTGCCATATGAGTATTACTGCGATAATACTCCGCATAGAGCTAATATTTAAAGACTTATATTTATTTATAAAAATATTTTTAGTTACGTTAATGTATATATGTATTTTCTGAACAAAAAAAAAATCAGATTATAGGTAGAAACAACTGATCAACGAGCATAGGTCTTATCTTCATTTATGGGAATATGTTTATATAAGCATCAGACAATTGTGTATATTTATATGTATATAAAGACTCATTTTATATATGGTCGTATTTGTGTGTCTTACAAACTTTTACTGCTGTTACTCACTCCGTAATCGTTGAGCTCAAGGATGACGATGATGTACGCAACTATTTATGTATATGTATGAATGTATCTGTGTATCGAAATAGAATCAGGATTATAAATATACACATGTCTAGTAATAGGAAGAATTAAATTTTATGGTTGCTTCATACCAACTCGATTTTCGACCATGTTCATATTAACTTAATATATTTGCTCCTTTTTTTTACTTTTATCTAAATTTATTACAGATTTAAATCAGTACATTCTTTAATTCAATCGAATGTAATTAAAAAAAAAAAGAGAATATCGAAAAATAATACAGTTTGAAAGCAACTGTCACATTTGTTTTTGTCTCGAAGTGCCGCCAGTAGGTAAATCACGATATCAAAGGAATTGAACAGCTGATTACAACGAGTTCATGGACCGTGAGAAGTAAGGTCTTATATTAGAAGCTGAACAGCTGGCGAGCTTTTGCATTTTGCTCGATACCTTACAGTGGTCGGCACTTTACAACGGCAATTACGATTAATTATTATTTTCTATTTACGCTTGAGCCATTCAACAAGTGTTCATATTTGCAGAACTTTTCGGCCCCAAATTACTTTTTACTTTTGCTTTTATATAATAATATTAGGTTAACCACATGGGTTTTAATAAATTAATATGTTAAATATGGATCGAAATGGATACGTTTTCGGGTGTGACCACGTGGACTACGTGTCTGAGGAATCTGGGAAGATCCGAGATCCTTTCCAGTTCGTTTATTCGGGCTCCCTGATGAGTTCCTTTCAGACACTGTGGTTTCCAAATGAATACTATTCCTTGCACACGCCGTTGACAGTACAAAAAGGGGGCGAAGAGACCAAAGACCACAATATCTTTTCCTGTCAGGCACTGTATATTATGACAACTTTATTAATGCGGCACTTATAATTTAAATTACCCGATATACCTTTGGCGACAATCCAAAATTTGTTGAATCCAAGTATAATCTTCTTGCTTTTTGGTACTTTCAAATATATTGGCAAGATCACGTTTTTACGTTTCAAAAAAAACTTGGCACAGACGACCTCCGACTGGTTCAAGCTATTCTCAAGCAATGATCTTAGAAAGATCCACATCTGAGTTAATAGCCCCTTAATCGATCGATTTGCCGCCAGAGCGAGACGAAAAAGGTTAACCTCACGTTCGCATTCATTCTCACTACCGTGCAGCCATAGGCAAGGCGAAGGTGGCGCCAGTGCGTAGCTGCATAGCCACGTGCTTTGACCCAAGGTTAATGAGTGAAAGCTCACTTGCAGAGATTTTGATTGGAGCTTTTAAACTACTGCACTCTTCTGAAAATACCGTGGTAAGATCTGACGCTTTACTACTTCTTTTTATACCCTGATCCCATTTAAAATGGGAAAAAGGGGTATTATGGTTTTGGGCAAGTATATGTAACAGGCATAAGGAAGCATCTCCGACCCCATAAAGTATATATATTCTTGATCAGTATCAATAGCCGAGTCGATATAGCCATGTCCGTCTGTATGAACCCGTGTTTCTCAGAGACTACAAAAGCAAGAGACTTCATATTTGAAATATAAGTTCTCGTAGTGGCGGGACGATACAAGTTTATCATTTTTTTCGATATCTCGTCCCGTTCAAAAGTTATCGATAAGTTTCAATTTTAACCAAGTGTTTTTCGGGCATACCTTGAAAGTCATTGAAGCTAGCGAATTTATTTTTAAGTTTAAGTTACTGTGTTGCCGGCTCGATACAAACTTATCATTTTGATATCTCAATCCTTTCAAAAGTTATCGATAAATTAAGATTCCAGAACAGTGTTTTTAAGGTATAGCTTAAAAATTATAAGAGGTAGAGTCACCAAATTTAGTACATATATTATCCTATAGCATACAGAGGTTAAATGCGTTTCACTTTTTGGATACCCCTCCCCGCTCTCCAAGAAATCGAAAAATACGTATTTTAAGAGGTATGACCTTCGGAATTTACATAGTCTCACATTTATATGCCTCTTTGTGTCCTACAAATTTCATTACGATCGGACAATAAACAAAGAAGTTATTGACGATTCAATGTAACATAGTTTGGGGCCAAAGGAAGAAGAAAAAGCAAAGCAAATGTATGACGCGCGTAGCCAGCAGCTTTTGTTTGTATATATGTGTGTGTGTTTCTATGTATGAATGCAGATAAAAAACTTGAATGAATGTAAGACCTTGGATCAGGGTATATCCTAGTCGGGCACTCTCGACTAGAGCACTCTTACTTGTTTATCTAATGATAATTGGAATCTTGAGGAGAGAAGCGCTGTTCATCTCGGCGATTTCTGGCACTTCGCGAACGTGAATACAGAAACGGCACAGTTTAATTGTCCTTGAGACTTCATGTTGAGAAACGATAGGATTTAGATTTGGTTCTGCGGTAGGAGGTGCGCTTTGTACTAACGGGGCTGTAGGTTGCTAATCTTGTGTTGATTTAGTTGGTACAATCGGCAGCTGACGGTTAACTATAGTCTCGGGTACTACCCAAAAATAAGGAATGATCATTTGTGTGTTGCTGTTGATGAATCTAGGCTTGAGTTGATTTACGTGGCGTTTGTGTGTAGCTGTGGCAGTGCTTACTAGATAAAGCATTTTACCGATTTGACGCCTAATGATAGCGTCGATCTATTTTTCGCCTCTTGAATAGTTTTTTTTGGTTGATAGAATATTTTGAAGTTTGTTAATCAAAACCGTAGAAGGTTTTCGACGGATATTTAAAAATTTGGCTCAGGAGAGTACGAACTGAACGGTTATGAAGCAGCTCAGCTTATTTTTTACCGTGTATATTAGGCGTACAGCGATAAGAAGCTAAGCACTTGGTAACTGCTGTTTTGGTTTTTTTTTTTTGTACTGCTTGTAGTCCAGAATCTATTCTACTCTATTTCATATTGCAGGAAGAAACATTTATCTCTTTTACATTTAAAACCATTGTCCTGTAGTATTTTCACAATTTTCTCCAGATGACTGAGTTTTAGCTGCTCTGTTGGTGCTGTGATGATGATATCATCTAAGTAGTCACCGCAACCTTCTATACTACTTAGAAGTTGTTCAAGATAACGCTGAAAAATAGCTGGAGCCTTAGCTATGCCGTATGAGAGACGTTGATTTTGGAATAAGCCTAGTGGTGTGTTGACTTCCATGAGTTGCTTTGACTGGTCATTAAGTTCCATTTGTAGATACGCGTCCTTCAGATCCAATTTGAAAAATTGTTTACCATGACGTACAATATGTAACAACGAGTCACGTGTTGGTAGCGGATACTGTTCAATGCCAATTTGCGCGTTACTAAATTTAATAGGCTGCCATATACCTGCTTGCATAAGTCTTTCGCTTTTGTGTTGGCTTAAAAAACTTTGAGACAGCAAATTGTTTGAGAAAAACACCTGCTTTGAAGTCTTTTATTGCTTCAAGAGCTGGATCAAACACTTCTTTATATTTTGAACACAATTTGTTTAGGCGCATAATTTTAACCCAAAATAGGTAATTGATGAATATCGAAACCAAACTACTTAAAAGGGTCCAAACCGAATAAATTGTTTGCTTTGTCAAAACTTGTAACGATTAATGTCTTTTGCTTTACATTATTTTCACATTTTGCGTTTTTGTCTAATAGCCTGAATCCACAGGCAAATCATTTTTCGAAAGATCATTCACAAATAAAACCCGATTCCACAGGCGAATGATGTTGAGATTGAGTTACGTGAACATTTGAGTGGCAAGTTGGTAATTAAACAGCTAGTTGCTCTGTTTTGATTTGTGTGTTGCGAAGTTAAAAAAAACCCAATTCTACGAACCACTTGCACTGTTTTGGTCAAGTATTTATTTCATGCACTTATGCTGTTGCTCTAATAAATTTTTAGTGAAAAGGTGCTGTTGTTCAAGAACGCTTTTAAATTTTCTTCGTTCGCAATCTCTTTAAAAGAATACAGACTGACGACACACACAAGCTCTCAAATTTCGTTTCTGTTGGAGTTAACGGAATTGACGAACTACAAAATTTCGGGTTGGCATAGCAACAGCTGCAAGGAAAGTGCAATTAATGTGGCAGAGTACAGTCGGCATTGCAAAGCCAAAGGCAGCTTTACATATTAAAGGCCTCTCGCTCCAGCTAAATCTTTTCTTTTTCAAGTGTCGGGCAAATTAAATAAAAGTGAGTGTCAGTGACAGATTTGCAACGCCCGCATAAAAAAGGCTGTTTTGTAAAACATTTCAGGCCGATCCAGCAGTTCCTGGCTCTGCAGGGGATTGGTATTCATACGTGGAAGAGAAGTGACTACTCATAGCCATCACTACGGGCATTGACCGATCGGGGTGCGGCGCTGGAGCCAAAATAGGGGATGTTCTAGAAGCTGCAGTAGCTCCCCGAATAACCATTTGGTTGCCGAAAATTCGAAACAGAGAAGGGTGCAGAGTGTGTCCGTTCCGAAAAGGGAGCAGCGCGACGAGAGTCCTTTAGCCGTATATAAATTAATTATAGTTACAATCCTCGTTAGCTAGAGCTAATTATCTATTCCGCGTTAGCGGTAATAAAACAATAGGACCGATTCGGAACGAGATATTTATTAACAACAGGCCGAAGTGCTTTGGTGGATATCGAAATAAGAACTAAAAACTAAAGACAATGCAATCTTACAGTAAGACTTCTTAGACTTCTGTGCCCGCATAATATGGCAAGTGCTCGATCTGCAGTTCAACAGACTTGCCGACCCAGTTGGGCTGCGCGTGTTACTTGTTAACTACTCCCCCTTTGAAGCATGGGCGTTCGCGGCCGTGACGAATGTTGCTACCACCTCTTGTATTACGTGAGCTACTCGTCTTTTCCTCATATACTGCCAGAGGAAGATTGAGCCGCTGACTAATACGCAGATCCCTATTCCAAAGAAGAATGCCACTGGTGCTGGGATGGTTGAAGCAGCGTCGTCTCTGATCTGCTGGATGACGTGCAGATTTTGTTCATTTAGCCGATGTAGAAGTGGGAGGCTCAAAATTGGATCGTGTCCTGTAATGTTCAGCAATGAAGTGGATGCGACTCCTGGGAATTTGCTCACGGCATTGTCGCGGTTTACGAATTTGGTGCCGTTTACCAATGCAGTGTGGTCGAACGTGACAAGGAAAGTGCCCGCAACAACTAGTTCTGGGCCGTCGTCGACACTTATCTTTGCTGGGTGGTTGTTGATGATGATCACTCCGTCGTCGACAATCGTTATAGGTCCCAGATGGCTGGGCTGCGATTGGCAATGGGCGAAGCTTCCAGCATGTAGGCCACGAGCGCCGGTGTCACGTGTTGACAGTTAGCAAAACGTTGAATGAGTCGATGGGATGCAATTTGTGACTGCCATTGTATTACCGCCATCACATTCCGCTACGATGTTGTCTGAGAGTTGCAAGACCATGTGATTATGTTCTACGGGGAATATTTGAATTTGTTTGCATGAGCACTTAACTCTAGGGTACTTGATTATGAGATTGATGACGCTATCGGACTGTAAAACCTTAATCTTACATATTTCCATTAAACTAGTTACAGGGATATCTGTGAGTTGCTCATTTAAAATTGACTTCAGATCAGCATGGTCTAAGATGGTTGGATTTATTATCTTTGCATTAACAACGGTGATTGTGAGCATGAGGTTTTCAATTTCGGTAATAAGCATTCGGTTTCTGGCCAAAAGGGTCTCGTACAGATGACCAGTATCGATTTGATCTTTCTTTTTTTCCTAAGGATTTGGTTTATAGTGCTGGTCAGACGGTTTATCTGGTCTTGTGTCTTGGTGTTAATCACCACCTACCTGTTATTTGCTTCTTTGAGTTGTGACTCTGACCACCTGATTTTTTCCAAATCGGAGGCATCTGGGGTGCCTGCCACGATTTTTAACGCTGTGCCTAAGAAGTCTAAGCTTCTTGCCATTCTGTGGAGCACTTGTAACGCCGACAACAAATTCCTCATATGTTCTATATCTATGTCCAACAGCTTCCACATGTAAGATTGTGGAAATAAGTTTGACATTCCCATTGTCTCGTCCACTATGCGTAGACAGTCTGTGATATTAGCTGAGTGTCTTATGAAATCGTACTGGCCCCTAACTAATACGTCGCCATTTACTATCGGAACGTAATCGGAATGTGAATAGTCGGTTATCCGAGCATGGGTCACTGCGAGCAATACAATTATCACGGGAATATGCCTGGAATAACGGAAAAGAAAAAATGACATTTTAAACTATTACAAAACTATACTATTGTCGAATCCAGTATCTACCTCAAGTTGTCTTTGTGGACCACCCTCCCCTTAATAAGGACTGTGGTCCCCAAGTCTGCTTCTACTTTCTGGTCTTCGCACAAGGGGGCTAGCTTATTGCCGAGTCTTCTGTTCGTGTTTACAAAAACCTTATCTCCTACCTCGAATGCTCTATTTTGTCTCGTTTGGTTTTCTCTAGATCGCTGAGCATTCTGTGCCTTATTCCTAAATGGCTTTGAACTTTTCGGGGTCTGTTTTTGTGCCCTCACTTGTCACCACGAAACCTAGGAATTCAACGCTAGTCCTGAAAAATTTTGATTTTTCCTGCGCCACTCTCATGTTTGCATTGACCAGGCTTTTTAAGAGACAGTCGACGTGTTCGACGTGGTTCGCCTCGTTTTTAGAGAAGACGATCACATCGCCGACGTATATATAGCATGTCTTGCCAATTTGTTCGCGCAGGACATCGTCGATGGCCCTCTGAAATATGCTACCTGCGTTTTTGAGCCCAAATGGAAGTCGGACAGAACTCCCCCCGTTAACGGAAAATGAGGATTTCTCTCTATCACATTCTGCAAGCAGGATTGGATGATAGCCGGATTTTAGATCCAGTGTTGTGAAACATCTGACTTCTCCTAGATTTGCTAAAATCATAGATATGTCCGGCATTGGGTCCGGTATAGTCTTTTCGTAGAGTTTACGAAAGTCTATAACCATACTTGTTTTCCTATTACCCAACTCATCCGTGCCCTTTATATCGACTACCCATATTGGGTTGTTGTATGGGGACAATGACTTCCTGATAATGCCGTTCGTTAGAAGTTCTTTTATTTCTTTGGTCACAAAGTCGGCCGCTCCCATTGGGTAGGGGTATAGCTTTGAATATATGGGCTGATTGTCCGTTGTCCGGATCGTGGCTACGACAGATGTGGTAAACGGCAGAGCCTCGTTAGAGTCTGCAAAAGCCTAAGCTCTGCACTCGAGCATTTTGACAAACCTGGCCTTTACGGCTTGTGGTGCGTTATCATTGTCGATTTTGGTAAAGTTTACATTTTTGCATTTATGGTATTGTATCATTTCCGACACATGAAAGAGGGGCTCTTACCCTGTCCGTAGTAAGCCCTTCCCCTTTGTTTGTGCTGCTTAGGCTGCTGGTTCTTAGAACGCTGCTCAGACTTATAAGCCTTATCTTTTAGGCTTCTGGCATAGTTTTCTGCGAAATGGTACCTATCATGATTTGCCTCGATCTCCTAAGCTAGTGCCAGGGTGGATGGCATATCTGGGGGATGCGCCGCAAACAACACATCTGTAACGTTTCTTCTGAGACCAGAAATAAATACCCGGAGAGCGTCACCTCTGAATTTCTCGCACATACCTCTTGCTTAAGCAGCATCGTACGACATGTTTAGCTTATTAGTCAACAAGGTGAGCTTTTTCTCCTCCTCGTTGTAAAATTCTAAGAGCGGGAGGCTTCCTTGTCGGAGCGTACCCAGCTCTTGTTCAATGACGTGGAGCGGTCGTTTGTCGCTATATGCGAAGTCGAGCCTGCTTATGATTGCGTCGAAGTTCATTGGGGTGCTACATGAGGCAAGTGCCGTATTGGCTGCTCCCCTGACTTTACTTCTGAGAATAATAGTCGCCTGATAGTGGTGAGAACTGCCGTTGTATGGTTTGTAAATATCGTACGCGGCTACCGCTGATAGCCGCCAAGATGCGTATGTTTCTTGTTTGCCTTAGAACTCTGCCAAGCACTTCATAGCGTCTAGGGGTTCGTCAAATCTGACGCTCTCTAGAAGCTGGCCCGTTAAGTTGTTAATTTGACGGCTTAGCTCTTCCCTAAGTTCCCTATCTCTCTGTCTCTTCTGGGCCACCTGGAGCGCTAGTGCATTAGCCACTGCGGCATCACCTATTGCCCGCAATTGTTCTGCGCTTATGTCCAGCATTTATTTTCTTGGGGATGCCTGAGGGGCTTCGCTAATTTGCTACTTGTCAACGCTAGCAAGTAGAGATTGCAATACAGAATCGTCGCTGTCGTATTTATACCCTGATCCCATTAAAAATGGGAAAAAGGGGTATAATGGTTTTGTGCAAAAGTATGTAACAGGCATAAGGAAGCATCTCCGACCCCATAAAGTATATATATTCTTGATCAGTATCAATAGCCGAGTCGATATAGCCATGTCCGTCTGTCCGTCTGTATGAACGCGTGTTTCTCAGAGACTACAAAAGCTAGAGACTTCATATTTGAAATATAAGTTCTCGTAGTGGCGGGACGATACAAGTTTATAATTTTTTTTCGATATCTCATCCCGTTCAAAGGTAAACGATAAATATCGATTTCAGACAAGTGTTTTCGGGCATAACTTGAAAGTCATAAAAGCTAGAAACTTTATATTCAGGTTTGAGTTACTGTACTGCCGGTTCTAAACAAACTTATCATTTTTTTTCCAATATCTCAATTCTTTCAAAAGTTATCGATAAATTAAGTTTCCAAAACAGTGTTTTTAAGGTATAGCTTAAAAGTTATAAGACGTAGAGTCACCAAATGTGGTACATATACTCTCCAATAGCATGCAGAGGTTAAATGCATTTCACTTTTTGGATACCCCTCCCCGATCTCCAAGAAATCGAAAAATACGTATTTTAAGAGGTATGACCTTCGGATTTTACATAGTCTCACATTTATATGCCATCTTTGTGTCCCACAAATTTCATTAAGATCGGAAAATAAACAAAGAAGTTATTAACGATTCAATGTAACATAGCTTGGTGCCAAATGAAGAAGAAGAAGCAAAGCAAATGTATGACGCGCGTAGCCAGCAGCTTTTGTTTGTATATGTGTGTGTTTCTATGTATGAATGCAGATAAATAACTTCAATGAATGTAAGACCTTGGATCAGGGTATATCCTAGTCGGGCACTCTCGACTAGAGCACTCTTACTTGTTTTCGTTGTATTCTGTGTGACTGTCGAAATCGTCTGACACGTCTCTCATTTACTGCGTACAGATATACTTTCAGACAGTTTTAAATTTAAATTGAATTTTATTTTTAGAAATATATTTGCCGCAAATTATTCAATCACATTACACCCGAGGGCAGTTCTTACTGTTTATCACTTGCAACGGAAGTCGTTTAATTTAAATTGAGCAGCTCACTTACATGGTTTGTAATGTGCAAGTGTCGGCGTTATAGTTAATCGCTGATGTTATGTACGACAGGTATTATACGATACTACAGACAGGTTAACACTTATAAGTATGAAATGAAAGTTTTTTTTTTTTAACTGCCGACTGAAGCCGAGCTATACTCCATAGAAATTTGGGAAATTAGATGTCATTAATCTCCTTCTCTACCCTCCCTACCTATGTCACATAACACAAGCGTTATATGGACCCTATTTATGCTCTTTCTCTTACGTATCCCTTGACCCCCTTCATGCTTTACTCAGGACGAACGATAAATACTTGTTTAGTGCTTCATTCTTAAACTTTAATTAGATATATTAAACAATTCAATTTGGATTTCTTTGTACCATATGAGTATTACTGCGATAATACTCCGCATAGAGCTAATATTTAAAGACTTATATTTATTTATAAAAATATTTTTAGTTACGTTAATGTATATATGTATTTTCTGAACAAAAAAAAAATCAGAGTATAGGTAGAAACAACTGATCAACGAGCATAGGTCTTATCTTCATTTATGGGAATATGTTTATATAAGCATCAGACAATTGTGTATATTTATATTTATATAAAGACTCATTTTATATATGGTCGTATTTGTGTGTCTTACCAACTTTTACTGCTGTTACTCATTCCGTAATCGTTGAGCTCAAGGATGACGATGATGTACGCAACTATTTATGTATATGTATGAATGTATCTGTGTATCGAAATAGAATCAGGATTATAAATATACACATGTCTAGTAATAAGAAGAATTAAATTTCATGGTTGTTTCATACCAACTCGATTTTCGACCATGTTCATATTAACTTAATATATTTGCCCCTTTTTTTTACTTTTATCTAAATTTATTACAGATTTAAATCAGTACATTCTTTAATTCAATCGAATGTAATTCAAAAAAGAGAATATGGAAAATAATACAATTTGAAAGCAACTGTCACATTTGTTTTTGACTCGAAGTGCCGCCAGTAGGTAAATCACGATATCAAAGGAATTGAACAGCTGATTACAATGAGTTCATTGACCGTGTGAAGTAAGGTCTCATATTAAAAGCTGAACAGCTGGCGAGCTTTTGCATTTTGCTCGATACCTTACAGTGGTCGGCACTTTACAACGGCAATTACGATAAATTATTATTTTCTATTTAAGCTTGAGCCATTCAACAAGTGTTCATATTTGCAGAACTTTTCGACCCCAAATTACTTTTTACTTTTGCTTTTATATAATAATTTTAGGTTAACCACATGGGTTTTATTAAATTAATATGTTAATTATGGATCGAAATGGATACGTTATCGGACGTGACCACGTGGACTACGTGTCTGAGGAATCTGGGAAGATCCAAGATCCTTTCCAGTTCGTTTATTCGGGCTCCCTGATGAGTTCCTTTCAGACACTGGGGTTTCCAAATGACTACTATTCCTTGCACACGCCGTTGACGGTACAAAAAGGGGGCGAAGAGACCAAAGACCACAATATCTTTTCCTGTCAGGCACTGTATATTATGACAACTTTATTAATGCGGCACTTATAATTTAAATTACCCGATATACCTTTGGCGACAATCCAAAATTTGTTGAATCCAAGTATAATCTTCTTGCTTTTTGGCACTTTCAAATAAATTGGCAAGATCACGTTTTTACGTGTCAAAAAAAATTGGCACAGGCGACCTCCGACTGGTTCAAGCTATTCTCAAGCAATGATCTTAGAAAGATCCACATCTGAGTTAATAGGCCCTCAATCGATCGATTTGCCGCCAGAGCGAGACGAAAAAGGTTAACCTCACGTTCGCATTCATTCTCACTTCCGTGCAGCCATAGGCAAGGCGTAGGTGGCGCCAGTGCGTAACTGCATAGCCACGTGCTTTGACCCAAGGTTAATGAGTGAAAGCTCACTTGCAGAGATTTTGAGTGGAGCTTTTAAGCTACTGCACTCTTCTGAAAATACCGTGGTAAGATCTGACGCTTAACTACTTCTTTTTATACCCTGATCCCATTAAAAATGGGAAAAAGGGGTATTATGGTTTTGGGCAAGTATATGTAACAGGCATAAGGAAGCATCTCCGACCCCATAAAGTATATATATTCTTGATCAGTATCAATAGCCGAGTCGATATAGCCATGTCCGTCTGTCCGTCTGTATGAACGCGTGTTTCTCAGAGACTACAGAAGCAAGAGACTTCATATTTGAAATATAAGTTCTCGTAGTGGCGGGACGATACAACGCTTTTAAATTTTCTTCGTTCGCAATCTCTTTAAAAGAATACAGACTGACGACACGATTGAAATATTTGTTGCAGTGGGATGTTAGTCTATCGATAGGGACTGTCCGAATGGGTTACAGGGTGGCAACGCTATGAATAGTAAACAGACCAAGAGAGAGAGAGAGAGAGAGTTCACTAGGAGTTTGGGGAGCGCGCGAAAATGTACACGCACACACACAAGCTCTCAAATTTCGTTTCTGTTGGAGTTAACGGAATTGACGAACTACAAAATTTCGGGTTGGCATAGCAACAGCTGCAAGGAAAGTGCAATTAATGTGGCAGAGTACAGTCGGCATTGCAAAGCCAAAGGCAGCTTTACATATTAAAGGCCTCTCGCTCCAGCTAAATCTTTTCTTTTTCAAGTGTCGGGCAAATTAAATAAAAGTGAGTGTCAGTGACAGATTTGCAACGCCCGCATAAAAAAGGCTGTTTTGTAAAACATTTCAGGCCGATCCAGCAGTTCCTGGCTCTGCAGGGGATTGGTATTCATACGTGGAAGAGAAGTGACTACTCATAGCCATCACTACGGGCATTGACCGATCGGGGTGCGGCGCTGGAGCCAAAATAGGGGATGTTCTAGAAGCTGCAGTAGCTCCCCGAATAACCATTTGGTTGCCGAAAATTCGAAACAGAGAAGGGTGCAGAGTGTGTCCGTTCCGAAAAGGGAGCAGCGCGACGAGAGTCCTTTAGCCGTATATAAATTAATTATAGTTACAATCCGCGTTAGCTAGAGCTAATTATCTATTCCGCGTTAGCGGTAATAAAACAATAGGACCGATTCGGAACGAGATATTTATTAACAACAGGCCGAAGTGCTTTGGTGGATATCAAAATAAGAACTAAAAACTAAAGACAATGCAATCTTACAGTAAGACTTCTTAGACTTCTGTGCCCGCGATAACGCTGAGCATAAAGGGCATAATATGGCAAGTGCTCGATCTGCAGTTCAACAGACTTGCCGACCCAGTTGGGCTGCGCGTGTTACTTGTTAACTACTCCCCCCTTTGAAGCATGGGCGTTCTCGGCCGTGACGAATGTTGCTACCACCTCTTGTATTACGTGAGCTACTCGTCTTTTCCTCATATACTGCCAGAGGAAGATTGAGCCGCTGACTAATACGCAGATCCCTATTCCAAAGAAGAATGCCACTGGTGCTGGGATGGTTGAAGCAGCGTCGTCTCTGATCTGCTGGATGACGTGCAGATTTTGTTCATTTAGCCGATGTAGAAGTGGGAGGCTCAAAATTGGATCGTGTCCTGTAATGTTCAGCAATGAAGTGGATGCGACTCCTGGGAATTTGCTCACGGCATTGTCGCGGTTTACGAATTTGGTGCCGTTTACCAATGCAGTGTGGTCGAACGTGACAAGGAAAGTGCCCGCAACAACTAGTTCTGGGCCGTCGTCGACACTTATCTTTGCTGGGTGGTTGTTGATGATGATCACTCCGTCGTCGACAATCGTTATAGGTCCCAGATGGCTGGGCTGCGATTGGCAATGGGCGAAGCTTCCAGCATGTAGGCCACGAGCGCCGGCGTCACGTGTTGACAGTTAGCAAAACGTTGAATGAGTCGATGGGATGCAATTTGTGACTGCTATTGTATTACCGCCATCACATTCCGCTACGATGTTGTCTGAGAGTTGCAAGACCATGTGATTATGTTCTACGGGGAATATTTGAATTTGTTTGCATGAGCACTTAACTCTGGGGTACTTGATTATGAGATGGATGACGCTATCGGACTGTAAAACCTTAATCTTACATATTTCCATTAAACTAGTTACAGGGATATCTGTGAGTTGCTCATTTAAAATTGACTTCAGATCAGCATGGTCTAAGATGGTTGGATTTATTATCTTTGCATTAACAACGGTGATTGTGAGCATGAGGTTTTCAATTTCGGTAATAAGCATTCGGTTTCTGGCCAAAAGGGTCTCGTACAGATGACCAGTATCGATTTGATCTTTCTTTTTTCCTAAGGATTTGGTTTATAGTGCTGGTCAGACGGTTTATCTGGTCTCTGGTGACTCTGACCACCTGATTTTTTCCAAATCGGAGGCATCTGGGGTGCCTGCCACGATTTTTAACGCTGTGCCTAAGAAGTCTAAGCTTCTTGCCATTCTGTGGAGCACTTGTAACGCCGACAACAAATTCCTCATATGTTCTATATCTATGTCCAACAGCTTCCACATGTAAGATTGTGGAAATAAGTTTGACATTCCCATTGTCTCGTCCACTATGCGTAGAAAGTCTGTGATATTAGCTGAGTGTCTTATGAAATCGTACTGGCCCCTAACTAATACGTCGCCATTTACTATCGGAACGTAATCGGAATGTGAATAGTCGGTTATCCGAGCATGGGTCACTGCGAGCAATACAATTATCACGGGAATATGCCTGGAATAACGGAAAAGAAAAAATGACATTTTAAACTATTACAAAACTATACTATTGTCGAATCCAGTATCTACCTCAAGTTGTCTTTGTGGACCACCCTCCCCTTAATAAGGACTGTGGTCCCCAAGTCTGCTTCTACTTTCTGGTCTTCGCACAAGGGGGCTAGCTTATTGCCGAGTCTTCTGTTCGTGTTTACAAAAACCTTATCTCCTACCTCGAATGCTCTATTTTGTCTCGTTTGGTTTTCTCTAGATCGCTGAGCATTCTGTGCCTTATTCCTAAATGGCTTTGAACTTTTCGGGGTCTGTTTTTGTGCCCTCACTTGTCACCACGAAACCTAGGAATTCAACGCTAGTCCTGAAAAATTTTGATTTTTCCTGCGCCACTCTCATGTTTGCATTGACTAGGCTTTTTAAGAGACAGTCGACGTGTTCGACGTGGTTCGCCTAGTTTTTAGAGAAGACGATCACATCGCCGACGTATATATAGCATGTCTTGCCAATTTGTTCGCGCAGGACATCGTCGATGGTCCTCTGAAATATGCTACCTGCGTTTTTGAGCCCAAATGGAAGTCAGACAGAACTCCCCCCGTTAACGGAAAATGAGGATTTCTCTCTATCACATTCTGCAAGCAGGATTGGATGATAGCCGGATTTTAGATCCAGTGTTGTGAAACATCTGACTTCTCCTAGATTTGCTAAAATCATAGATATGTCCGGCATTGGGTCCGGTATAGTCTTTTCGTAGAGTTTACGAAAGTCTATAACCATACTTGTTTTCCTATTACCCAACTCATCCGTGCCCTTTATATCGACTACCCATATTGGGTTGTTGTATGGGGACAATGACTTCCTGATAATGCCGTTCGTTAGAAGTTCTTTTATTTCTTTGGTCACAAAGTCGGCCGCTCCCATTGGGTAGGGGTATAGCTTTGAATATATGGGCTGATTGTCCGTTGTCCGGATCGTGGCTACGACAGATGTGGTAAACGGCAGAGCCTCGTTAGAGTCTGCAAAAGCCTAAGCTCTGCACTCGAGCATTTTGACAAACCTGGCCTTTACGGCTTGTGGTGCGTTATCATTGTCGATTTTGGTAAAGTTTACATTTTTGCATTTATGGTATTGTATCATTTCCGACACATGAAAGAGGGGCTCTTACCCTGTCCGTAGTAAGCCCTTCCCCTTTGTTTGTGCTGCTTAGGCTGCTGGTTCTTAGAACGCTGCTCAGACTTATAAGCCTTATCTTTTAGGCTTCTGGCATAGTTTTCTGCGAAATGGTACCTATCATGATTTGCCTCGATCTCCTAAGCTAGTGCCAGGGTGGATGGCATATCTGGGGGATGCGCCGCAAACAACACATCTGTAACGTTTCTTCTGAGACCAGAAATAAATACCCGGAGAGCGTCACCTCTGAATTTCTCGCACATACCTCTTGCTTAAGCAGCATCGTACGACATGTTTAGCTTATTAGTCAACAAGGTGAGCTTTTTCTCCTCCTCGTTGTAAAATTCTAAGAGCGGGAGGCTTCCTTGTCGGAGCGTACCCAGCTCTTGTTCAATGACGTGGAGCGGTCGTTTGTCGCTATATGCGAAGTCGAGCCTGCTTATGATTGCGTCGAAGTTCATTGGGGTGCTACATGAGGCAAGTGCCGTATTGGCTGCTCCCCTGACTTTACTTCTGAGAATAATAATCGCCTGATAGTGGTGAGAACTGCCGTTGTATGGTTTGTAAATATCTTACGCGGCTACCGCTGATAGCCACCAAGATGCGTATGTTTCTTGTTTGCCTTAGAACTCTGCCAAGCACTTCATAGCGTCTAGGGGTTCGTCAAATCTGACGCTCTCTAGAAGCTGGCCCGTTAAGTTGTTAATTTGACGGCTTAGCTCTTCCCTAAGTTCCCTATCTCTCTGTCTCTTCTGGGCCACCTGGAGCGCTAGTGCATTAGCCACTGCGGCATCACCTATTGCCCGCAATTGTTCTGCGCTTATGTCCAGCATTTATTTTCTTGGGATGCCTGAGGGGCTTCGCTAATTTGCAACTTGTCAACGCTAACAAGTAGAGATTGCAATACAGAATCGTCGCTGTCGTATTTATACCCTGATCCCATTAAAAATGGGAAAAAGGGGTATTATGGTTTTGTGCAAAAGTATGTAACAGGCATAAGGAAGCATAAAGTATATATATTCTTGATCAGTATCAATAGCCGAGTCGATATAGCCATGTCCGTCTGTCCGTCTGTATGAACGCGTGTTTCTCAGAGACTACAAAAGCTAGAGAGCTTGAAATATAAGTTCTCGTAGTGGCGGGACGATACAAGTTTATAATTTTTTTTCGATATCTCATCCCGTTCAAAAGTAAACGATAAATATCGATTTCAGACATGTGTTTTTCGGTCATAACTTGAAAGTCATAAAAGCTAGAAACTTTATATTGAGGTTTAAGTTACTGTATTGCCGGTTCTAAACAAACTCATCATTTTCTCTCAATCCTTTCAAAAGTTATCGATAAATTAAGTTTCCAAAACTGTGTTTTTAAGGTATAGCTTAAAAGTTATAAGACGTAAAGTCACCAAATGTGGTACATATACTCTCCAATAGCATGCAGAGGTTAAATGCATTTCACTTTTTGGATACCCCTCCCCGATCTCCAAGAAATCGAAAAATACGTATTTTAAGAGGTATGACCTTCGGATTTTACATAGTCTCACATTTATATGCCATCTTTGTGTCCTACAAATTTCATTAAGATCGGAAAATAAACAAAGAAGTTATTAACGATTCAATGTAACATAGTTTGGTGCCAAATGAAGAAGAAGAAGCAAAGCAAATGTATGACGCGCGTAGCCAGCAGCT
This sequence comes from Drosophila maculinotata, assembly GCA_035045305.1. NCBI lineage: Eukaryota > Metazoa > Arthropoda > Insecta > Diptera > Drosophilidae > Drosophila > Drosophila maculinotata. The sequence continues at coordinate 1,024,113 of JAWNPD010000022.1, forward strand.
TTTGTTTGTATATGTGTGTGTGTTTCTATGTATGAATGCAGATAAATAACTTCAATGAATGTAAGACCTTGGATCAGGGTATATCCTAGTCGGGCACTCTCGACTACAGCACTCTTACTTGTTTTCGTTGTATTCTGTGTGACTGTCGAAATCGTCTGACACGTCTCTCATTTACTGCGTACAGATGTACTTTCAGACAGTTTTAAATTTAAATTGAATTTTATTTTTAGAAATATATTTGCCGCAAATTATTCAATCACATTACACCCGAGGGCAGTTCTTACTGTTTATCACTTGCAACGGAAGTCGTTTAATTTAAATTGAGCAGCTCACTTACATGGTTTGTAATGTGCAAGTGTCGGCGTTATAGTTAATCGCTGATGTTATGTACGAAAGATATTATACGCTGAATATATGGCAGGATTTCGAGATGTGCACCTCTAGCTATGCTCTGACTAGCTCGCCGGATTGTCGGGGTTCTTTTCTACTCTCCTAAAAAGACCATACGCACACACTAGCATAATATTTTAGGTGCACTTTTACTTAAGAAAATTCAGAAGGAATATACTACAGACAGGTTAACACTTATAAGTATGAAATGAAATTTTTTTTTTAAACTCCCGACTGAAGCCGAGTTATACTCCATAGAAATTTGAGAAATTAGATGTCATTAATCTCCTTCTCTACCCTCCCTACCTATGTCACATAACACAAGCGTTATATGGACCCTATTTATGCTCTTTCTCTTACGTATCCCTTGACCCCCTTCATGCTTTACTCAGGACGAACGATAAATACTTGTTTAGTGCTTCATTCTTAAACTTTAATTAGATATATTAAACAATTCAATTTGGATTTCTTTGTGCCATATGAGTATTACTGCGATAATACTCCGCATAGAGCTAATATTTAAAGACTTATATTTATTTATAAAAATATTTTTAGTTACGTTAATGTATATATGTATTTTCTGAACAAAAAAAAAATCAGAGTATAGGTAGAAACAACTGATCAACGAGCATAGGTCTTATCTTCATTTATGGGAATATGTTTATATAAGCATCAGACAATTGTGTATATTTATATGTATATAAAGACTCATTTTATATATGGTCGTATTTGTGTGTCTTACCAACTTTTACTGCTGTTACTCACTCCGTAATCGTTGAGCTCAAGGATGACGATGATGTACGCAACTATTTATGTATATGTATGAATGTATCTGTGTATCGAAATAGAATCAGGATTATAAATATACACATGTCTAGTAATAAGAAGAATTAAATTTCATGGTTGTTTCATACCAACTCGATTTTCGACCATGTACATATTAACTTAATATATTTCCCTTTTTTTTACTTTTATCTAAATTTATTACAGATTTAAATCAGTACATTCTTTAATTCAATCGAATGTAATTCAAAAAAGAGAATATGGAAAATAATACAATTTGAAAGCAACTGTCACATTTGTTTTTGACTCGAAGTGCCGCCAGTAGGTAAATCACGATATCAAAGGAATTGAACAGCTGAACAGCTGGCGAGCTTTTGCATTTTGCTCGATACCTTACAGTGGTCGGCACTTTACAACGGCAATTACGATAAATTATTATTTTCTATTTAAGCTTGAGCCATTCAACAAGTGTTCATATTTGCAGAACTTTTCGACCCCAAATTACTTTTTACTTTTGCTTTTATATAATAATTTTAGGTTAACCACATGGGTTTTATTAAATTAATATGTTAATTATGGATCGAAATGGATACGTTATCGGACGTGACCACGTGGACTACGTGTCTGAGGAATCTGGGAAGATCCAAGATCCTTTCCAGTTCATTTATTCGGGCTCCCTGATGAGTTCCTTTCAGACACTGGGGTTTCCAAATGACTACTATTCCTTGCACACGCCGTTGACGGTACAAAAAGGGGGCGAAGAGACCAAAGACCACAATATCTTTTCCTGTCAGGCACTGTATATTATGACAACTTTATTAATGCGGCACTTATAATTTAAATTACCCGATATACCTTTGGCGACAATCCAAAATTTGTTGAATCCAAGTATAATCTTCTTGCTTTGTGGCACTTTCAAATATATTGGCAAGATCACGTTTTTACGTTTCAAAAAAAACTTGGCACAGACGACCTCCGACTGGTTCAAGCTATTCTCAAGCAATGATCTTAGAAAGATCCACATCTGAGTTAATAGCCCCTTAATCGATCGATTTGCCGCCAGAGCGAGACGAAAAAGGTTAACCTCACGTTCGCATTCATTCTCACTACCGTGCAGCCATAGGCAAGGCGAAGGTGGCGCCAGTGCGTAGCTGCATAGCCACGTGCTTTGACCCAAGGTTAATGAGTGAAAGCTCACTTGCAGAGATTTTGAGTGGAGCTTTTAAACTACTGCACTCTTCTGAAAATACCGTGGTAAGATCTGACGCTTTACTACTTCTTTTTATACCCTGATCCCATTTAAAATGGGAAAAAGGGGTATTATGGTTTTGGGCAAGTATATGTAACAGGCATAAGGAAGCATCTCCGACCCCATAAAGTATATATATTCTTGATCAGTATCAATAGCCGAGTCGATAAAGCCATGTCCGTCTGTCCGTCTGTATGAACGCGTGTTACTCAGAGACTACAGAAGCTAGAGACTTCATATTTGAAATATAAGTTCTCGTAAAGGCGGGACGATACAAGTTTATCATTTTTTTACTCGATATCTCGTCCCGTTCAAAAGTTATCGATAAATTTCGATTTCAGCCAAGTGTTTTTCGGGCATACCTTGAAAGTCATTAAAGCTAGCGAATTTATTTTTAAGTTTAAGTTACTGTGTTGCCGGCTCGAAACAAACTTATCATTTTGATATCTCAATCCTTTCAAAAGTTATCGATAAATTAAGATTCCAGAACAGTGTTTTTAAGGTATAGCTTAAAAGTTATAAGAGGTAGAGTCACCAAATTTAGTACATATATTCTCATATAAATATAAAGTTGCTAGCTTTGATAACTTTCAAGTTATGCCCAAAAAACACTTGGCTGAAATCGAAATTTATCGATAACTTTTGAACGGGACGAGATATCGAAAAAAAATGATAAACTGGTCTTGTCCCGGCTCCACGAGAACTTATATTTAAAATATGAAGTCTCTAGCTTTTGTAGTCTCTGAGAAACGTGCGTTCATACAGACGGACAGACGGACGGACAGACGGACAGGGCTAAATCGACTCGGCTATTGATAGTGATCAAGAATATATATACTTTATGGGGTCGGAGATGTTTCCTTATGCCTGTTACATACTTTTGCACAAAACCATAATATCCCTTTTTCCCATTTTTAATGGGATCAGGGTATAAAAAGAGGGTTTGACTTGAATATCTTTGAGATGAAACCACCTGACTAACAGTTTGAAGAGCACTGGGGTGTTCAATTCTCGTATCTTCCGACAAAAGCTGTAAACGCCGGAGTAGTTCGTAATCTTTGCCATTGAGGACCATATTATGACCAAAAGCCAAGAAGTAAGGGGAATTCCCAGTACTTTGATGGATACTGGTGGTAAGGTGGTGCTTATTGCTGGCAACTTAAGATCCCAATTGGTATGATCTTGTCCTATATAGGCACGTAAAGCCGCTAGTACCGATCTGTTAAGTCATTCACTGGCGTTTGCTTGCGGCGAGTATATAGCTGTGCGTATGTGGGAAACTCCAAATCGTGTAACAAAGGCTTTCCAAGCGCCAGAAACAAACTGGGATCCATTATCCGTTAAAATTGTTTCTGGTACCCCAAAAGTACAGAATAGAGAATTTTCAAGATAGTCACAAATTCAATGAGAGGTAAACTTTTTCAACGGACACAGGAAGTGAAACTTGGTGTGATGGTCAACAATGATTAGAATCCCTATGTTACCGCTTTTCGATCTAGGATACGGACCTAGCAGATCCATATAAAGCTTTTGAAATGGACGTTCAGATATCATGGGCTTTCCCATAGGTGGCTTTCGGACTTTATTAGGGCTCTTAGTTTGATGACATACGTCATCAACGAGATATGTACTCACGTATTTGGCTTCCCATTTTAGACCAGAATAAAAATCTTTTGAGTTTTTCTATGCTTTTACCTATCCCGCTATGTGCAGCGTTAGGCGGGTCGTGTGCCCTAGCAATGACTTCCTGAACGAGTGCGCTTGGAATCCATAATTTCCAAGATAGTTTGTCCTGCAGTGCATCTCCGGTAGCAAGTTCTGTTCTTTTATAAACCAAATCGTCAACTATCTTTAAATCCGGCAGTTTTGACTGGTTCGCACGGATTTGATCTATAATATTTGTGTATTCCAGCGATTTTAATCCCACCGACTTAATGTCAATTATGGGTCCTTGATCATCTATTTCAAAAAGAGCTGGTTCATTTACACGCGAAAGTGCATCCGCGACTACATTTAGAGACCCTTTCCTGTGGTTTAATTTGAACGAGAATCCTTGTAACTTGATAGCCCAGCGAGCCAATCTAACTGAGAGATATTTTTGCCTCATGAGCCATTGTAATGAGGCGTGGTCAGTAATGACTTCAAAATCTTGACCTTCTACGTAGGCTCGAAATTTCTTTATCCCTTTTATAACCGCTTAGCACTCCAACTCAGTTACTGAATAATTTCTTTGGGCCTTCGAAAGCTTTTCGGACATGTATGCTAACAGTAACTCTCCTCCATATTCGTTTTTCTGCGCCAATACGCAACCAAATCCATATGTACTAGCATCACATAATAACAAAAAGGGTTCAGCAAAATCTGGCGTAGCTAGAATTGGAGCGGAAGTCAAACTTAGTTTTAGTTTCCTAAAGGCATCGTCGGCAGATCTGTAAGAGGGCAACTAATCGTGGTGTAATTATCAACAAAGCGACGGTACCAAATGGCCATGCCGAGAAATCTCCTAATCTGCTTTACGGTCTTAGGAATCGGAAAGTCAATAATTGCATGTATCTTGTTGGGGTCCGTTCTTAACTGGCCGTCTTCAATAAGAAATCAAAGGTATTTGATCTCTCGCATACAGAAGTGCGACTTCGCAATGTTAATTATGAGATTAGCTTCGCGTAAGTGCACTGCCACTTCTTGTAACAACAACATGTAAGACTCGAAATCGTCTGATAGAATGAGTAAATCGTCCAGATACACGAAAACCCTAGTGCGCAGGTTGGCAGGTATCACCTGATCCATAAGTCTACATAGAGTTTGAGCGGCGTTCGTTAATCCAAAGGGCATAACCTTATATTGATAAAGGGGGCGATTGGGCACAGTGAAAGCTGTATAAGGGCGAGATGATTCCTCTAGCGGTATTTGCCAATACGCATGCTTTAAGTCCAGTTATATACTTTGCAGGTGGTAAACGACTAAGGACCATCTATATGCGGAAGAGGGTTAGCATCTTTATATCTTTGTATTTATCTATTTCTCGTGAATCTAAGCATAGTCTGTTTTTGATCCCTTTTTTAACTAATACGCAGTTACTGCTACAGGGGCTGTCTGATGGTTCTATTACATCCAGAGCGATCATTTTCTCTACTTTATCAAACATTAACTTTTCCTTAGCCGTCTAACAAGGCTTTGAAATTCTGACCTTCAGTCGTAAGGTCAGTATATAATCGGTTATCTGAGCTCATAAGGACTGCTGAAATTAATCTTTTTCGAACGGTTTTGACGGTTCTCCAAAACTTTCTCCATCTAAGTATAGAGCGCTTGGGCTTGATTCTCAATGTGTGTAAGCTTTAATTGGTATCCAAAGATGGTTGGTTATTATCTTTACTAGAAATATTAGTTTGAGTTTCAATGTTGGTAATATGAGGTTCTGATTGGGTTTGAAAATCAATGCTGGAGTACGATAACTGCTTTGAGCTATTACTCGCAAGAATAATGCTTGAAATGCTTAACTGGTTATCGATGTCGGATGCGACAAGGGTGTGTTGGTTGGCGCATCCCGCCTCCAGTTTTCCGACGGACTACATTTACTGCATCGGGGCTTATACGAGTTCTTAGCGCCACATCCGTAGCAGAATATACGTTTTTCTTCCATACAATCATCAAAACGATGACCCGTCTTGTCGCAATTCCAACATACTAATCGTTTGCGAAGTATCTCTGAGATACTTTCGTCTTCTGGCTCTTCGCTGTCGCTAACAAGCTCCGATACATTTGGTCTACCAAACTTTGGTCGAGAAAATGGATTGTTGGTTTCTTTACAGAAATTTTCATGTTTTCTAATTTCCTCTCTTAATTCACTTCTTCTTGTGATTTTAAGATGCAAAAGTTCATATTTGAGAGTACTTTTAGCGTTTCAAAATTTCAATCAATTTCAGTTCGGTAACTTGGTGGGAAAGACGAGATACCAAATCTTCAACGGCTGATTGATAATCATCAAAAGATTCATTATCTTTTTGACGTCGTTTCTTGATCAGTTCCCATAATTCGAAATCGTCCTTAGGATCCTCAAACTTTTGTCGAAACGCTGTGCAAAATATCCGCTTCATGCTTTACTCAGGACGAACGATAAATACTTGTTTAGTGCTTCATTCTTAAACTTTAATTAGATATATTAAACAATTCAATTTGGATTTCTTTGTGCCATATGAGTATTACTGCGATAATACTCCGCATAGAGCTAATATTTAAAGACTTATATTTATTTATAAAAATATTTTTAGTTACGTTAATGTATATATGTATTTTCTGAACAAAAAAATCAGAGTATAGGTAGAAACAACTGATCAACGAGCATAGGTCTTTATCTTCATTTATGGGAATATGTTTATATAAGCATCAGACAATTGTGTATATTTATATGTATATAAAGACTCATTTTATATATGGTCGTATTTGTGTGTCTTACCAACTTTTACTGCTGTTACTCACTCCGTAATCGTTGAGCTCAAGGATGACGATGATGTACGCAACTATTTATGTATATGTATGAATGTATCTGTGTATCGAAATAGAATCAGGATTATAAATATACACATGTCTAGTAATAAGAAGAATTAAATTTCATGGTTGTTTCATACCAACTCGATTTTCGACCATGTTCATATTAACTTAATATATTTGCCCCTTTTTTTTACTTTTATCTAAATTTATTACAGATTTAAATCAGTACATTCTTTAATTCAATCGAATGTAATTCAAAAAAGAGAATATGGAAAATAATACAATTTGAAAGCAACTGTCACATTTGTTTTTGACTCGAAGTGCCGCCAGTAGGTAAATCACGATATCAAAGGAATTGAACAGCTGATTACAATGAGTTCATTGACCGTGTGAAGTAAGGTCTCATATTAAAAGCTGAACAGCTGGCGAGCTTTTGCATTTTGCTCGATACCTTACAGTGGTCGGCACTTTACAACGGCAATTACGATAAATTATTATTTTCTATTTAAGCTTGAGCCATTCAACAAGTGTTCATATTTGCAGAACTTTTCGACCCCAAATTACTTTTTACTTTTGCTTTTATATAATAATTTTAGGTTAACCACATGGGTTTTATTAAATTAATATGTTAATTATGGATCGAAATGGATACGTTATCGGACGTGACCACGTGGACTACGTGTCTGAGGAATCTGGGAAGATCCAAGATCCTTTCCAGTTCGTTTATTCGGGCTCCCTGATGAGTTCCTTTCAGACACTGGGGTTTCCAAATGACTACTATTCCTTGCACACGCCGTTGACGGTACAAAAAGGGGGCGAAGAGACCAAAGACCACAATATCTTTTCCTGTCAGGCACTGTATATTATGACAACTTTATTAATGCGGCACTTATAATTTAAATTACCCGATATACCTTTGGCGACAATCCAAAATTTGTTGAATCCAAGTATAATCTTCTTGCTTTTTGGTACTTTCAAATATATTGGCAAGATCACGTTTTTTTTACGTGTCAAAAAAAATTGGCACAGGCGACCTCCGACTGGTTCAAGCTATTCTCAAGCAATGATCTTAGAAAGATCCACATCTGAGTTAATAGGCCCTCAATCGATCGATTTGCCGCCAGAGCGAGACGAAAAAGGTTAACCTCACGTTCGCATTCATTCTCAATACCGTGCAGCCATAGGCAAGGCGTAGGTGGCGCCAGTGCGTAACTGCATAGCCACGTGCTTTGACCCAAGGTTAATGAGTGAAAGCTCACTTGCAGAGATTTTGAGTGGAGCTTTTAAGCTACTGCACTCTTCTGAAAATACCGTGGTAAGCATCTGACGCCTTACTACTTCTTTTTATACCCTGATCCCATTAAAAATGGGAAAAAGGGGTATTATGGTTTTGGGCAAGTATATGTAACAGGCATAAGGAAGCATCTCCGACCCCATAAAGTATATATATTCTTGATCAGTATCAATAGCCGAGTCGATATAGCCATGTCCGTCTGTCCGTCTGTATGAACGCGTGTTACTCAGAGACTACAGAAGCTAGAGACTTCATATTTGAAATATAAGTTCTCGTAGTGGCGGGACGATACAAGTTTATCATTTTTTTCGATATCTCGTCCCGTTCAAAAGTTATCGATAAGTTTCAATTTTAGCCAAGTGTTTTTCGGGCATACCAAATTTAGTACATATATTCTCCCATATCAAAAAGAGGTTAGCGACATTTCACTTTTTCGATACCCCTCCCCGATCTCACAGAAATCGAAAAATACGTAATTTTAGAGGTATGACCTTCGGATTTTACATAGTTGCACATTTTTATGCCATCTTTGTGTCCTACAAATTTCATTACGATCAGAAAAAAACAAAGAAGTTATTAACGATTTAATTTACCATAGTTTGTGGCCAAAGGAAGAAGAAGAAGCAAAGCAATTGATGACGCGCGTAGCAAGCAGCTTGTGTTTGTATATGTGTGTGTGTGTTTCTATTTATGAATGCAGATAAATAACTTGAATGAATGTAAGACCTTGGATCAGGGTATACCCTAGTCGGGCACTTTCGACTAGAGCACTCTTACTTGTTTTTTTTTCTTTTTGTGAACCACAGCACAGTTGATGAAACGGTAGTTTCTGGGGAGGCATAAACTGAGAAAAACAAGTAAGAGTGCTCTAGTCGAGAGTGCCCGACTAGGAGATACCCTGATCCAAGGTCTTACATTCATTGAAGTTATTTATCTGCATTCATACATATACATACAAAAGCTGTTTGCTACGCGCGTCATACATTTGCTTTGATTCTTCTTCTTCCTTTGGCTTTAAACTATGGTACATTGAATCGTTAATAACTTCTGTGTTTATTGTCTGATCAAAATGAAATTTGTAGGACACAAAGATGGCATATAAATGTGCAACTATGTAAAATCCGAAGGTCATACCTTTAAAATTACGTATTTTTCAATTTCTGTGAGATTGGGGAGGGGTATCCAAAAAGTGAAATGTATTTTACCTTTGTATGCTATAGGAGAATATATGTACCAAATTTGGTGTCTCTACATCTTATAACTTTTAAGCTATGCCTTAAAAACACTGTTCTGGAATATTAATTTATCGATAACTTTTGAAAGGATTGAGATATCGAAAAAAAATAATGAGTTTGTATCGAGCCGGCAGAACAGTGACCTAAACTTAAATATAAAGTTGCTAGCTTTGATAACTTTCAAGTTATGCCCAAAAAACACTTGGCTGAAATCGAAATTTATCGATAACTTTTGAACGGGACGAGATATCGAAAAAAAATGATAAACTGGTCTTGTCCCGGCTCCACGAGAACTTATATTTAAAATATGAAGTCTCTAGCTTTCGTAGTCTCTGAGAAACGTGCGTTCATACAGACGGACAGACGGACGGACAGACGGACAGGGCTAAATCGACTCGGCTATTGATAGTGATCAAGAATATATATACTTTATGGGGTCGGAGATGTTTCCTTATGCCTGTTACATACTTTTGCACAAAACCATAATATCCCTTTTTCCCATTTTTAATGGGATCAGGGTATAAAAAGAGGGTTTGACTTGAATATCTTTGAGATGAAACCACCTGACTAACAGTTTGAAGAGCACTGGGGTGTTCAATTCTCGTATCTTCCGACAAAAGCTGTAAACGCCGGAGTAGTTCGTAATCTTTGCCATTGAGGACCATATTATGACCAAAAGCCAAGAAGTAAGGGGAATTCCCAGTACTTTGATGGATACTGGTGGTAAGGCGGTGCTTATTGCTGGCAACTTAAGATCCCAATTGGTATGATCTTGTCCTATATAGGCACGTAAAGCCGCTAGTACCGATCTGTTAAGTCATTCACTGGCGTTTGCTTGCGGCGAGTATATAGCTGTGCGTATGTGGGAAACTCCAAATCGTGTAACAAAGGCTTTCCAAGCGCCAGAAACAAACTGGGATCCATTATCCGTTAAAATTGTTTCTGGTACCCCAAAAGTACAGAATAGAGAATTTTCAAGATAGTCACAAATTCAATGAGAGGTAAACTTTTTCAACGGACACAGGAAGTGAAACTTGGTGTGATGGTCAACAATGATTAGAATCCCTATGTTACCGCTTTTCGATCTAGGATACGGACCTAGCAGATCCATATAAAGCTTTTGAAATGGACGTTCAGATATCATGGGCTTTCCCATAGGTGGCTTTCGGACTTTATTAGGGCTCTTAGTTTGATGACATACGTCATCAACGAGATATGTACTCACGTATTTGACTTCCCATTTTAGACCAGAATAAAAATCTTTTGAGTTTTTCTATGCTTTTACCTATCCCGCTATGTGCAGCGTTAGGCGGGTCGTGTGCCCTAGCAATGACTTCCTGAACGAGTGCGCTTGGAATCCATAATTTCCAAGATAGTTTGTCCTGCAGTGCATCTCCGGTAGCAAGTTCTGTTCTTTTATAAACCAAATCGTCAACTATCTTTAAATCCGGCAGTTTTGACTGGTTCGCACGGATTTGATCTATAATATTTGTGTATTCCAGCGATTTTAATCCCACCGACTTAATGTCAATTATGGGTCCTTGATCATCTATTTCAAAAAGAGCTGCATCCGCGACTACATTTAGAGACCCTTTCCTGTGGTTTAATTTGAACGAGAATCCTTGTAACTTGATAGCCCAGCGAGCCAATCTAACTGGCTTCTTCAATAAGAAATCCAAGGTATTTGATCTCTCGCATACAGAAGTGCGACTTCGCAATGTTAATTATGAGATTAGCTTCGCGTAAGTGCACTGCCACTTCTTGTAACAACAACATGTAAGACTCGAAATCGTCTGATAGAATGAGTAAATCGTCCAGATACACGAAAACCCCAGTGCGCAGGTTGGCAGGTATCACCTGATCCATAAGTCTACATAGAGTTTGAGCGGCGTTCGTTAATCCAAAGGGCATAACCTTATATTGATAAAGGGGGCGATTGGGCACAGTGAAAGCTGTATAAGGGCGAGATGATTCCTCTAGCGGTATTTGCCAATACGCATGCTTTAAGTCCAGTTATATACTTTGCAGGTGGTAAACGACTAAGGACCATCTATATGCGGAAGAGGGTTAGCATCTTTATATCTTTGTATTTATCTATTTCTCGTGAATCTAAGCATAGTCTGTTTTTGATCCCTTTTTTAACTAATACGCAGTTACTGCTACAGGGGCTGTCTGATGGTTCTATTACATCCAGAGCGATCATTTTCTCTACTTTATCAAACATTAACTTTTCCTTAGCCGGCGAGACTGGCCAATAGCGCTGCTTAACTGGAGTGTTTGTCTCCATATCAATTGAATGCTTAATTAGACTGGTATGACCTAAGCCTTCTCGGGCAAACGACGGAAATGTCTGTATACCCGATGTCTGCTGTCCCTCGTTGAGAATATACATCTTGGGTGTCTCTTTGTGTGATGTGTCTTTACCAGTGTCTAGCTCATTTACAATAGAATTCTGGGGCAATACATTTTTTAACAAACCGAAGTCTTTCCAAAACCCAATAACTAAATAGACATTCTATTTTAATCCTGGGATAATGATCTACCTCGTTGGTCTGATTTCCAAATTTTATGGGGACGATAAGTTTTGCTACCACTGGACATGATTCATTGCTGGCAGTTTGTATGTTTCCTGAACATTTCTGAGATTTTGTGAGCTGCATGAAGGATTTGACTGCTTCTCCGCCAAGACAACTAATTGTAGCCCCAGAGTCTAACAAGGCTTTGAAATTCTGACCTTCAGTCGTAAGGTCAGTATATAATCGGTTATCTGAGCTCATAAGGACTGCTGAAATTAATCTTTTTCGAACGGTTTTGACGGTTCTCCAAAACTTTCTGCATCTAAGTATAGAGCGCTTGGGCTTGATTCTCAATGTGTGTAAGCTTTAATTGGTATCCAAAGATGGTTGGTTATTATCTTTACTAGAAATATTAGTTTGAGTTTCAATGTTGGTAATATGAGGTTCTGATTGGGTTTGAAAATCAATGCTGGAGTACGATAACTGCTTTGAGCTATTACTCGCAAGAATAATGCTTGAAATGCTTAACTGGTTATCGATGTCGGATGCGACAAGGGTGTGTTGGTTTGCGCATCCCGCCTCCAGTTTTCCGACGGACTACATTTACTGCATCGGGGCTTATACGAGTTCTTAGCGCCACATCCGTAGCAGAATATACGTTTTTCTTCCATACAATCATCAAAACGATGACCCGTCTTGTCGCAATTCCAACATACTAATCGTTTGCGAAGTATCTCTGAGATACTTTCGTCTTCTGGCTCCTCGCTGTCGCTAACGAGCTCCGATACATTTGGTCTACCAAACTTTGGTCGAGAAAATGGATTGTTGGTTTCTTTACAGAAATTTTCATGTTTTCTAATTTCCTCTCTTAATTCACTTCTTCTTGTGATTTTAAGATGCAAAAGTTCATATTTGAGAGTACTTTTAGCGTTTCAAAATTGCAATCAATTTCAGTTCGGTAACTTGGTGGGAAAGACGAGATACCAAATCTTCAACGGCTGATTGATAATCATCAAAAGATTCATTATCTTTTTGACGTCGTTTCCTGATCAGTTCCCATAATTCGAAATCGTCCTTAGGATCCTCAAACTTTTGTCGAAACGCTGTGCAAAATATCCGCTTCATGCTTTACTCAGGACGAACGATAAATACTTGTTTAGTGCTTCATTCTTAAACTTTAATTAGATATATTAAACATTTCAATTGGGATTTCTTTGTACCATATGAGTATTACTGCGATAATACTTCGCATAGAGCTAATATTTAAAGACTTATATTTATTTATAAAATATTATTTTTAGTTACGTTAAGGTATATATGTATTTTCTGAACAAAAAAATCAGAGTATGGGTAGAAACAACTGATCAACGAGCATAGGTCTGTTTAACTTCATTTATGGGAATATGTTTATGTAAGCATCAGACAATTGTGTATATTTATATGTATATAAAGACTCATTTTATATATATGGTCGTATTTGTGTGTCTTACCAACTTTTACTGCTGTTACTCACTCCGTAATCGTTGAGCTCAAGGATGACGATGATGTGCGCAACTATTTATGTATATGGATGAATGTATCTGTGTATCGAAATAGAATCACGATTATAAATATACACATGTCTAGTAATAGGACGAATTAAATTTCATGGTTGTTTCATACCAACTCGATTTTCGACCATGTACATATTAACTTAATATATTTCCCTTTTTTTTACTTTTATCTAAATCTATTACAGTTTTAAATCAGTACATTCTTTAATTCAATCGAATGTAATTAAAAAAAATGAGAATATTGAAACTAATACAGTTTGAAAGCAACTGTCACATTTGCTTGTGACTCGAAATGCCGCCAGTAGGTAAACCACGATATCAAAGGAATTGAACAGCTGATTACAACGAGTTCATTGACCGTGAGAAGTAAGGTCTCATATTAGAAGCTGAACAGCTGGCGAGCTTTTGCATTTTGCTCGATACCTTACAGTGGTCGGCACTTTACAACGACAATTACAATTAATTATTATTTTCTATTTAAGCTTGAGGCATTCAACAAATTACTTTTTACTTTTGCTTTTATATAATGATTTTAGGTTAACCACATGGGGTGTATTAAATTAATATGTAAATTATGGATCGAAATGGATACGTTATCGGGCGTGACCACGTGGATCACATGTCTGAGGAATCTGGGAAGATCCGAGATCCTTCCCAGTACACTTATTCGGGCTCCCTGATGAGTTCCTTTCAGACACTGGGGTTTCCAAATGACCACTATTCCTTGCACACGCCGTTGACGGTACAAAAAGGGGCGAAGAGACCAAAGACCACAATATATTTTCCTGTCAGGCACTGTATATAATGACAACTTTAGAAAGGCGGCACTTATAATTTAAATTACCCGATATACCTTTGGCGACAATCCAAAATTTGTTGAATCCAGGTATAATCTTCTTGCTTTTTGGCACTTTCAAATATATTGGCAAGATCACGTTTTTTTACGTGTCAAAAAAACTTGGCACAGACGACCTCCGACTGGTTCAAGCTATTCTCAAGCAATGATCTTAGAAAGATCCACATCTGAGTTAATAGCCCCTCAATCGATCGATTTGTCGCCAGAGCGAGACGAAAAAGGTTAACCTCACGTTCGCATTCATTCTCACTACCGTGCAGCCATAGGCAAGGCGTAGGTGTCGCCAGTGCATAACTGCATAGCCACGTGCTTTGACCCAAGGTTAATGAGTGAAAGCTCACTTGCAGAGATTTTGAGCGGAGCTTTTAAACTACTGCACTCTTCTGAATATACCGTGGTATGATCTTATCTGACGTTTTACTACTTATTTTTATACCCTGATCCCATTAAAAATGGGAAAAAGGGGTATAATGGTTTTGGGCAAAAGTATGTAACAGGCATAAGGAAGCATCTCCGACCCCATAAAGTATATATATTCTTGATCAGTATCAATAGCCGAGGCGATATAGCCATGTCCGTCTGTATGAACGCGTGTTTCTCAGAGACTACAAAAGCAAGAGCCTTCATATTTGAAATATAAGTTCTCGTAGTGGCGGGACGATACAAGTTTATCATTTTTTTCGATTCTCGTCCCGTTCAAAAGTTTCGATAGTTTCTTTTCCGTGTTTTTCGGCTCCTTGAAGTCTTGCGCGATTTTTTTTGTTTGTTCTGTGTTGCCGTCGTCAACTTTATTTTGTTCTCTCCTTTCAAAGTTTCGTATTAAGATTCCAGACAGTGTTTTTGGTTGCTTTGTTTGAGGTGTCCAATTTGTCATTTTCTCCTATATCAAAAGAGGTTAGCGACTTTCCTTTTTATACACCTCCCTGATCTCCAGATTCGAAATACGTAATTTTAGAGGTGTGACCTTCGGTTTTACTAGTTGCCATTTATGCCTCTTTTTGTCCTACAATTTCTTACGATCAGACAATAAACAAAGAAGTTATTGGTGTTTTTCTGCGAGTTTTAGGCCGTTGTGGTTCTTTTTTTCATTTTATTTTTCTTTTTGTTTCCTCCTCCTTTCGCTCTTATTGTGCCTTCTTCAGGAGTCTGTTTTCAAATACATACATACATTTTCTTTTTTTTTCCTTTAGTTTTACCATTAAACATATATACTAATTTTTGCGCTGTTTTTCCTCGTGTCGTCTGTTTCTCTATTGACTTTTGTTTTCTTTTCCTTCCTGTCGATTGTTCTTATTGTCTTTTCTTGTCGTGTTTTTGTGTTTGTCTCTGCTTTGCTGCCGCGTAAATGAATTCGTCTTCTCGTTCTTCTTTGTGGTTCTGTGTTCTTCCTTGTTGTTGTTTCTAGGCTCTCTCGTCTCTCGTTCGCTCTTCCTCTCTGTCTTTATTTTGGTGTTGTCGATCGCTGTGTGACCTGTTGTTGTTTGTGTTGTGCAGCGCTGTTGTCTCTTCCCTTTGTTGGCGTCCCTCTTGCTCAGCGTTCTTGTCTTAACGCCCGCTTTGTTGTTCCTTGTTCTCCGTTGCTCTTTCTTTTTCCCTTTGCCTTGATCTCTTTGACGTGTTGTTGTTTTTCTTTTGCTCTTGTCTTTTGTGTTCGTGAACAGGTTTCTTGTGTTTGTTGTGCTTTGTCGCGTCATTATGTTTGGAGTGTTCTCTGGTTTATTTTTGTTTTGTTTGTCGGTTTGTTATTTTTACTTGGTTGCTCTATTGTTTTTCCTGTTATCTTTTTCCTTTATTTTGTCTTTGTTTTCTTTTTGGTTTGTTGTGTCTGTTATAATATTGTCATAAGTTTTTCAGGAAAATTATTTTTTAAAATAACGTTTTTAATTTTTATATATTTCTGGTCTGTGTCTTGTCACTTTCGCTTGCCTTTTGTTAATGTTTTTCGCCGTATTTATTTTTTGACTTCTGGTTGGTTCGATTGAGTTCATTTCCGTCCTGATGCTATTTCTTTTGTGTACCATTTGATTAATCTTCCCTGTTTTTTCTCCGTTCCGTGTCCAGATTGCAATTTTGTTGTTGTTTTCTCGTTCGATCGTAAATTGTTCCTGTGATGTTGTTTTTGAGTGTGTCCAAAATGTCTTGTGCTCTTTTCCTTTTGATGCTATATGTCGTCTCGTATTTTGCAATGTGTTTTTGTGTTGTTTTTCTTTGTGAGTTGATCTGTGGCGTTGTCACGAATTTTGTCCAGTACTTGTTCGCTATTGTTGGTGATATGGGATTGCCCACGGGCATTCCAATATTTGGTTGTTTTTCGTCGTTATTGTTAAATAATTGTTGTCGATAAGTACGAAGTCAAGAATTTCCTTGAATTTAGATTTTTGGATGTTTGTGTTTCACTTATTTCCGTCCTCTTTCCTTTGTTTTGTTGGCTAGTTGTTTGGTACTTTGTGAACAATGATACCACATCAAAGACACTAGATCTCATCCTCGTCTTTGTGGTGTTTTTTAGTTGATTTTTTTTGTTTGCCTGTGAATGTTGTATTTTTCCGAAGTTATATTTTTGAGTAAATCCCCTTGTGGTTTGCTAACTTGTAGCATGTACGTTTGTTGATGCTGCTTCGGTCTGTGGGTTGTCTTCTTTATGTATTTTTGGTAGTCCGTTATCCTTGGTGCTGTCCTCCTGAACAGTAGAGCTGTGATTTTTGTAGCCAGTCATTAATTTTGCTTGTGAAGGTAGTTTATAATTGTATTTTTCTTTTTATACCCTGATCCCATTAAAAATGGGAAAAAGGGGTATTATGGTTTTGTGCAAAAGTATGTAACAGGCATAAGGAAGCATCTCCGACCCCATAAAGTACATATATTCTTAATCAGTATCAATAGCCGAGTCGATATAGCCATGTCCGTCTGTCCGTCTGACCGTCTGTCCGTCTGTATGAACGCGTGTTTCTCAGAGACTACTAAAGCTAGAGACTTCATATTTCAAATAAAGTTCTCGTAGCGGCGGGACGATACAGGTTTATCATTTTTTTTTCGATATCTCGTCCCGTTCAAAAGTTATCGATCAATTTCGATTCCAGTCAAGTGTTTTTCGGGCATAACTTGAAAGTCATTAAAGCTAGAAACTTAATATTAAAGTTTAAGTTACTGTACTGCCGGCTCGACACAAACTTGTCAATTTTTTTTCAATATCTCAATCCTTTCAAAAATTATCGATAAATTAAGATTCCAGAACAGTGTTTTTAAGGTATAGCTTAAAAGTTATAAGAGGTAGAGTCACCAAATTTGGTACATATATTTTCCTATAGCATACAGAGGTTAAATACATTTCACTTTTTGGATACCCCTCCCCGATCTCACAGAAATCTAAAAACGTATTTTAGAGGTATGACCTTCGGATTTTACTAGTTGCACATTTATATGCCATATTTGTGTCCTACAAATTATTACGATCAGACAAAAAACAAAGAAGTTTAACGATTCAATGTACCATAGTTTGTGGCCAAAGGAAGAAGCAGCAAAGCAATTGATGAGCGCGTAGCAAGCAGCTTGTGTTTGTATATGTGTGTGTTGTTTCTATGTATGAATGCAGATAAATAACTTGAATGAATGTCAGAACTTGGATCAGGGTATATCCTAGTCGGGCACTCTCGACTAGAGCACTCTTACTTGTTTTTTCTTGGTCATTCACTAGTTGATAATATGACGAGCTGACTTTACGAGACACTTCGGCAGGTATGAACACGGGAGCTAGCTTAGCGCTAAACTTTTTAACGGCATTGCTTTGGCAAAAGTTACGTGCAAACACTTTGTCTCCAACTTTGAGTTTAATATCTCGGATACGCAAATTGTATCGATTAGCGTTTCTTTCGTGCGACTCAGCAATTTTTTGTTGCGCCACCTGACGAACAGTTTGAAGAGCACTGGGGTGTTCAATTCTCGTATCTTCCGACAAAAGCTGTAAACGGCGGAGTAGTTCGTAATCTTTGCCATTGAGAACCATATTTTGACCAAAGGCCAAGAAGTAAGGGGAATTACCAGTACTTTGATGGATATTGGCCCGTAAGGCGGTGCTTATTGCTGGCAACTTAAGATCCCAATTGGTATGGTCTTGTCCTATATAGGCACGTATAGCCGCTAGTACCGATCTGTTAAGTCGCTCACTGGCGTTTGCTTGTGGCGAGTATATAGCTGTGCGTATGTGGGAAACTCCAAATTGTGTAAGAAAAGCTTTCCAAGCGCCAGAAACAAACTGGGATCCATTATCCGTTAAAATTGTTTCTGGTACCCCAAAAGTACAGAATAAAGAATTTTCAAGATAATCACAAATTCTATGAGAGGTAAACTTTTTCAACGGACACAGGAAGTGAAACTTGGTGTGATGGTCAACAATGATTAGAATCCCTATGTTACCGCTTTTCGACCTAGGATACGGACCTAGCAGATCCATATAAAGCCTTTGAAATGGACGTTCAGATGTCATGGGCTTTCCCATAGGTGGCTTTAGGACTTTATTAGGGCTCTTAGTTTGACGACATACGTCACAACGAGATATGTACTCACGTATTTGACTTCCCATTTTAGGCCAGAATAAAAATCTTTTGAGTTTTTCTATGGTTTTACCTATCCCACTATGTGCAGCGTTAGGCGGGTCGTGTGCCCTAGCAATGACTTCCTGAACGAGTGCGCTTGGAATCCATAATTTCCAAGATAGTTTGTCCTGCAGTGCATCTCCGGTAGCAAGTTCTGTTCTTTTATAAACCAAATCGTCAACTATCTTTAAATCCGGCAGTTTTGACTGGTTCGCACGAATATGATCTATAATATCCGTGTATTCCAGCGATTTAAATTCCACCGACTTAAGGTCAATTATGGGTCCTTGATCATCTATTTCAAAAAGAGCTGGTTCATCTACACGCGAAAGTGCATCCGCGACTACATTTAGAGACCCTTTCCTGTGGGTTATTTTGAATGAGAATCCTTGTAACTTGATGGCCCAGCGAGCCAATCTACCTGAGAGGTCTTTTTGCCTCATGAGCCATTGTAATGAGGCGTGGTCAGTAATGACTTCAAAATCTTGACCTTCTACGTAGGCTCGAAATTTCTTTATCCCTTTTATAACCGCTAAGCATTCCAACTCAGTTACTGAATAATTTCTTTGGGCCTTCGAAAGCTTTTCGGACATGTATGCTAGCGGTAACTCTTCTCCATATTCGTTTTTCTGCGCCAATACGCAACCTAAGCCATATGTACTAGCATCACATAATAACAAAAAGGGTTTAGCAAAATCTGGCGTAGCTAGAATTGGAGCGGAAGTTAAACTTAGTTTTAGTTTCCTAAAGGCATCGTCGGCAGCTTGATTCCAATTAAGTGATTTCGATTTCTTCTGTAGCTCTGTAAGAGGACAACTAATCGTGGCGTAATTATCAACAAAGCGACGGTACCAACCGGCCATGCCGAGAAATCTCCTAATCTGCTTTACGGTCTTAGGAATCGGAAAGTCAATAATTGCCTGTATCTTGTTGGGGTCCGTTCTTAACTGGCCGTCTCCAATAAGAAATCCAAGGTATTTGATCTCTCGCATACAGAAGTGCGACTTCGCTATGTTAATTGTGAGATTAGCTTTGCGTAAGTGCACTGCCACCTCTTGTAGCAATAACATGTGAGACTCGAAATCGTCTGATAGAATGAGTAAATCGTCCAGATACACGAAAACCCTAGTGCGCAGGTTGGCAGGTATCACCTGATCCATAAGTCTACATAGAGTTTGAGCGGCGTTCGTTAATCCAAAGGGCATAACCTTATATTGATAAAGGGGGCGATTGGGCACAGTGAAAGCTGTATAAGGGCGAGATGATTCCTCTAGCGGTATTTGCCAATACGCATGCTTCATATCAAGTCCAGTTATATACTTTGCAGGGGGTAAACGACTAAGGATACCATCTATATGCGGAAGAGGGTAAGCATCTTTACGCGTGTATTTATTTATTTCTCGTGAATCTAAGCATAGTCTGTTTTTGATCCCTTTTTTAACTAATACGCAGTTACTGCTCCAGGGGCTGTTTGATGGTTCTATTACATCCAGAGCGATCATTTTCTCTACTTCATCAAACATTAACTTCTCCTTAGCCGGCGAGACTGGCCAATAGCGCTGCTTAACTGGAGTGTTTGTCTCCATTTCAATTGAATGCTTAATTAGACTAGTATGACCTAAGCCTTCTCGTTCAAACGACGGAAATGTCTGTTAATCATATTGTGTTAATCGAGACATCCTGTTTTAATCCTGGGATAATGAAGAATTCTACTTCGTTGGTCTGATTTCGAAATTTAATGGGGACGACAAGTTTTGCTACCACTGGACATGATTCATTGCTGGCAGTTCGTATGTTTCCTGAACATTTCCGAGATTTTGTGTGCTGCATGAAGGATTTGGCTGCTTCTCCGCCAAGACAACTAATTGTAGCCCCAGAGTCTAACAAGGCTTTGAAATTTTGACCTTCAATCGTAAGGTCAGTATATAATCGGTTATCTGAGCTCATAAGGACTGCTGAAATTAATCTTTTTCGATCGGTTTTGACGGTTCTCCAAAACTTTCTCCATCTAAGTGTAGAGCGCTTGGGCTTGATTCTCAATGTGTGTAAGCTTCAATTGGTATCCAAAGATTGTTGGTTATTATCTTTACTAGAAATATTAGTTGGAGTTTCAATGTTGGTATTATGAGGTTCTGTTTGGGTTTGAAAATCAATGCTCGAGTACGATAACTGCTTTGAGCTATTACTCGCAAGAATAATGCTTGAAATGCTTAATTGGTTGTCGATGTCGGATGCGCCAAGGGTGTGTTGGTTTGCGCATCCCGTCTCCGGTTTTCCGACGGACTACATTTACTGCATCGGGGCTTATACGAGTTCTTAGCGCCACATCCGTAGCAGAATATACGTTTTTCTCCCATACAATCATCAAAACGATGACCCGTCTTGTCGCAATTCCAACAGACTAATCGTTTGCGACGTATCTCTGAGATACTTTCGTCTTCTGGCTCTTCGCTGTCGCTAACGAGCTCAGATACATTTGGTCTACCAAACTTTGGTCGAGGAACCGGATTGTTGGTTTCTTTACAGAAATTTTCATGTTTTCTAACTTCCTCTCTTAATTCACTTCTATTTTCGATTTTAAGATGCAAAAGTTCGTATTTGAGAGTATTTTTAGCGTTTCGTTTCAAAATTTCAATCAATTTCAGTTCGGTAACTTGGTGGGAAAGACGAGATACCAAATCTTCAACGGCTGATTGATAATCATCAAAAGATTCATTATCTTTTTGACGTCGTTTCCTGATCAGTTCCCATAAATCGAAATCGTCCTTAGTATCCTCAAACTTTTGTCGAAACGCTGTGCAAAATATCTGCCAAGTAAATTGTTGGTTCTTTCGATGAAAGTTCCAAAACCAATCGCCTGCTTTATCAGAAAAAAACAGATGTAGGTTTTCGCAAAGTAATCCATAATCATTTCTTAAAGTTTGCGCTGTCAAGGAGCGTAGTCGATAAAGAAATTCATCGACATGCATGGAGTCTTTCGATCCATCAAACTTTAAGCGCCAACTAGCCAAAATGTTAGCAGCCTTTTCGGGGGGTATTTGGGGATACCTACTATTTTGAATTGAGTCCTGATCATTTGATACTGGTAATGAATTGTTGGCTATATTCTCTTCCTGTATATGTGTTGTCGTATGATTTGACTGAGGAGACCTTGTAGTATTACTCCTATCTATTTGTAAAGCTCCCAATTGAGCGTGTATTGCTTGTTCTATAGAACTTTTGATAAAAGAGCCGAGTTCTGTCATCATACTCTTCTGCTGGCCTTGTATGACTGATTGTATATAATTTGTCATACTTTCATTGGTTTCTCCTCCCACAGATTGCCTACTACCAAAGGACACAGGACCATTTGAATCATCTCGGAAATGACGTGTTTGTGACCTAGTATTCATACCTTGACCTGGCTGAGCAGGGCGTCCTTTTCGTTGCTTTCTATTTCCCTGACCCCTATATTGAATACTTTTAGGGATAGTCCCGGTAGGTTCAATTCTGTCTTTTTGGCCTATGGCTGGATTATTATTTGTACTTGCTTGTAACTCAGCAGCTAAAGTATTTTCCTCAAAGGAAAGCTGTTCACGATTGAACTCCACTTTGCACACTGGGCAGTTTCTCGTGCTTTTTATATATTCTTTAATACATGTATCATGAAAACGGTGCTGACAAGGTATTGTAACTATAAGCTGATCTTGCTGTAAGGTTTCTTGACAAATGCTACACTGGCCTGGTGTATAGCCGGAGGCAGAATCCTTTCCGGGCTGGGGCGGCCCGGGTGGGGGGGGTTTTTTTAAAAAAAAAAATTGGTGTTTTTTTCATAAAATATTTATTCCCCCCCCCCCACACCTCCTATAAAAATAAAAAAAAAAAATGTAAAAATCAAAAAAAAAAAAAAAAATCTCCTCCCTCTGTATGGGGGGGGGTGGTTGTTCAACAAAAAAACCAGGGGGGGGGTTTTTTATAGTATATAACGTGGGACATTTGGGGTTGTGTGTTGTTTGGTTTTGTGGTGGGGTATAAGTTAGGGGGGTCTCCTATTCTGTATTTTGTTGTGGGGGGGAATAAAATCAGAAGAATATTATATAATACAACTATACCTTAGAGTGGTTAAGGTGGGGAGGAAAATTAGTGGGGATGGGGGGTATGTTGGGGGGGGCCCCGCCAGATGTATAAGTTGTTGGGGGGTGGTACAAACTACCCCCTCCCCCCCCCCGACGGCGGGGCGAGTACGTTGAATATTATTTTCTATGACTCTTTTTACCTTTATCATCCTGGCAACTTATTATTTTATTTGGGGTCGAAATTTAAATTTTTAAATTTAACTGGCCGACAGTGTTTGGTTGTGGGGGGGGGGGTGAGAAAAAAGAGAGAGGGGGGGGGGCGGAGCAGTAGTGTTGTGTAGTAGAAAGTGGGTGAGGGGGGGGGGGGGGGGGTTTTTCTTTTTTTTTTTTATATAAATTATGTTGGTTGGGGTGGGGGGGTGGGGGGGGGGGGGGGATGGGAGGGGCGGGGTGGGGTTGTTCGGTGTGTTGGGGGTGTAGGATATGATGATTTTTATGTGGGAGTGGGTGGGGGGGTGGGGGGGGCCCCGCTCTCGGGGGCCGGGCGGGGGGGGGGGGTGGGTTTTTTTTCTCAACACAACCCACAATTATTTATTTTTGGGCTGAAAATTCAGAAGGAATATACTACAGACAGGTTAACACTTATAAGTATGAAATGAAAGGTTTTTTTTTTAAAGCTCCCGACTGAAGCCGAGTTATACTCCATAGAAATTTGGGAAATTAGATGTCATTAATCTCCTTCTTTACCCTCCCTACCTATGCCACATAACACAAGCGTTATATGGACCCTATTTATGCTCTTTCTCTTACGTATCCCTTGACCCCCTCATGCTTTACTCAGGACGAACGATAAATACTTGTTTAGTGCTTCATTCTTAAACTTTAATTAGATATATTAAACATTTCAATTGGGATTTCTTTGTACCATATGAGTATTACTGCTATAATACTTCGTATAGAGCTAATATTTAAAGACTTATATATTTATAAAATATTATTTTTAGTTACGTTAAGGTATATATATATTTTCTGAACAGAAAAAAATCAGAGTATGGGTAGAAACAACTGATCAACGAGCATAGGTCTTTATCTTCATTTATGGGAATATGTTTATGTAAGCATCAGACAATTGTGTATATTTATATGTATATAAAGACTCATTTTTATATATGGTCGTATTTGTGTGTCTTACCAACTTTTACTGCTGTTACTCACTCCGTAATCGTTGAGCTCAAGGATGACGATGATGTACGCAACTATTTATGTATATGTATGAATGTATCTGTGTATCGAAATAGAATCACGATTATAAATATACACATGTCTAGTAATAGGATGAATTAAATTGCATGGTTGTTTCATACCAACTCGATTTTCGACCATGTTCATATTAACTTAATATATTTGCCCCTTTTTTTTACTTTTATCTAAATCTATTACAGTTTTAAATCAGTACATTCTTTAATTCAATCGAATGTAATTAAAAAAAAATGAGAATATTGAAACTAATACAGTTTGAAAGCAACTGTCACATTTGCTTGTGACTCGAAATGCCGCCAGTAGGTAAACCACGATATCAAAGGAATTGAACAGCTGATTACAATGAGTTCATTGACCGTGAGAAGTAAGGTCTCATATAAAAAGCTGAACAGCTGACGAGCTTTTACATTTTGCTCGATACCTTACAGTGGTCGGCACCTTACAACGACAATTACAATTAATTATTATTTTCTATTTAAGCTTGAGGCATTCAACAAATTACTTTTTACTTTTGCTTTTATATAATGATTTTAGGTTAACCACATGGGGTGTATTAAATTAATATGTAAATTATGGATCGAAATGGATACGTTATCGGGCGTGACCACGTGGATCACATGTCTGAGGAATCTGGGAAGATCCGAGATCCTTCCCAGTACACTTATTCGGGCTCCCTGATGAGTTCCTTTCAGACACTGGGGTTTCCAAATGACCACTATTCCTTGCACACGCCGTTGACGGTACAAAAAGGGGCGAAGAGACCAAAGACCACAATATATTTTCCTGTCAGGCACTTTGGCGACAATCCAAAATTTGTTGAATCCAGGTATAATCTTCTTGCTTTTTGGCACTTTCAAATATATTGGCAAGATCACGTTTTTTTTTACGTGTCAAAAAAAAAACTTGGCACAGACGACCTCCGACTGGTTCAAGCTATTCTCAAGCAATGATCTTAGAAAGATCCACATCTGAGTTAATAGGCCCTCAATCGATCGATTTGTCGCCAGAGCGAGACGAAAAAGGTTAGCCTCACGTTCGCATTCATTCTCACTACCGTGCAGCCATAGGCAAGGCGTTGGTGTCGCCAGTGCATAACTGCATAGCCACGTGCTTTGACCCAAGGTTAATGAGTGAAAGCTCACTTGCAGAGATTTTGAGCGGAGCTTTTAAACTACTGCGCTCTTCTGAATATACCGTGGTATGATCTTATCTGACGTTTTACTACTTATTTTTTTAATGTGCCTTTAGTCTTAGTAGTAAAAAAAATACTATTTTTTTTTCTTTTTGTGAACCTGGCCACTACAGGTTCTTTAGAGTTACAGCTGCTGGCGATTTGCTGAACTTCCCTCGCAGTTGCTTCTTTCTGTCTCCGCTGCCCAAATGGCTCCCGCAGATTCGGTGTTAGGTTGCTATGAAACTTCGTGTGCTCTGCTACGCTTTGGTAGATTTAGTTTATTATTTCGATCTTTTTATTTAATCGGCTTGAGGTCAATAAAACAATTTGTTCTATTTTTTTATTACACGTCTTTACTGCTTGGCGTGGAGTTGTCAAGTTGTTTCTCTTTATTGCATATAGAGAATCACTTTTGGTTATTTGTTGTGTTTTTAATTTATTTTGGTTGGGCGTGTTGGGCTTCCTTTTTTGTTGTGCGCCAATTATTTATAGCTACACTCCGCGTTAGCTTGAGCTTATTATCTATTCCGCGTTAGCGGTAATAAAAAAATAGGACCGATTCGAAACGAGATATTTATTAACACCAGGCCGACGTGCTGTGGTGGATATCAAAATAAGAACTGAAAACTAAAGACAATGAAATCTTACAGTTAGAGTCGGAGGAGCTTACTTCTGTGCCCGCGATAATGCTGAGCGCCTCGTGTGGGATATCCTATTACGAGCAGTTCCAGCTAAGTTGCTGACCGACAGAATGCGGCGTCGGCATAATGGTGCAAATGCTTGATCTGCAGTTCAAGAGACTTGCAGACCCAGTTGGGCTGCGCGTGTTACTTTTTAACTTATACACGCCAGCTAAAATTTCTATAAGTTAAAAAAATAATTTTCTATATAAAAAAAAGGATCTTTTTTTTTTTTGGTTATTATTTATTGAACTAAAACAGGGTTCATTTAACCGTTTCACTTTTCATTTTTATACCCTGATCCCATTAAAAATGGGAAAAAGGGGTATTATGGTTTTGTGCAAAACTATGTAACAGGCATAAGGAATCATCTCCGACCCCATAAAGTAGATATATTCTTGATCACTATCAATAGGCCAGTCGATTTAGCCCTGTCCGTCTGACCGTTTGTCCGTCTGTATGAACGCACGTTTCTCAGAGACTACAAAAGCTAGAGACTTCATATTTGAAATATAAGTTTTCGTAGTGCCGGGACATGACCAGTTTATTTTTCGTCCCGTTCAAAAGTTATCGATAAATTTCGATTCCAGCCAAGGGTATAACTTGAAAGTTTTAAAAGCTAGCGACTTTATATTTAAGTTTAATTTACTGTTATATTTAAGTTTAATATTTATATTTAAGTTTAATTTACTGTTTAAGTTTAAAATACAAACTTATCATTTTCGATATCTCAATCCTTTCAAAAGTAATCGATAAATTAAGATTCCAGAACAGTGTTTTTAAGGTATAGCTTAAAAGTAATAGGGTGTAGAGTCACTAAATTTGGTACATATATTCTCCTATAGCAAACAAAGTTAAATACATTTCACTTTTTGGAAACCCCTCTCCAATCTCACAGAAATTGAAAAATACGTAATTTTAAAGGTATGACCTTCGGATTTCACATAGTTGCACATTTATATGCCAGCTTTGTGTCCTACAAATTTCATTTTGATCAGACAATAAACAAAGAAGTTATTAACGATTCAATGTACCATAGTTTAAAGTCAAAGGAAGAAGAAGAATCAAAGCAAATGTATGACGCGCGTGCAAGCAGCTTTTGTTTGTATATGTGTGTATGTGTTTCTATGTATGAATGCAGATAAATAACTTGAATGAATGTAAGACCTTGGATCAGAGTATCTCCTAGTCGGGCACTCTCGACTAGAGCACTCTTACTTGTTGTAATTATTTTCACCAGCACCGACTTAATCAGAGTGTTGTCACTTCGATTAACAATTTGCAAAAACATAACAATAACAAGGAATTACGGCGTCTCTGCTCAGGTCCTTCTTTCCACTGGCGGCCCAACTCCGACGTTACGCCTCCTCAGCCTAATTCTATGGACGTTGATGTACTAACGAACAGTACATTCAAGTGGCCCAACGATACCAAGCCAGGGCTTGTTAACGCGCGGACCCAGGCAACATGCAACCCACCTCCCGCCCAACCGACCGAGGGGCGCGCCGCATAACGTGCGGCTACGAAGATCGCGAAATAAGAATAGAACATACAATATAAATACAACAAATGAACATAGACTATTTAAATGTTAGACAGATGTTGTAATAGTACAGTTCTGAGAGTAGGGACAGAAGTAGCATTACTTATTATCGGGAAAAGGTTATTATAACTAGAGCATAAGATCCGAAAAGGGTTATGAACTGCATAGTTAGTATTACAGGCTTGCAGGGAAATCGGGAAAAAGTTCCTAGTACTTCTGATCGGAACAGCAAAACTAATTTGGCTAATTAATTCTGATGAATCAATTTCACCGTTAATTAGTTTGTGTAAAAAGATTACACCAAGCATGGTTCTACGATCAGAAAGAGAGGGAAGATTTATTAGTAGAAGTCTACTACGGTAAGGAGGCAAGCGAGTATTAGGATTCCAGTGAAGACACCGGAGGGCAAAGAGTAGAAATTGTTTTTGCACAGATTCTATTCTATCCTGATGAACCTTATATTGTGGACACCATATACAAGACCCATACTCAAGAATGGGGCGAACAAGTGAAGTATAAAGAGTCTTAGTAACGTAGGGATCGTCAAATTCTTTCGACCAACGCTTAATGAAACCCAATACACCAAAGGCTCGATTAGCAGCAGAAGAAATATGCTTGTCAAACTTAAGCTTGGGATCCAAAAGGATACCCAAATCATTAACTGACTCAATTCGTTCAAGTGGTTTTCCATTAAGAACATAATTATTTAAAAAGGGCATTCGCCTATAAAAAGACATAACGTTGCATTTACCACAATTTAAATTTAATAAATTTACCCGACACCAGGTTTGAAAGCTCTCTAAATCAGTTTGCAACCTTTTACCAGATAGAAAGTCTGTAGACGAAAAACAAAGTTTAACATCATCGGCATACATCAGCACCAGAGAGTGTGCTATCACGGAAGGAAGGTCATTAATGAACAATGTAAATAACAAGGGACCAAGGTGACTACCTTGTGGTACTCCGGACGTGACCTGAACAGACTTAGAGACAAGTCCTTTAAAAAAGACTTTTTGGGATCTTAAACTTAGATAATTGGCGATCCAAAGAATTAAGTTTTTTGGAAATCCCAGAAGATGAAGTTTATGAAGTAAAAGAGAATGATTAACGGAATCAAAAGCCTTACTGAAATCGGTGTAAATAACATCTGTTTGCATTTTGTTTTGAAACCCCTTCATAACAAAAGAAGTGAATTCAAGTAAGTTAGTGGTAGTAGATCTATTTTTCACAAACCCGTGCTGGCAGGGTGAAATTATAGATCTACAAAGATGTTGTAGTTGAGAAGTTATTAATTTCTCAAAAATCTTAGGAATAGCAGACAATTTAGAAATACCTCTATAGTTTTGAACGTTTGACTTGTTTCCTTTTTTATGGAGAGGAATAATAAATGATTCTTTCCACATAACGGGAAAAGAGCACAACTCGATGGACAGATTAAAAAGCTTATATAATGGCCTCAAAAGACCTTCAGCACAGTACCTAAGCACGCAGCCTGGTACTCCATCAGGTCCCGGTGAGAATACTGGCTTAATAGCCTTAAGATCATTTAATAGCGAGCTTTCCGTTATTAAAGGTCCAAATATGCAATTAGAGACATTTACATTGTAAGGATATGGCGAAACCAATTGAACATTTGATGAACTATAAGTTGTTTGAAAAAATGCAGCAAATAAATCGGCGATGGCCTGATCTGTGTTAGCTGTCGTTTTTTCAAAAAATACGGTTGATGGAAGTGTTGATGATTTACGTTTCGCATTAACGAAGTTATAAAACTGTTTAGGATCCCGC
Organism: Drosophila maculinotata; assembly: GCA_035045305.1. NCBI lineage: Eukaryota > Metazoa > Arthropoda > Insecta > Diptera > Drosophilidae > Drosophila > Drosophila maculinotata. Next base: position 1,053,569 of record JAWNPD010000022.1, read on the forward strand.
TGAAACTGTAACCTGCAACTTCTAAGGTAATCCTGGTAGCATTGGTTATTCAGGACAGAGAAATTGGTGAAATCAAGTAGTTAGAGAAATCCAAGAAAGAGCCAGTTTCCTTGAACTTTTTGTACAATTTTGACTTTCTATTTTTCATGCTAGTTAATTCCCGTGTAAACCAAATTGGTTTGTTAGAACTACGTGCATTACGAACCGGGACACATAAATCAAGTAATGAATTTAAGGTTGAGTAAAAAATCGTGATTGCACTGTCCATGTCCCTACACCTGTAAAGCTGGGACCAGTCAGTCTGGGATAAGAGTTGAGTAAGTTTAATAAAATCGGTGTTCCGAAATTGACGAACTCGCTCTGGAGGTAGAGTACGTGGGCACATCCCCCGGATAGGTAAATCTATCAACACTTCCAAAGTTGGGTGATAATGATCTTCAGGAAGGGATATAGGTTCAATACGGGAGACAGATACGAGGGAGGGATCCAAAGCGAAAATAAGATCAAGCATCTTATTCTGAGAATTTGGGATAGCATTGATTTGACACAATGACATCCCAAATAAATTATCAAGAAAATCATGTTGGGTCGTGGGAGTCAATACATTGGAGTCTACATTAGAAATCCAAACAGTCCCAGCAATATTGAAATCACCAAGAACAACAAGAAAATCACGATCAGAAAGCATAGATGATACAGAGTGTATTGCAGAAAAATGCGAAGAATATACAGAATTGTCTGCAGAAGGGGGGATATAAGAACAAGTAATAAAAAGGCTAACACCACGAAGGCTCACTTTGACAGCAACAAATTCAATATCTATAGAACTATCTATTATTACTATTTCTGAAGATAAATCGACATCAACAGCAATAAGTACACCCCCACCACGACGAGGAGTGCGATCTTTTCTATAAATGGAAAATTTGTTAAAAAAAATTTCAGAATTTAAAATGTCGGGCCTTAACCATGTTTCAGAAAAGGCAACGACATCAAAAGTAAAGGACATGCTATTTAGGTAAAGATTACTAAGTTTACTACAAATACCTCTTACATTCTGATAGCCCAGTGAGAGGGAGGATTTTAGTTTTTTGTGCTATCAGAGACTATAGGTGCTGGATTAGACCTAGCAACTACAGAGGGGAGTGCAACCGGAGTCCGATTTTTCTTTTTTGCAGTGTATTCTTTTATAATTAAGTGTTCAGGCCAAAATTCTTTACAACAAATTTTGTTGAAATGATCGGCAGGAACACTTATTTTAAATGAGGAAATTTCACGAAGATACGTAAATTTAAATTTTTCCACCGTAATATTGGCTTCAGATTTAGCCTGAATAAAGGCCTTGACATCATCAGATGTAGTATCAGGGGCAAGCCTGGAAACAAAAATTTGTTTTTTTGGTGGGACACCTACAAGGGTATTAACATCAACCGCAGCTGTAACTCCAGGAGGAGCTATAGCCTTAATTGAAAGAGCATTTGATTTGGCAGACATATCAGCAAGAGTATGCTGACTTGCAACAACACTGCCTGCATTCGCCAAAACAGAAATTTCTACTGGGTCAGCAGTAACAACATCCATGGGTAAGACGTTGATTTCCTCACTACTGACTACTATCTGAGGACGTGGGGATGTAAAATCCATCAGTGATGGAGCAGATGAAGCAACTGGGACCGTTGGGACCGAAAGCTCATTAGGGCCAATTGACAGCCTATGATTGGCCTTTTTGCGCTTAGGAGACTCGTTCAAAAGTTTCATACCTTTGAACTCGTCATCCAACGCAGAGAAACCTTCGAACAGTTTTTTGAACCGACCGAAAATATCTCCAAAGCCTTTCTTGGTCTGCCTCATGAAACCCATCATATCCCTTTCGACATCCCTACAGGTCTCACAAGTCCACTTTAAGCCTGATTTGGACTCGATGAGGTCTATAATACGGCCGTTGAGGCCAGCGCATTTTTCGTGCGCAACATTATCGCACAGCCAGCAACAAACGAAACCCATTTTTACATTTGCACGCACCTGGCAATTTTTTGAGTAACAGACATACATTTGTATTTTGTTTAAAAAAAAGAATAATTAATTCCAACAAAAAATATTAATAAAAAAAGAACACTGCAAAATAGAATACACTACAAAGCAACAAATATAATATATATATATATAACAATAAATATATATATATAAAACAAGCTAGTTTCAAAATTGACAATTTCTATTTATGACAATAACGAAAACGAAAAACAGAACGGCGCGAGCGCGAGCGCGACGACCGAAATTAGCACAAACAGAAACAGAAGAGCGCGGCCACCGCTAACCACAAAATTAAACGAGAGCGCGGGAGAGCGAGAGCAAGCACGAGCGCGAAAATAACCAAAACGGTATAAATACAATAACAAAGTGTTAGCAACAGCAATGCAACTGCACAAGACAAACCAGTATGCTTGGGCTACTGTTTGTTGTTGTATTTAAACACAATTTGTAAATATGTTAATTAGCTAAGAATTATTGTCCAACTATGTGTTTCACACAACCGAATGTAATTCACAAGCCACAAGAAATTTATTAAACGTAAAAACGCAAATTCACGATTGAATAGAACGAAGAGACAGAATTAATCTCGAAGCGCAATAAAAAAACACGTCTGTTTGCTAATGCGAGCGAACTAATGGCCTTGGTTTAATAAGCCGGCGGGCTAGGCGGCTTCTGTGCCCACGCAGCCTATCAGAATAGGTCGCAGATTGGCGGGCGATCTGCTCCTCCACTGTATCCACATTGAGGTCCCTATGTAGAGTAGACCCTCGAACCTACCAGGGGCTGTCAGTTATCATACGCTTGCTTGTTCTGCACCACCTGCTCTCGATTGCGGTGTGTTTTTGCAGCTATGCCCCATACCTCCAGATGGGCGCAACAACCATCTGATATACGGCCCTTTTGCACCTTAGAGGCATCCTGCTTCGTCTATTTATAAGCCAGTAGAGTTGCCTAAGTGTGTGCCGGCAACAAAAGACGGGACTTTGCGTATTTTTTATTCTAAAAATGAGTGTCCTGTTCAAGATAAGTCCCTTATACCTCACTTCTTGCACTTGTGGTAGAGCAACATAGTTAAGCCAAATTTGGGATGGGTCACGCCTCCGCAACGTGAAGCATGCATTAAGGCACTTGGCAGGGTTAAGCTTTAAGTTCCAGCGCTTAGACCTGACCTCCAGAGCATGGACATACTCCTCATACTCACACTTCGAGCTAAAGAGGATGGCAATGTCGTCAGCGTAGGAAGCCAAAAGTGTTTTCTCCCTGGGCAGGATGTCCTCATCAGGCAGTGGAAGGTCCGAAGTATAAATAGAGTACAGCATCGGACCCCACACGCTTCCTTGCGGCACTCCTGCTCGCACGGGGTGTTGGCTTGAGATCTTGGCCCTTACCTTCACCTGAAACTGTCGCCCCTCCAAGCAGGAGCGAAGCATCAATTAGAAGGGAGCCGGGAGGACCGCCTTAAGCTTTGATAGCAGACCGTCGTGCTTACTGTACATCCACAAATATCAAGAAAAACAAGTAAGAGTGCTCTAGTCGAGAGTGCCCGACTAGGAGATACCCTGAACCCAGTTCTTTCATTCAGTATTCTTTATCTGCATTCATATACATAAACACATACACACACACATACAAACACACGCTGCTACTGCGAACGTCATGCAATTGCTTTGCTTCTTCTTCTTCCATTGGCCCAAATTTATGTAACATTTGATCGTAAATAACTTTGTAGGACATAAAGATGGCATACAAATATGTAAGTATATTGAATCCGAAGGTCATACGTACAAAAATACGTATTTTTCGATTTATAGAGGATCGGAGAAAGTTATCAAAAAAAAAAAATGTTGTACTTTTGTATGCTATACGAAAATATATATTGTGAATATGGTGCCTCTAGCTTTTATAGCTTTCAAGTTATACCCAAAAAACACTGGTCTGGAATCGAAATTTATCGATAGTTTTTGAACGGGTTGAGATATCGAAAAAAAAAGAACTTGTATTGATCCGGCACTAGGAGAACCTATATTCCAAACATGAAGTCTCTAGCTTTTGAAGTCTCCGAGAACAGCACGTTCATACAGACGGACAGACGGACAGCCAGACGGACATGGCTATATCGACTCGGCTATTGATACTGATCAAGAATATATATACTTTATGGGATCGGAGATGCTTCCTTATGCCTGTTACATACTTTTGCACAAAACCATTATACCCTTTTAACCCATTTTTAATGGGATCAGGGTATAAAAATTGGACGCATTTACTGGTGCCGCCGATTATACCACGGCTTTCATTTAACGGTGTTGCTACGCCGAGATACCTCGCCGAAGTCTTCAGCAACATTTTTATTTGATAATTAAATTATTTAATTACTATTCCCTTGGTAAGGTAGCGTTTTTCGTGGGCCGGGGTATTACTCAGCATCACCAGGGCCACTCTACAAGAAATTTGTAAAGAGTTGCTGGGACGCCGGGAGACCGCGAGGCTGGTGGACGATAGTCCCTCCCCACTCGTGGGTGAGCTTACTACCGCCTCCGGGTATTATCGAGAGACGAAAGACAGCGTGACTATCTCCCCGCTGGCAAAAAGAAATGGGTCGCTACACTCTGACTCCACAAGACTAAGGTAGGACCGTCACGGGGTGCGACTCAAGGTCCCACTCGTGGGGTCAGAACGGTGACGTATATGCCGACTAGGATAGGCAAGGGGATTTTACCAACCTTACATTCCCATTCGGCGTCTACGGCACCACTCTCAGGCCACTACCGAGTACGCGGACACCGATACCCGGTTCCGACTACCCGTAAGAAAAGGGCGTGAGGAAAACGCGGCCGTGGGTCTGGGAGAGTACGGGTGAAGGCCCTACGTGGCCACCACAGCGTCGACTTTAGAGTAAGCCTCGACCGTGGGGTCAGGTACGGAGCTTATACGCCGGCTAGGATACACAAGGGGATTTTACCAACCTCGCGCTCCTATCCTGGCGTGTATGCAACCGTTCCCGTGGCCACTTGGGTACACTTATACACCACTTCTCTCGACCACCGGCTCATTATCTGCAGATCTAATACCTAATTTGTGAAAGAATATGTGAATATATATATGTTTATACCGGTGCTCTGACCATGGCCGGGTGGCTTTATTGTCTATCAGAAAAAATCTCTTTGTGATTTGTCCCTACCTCACTACCGCACCAAACTATTTGATAATATCTGAATTTTGAGACCTAGTGTGTCTTTTTAAGAAGGAGAATCTGGAGTTACGACTTACCATAAATGTTGCTTCGAAGCGGCAAAGAAATAAAAGCAATCAAAGAACAGCGGCGCTCCGATACGTGTACGTTGTTTTTCCTGCTGTATGTGTGTATGTTTCTAGCCTCTGCGTCGTAGCGGGGCCTGCGTGCTTTGTCTCGGTTATCGTTTTATCCTCTGCGTCGTAGCGGGGCCTGCGTGCTTTGTCTCGGTTATCGTTCTTTTTTTCTGCTGTCCGTGGCTTAACCGTCTGATAGCTCGTTCTCCACACCACTAATTGCTCTCGCCCACGCTCGACTCATGCTCAGCGGCCGAACTGCGGGCAGCGCTGCCGATCGGCATTCGGCGATCGTGGCTCGGCTCGCTGTCCCTTCGTTATTGGCTGCTGCGGTGTGCTCTCTGCCGGCGTTCGCTCTTCGTCGTAATTTGGAGCATGCGCTTGAGGTGGGGCTCTCTCTCTCTCACCGTATGCTATTGGTGGGTTTTCGCTTGCTGCTGCCGCTTGTCCGATGCTTTTGATGCTTTCTGCTGCCGCTGTTCGATGCTTATGCTTTCGCTGTTCGATGCTCTTATGGTTTCCGCTGCCGCTGTTCGATGCTCTTAGGTTTTGTTCTACTTATACCCTATAAATTATGAATGTGGTTGATTGGTCTCCTTCATTGGGGTCTTATATTTAACTTCATGTTTGTTTCTTATATATATTATGTTAACAAGTTATTATATACATAGGGATGTTTATATTTATGCTCTTCGGGCCATTCGGTATGGTGGCGGCCCCTCGTCGTCGTTCTCGGATAGCTCGCCGCCAGTGTCCAGTCCACTATCCGGATCGGATCCCAGTCCCACCGAGCCCTCCTGTGCCTCGATGCTCACCGAGTCTTCCTCGTCCGTGTCGTCGTTCCGGGGCATTGGGTTGTAAATCCTCGGGCGTCCCCTCTCGTCGTAGAGCATGACCGGTGGCTCAACCCGCTCCTGTCCGATACCCCCGAATCGTCGTCGGAAGTGACCTTGCGGGGATTGCCCTTCTTCCTCGGGACCGTTCTCCCCTTCGTCCTGCCCATCGAAATCTAGGGCCATTGGTAGCGGTGTTATGTTGGCCGCGCGCCATTCTTCCATGGTGTCGTCCCTTAGCTCAATGGCGACCTCGGCGCGGGCCGCTGCCCATTCCTCTTCATCCGGCGCTTGCGGCGGGGGGGTGTTTCGCGGGCTGATTTGGCTCCGGCTCTGTTCCTCCTGCCAGGCTGAGTGGTACCCGGATGCGGGTGTTGACGTGGTTGGTTGCTGTTGGGCCATGTCCCCTGCGCGGCTGTGGGATACAAACACGGTTATATCCCTGGTCCTACCCCTCTGGTTATTTTTTTTCTTGTCTGGGTCTCTACTAAGTTATAGTTTGGTGCGATTTACAAATTTTTGGCTGACTTATGACTACTTTAGCGATTTACCAGGCGGCCTTATGCTTAATCTACCTTGCTTTCCTTACTCAATCTTGCCCCGTGGGGTCGTCGTTGTCCTCGGTGATCTCCGCTGTGTGGTACTTCTTCAGGTCGGCGACTCCAGCGGTGCGTCGTTGACGGGTACCCTCTCGTTGCAACCGTGCGATGTTGGGGGACAGAAACTTCACCACCCGGTATGGGCCGTCGTACTTTGGTGCCAGCTTTGCCGCAAACCCCTCGGTTGCTTTGGACAACACGTGCTGTTTTAGCAGTACTATGTCTCCGACCCGGGGTCGCCAGTCGCGTCGGCGTAGGTTGTAGTATCTACTCTGCTCCGCGGACGCACTATGGATATTGTTGCGGACCGTCTGGAAGATGTCTTGGATCTGTTTGGCCTTCTCCGTGGGTTCTTGCGGCTTCGTTCCTACTCCAGGGGTCACTTCCTCGTACAATGCTCCGGGGAGACAAGGCTCACGTCCTTGCACCAGGAACGCTGGACTGAACCCGGTAGTATCTGAGATACAGGTGTTTAGTGCCAGCGTAAGTTCCGGAGGCACAGCGTCCCAATTGCTATGTGGTCCTTCGATGTACTGCGCAATCATTGTCTTAATCGTCCTGTTCGTCCTCTCGGTAGGGTTTTGCTGGGGGCTGTAAGGTGCCGTATGCTCCAGTGCGATGCCCGCTTGGGTGCAGAACTAACGAAAAGACCGGCTGGTGAACTGGGTCCCATTGTCGCAAACGAAGATCCTAGGTACTCCAAAGCGGCTAACTATGCGTTCTCGAAATGCTTGTACCAGGGTCGCGGCGGTGGCCTTGCGCAGCGGGACTAGCTCTATCCATTTTGAAAATAAATCGAAGAACACTAGTAGAACCGTATTTCCCTTTTTAGAGGGGGGAACGGTCCTATGAAATCGGCGCAAAGCGAGCCGAAAGGCTCCTGAGGTTGTACTTCTGACAGGTAGGGCAGCGCTGCACGTTTCGGGCGACGTCGCGGAATAGCCCTGGCCAGTAGTACCTCTGGCACACCCTGGTGGTGGTTTTGCGCACGCCGAGGTGTCCAGCCGCCGGTTGGTCGTGGCATTCCTTAAGTACGCGAAGTCGATGTTCCGTAGGGACACACAGCTTCCACGGGAGGTACTCCTCGTCAGCCCTTCGGTGTCCCAGGTGCCTATATAGCTGCTGGTTTTCTAACGCGTAGTCCGGGTATTTGTCTGGATGTTCCTGTATCTGCTTCCGTCTTTTGTGCCACCAGTTGCACGACGGGGTATCCTCGCAGGCTCGCTGCAGTGTCTCCAGGGGTTGTCGTGAAAGAGCGTCAGCCACGACGTTCTGGTTGCCCTTTCGGTATTTCACGTCGAATTGATACTGTTGCAACTCGAGTGCCCACCGTGGGGTTGTCAATGGTGGGCCGTGGGGTTGTCAATGGTGTTGAGCCATTTTAACGCGAGGTGGTCGGTTATGACGTCGAACCGGTACCCCTCCAAGTAGCAGCGGAGTTTCCGTATGGCCCATACGATGGCTAGGCATTCTTTTACAGTAGCACTGTAGTTTTCCTCGGCTCTGGAGAGACGCCGACTGACATAGGCGATCACACGTTCCCCTTCGGGGCTTTGCTGGGTCAGCAATCCTCCCAAGCCGAAATCGCTGGCGTCCGTTTGCAGGGAGAACTTCTCTGCGAAATTTGGGCACGCTAGCACTGGGGCTTCCGTCAGTCGCGTCTTGAGCTCTGTGAAAGCGCGACGTTGGTCCTCGCTCCACTCCCAACGCTTACCTTTCTGCAGTAGCTTCGTCATTGGCTGTACGATGGTGGCGAAATTTGGTACAAAGCGCCTATACCATGAGGCCATCCCGAGACACCGACGCAGTTCCCTGATGGTCGTTGGAGGTTGTAGTTTGCGAACCGCCATAATCTTCCCCGGGTCCGTGTGAATGCCCGCTTCGCTGATGACGTGTCCCAGGTAGATTAAGCTGCGCTGAAAGAACAGACATTTCTTCTTGTTCAGCCGCAGGTTGGCTCGTCGCAGTCGTCGGAAAACCTCCCCAAGGTTCCTCATGTGCTCCTCCACTGTGGTTCCGACGATGATTATGTCGTCCAAGTAGGCAAACGCGTGGGGTTCCATTTCGGGGCCGATGTTGCTGTCCAACGCCCGTTGGAAAGTTGCCGGCGCCGAGTGTAGTCCAAACGGCATGACTTTCCATTGAAACAGACCCCGTCCGGGTACGGTGAACGCCGTGTATTCCCGACTACCTCTCGCCATGGGTATTTGCCAGTAGCCGCTCTTAAGGTCGAGGGTGCTAATGAACCTTGCGTTACGTTGCCTCTCCAGTATGGAACTAATCCTTGGCAACGGGTAGGCATCGGGTATCGACCGTGCGTTCAGCTGCCGAAAGTCGACGCACATCCGGATAACACCTGACTTCTTGCCGACCAGTACGATGGGCGCACTGTGGGGGCTATTCGAGGGCTCGATGCATCCGTCGCGTAGTAGCTCGTCCACCTGTCCGTGTATGACTTGCTGCATGGCGGGGTTCCTAGGGTAATACCGCTGTTTGACTGGCCTGTCGTCCCTCATGGTGATAACGTGTTCCGCTATGTGGGACACGCCGCTGAGGCAGTCAAACTTATCCAGTTCCTCCTGCAGGAACTTGGTAACCGACGGTTCCAGCTCGGTACTGGGTTCCTTCTCAGCTCCCGTTAATTTCCCTACGCTGAGTACCGTGGGGACACTGACAGTCACTAGTTTGCCGATTGTCCTGAGTGTTCCCCTGGAGAAAGGTGCTCCGGCTTCAGATGTCTTCGGCTTCCGGAATGGGTAAGCGGCGACTGCGACGGGGTCCCTTATCCCAAGTTTCCAGTCCGCGGAATCGGTACCGGCGGCTTTGTCTGCGGTTGCCGAGAAGTTCTCGTGGGCGTTAACGCCGACGTCTCGTTCTGTCGTGGGTGGTTTAGGTGGACCGGATCTTGAAGTAGTCTTCGTTGGTTTTGTGCGGTTTGAGTCGTCGTTACTGATCACTGCGCGCGTCGTGAGTGGCGAAGGTTGGCTATGAGCACCGCTGCCGAGTCCTGGGGTTGTCTTACGTGTCGTTGTGATGCTGGAGTCGTCGCGGCTGGCTATGGCTGTTTCCGGGGCCGTCGTCGGGCTGTTGGCGGTCTCGTGGCTGGCTATGGCTGTTTCCGTGGTCGTCGTCGGGCTGTTGGCGGTCTCGCGGCTGGACTATGTTCGGACTTCGGTCGCTGTAGCCCCCACTCGGTCCGTGGTGGGTGGAGGCCAGTGCCCGTTACCCGAGGCCGTTTTCCAACAGCAGTCGATCGTCCGGATGTCTCGTTTTCCGCAGTCCCAACAGAAGAGCATGCGCGGCTCGTGGCAATCTTGCGCACGGTGGCCCATGCCACCGCACTGCTGGCAGGCATTGCGCACGTCGATGGGTGGTGCATCGTATGTTTGTGCTGCTCGCTGTAAAGCATCGTTGCCGCGAGATTTCGCATCCCTCTCTGCGAGGCGTCGTGGGGGGGCTGGTAACGCTGCTCCAGTTGAGGGCCACGTCGGGGTGTTCTGGGCCTTCGAAGTCACCAAGCCCTGCGGTTGGGTGAGTGCTGGAGGGTAGCTCGGGAAGGTACTACCATTCAGGCCCTGGCGACGGACCGCGTTCTCTCGTACAGTTTCGTACTGTACCACTAGCTGCGTGAGTTGGTTGATGGTTACAAAATCGTGCCTTCGGATGTAGAGTTGGTACTTCGGTAGCAGGTTCTCGTAGAGTCGGTCCAGCTCCCTTGCTTCCGAGAAGCCTGCGCGATGCATAATAAGCCGGATGTCCACGAGGTAGTCCTTGAACCGCTCCCCCTCTTGTTGGTACCGAATGCGTATCTCATCCTCCAATCGTTGGAAGTAGCGAGGCGGCAGGAAAAAATCCAGAAATTCCCGACGGAAGTGTGTCCAGGTTTCTCCTTGGAGGCGACTGGCTCGAAACCAATTCTCCGCCATTCCTGTTAGCAGCTCCGGTATGGCTTGAGGTATGTGCCTTACCTCGACCCGATGTGAGGCTGCCCGCTCCTCCAGCTGCTCGATGAACCGAAGGGGGTCAGAAGTACCGTTGAAAATAATTTCCCACCTTCTCATCTTGTCGGCCACGACGCTGTAGTCATCATGTTCCCTGGATCGGGATCGCCGGCCGGGGTTCCCGAGTGAAATTTCCGGTACTCCAAGTTGCTGAGGACTAGCGGGTGTCCAACCGTTGGTGACCCTGTTGGGGGCTTGAGCGCCGCTCGGTGTGGGTGACAAGCTTCGCGATCTGTTGTTCGTGTCCCATATTTTCACATCCGGAGTAGGGGTGGTCCCGTATTGAGCCTCCAGCTCGAATAACCGTAACAGCACTGCTTCCGGATGCGTAGTTTTGGTGATAAATGTGGCCAGGCGCGCTCGCAGTTCGTCCACCGTACCTTCTTTTGCAAACCCGAGCTCGTTGGCGAGTGCCTCCAGCTCGGCTTTCCGCCGATAGGACACCCAACGGACGCCTACCATGTCTACCTTGGCACTCGTCTCGGTTGTGGTATAGGGTTGATTCGTGTCGTCGCAGCCCTGGTCGATGATGATGGCTGGATCACACGATGTCGCTTATCAAGGTATGATAACCAGAGGAAGTTCGATGGGTGGCACGGGCGACTCTGGCCCTGGCTACTGCACACCCGGTTGTCCGTTGAGGTTAAACGCGGGCTGCTTTTTTTCACTAGCACGTGGGTTTTTTTTTTTCCAATAACGCGTGGGCTTTATTTTATTTTCTTCTTTACTTTGGACTGATGCTCGGTGTTGGTTTTGATGTGTACGCTTCGGCTGCGAGAGTTAGACTGCCCCCCGAGCCGAGAACAGCCACGCTTGCCTTTTATAGCCTGGCTGTGCGGAAGGCGTTCGCTCGGCTGTCTCTCTCTCTCTCTCTTTCGCCTAGCCCTCGTGATTCGTGCGGGCGAATCGTCTGCACGCCGACTCTCGTTTTTTTTTCAATACCGCGTGGATGCAAAATCGCAGAAGCCGTCTCCCAGACCTCCTTAATTAATTTTTTTTCCGTAGTCACCAAATTTCATACATACAAAAAATAATTAATGCGGTAGGCTGCCTTGCTCCTCTTTTTTTTTTCTTCCTTGACGTGGCTTAACTTTTGTTGGCTCGTGCACTACGTTCAATTTGGCCTTCGTTAGCTCGCACTGCCCCAGGCACAGATTACAAAAAAAAAAACAATTTCGAAGGTTCTTTACGGGACTTGGGACGAGACCAAAGAGGTTGCTACGGTTGGTCTGACTCGAGTGTTGCCACAATCATTGTCTCCTCTCTTCGACAATACCTAGTATGGGTTTTAATCCAAAACTGCTGTCCCTACGGGCCCTAGGGTCCCTGCTCGGGCGCCACCTGTAAGGTAGCGTTTTTCGTGGGCCGGGGTATTACTCAGCCTCAACAAGGCCACCCTACAAGAAATTTGTAAAGAGTTGCTGGGACGCCGGGAGACCGCGAGGCTGGTGGACGGTAGTCCCTCCCCACTCGTGGGTGAGCTTACTACCGCCTCCGGGTATTATCGAGAGACGAAAGACAGCGTGACTATCTCCCCGCTGGCAAAAAGAAATGGGTCGCTACACTCTGACTCCACAAGACTAAGGTAGGACCGTCACGGGGTGCGACTCAAGGTCCCACTCGTGGGGTCAGAACGGTGACGTATATGCTGACTAGGATAGGCAAGGGGATTTTACCAACCTTACATTCCCATTCAGCATCTACGGCACCACCCTCAGGCCACTACCGAATACACGGACACCGATACCCGGTTCCGACTACCCGTAAGAAAAAGGGGGGCGCGAGGAAAACCCGGCCGTGGGTCTGAGAGAGGACGGGTGAAGACACTCCGTGGCCACCACAGCGTCGACTTTAGTGTAAGCCTCCACCGTGGGGTCAGAACGGTGACGTATATGCCGACTAGGATAGGCAAGGGGATTTTACCAACCTTACATTCCCATTCGGCGTCTACGGCACCACTCTCAGGCCACTACCGAGTACGCGGACACCGCTACCCGGTTCCGACTACCCGTAAGTGGCCACTTGGGTACACTTATACACCACTTCTCTCGACCACCGGCTCTTTTTCTGCAGATCTAATACATAATTTGTGAAAGAATATGTGAATATATATATGTTTATACCGGTGCTCCGACCATGGCCGGGTGGCTTTATTGTCTATCAGAAAAAATCTCTTTGTGATTTGTCCCTACCTCACTACCGCACCAAAATATTTGATAATATCTGAATTTTGAGAAGGAGAATCTGGAGTTACGACTTACCATAAATGTTGCTTCGAAGCGGCAAAGAAATAAAAGCAATCAAAGAATAGCGGCGCTCCGATACGTGTACGTTGTTTTTCCTGCTGTATGTGTGTATGTTTCTAGCCTCTGCGACGTAGCGGGGCCTGCGTGCTTTGTCTCGGTTATCGTTCTTTTTTTCTGCTGTCCGTGGCTTAACCGTCTGATAGCTCGTTCTCCACACAACTAATTGCTCGCGCCCACGCTCGACTCATGCTCAGCGGCCGAACCATGGTGGAATTATAATAAGGTGGCGGATACATTCTCTTCAAGTTCTTAAAGTTTTTCATCTCTTTCTAACTCGCGCCTATGGTTACGCTGTCTCGTTCTGTAGACGTTTGCGCTGCTGCCTTCGTGTATGCCATGTATGTGTGCATTGTTTGTATACATATGATGATATTTTCGCTTCTGCACACACAATGCACACTTGTGTGTACAGAAGCGAAAATATCACACACATACAGTCTCACATCAAGAAACATTCGTCCGCAAATCCGTCCGCATACCAACCGTCTTCAACGACGTTCAGCACGAGACTGAATATTAAGAACCGAAAAAGAGGGCACTCGTGTTTTATCCGCCACCTTATTATAATTCCACCATTCGCTGTCCCTTCGTTATTGGCTGCTGCGGTGTGCTCTCTGCTGGCGTTCGCTCTTCCTCGTAATTTGGCGCATGCGCTTGAGGTGGGGCTCTCTCTCTCACCGTATGCTGGTGGTGGGTTTTCGCTTGCTGCTGAGGCTTGTCCGATGCTCTTGATGCTTTCTGCTGCCGCTGTTCGATGCTCTTATGCTTTCTGCTGCCGCTGTTCGATCCTCTTATGCTTTCCGCTGCCGCTGTTCGATGCTCTTATGTTTTGTTCTACTTATACCCTATAAATTATGAATCTGGTTGAGTGGTCTCCTTCATTGGGGTCTTATATTTAACTTCATGTTTGTTTCTTATATATATTATGTTAACAAGTTATTATATATTTAGAGATGTTTATATTTATGTACGTGTATCTATTTGTAAGCTATGTGGGGGGACCTTAAGGTTCCTCACACCCTGGATAATTCGCATGATTTTTCCCCCTACTATTTATTTATTATATATTTATTAATTTGATTTATTATATATTTATTTATTTAATTTATATTTTGGTGTGCCTGAATTTATCAGTTTGTTAATTTCTCGTGTGAGTGTCCTTATGCAGTAGAGCAATTATAATCAGGTAGAGTTTAATATACGCGTAGACCAAATAGAGGTTTCGAGTGTTTAGAGGTCCCTTACATTTGTCCCTTGGAGCTCCTACAGGATGAGGTAGGGTAGAAATACGTGTTTCATGACCTCCGTTAAATAAAGTACGCTTATGTTTTAAAAGTGAATTATTCTGCCTCGCGTATTGATCACTCGCCCCTAGTGTACCATTTTTTAATTAGCCAGTTTCCTGGAGACACTCTCATGCAAAAAAAAGTTGTAAAATCGTAATTCAATGAAAAGAAATTTAAATATTACAGTATAAGATAAATAATAATTAAATGTTCAACTGCAAATTCTAAATGTGTGCTGAAGGCCCTTTAATGGAGAAGAGTGAAAAAGGTGTTGACTAAAATAAATGGTTAGCAAAACTGGTTGGGTGGGCACGCTAGGGCAGAACATCGGCGCCCTGTTTCAGTGTTGAATGAATTGTAGGTTATGTTTAGTTTGTGTTATTGCCGATTAAATGGTATCGTAGGTCAGCTGTTTTTTTAGAGATGTGCAGACTTGGTCGTTTCGATGATTGTTCGTGACGGCGGGCACGGGTGAATCTACCCCTATAGGAGAGTACTAGCTGGCCGGCGCTGCCCCATGAGATAAACCGACACATAACAATATGACGCCCAAACAGGAAATATTGCAGGGTATCGCCAATGGGCAACATCCTAGAAAATTTTCAGAAAATAAAAAGTAACGAGAAGATGAATTCTCGCAAATCGTGGTCTGTCGTTTACGTCGTTCGGATTCTGCAGCTTGTAAGGAGCCAAGTTTCATTTAAATTGCGCAGAGGAAGAGTGACGCGCACGACATTTCAACGTTTGTTCAGCGCCGAGTAGGGATAGAATAGGTCGTGGAGGCAAATAAATGTGCAACTATGTAAAATCCGAAGGTCATACCTTAAAAATTACGTATTTTTCAATTTCTGTGAGATTGGAGAGGGGTTTCCAAAAAGTGAAATGTATTTTACCATTGTATGCTATAGGAGAATATATGTACCAAATTTAGTGTCTCTACATCTTATAACTTTTAAGCTATGCCTTAAAAACACTGTTCTGGAATATTAAACACATTTCACTTTTTAGATACCCCTCTCCGATCTCACAGAAATCGAAAAATACGTAATTTAAGAGGTATGACCTTCGGATTTAACTTAGGTTCACATTTGTATGCCATTTTTGTGTCCTACAAATTTTATTACGATCAGACAATAAACAAAGAAGTTATTAACGATTCAATGTACAATAGTTTGGGGCCATGGGAAGAAAAAGAAGGATAGCATTTGCATGACGCGCGTAGCCAGCAGCTTGTGTTTGTATATGTGTGTGTGTGTGTGTGTTTCTATGTATGAATGCAGATAAAGATATATGAATGTTTGAACTGGGATCAGGGTATCTCCTAGTCGGGCACTCTCGACTAGAGCACTCTTGTTTTTGTTTGTGTAGTAAGAAAACTTTTTCTCGTGGCGTCTGGCAGTCAGCAAGGTCACCATAGTCATCAAACCCGCTCAAAGGGATACCCTCTTGAAGACAGCTTTTGGGGGAAAACGAAGGCAATGAGCCAAGGCAGCCGTTACAAATGCATAAGGGTTTGTTGCGCACCCCAACAAGATCGGTAGGGGCGAGCATACCAGAGGCACCACGGGAACTGGGGGCTGCCGTGAAGTCAGCCGTGAATGTGGCGTTAGCTCAGGCCACGTATAGGCAGTCCTTACCAGCAGGGATTCGCGAGTCGTTGAGGGAAGAGATTCGGGCAGGCATGCAAAGCATGATGCAGTTGTTAAATGAAGTGCTACGACCGCAAGCTGCATCTGATCAGCAAGGAGTCCCACCTAGGGCGTCGTCTCTTGATACTAGGGAGCCAAAGCCCAATCCAATCTTGGGGCAGTGCCCAAACATCGTTTGAGCAACGTGGTCTTTGCTCCATCTCCTTCCCCAAGGCCATCGCGTAGGAACACGGAAGACGCGGTTAACAGCCCACATCGGGTCGAGCGACAGGCTCGGTATTGGCGTAATCCGTGGGCGGATCGAAAGAGTGGGCAAATGGACCCGGAGGCCGAGAACTACGAGCAGAGGTACCAAAACACTTTTGATCGGGGAAACCATTCTTGGAAGGTATTTGGGGGGTATCGTTTGACGGAAACAGCCGTCAATCATCGGTTGAGGATTTTGTGTTCCGGATGGAGTTTCTGCAACACCAATATAGATGCCCATAGCGCGAAATACTTAAGTCGTTTCATACCTTGCTGGTGGGTAAAGCAAGGCAATGGTACTGGGTGCATGTGAGGCAAGCTAGGGTGGATAGGTGGCTATCTTTGAGGAGCGCACTGCTCGATAGGTTTCGAGGCCCATGGTCTGAGCACGACAGGATGCATGAGCTGTTGAAACGAGAGCAACAGCCCAGGGAAGTGGCGGAAGAATATATCCATGCGATGAGACAACTAGCATCGCGCTTACAGATGCCTCTAAATGAGCGACAGTTAGCTAAAATTATCAAGAAGGGTCTACGCGAACACCTAGCCCGTTACTTGTATGCGATGGACATATTCACCGTCGACCAGTTGCGCGATGGAGCGTGTGAAGTGGAATCCAGTTTTGAAAGCCGACATAGCTGACCAATATATGGGGACTCACAGCGTTATCCTGGGGGAAAAAAGTCAGGGGTCGACGAGTTGGATGTAGAGCCAGAAGAAGTAGTAGAGGAAGTACGGTTTGAGTCGAGACGTCAGGACCGACCCGGCGAGTTGATTTGCTACTGATGTGGTTTTCCCGGGGTCATCTCTCCAAAGTGTCTGGAATGCTCGGGTAACGGGCGGTTGGGCGTGAGGACAATGAGCGACTCAGTATTAAGTATTAAGAAGTCAGGAATCGAGTTTTTGCAAATAGGCAGTTAGAGGGGATGTAAGTGGCGACGCGTCAAGTAAAGAAAGCATGCGAACGCTTTCGCAGGCGGCACACGGTAAGACTACAAATTCTGGAGGCAGTCACCCGGGGCGAGCTTACAGACTCGAGAGTGTTTGCCGAAGTCCGGGTGGGTAACCGAACTATTCGGGGGCTTCTGGACACGGACGCGAGCTTGAATTTGTTGGGGAAGGGAGCTAGGGATTTATATGATACCCTATGTATCAATGGTACGAACCAATTGGTCAATTATAGGCCGGGTGGATCTGCCGATCAGATATTTATAGCATACTGCTTATTTTGAGGTGGATTTTTGGAGAGCCTTCAACCTCGCACCATCGGTTTTAAGAACGGAAAAACACATCTCAGGCCAAGGCCTAGTGGAAGAGCTATTGGTTGGGTCGATGGAGCACTATAGGGAGAAGAAAGAAGACGTAGCGGAGTTCGGGTTGGATTCTTGGGAGTTGTCCAATGGAGCTAGAGTGGAGCTAGAGGTAGTAAAACGGGATAATCTTACTTTTGAACAGGCTTGGTTGGGGAAGACCGATAAGGAGCAACACACAATTGACTTGGTGAAAGGCTCGCAACCGTTCAAAGATAGGCACTACCCGCTGTCTCCGGCCATGCAAAAGGTTGTGGATGACGAAGTGGACAAAATGTTGAGTTTGGGCATAAGCGAGGAAAGTAATAGTCCCTGGAGTAACCACACCACGGTAGTGCAACGGCCGGGCAAAAATCGGTTGTGCCTCGATGCGCGCAAACTCAAAAATTTGACCATAAAAGACGCTTACCCGCTGCCCTGCATAGAAAGTATCCTGTCTAGAATCGATCGAACGCATTATATATCTAGCGTTGATCTAAAGTTCGCTTATTGGCAGGTCGAGTTAGACGAGAAGAGTAAGCCTTACACGGCGTTCACCATTCCTGGCAGACCTTTGTATCAGTTCCGAGTTATGCCTTTCGGATTATGCAATGCGGCGCAGCGGCTGGTCCGTCTGACAAGTAATACCCACTGAGATGCGGACCAATGTCTTTGTCTATCTGGATGATCTGCTGATCATCGCTTCGGATTTCCAGACACATCTGAAATATTTGCGTCAGGTAGGCCAGTGCTTGCGGGAAGCCAACCTGTCGATCGGATTACAAAAATCCAAATTCTATTTCAAAGCTTTAAAATATCTCGGCTTTATCATCGGGGGTGGCAGGCTACGCATGGACCCGGAACGAGTGATAGCCATCGAACGAATTCCGGCGCCTCGTCCGCGCAAAGAAGTTCGGGCTTTCCTAGGAACGGCAGGATGGTATCGTAGATTCATTAAAGATTTCGTGACGTTGGCGGTGCCTTTGACTGAATCTCTCAAAAAGGACAGTGGCAAGTTTGTTTTGGGGGAGAAAGGCGTAAGGGCCGTGGAGAAGTTGAAGACGGCTCTAACTACGGGCCCAGTGCTCATACACGCAGATTTCACAAGACGTTTTTTTGTGCAGTGTGATGCGTCTCAGTTCGGAGTAGGGGCTGTGTTATTCCAAAAGGATTTGGAAGATCGAGAGCACCCTATAGCTTTTTTCTCGGCAAAGTTGAATAAACATCAGCGAGAATGTTTGGCGGTGATCCTGTCGATACGCAAGTTTAGGCCATACATCGAAGGGATGCCCTTTACGTGTCTGACCGACCACACCAGTCTGAAGTGGCTGATGTCCATGAAAGATCTGAGTGGCAGGTTAGCTAGGTGGTCGTTACAGCTACAAGGATTTGATTTCGACATCGAACATCGCAAGTGTAGTGAGAACGTGGTGCAGATACGTTGTCACGGAGTGTAGAAGCGATGAGTTTGGATCCGGGAGAATTGTTGGGGTTTGAGACAATAGCTTTTGAGTCGAGTGAGTACCGCGAATTATTAGAACAGGTCAGGCTAAACCAAGAGAAGTTGCCCGTTCAAGCTATGCTCGAAAATCATTTGGCTGGAATAGAAATTTATCGATAGCTTTTGAACGGGAAGAGATATCGAAAATGAAAATGATAAACTTGTATCGTCCCGCCACTATGAGAACTTATATTTCAAATATCAAGAACAAATAAACAATATTAAGCCATCAAAGCTGGAAATCAGAGAAGGAAAATACATTGAATGTAGTAACGAGTTCCACCTGACCATGGTTGACGGAAAAGTCGTTAACGAACTGACGAACACAACGTCAACTTTGTCATGCCCAATTTGCAAAAAGACGCAAAAGAACTTCGACAATTTAAACGATTCTACAACTGAAGAGAATTATGAATTTGCACGTTGTTTATTGTCCGATCGTAATGAAATTTGTAGGGCACAAAGCTGGCATATAAATGTGAGGTTATGTAAAATCCGAAGGTCATACCTCTTAAAATACGTATTTCGGTTTCGATTTCTAGGAGATCGGGGAAGGGTATCTAAAAAGTGAAATGCATTTAACCTCTGCATGCTATTGGAGAGTATATGTACCAAATTTGGTGACTCTACGTCTTATAACTTTTAAGCTATACCTTAAAAACACTGTTTTGGAAACTTAATTTATCGATAACTTTTGAAAGGATTAAGATATTTGAAAAAATATGATGAGTTTGTTTAGAGCCGGCAATACAGTAACTTAAACCTGAATATAAAGTTTCTAGCTTTTATGACTTTCAAGTTATGCCCGAAAAACACTTGTCTGAAATCGATATTTATCGATAACTTTTGAACGGGATGAGATATCGAAAAAAAATGATAAACTTGTATTGACCCGGCACTACGAAAACTTATATTTCAAATATGAAGTCTCTAGCTTTTGTAGTCTCTGAGAAACAGGCGTTCATACAGACGGACGGACAGACGGACAGACAGACGGACATGGCCATATCGACTCGGCTATTGATACTGATCAAGAATATATATACTTTATGGGGTCGGAGATGCTTCCTTATGCCTGTTACATACTTTTGCACAAAACCATAATACCCCTTTTTCCCATTTTTAATGGGATCAGGGTATAATAATGAATGTAAAAACTTGGTTCAGGGTATCTCCTAGTCGGGCACTCTCGACTTGAGCACTCTTACTTGTTTTTATTATTTTTATTTATTTTATTTTAATTAAATTTTATTTTTTTTATCAATATTTACTAACTAATTGTTGTTTTTTTTTATCGTGTTCATGTATTGTAGAGTTTAAGTCTATGCTTACACAGAAAAAAAAATCCGTACTAAAAATCAAGTTTAAAATACTTGATTTATCCGAAAACGTACTTGAAATTTTTAAGTATGTATTCAGGATATAATTCTTAAATTAAGCCTTTATCAAGATTGAATGACAATGACTCAGCATAAAAAGGGCAAAATATGCCGAACATACTTGATTTAAGTACGGAATACTTGAAACAATCCCGTCTAAAAATATAATAGCTGAGAGAGAAATGAAATTGGCTCTCTTTTGCTCGCGCTCTCTCAATTTGCTTCGCATTCTTTTGTTGTATAGGGCATTTGTTTTGGTGTAGCTCAGTGGGTAAGGTGTGTGCCTTGCGAACGAGAGTTGTGCGGGTTCAACTCCTGGTTAAGACTTAAGTTTTTTTAAGTTTTATTTTTTTATTTTTATTTATTTACAAAATTAAATTTAGTATATAATACTGAAATAAGTACAATATTTCGAGTAGTAGCAACTTGGTCTGCTACGCAATTAAATTAAATTATACTGTCGGCTTATCTTAGAGTTTAGCTGTTAAGCATAAAATAGGTTGGATAGCTCAGTGGGAAAACACAAGCCTTGCATACAGTGGAGGGTCGCGGGTTCTAGCCCCGGCGAGGTCGGTAAGATTTATAAAATGTTGCAAATTGATAAATAATATGAGGTAGATAAGTTTTCTAATTATAGTGAAATTGTAAGAAGATGACAGTGCTTAACAGCAAAAACTAACTAAATTCATTCATTCACTAAAATAAGGTTTAATTTCAATTAAAACGGCTCCGACCGAGAACAACTTAAATAATGAAATATTTTTTTTTTATTTACCACCCGTTATTAATTTAATTCAAGCCCGAATCAGGCTAAAAACAGGCTTAATTTAAGAATTCCGGGATTGAAAAAAACGTACTTGAATCAAGTATTTCGTACTTGGTTTAAGAATATCCGAGATCACCATACTTCTGACACCGTTTCGGCTTGATTTTAGCCCGGAATCTCGTTTTTTTTTTTTCTGTGTATGTACTTTTTGCATAATACTTTTGATGTTTTAAATAACTATGTTATCTCTATCTTATATTTTTTCTACTTTAAAATATGCTGATTTTAGCCTATGGCCAGTTTCATTTGTTAAAAGAATCATATCTCCTAATTTAATTCGAAATTAATTATATTCGTATCATAGTATTGTTTATTCCTAGCCTTATGCTTTTTTAACATAACTCTTGCTCTTTTATAAGCCTGTTCTTATCTTAACTTAGATTCCTTAGCGTAATCTTATATGTTATATAGTGGGTTAACTACATCTATTTTATTAAAATATGTGGGCAAATTGCTTTGTTTGCCAAAATATGGTCAATTACTATTACTTAAAAGTTTTATGACTCCTTTCTACTGTTCCAACTGCCTGGTGGTGGTGTGCTGTAGACGTAATATTGTCTAATTTTAAATATTTGCACAGGTCGCTAATTACAGAATTTTTCACATGTCCGAAATGAACGTCTTCATTGGACCGAACAAAGTAAAAGATTCGAATATGGCTTTTGCAACATTGCAGCATTCTTATTAGGAATTGGAATGGCTACAAGATATTTTGTCAAGTCGCATATCAATCTAACTGCATATTCGTTACCATTCTCTGATTTTGGTAGCGGACCTATAGTGTCCACTATCACTCTATCAAAAGCACCTAATGGTGTGTCTGTTATGGTTAAAGGAGTCTTAGTATGGATCGTCACTTTTGACATTTGGCATTTTGGACATCTACGTACGTACTTTTTTATATGACGAGTCATATTTTTCCAATAGTAGTGTCTTTTTACTTCAGCTAAAATTTTTGTTATGCCATTATGACCTTCTTGTATTGGGTCGTCATGAAATGTAGACAGTATTGCTTCTTTTTCTGTTTCAGTATTAACTGTGGTCACCGGCTTGAGCAGCGCTACTCTTAATGTATTTAACATTTTATTGCCCATATTTTTGAAAGATTTTTTCATTCGGTGCCATTTTGAGTTGGCTGATTTTAAGTATAACGGTTTGTATTTCAAGCCTTTGGAAGAACTGACCTAAGTCAAGAATTCCATTGGTGTACAAATCGCTAACGTCAATACTTGCTATAATTTTATTTCCATGATTCAAAAAACATGTAGATTCTGTTATTCGCAAGGTCACTTCTTTTCGTACATTATCATTTTTGATGACTTCATATACTTTGGGCTTTGAAGCTTTTTCAAGATTTTGCTGGGCAAAAAATTTGTTCTATTTCTGCGCAGTATTTATTCTGTCTACTTTGTTGCCTGGTAGTGACTTTCAGGACTTTATTTTGTAAGTCTTTGAGTTCGGATATTGTTTTCCTCGATAGGGCATTTGCCACAAAATTGTCTTTTCCCTTTAGATACTCGACTGTAAAGTCGTATTCTTTTTATTCGAGCCGCATGCGTGTTAGTTTGGAACTAGGATTGATCATAGAAAATAAATAAGTTAATGGTCTGTGGTCAGTTTTCACTGTGAAGTGTTTTCCATAAATATATGGTCGAAAATGTACTATTGCCCAATGAATTGCTGCTTATTCTTGCTCTGGTGTACTTTTGTTACTTTCACCCTTTGTAAATGAACGTGATGCGTATGCTACTGGAAGTTGGAGTCCATTGTAGTTTTGAGTTAAAACTGCTCCACACGCTTGTTTACTTGCATCCGTTATTATGCAAAATTCTTTGCTGAAATCTGGGTATTGTAATAATGTTGGTTGAATTAGCTTATCTTTAAGGTATTGGAATGCATTTTAACATTCAACATTTTAACATCCATTCAAAAGGAACGTTCTTTTTACATTATCTCGTTATGTGCCGTGAATAGTCAGCAAAGTTGTTTATAAAACGTCTATAATAATAGTAGAATGCAACGAATCGTCTAGCGCTGTCTGCATCAAGTGGGACTGGGTAATTTTTAATGACATCGTATTTTTTGTCCTTTGTCTGTGCTTTTATGACCAAGAAAAATGCATGAAAAATTAGCATTTTTGTGGATGTAATTTTAAGTAGTATTTCCTACATTTGTCAATAACATCTGTTAAGCTTTTAAGCATATGTTTTTCGGAACAACCAATAACTATTTAATCATTCATATAAAGGAATGCTTGAGAAGATTCAAGTGCAGAAAATGCTATATTTATCTCTGAAATGAATTTGGAGCTATTTTTAAACCAAATGGTAGTCGCGTGAAGCGATATGAGCTATTGCTCGTTGAAAATAAAGTTATATTTCTTTAACTTTCTTCGAGTTCGATTTGATGAAAACCTGACATTAAGTCAAGGCATGAAAAATATTTTGCCTTACCTAGTTGATCTAATATATCATCAATTCTAAGAAGTGCAAATTTTTCTGACAATAATTTTTTATTTATCTGACGATAGTCAATTACTAATCGCCATTTTTTATTTTCTGAGCCTGGAAGGGTTTTCTTTGTGACAAGTAATAGTGGGCTATTGTACTCTGACACAGATGGTTCGACTATGTTGTCGTTGATCAATTTTCCAACTTGTTTTTTAATTTCATCTCTTTGGCTATACGGGATTCAATAGTTCTTACATACACCGGTTCATAATCTTTTAGTCTCAATAGTTGTTTATAAAAATTGTTTGTTGTGATTGGTTTGGTTTCGAGACCGAATACGTCACTATATTTGGTGCATAAATTTCATAGTTGCGACTTGAGTTGAGGCGGAAAAGTTTTGGCTTGCTGAGATATGAAAGTTTTTTCTCTATTTTGTAGGCTTGTGTGAACTTCATCGCAGTTCAAAAGTGATTCAGATTTTAATTTATTAATTTTAACAAATTGAACGGTGTTTGCAACATTGAATTTGCTGATTTGGAATTAATACACTATCTTCCTTTGAAGTTAGGTTGACTTTGCGGACAACTTGAGATCTTGCTGGTAGAAGTATTGAGTTGTTACCAGAATCATATGTTATTGGAATACGAGTTGGGTATTTTAAATTATAGGGTCTAATTATAAAACAATCTTCTGATGGTTTCAAGTCTAGTTGGCAATTAAATTTTTAATAAAATCAATGCCTATTATTCCATCACATGGTATACCCAAATGTAAGTCAACTATATGAAAGTTGTTAGGAATTATATATTTGCATGTCTGTATCTCAATGGATGCTAGTCCTTTGGATTTTAAAATGTCTTTACATATGGCTTGAATATTTATTACGTTATTAGGGAACATCTTTGGGAAACAAAACTGGACTGGGATGACGAATTGCCAACACACCTTCAAAGCAAATGAAAGGACTACCGTGATATACAGGCACTTAACACGATGCAGGTTCCCAGGCACGCCTATTATGGCAAAACTCCCGTAACCAGGGAACTTCATCAAAATGTTTATCCAAAAGTATATGTGGATTGATTTGGTTGAATAACAGCACATAAACTGTATTCGGTTGTGACGTCGCACAGTGGCGCCCGTAGAACAAGTGAGGTTGCAAAAATCAAAAATTTCATGTGCCCCTAAAAAATATTGAATGAACCAACAATTTCAAATATGCTATCCTTAATACAACCAGATATTTGGTTTAGAAGATACAGCTCTTCAAAGTTGCCTGATTTTCAGTGTTACAAAAACAACACAATTTTAATGTAATTTGGTCGACTTTCAGATACAATATCTCAAAAACTAGGAAACGGATAGTCATTATTTTTAATTCTATTGATAGATCTATTTATTAAGAAAAGAAAAGTTTACTGTTTGATTTGCGTTTGGCCAGGTAAATCGATATTTAACAACTATCCATTTTTTCACTATTTCTCAACTTTGATGGAAAATAAAAAAAAATTATAATTTATTACTTTTGCCATATTTTCAAAATAGGTTCCTTGATTTTTCCTTTATCTAATGCAAAAAGTTCCAGCTGCCCGTTTTTGCCCTTTTTTTGAAAGGTTAAATAGTGAAAAAAGACATAGTTTTAAAGATGTGTTGCATGCATTTCTGGTCAATTTATGACATATAACCGTGAAAACCTCTTATTGTTATTATTTCGTTCGTTATTGTTAAGATACATGATTTTTGTTAAATCTGATGTTTCCTTACACTGGAAAAATCAACGACCGTCCATTATTGCCGACCAATAATGTTTCAGTTTGCAAGGGAATCGCCGGAACTCATAAGGAACACTGTAAAGGACATTGAATAAACAATATTAAGCCATCAAAGCTGGAAATCGGAGAAGGAAAATACATTGAATGTTGTAACGAGTTCCACCTGACCATGGTTGACGGAAAAGTCGT
The DNA here is from genome assembly GCA_035045305.1 of Drosophila maculinotata. Lineage (NCBI taxonomy): Eukaryota > Metazoa > Arthropoda > Insecta > Diptera > Drosophilidae > Drosophila > Drosophila maculinotata. Next base: position 1,079,238 of record JAWNPD010000022.1, read on the forward strand.
TAACAAACTGACAAACACAACGTCAACTTTGTCATGCCCAATTTGCAAAAAGACGCAAAAGAACTTCAACAATTTAAACGATTCTACAACTGAATAGAATTATGAATTTGAAATCTCATCATTGCACGCAAGAACAAGATGTATAGAGTTCTTGTTAAAATTAGCGTATACGCTTCCACAAGAGGAGGAACACTTTGATGAAACCACATTAAACAAAGATAAGGAAAAAATCAGAATGAAGCGAATACGAGATGCGTTTTTCAAACAAGTTGGACTTAAAGTAGACTGTCCCAAGTACGGATACGGAAACTCAAACGATGGAAACACTTCGAGGGGAATTTTTTGAAAATGATGAGGCTGTAACTCAAATCACTGGGATAAACAATCAAATTGTTAAGAGATTGGGAACGATCTTGTATGTTTTAAACTGCAAGGGAAAAGTTAATTCTGCAAAATACGGAGAATATGCTTCAAAAACTGCATCACTTTTAACAGAATTATATCCACAGAAAAATTTGACCCCGACAGTCCATAAAATATTGGTGCATGGCAAAGATATAATTGAAAGTCAGACTTTGCCAATTGGAAAGCTTTCTCAAGAAGGGACTCCTCCCTAAATAAATTTAATAAAAAATACAGATTGCTAAAAACTTTCAAACCATCAAGGGTGAGACAAAATGAGGACCTCTTTCACATGTTAGCAGCATCTTCCGATCCACTTATTTCATCACTGCGGCATGTAAAGTCACGAAAAAAGTTACCTTCTGTAATAGATTGTGAGCAATATTTCACAAAAAATTAAAGTTAACATATAAAAAATTTTTTTTTGTTGTAATATTTATAATATTAGCTTGAAATCATAAAAGCCTTTCAAGCTAAACATAATAAATCAATAAATTAAATAAATATTTTTTTTACTTCCCATAAAATTGATTTTTCCACAAATTTCAACTTTGCTTACGCATAAATAGGCACCTAAATATTGTAGATTTATTTTCAAACGCTTATTTTATAGGTTGCTCAATTATCTATCATATGCTTTTTAAATTGATCGATTATCTCATTTGGTTCAAAGTTCAAGTTATTTTTTTTGTGGCGCCACTGTGCGTCGTAACTAGCACTTGAACTAGTTAGAATTATTGGAGAGGTTGACTAGGGACAGAATTACCTTTGGTAGGGTTCTGTTCTAGTATGGATGAGTTATGAGAGAGTTACCACCGGTGGGGTTCTTATCTAGACTGGTTATATTGATAAAATGCATGATTATTTATAGGTAACAATTGGTGATAAAAAATGCTTATTACTTATTATTGGATATGCAGTGTAATTTTAAAATGGGCCATCGGTCAGCAAATATGACAGCTTACTGCCCTTTGAGTGTTGATCGCATAATCAGCAGAAAGCGGTAGCGCTGGCGGACTGACATACTGCCGAATGTGCAGAATAGTTAAGTCAGCAAAACGTGCTTACGTAGTCTGTTTGACCTGCCCTAATGTATATGATTTTTGTGTATTCTGTTTTATTACATAATTTGTGTGTATTACATAATTTGTGACTTAACAGACATCAGCAGTTTCTTTAATTATTGAGATGTCTGCACCTGTATCTATTAGAAAGGCAAGTTCCTGTTACCTGTTCATACATGGTCAAATGAAACAAAGATATTGAGACTAAAATTTATTATGTGAACTTTGGTGTTTTTTATTGCTAAGTATCTAAGGTCGTTGGGAGTTTCCCGAAACCTCTTGGGTTACTCTGACATTATTTGTATTGTGGCCTCTGTTCGAGTTGCCACGGCCTCTAGAGTTTCCTCTGAATTGGCCTCGTCCTCTGTAAGTATTTCGGTTTCCGTTTTGGTAATTACCTCTGCCACGATAGTAACCTCGATTACCTCTATTAAATCCTGAGTTTGCATGTCATTGGTAGTACAGAACAGTGTTTTGCTGTCCTGTAGTTTCTGTACAACTATTAAAAAAATTGGATATTGCATCATTCATATTATTGAATGTGCCAGCCCGCATGATAAGTTTAACATTATCTATTGTGCAGTTTTGTGTTATTGCCTTTACAGCTAGTGTTGTGCTGTATTTTTTTTGCCAATTCTTATGATCCACCATCATTAATATATGCTCCTTCAAGAGATTTTGTCAATTTTTCAACCTCTTGGGTGTATTGACTGGCAGTTTTGCTCTTTTCTATGAACGTTGATGTACTAAAGAACAGTACATTCAAGTGGCCCAACGATACCAAGCCAAGGCTTGTTAACGCGCGGACCCAGGCAACATGCAACCCACCTCCCATCCAACCGACCGAGGGGCGCCCGCATAACGTGCGGCTACGAAGATCGCGAAATAAGAATAGGAATATAACATACAATATAAATACAACAAATGAACATAGACTATTTAAATGTTAGACAGATGTTGTAATACTACAGTTCTGAGAGTAGGGACAGAAGTAGCATTACTTATTATCGGGAAAAGGTTATTATAACTAGAGCATAAGATCCGAAAAGGGTTATGAACTGCATAGTTAGTATTACAGGCTTGCAGAGAAATCGGGAAAAAGTTCCTAGTACTTCTGATCGGAACAGCAAAACTAATTTGGCTAATTAATTCGGATGAATCAATTTCACCGTTAATTAGTTTGTGTAAGAAGATTACACCAAGCATGGTTCTACGATCAAAAAGAGAGGGAAGAGTTATTAGTAGAAGTATACTACCTAGAAATATGCATGTCAAACTTAAGCTTGGGATCCAAAAGGATACCCAAATCATTACCCGATTCAATTCGTTCAAGTGGTTTTCCATTGAGAACATAATTATTTAAAAAGAGAATTCGCCTATAAAAAGACATTACGTTGCATTTACCACAATTTAAATTTAATAAATTACCCGACACCAGGTCTCAAAGCTGTCTAGATCAGTTTGCAACCTTTAACCAGATAGAAAGTCAGTAGACGAAAAACAAAGTTGAACATCATCGGCATGCATCAGCACCAGAGAGTGTGTTACCACCGAAGGAAGGTCATTAATAAACAATGTAAATAACAAAAGACCAAGGTGACTACCTTGTGGTACTCCGGACGTGACCTGAACAGACTTAGAGACAAGTCCTTTAAAAAAAACTTTTTGGATCTTAAACTTAGATAATTAAAGATCTAAAATATAAAGTTTTTTGGAAATCCCAGAAGATGAAGTTTGTGAAGTAAAAGAGAATGATTAACGGAATCAAAAGCTTTACTGAAATCGGTGTAAATAACATCTGTTTGCATTTTATTTTGAAACCCCTTCATAGCAAAAGAAGTGAATTCAAGTAAGTTAGTGGTAGTAGATCTATTTTTCACAAACCCGTGCTGGCAGGGTGAAATTATAGATCTACAAAGATGTTGTAGTTGAGAAGTTATTAATTTCTCAAAAATCTAAGGAGTAGCAGACAACTTAGAAATACCTCTATAGTTCTAAACGTTTGACTTGTTTCCTTTTTTATGGAGAGGAATAATAAATGATTTTTTTCAAATGACGGGAAAAGAGCACAACTCGACGGACATATTAAAAAGCTTATAAAATGGCCTCAAAAGACCTTCAGCACAGTTCCTAAGCACGCAGCCCGGTACTTCATCAGGTCCCGGTGAGAATACTGGCTTAATGGCCTTAAGATCATTTAATAGCGAGCTTTCCGTTATCAAAGGTCCAAACATGCAATTAGAGACATTTACATTATAAGTATATGGCGAAACCAATTGAACATTTGATGAACTATAAATTGATTGAAAAAATGCAGCAAATAAATCGGCGATGTCTTGATCTGAGTAAGCTGTCGTTTTTTCAAAAAATACGGTTGATGGAAGTGTTGATGACTTACGCCTCGCATTAACGAAGTAATAAAACTGTTTAGGATCCCGCTGAAACTGCTACCTGCAGCTTCTAACGTAATCCTGGTAACATTGGTTATTCAGGACAGAGAAATTGTATCGAGCAATCAAGTTGTTAGATAAATCCAAGAAAGAGCCAGTTTCCTTGAACTTCTTGTACAATTTTGACTTTCTATTTTTCATGCCAGTTGTTAGAACTACGTGAATTACGAACCGGGACACATAAATCAAATAATGAATTTAAGGTTGAGTAAAAAATCGTGATTGCACTGTCCATATCCCTACCAGTCAGTCTGGAATAAGAGCTGAGTAAGTTTAATAAAATCGGTGTTCCGAAATTGACGAACTCGCTCTTAAGATAAAGTGCGTGGGCACATCCCCCGGATAGGTAAATCTATCAACACTTCCAAAGTTGGGTGATAATGATCTTCAGGAAGGGATATAGGTTCAATACGGGAGACAGATACGAGGGAGGGATCCAAAACGAAAATAAGATCAAGCATCTTATTCTGAGAATTTGGGATAGCATTGATTTGACACAATGACATCCCAAATAAATTATCAAGAAAATCATGTTGGGTCGTGGGAGTCAATACATTGGAGACTACATTAGCAATCCAAACAGTCCCAGCAATATTGAAATCACCAAGAACAACAAGAAAATCACGATCAGAAAGCATAGATGATACAGAGTGTATTGCAGAAAAATGCGAAGAATATACAGAATTGTCTGCAGAAGGGGGAATATAAGAACAAGTAATAACAAGTAAGAGTGCTCTAGTCAAGAGTGCCCGACTAGGAGATACCCTGATCCAAGGTCTTACATTCATTGAAGTTTTTTATCTGCATTCATACATAGAAAGACACACACACATATACAAACAAAAGCTGCTTGCTACGCGCGTCATACATTTGCTTTGATTCTTCTTCTTCCTTTGACTTTAAACAATGGTACATTGAATCGTTAATAACTTCTTTGTTTATTGTCTGATCAAAATGAAATTTGTCTTAAGTTATCTAAACCCGTTCAAAAGAAATCAATAAATTAAGATTCCAGAACAGTGTTTTTTAGGTATAGCTTGAAGGTTATAAGAGGTAGAGTCACCAAATTTGGTATGTATTATCTCCTATAGTATACAGATGTTAAACATTTTTCACTTTTTTGAAACATCCCCCCGATCTCCCACAAATCGAAATACGTATTCTTATAGGTATGACCTTCGGATTTTACATAGTCACATTTATATGCCATTTGTGTGTCCTACAAATTTCATTACGATCGGACAATAAACAAAGAAGTAATTAACGATTCAATGTAACATAGTTTGGGGCCAATGGAAGAAGAAGCACAGCAATTGCATGACGCGCGTAGCCAACAGCTTGTGTTTGTATATATGTGTGTGTGTTTCTATGTATGAATGCAGATAAATAACTTGAATGAATGTAAGACCTTGGATCAGGGTATATCCTAGTCGGGCACTCTCGACTAGAGCACTCTTACTTGTTATACCCTGATCCCATTAAAAATGGGAAAAAGGGGTATTATGGTTTTGTGCAAAAGTATGTAACAGGCATAAGGAAGCATCTCCGACCCCATAAAGTATATATATTCTTGATCAGTATCAATAGCCGAGTCGATATAGCCATGTCCGTCTGTCCGTCTGTATGAACGCGTGTTTCTCAGAGACTACAAAAGCTAGAGACTTCATATTTGAAATATAAGTTCTCTTAGTAGCAAGACGATACAAGTTTATCATTTTTTTTTCGATATCTCGTCTCGTTCAAAAGTAATCGATTCATTTCGAATTTAGCCAAGTGTTTTTCGGGCATAACTTGAAAGTCATTAATGCTAGCAAATTTATATTTGAGTTTAAGTTACTGTACCGCCGGCTCGATACAAACTCATCATTTTTTTTTATATATTTCAATATCCTTTCAAAAGTTATCGATAAATTAAGATTCCAAAACAGTGTTTTTAAGGTATAGCTTAAAAGTAATAAGAGGTAGAGTCACTTAATTTGGTACATATATTCTCCTATAGCGTACAGAGGTTTAAGACATTTCACTTTTTGGATAACCCTTCATGATCTCACAGAAATCGTAATTTTAGAGGTGTGACCTTTTGATTTTACATAGTTGCACATTTAAATGCCATCTTTGTGTCCTACGAATTTTATTACGATCAGACAATAAACAAAGAAGTTATTAACGATTCAATGTACCATACTTTGTGGCCAAAGGAAGAAGAAGAAGCAAAGTAATTGATGACGCGCGTAGCAATTACAATTTTTACAAAATAATAAAATATTTAAAAGTTTTAAAATTTTTTTATTTATTTATGTATTTAATGTCGACTAGAAACAGTCAGACACAGAAAATTTAAATTTACAAGACATTTAAATGAATTGGTTTAAAATAAAAAAATTTTAAATTAAAATTATATAATAAAAGTTAAAAGAAAATTCACAATTAAAAATATAAAATGTAAAAATATAAAATATAAAATATGGGGGTGTTTAAAAAGCAAAATTGGTCCAACATTTGTTGCAAGGATTGGGGAAAACACAGAAAACCCCAATCAGACCAAAAATAAGTTAGTGTTAGGTATTAAACACGAATTGGATTGTGCAAAGCATAATCAGTCGTGCATGATGATAATGCGAAAGGGACAAAGTTTCTAGTAGGTCTTCTAGGAACAGAAAAGTTAAGGCGACCTAAAAGAGAAGAGGAGTCAATATCGCCGTTAATTAACTTATGCAGGAAGACAACACCAAGGGCTGTTCTACGGTTAATTAGCGACGGAAGATTGATGAGTAAAAGGCGACTGGAGTACGATGGCAAACAGAGATTGGGATCCCAGTTTAGTCCACGTAAGGCGAAGAGAAGAAATTGCTTCTGAACAGACTCAATACGATCTTGAGAGTTTTGATACTATGGACCCCAAATGCATGAGCAGTATTCAAGGATAGGACGGACCAAGGAAACGTAGAGAAGTTTGGTGGTGAAAGGATCGTTAAATTCTTTTGACCAGCGTTTAATGAAGCCCAGTACACCTCTGGCTGCATTAACGATAGAAAAATATGGAGATCAAAGCTCAACTTTTTGTCAAAAATAACTCAAAGATCTTTTACTGTAAAAATACGTTGCAATGAAATATTGTCAATCGTTTAAGTGGCTAAATGGGGTCTAGAACGACTGAAAGTCATATACATACATTTTGAACAATTAAGATGCATTTGGTTCAAATCATCTTGTAGATGAGTATGACACAGGGGATCGGTATACGACAAAATAAGTTTCACATCATCTGCGTACATAAGAATGCGAGAATGTGTCAACATAGAGGGCAGGTCATTAATAAAAAGAGTAAAGAGTAAAGGTCCAAGATGACTTCCTTGTGGTACCCCAGAAGTGACGTGTACCGTTTTCGAAGAAGTTGACCTAAGCAACACTCGTTGAGTCCGACCATTTAAATAGGAGGAAGTCCAAATCAGAAAAGATGGAGGGAATCCTAAGCAATCAAGCTTATAGCAGAAGCTTATGGTTGACAGAGTCAAATGCTTTACTGAAATCGGTGTAAATGACATCAGTTTGCATTTTCATAAGAAATGCATCATTTACAAGGGAGGTTAATTCAAGTAAATTGGTCGTAGTGGACTGACTCTTAACAAGACCATGTTGGGCAGGGGAGTAAATCGACTTACAGAGATGTTGCAAAGACGAAGTTAGAAGTTTTTCAAATAATTTAGGGATGGTTGATAGCTTTGCAATGCCTCTGTAATTATAAATATCGGACTTCCCACCTTTTTTGTGGAGAGGAATGATAAACGATTCCTTCCAAAAAGTTTAAGCAATTGTTGAAGTAGGGAATTACAGCAATCCTTGAGCACACAACTAGGTATGTTGTGTGGCCCAGGAGAGAAAGATGGTTTTAGTGAATTAGATGCAGAAAGAAGTGAGGCATCTGTGATACCAGGATTAAATAATAGGTTCGAAGGTGAAATGTTATACGGATAAGTGTTAGTGTGGGGGACAGAGGAATATGTTGATTGGAAAAAGTTGGCAAATAGATCAGAAGCAGTAGAGTCGTTGCTAGCTTTTTCTATCGCAAGAAAAAAGGAAGCAGGCAAATTTGAAGATTTGCGCTTTGAATTAACAAAGTTGTAAAATTGCTTAGGATCTTGAGTAAACTGTCGTTTGCAACGAGAAAGGTAGTTCTCGTAGCATTGGGAGTTTAAAAGGACAAAGTTGGACTTGGCTACAGAATATTTGGACAAGTCAACACTAGAACCAGACTTCTTAAACTTTTTAAAAAACTTAGATTTAATGTTTTTTAAGTAAGAAAGACGTGCTGTAAACCGTGGTGGTTTGCTCGAGGCACATGAAGGGATATATTTTGGAATGCAGTTTCATAGAATATGTTTGCAGCAACATCTATGTCAACCGAATTGTTTAAAAAAGACCAATCTGTTGCATAAATATGCTGGTTCAGAAGACTATAATTATCTTTACGGAAGCAATATCGTTTTTTAGTAGGGGATGCTGAAGGCAAAGAACATGTTCTAAAAAATGAAAGTGAAATTTCGATAGTAGGATGGTACGAATCTTCCGGCAATGTTAAAGGCGCTGATCTAGATATAGACGCTGTAGAGCTATCGTTGATAAAAACCAGATCAAGCATTCTATTCAAATGATTTAGAATTGAATTGATTTGAAACAACGAAAGATCGAACATGCAATCGAAAAAATCATGTTGAGCTGAGGGTATAAGGTGGTTTGTACTATTGAAAAGTGACCATGTAATGCTTGGCAGATTGAAATCACCTAACACTACAAATAAGTCATTATCACGCACATGGGTTGAAATTTTCCTTATATAAGATATATGTTGCATATAGACTTGAATATCGGAAGAAGGGGGAATATAGGAGCATGAAATATATAAGGCCCTTGATGGGAAAACAACCTTAACAGCAACAATTTCAACACTAGCTGGCGCAGAGAAATTAAAAATATCCGACTGGAGTGTGGTTTTGATGGCAATTAGTACGCCACCGCCTCGAGTCGGCCGATCGCGTCTATAAATAATAAAGTTATTGGCCAAAATTTCGCAGTCAGACACTGTGGAGTTTAACCAAGGTTCTGAGAAAGCGATAATGTCAGAATCAAAAGAAATACTGTTCATGAATAAATTTTTAAGTTTAGACATAAGGCCTCTAACATTCTGGTATTGAATGGTAGTTAAATGGGGATCTAGTTTTTTGAAACATTGCTAGATGAAGATGAAGAGCTGCCAGCTGGAAGTGATACAGGCAAAGGCAGCAAAGGCAGTTTCGAATTTTAGGTTTAAATTCATGAACAATCATTTGGGGTGGCCAAAATTTTGGATCACAAATGATCGGGAACACGTCATGAGGGACACTTACTTTGAAGGAAGCTATCTCCCGAGGAGTAGAAAATTTAAATTTAGTTATGGAAACACTAGCTGAAGATTTACTGGAAATATAAGCCGCTAAGGACTCGCATGTAGTGTCAGCTGTCAGTGTCTGGGGGCAACTACATTAAGGATTGGTGGTGAGGTGGAGCTGAAATTGCAATGTGATTAGTTCCCTCATTAGAAACAGGGCTTTGAGAAGTTCTGCGCTTGCGACGTGAAACCACTCGTGACGCAGTGGTTGTCACCGGAGCGGGCTCGATAGTTGGGGGTATGATCGCATCCCCTGGGGAAGGCAAGGGAGTTAATTGTAGAGACGGCGACGGTGACAGAGACAGAATCTTCGAAACGGCCAGATTTTGTGGAGTTGCCAGAAGTGTTGGAGATGTCTGAACGATAGAAGGGGGCACAGGTGAAGGCACACTTAAAAAAAGAGATTCTAACTGGCGTGTAGGTGAGGTCTCATTTTGGATTGGCTTAGCAATTCCTCGCCTGAGGCAAAATCACTAGCGAGAAGCTTTGCCATCTTTTGCAATTTTAAAAATTGACTTTTAACGGAATTATACATTCGCGAAAAGTCTATTTGCATGTCGATGCAAACTGGGCACGACCATTTCAAGCCGCCGTTTTCTTTTTTAGCAATAGCGGTGACTTTATCGCATTCGCGACCAGTAAGCCCTGCACATTTGGCATGCATAATGTTCGCGCACAACCAACAACAAATAAATTGCGGCTGAACAGAATCATCAGCCTGCTTAAAAGTACAATTTTTCTTGCAGCACGACATATTGACTACGGGGGTCAAACAAATTACACAAATTTAGAAATAGAGAAAAAAGTTACGAGAGCGCACAGCGGTGAAAAAAAAAGCGCACGAAAATGTAACTAACGAAAAACACTCAAGTTTCACTCAAAAGCTAGAGTAATGCACAAACTGTGTTAGAACCGAAGAACAACAACAAGAAGTTTAGTGAGAGCGATGCACAAAGAGATAATGCACAGCGAACAGACGCACAAACTATTGTATGCAGACGGAAGCGTGGGAGCAAGGAGAGTAAAGTAAATAACACAAACAACAAAACGCAGCTCTGATGCCGTGTTATTAAATTGAATAATTACTATTATTCGATGCACAGCTGATAAACTTTGCACAAAAACCAAAGCGTTATCAATTTAGCATAGAAATTGAATTATTTAAGATGTTTAAACAGCTTTGATATTAAGAAACAAAATAAAAAATGCGGAGCACAAAAAAAACGTGAATCACACTCAAACTGAGAACTCTCTCCTGTATGAATGCAGATAAAGAATTATGAATGTAAGAACTGGGTTCAGGGTATATCCTAGGCGGGCACTCTCGACTAGAGCACTCTTACTTGTTATACCCTGATCCCATTAAAAATGGGAAAAAGGGGTATTATGGTTTTGTGAAAAAGTATGTAACAGGCATAAGGAAGCATCTCCGACCCCATAAAGTATATATATTCTTGATCAGTATCAATAGCCGAGTCGATATAGCCATGTCCGTCTGACCATCTGTCGGTCTGACCGTCTGTCCGTCTGTATGAACGCGTGTTTCTCAGAGACTACAAAAGCTGGAGACTTCATATTTGAAATATAAGTTTTCGTAACGACGGGACGATACAAATTTATCATTTTTTTTCGATATCTCGTCCCGTTCAAAAGTTATCGATAAATTTCAATTTTAGCTTTTATATTTTTTATATTTAAGTTTAAGTTACTGTACTGCCGGCTCGACACAAACTCATCAATTTTTTTTCGATATCTCAATCCTTTCAAAAATTATCGATAAATTAAGATTCCAGAACAGTGTTTTTAAGGTATAGCTTAAAAGTTATAAAAGGTAGAGTCACCAAATTTGGTACATATATTCTCCTATAGCATCTGTTTGTATATGTGTGTGTGTGTTTCTATGTATGAATGCAGATAAATTACTTGAATGAATGTCAGAACTTGGATCAGGGTATCTCCTAGTCGGGCACTCTCGACTAGAGCACTCTTACTTGTTTTTGACTGTTGCTGTACTTGGCCCAGCTTGATGCGCTGGGCGGTGCCGGTGCTGGTCTTCGCACAGGCTGCTGTTGTCCTTGATGTGCAGCTGTAAAAACAGTGTACATATTTGGAAATTTGTTATTTTCATTTACTATATTAATTCGGTGCTGAGAATCAAATGGTGTGTTTTATCTTTATTATTTATGAAATGCACAAGCTGTGCTACTCGAAACTAGCGGTGATTTTGTATGGAAACTGATGTGTTCCATACAAGCGGATTAACTGAATTATTTAGTTCTTTACTGAGACGGTATATTTCCATCCTCAGTCTTTTCTTAATTCCGCCCTGTTTTTTTTTTTTTGTTTTTTTTATGACACTCATATGTTCTTCACTCACTCAGAATTATTTTAGTTTTCCATTGCGCCTTGTAGATTGATGTTGCATCCGTCCTGTTCTTGTTGCTCCATTCGCGCTTGTTTGTTGGCTGCTAATGTTGTTGCACTATTTTATTTTTGCTGATTCTGTGCATGTCCTGTCACGGTCACTGTGTAGATTGATTCTTTAAATGATCGAAAACCTTTTGGTTTTGGTATTGCTTGCGATTCGGACTTCTGTCCGATCGCTTCTTTATTTGGCAATGCGGAGCTTCTAATTAATTATACAGTATTTCTTAATGTAAGTAGAAGCCTAAAGTCGCGGAGCTGCGCTGCCAGTGACGCCGGTAGCGGAGCGGCTCTCTTCTGTATATGCATTATGTTCTGACGCAGCAGAACGGCATATATGTATATAAGTATTTGAAAGAGCGAGTTGCATGTGTACATATTCTCGCTTGGTCAATTGCCTCGGCTTCAAATGTCAAATATGCAGACGCGGGAATTCCCAGCATGAGCCTTGTATGTTAGCCGCACATAAGTGTGTGCTCCCATTACATTTGCACTCGAGAATGGTTTGGGTCATTGGTTCTTTACGTAAGCACTGCAACTAAGTGTTACAGTGTAAACCTGATATATGCACTTGCTACAATGAAAATATTCAGGAAAAATCTGGTGCAAACCCAGCCCCTTAATGCAGAAAACACCGAACAGGTGGATTGCCTTGTCGACACTTTGACAAAAGTATGCAAACTGGACAAGGTATAAAATTGGGCTCAACAGCTTCAAAAAAGCGTGGGCCAGCTTCTGTAGTAACATTGAGTCCTCTGACGCATCACGTCTCAGAAAGATTTTACCAACCCACCGGGCTCTTACAAAGAAATGACGGATCGTGGACAGACTCCGGTTTGCAAACCCTCGACCTTCTACTAGATACACATTTACCTGGGTGCTCACAACCACCAATACAACCAGCTCAGCTTACACTAAAGCCAGTTAACCGAGTGGATGAAATAATAAATGACCACACGATAAGATGGGCAATCAACACCTTTAAACCGGCACAGCTCCAACACAGCCTCTGCTTAATTATGAACTGGCAGAGTACCATATTTATGGGTTGCCTTGTGACAAACCACATTCCCCTGTCGTGGAGGGAAGTAAAGGTAGTTTTCATCCCCAAGGCTGGCAAACCTTTTCACGTCAAACCAAATGACTTCATACCCATTAGTCTATTCTCATTTTTCCTAAAGACCTTCGAGAGAATTCTAGATACGCATCTGAGGCACACAATAAATCCAATGCTGCTATCGCGTACACATGGGCATGTCCACTGAGACCGCTCTTCACTCCCTAATCTGCCGCATCGAAAGATCGCTTAGCATCAAGGAGAACAGTTAAGTGGCCCTTTTAGACATAGAAGGAGCCTTTAGCAACATACTTCCAGAAGCCATTACCTTGGCGCTGACAGATCTGGGGGTAGAGTCCACTGGCTGTGTACAGCAGTTCTTAGGCCCATCCTACTCTATGAAGTGCTAGCATGGTGGCCTTCCCTCGGGCTGACATCCAGCCTAAAAGCTATCAATTATGTCCAAAGAAGTGGAGAAATCTGTATAAGTGGAGCCCTACGCACCACACCAACTGAAGCCCTAAACATCATGCTTCACCTAATACCACTCGACCTAATGTCCAAAGTACTAGTTGGTAACGCAGCCATCAGACTCAGGGAATTCCATAGCTGGACTGCAGGCGAGGTGGGGCCCACCCTCATACTCAAAGTCGCACAGCAGATCCCCTCTAAAACAGACTACTGCATACCAAAATTGTATTTCCACAAATTGTAGAAGGTTCACATACCCAGTCGAAAAGACTGGGAAAAGCCACCTAAACACGTACCAGGGGCAGTCAGAATCTACTCAGATGGATCAAAGCTGGACAAACGTGTGGGATGCGGTGTCTACTCTCCCGATATAGGAATCAAAAACAATTTCCGACTTCCCGACCACTGCAGCGTGTATCATGCAGAAGTTAGTGCAATCCAGGAAGCCATCTTATGCCTGCGCGCGCACAATGTAAATGGAGGGAACATCTTCATATACTCAGGCAGTCAAGCCGCCCTTAAGACGCTTGACTCATGCTCAAATAATGCAGTTAGACTCACTTAGCTCAGTATTAACCTTGTATGAGTATGAGGAAGCAGCAGATGAATTGGCCAGAAAAGGCACCAACAATACGCTCCTCGACGAAAGCAGTAGTCGAGAGTGCCCGACTAGGAGATACCCTGCACCCAGTTCTTACATTCATATTTCTTTATCTGCATTCATACATATAAACACATACACACACACATACAAACACACGCTGCTACTGCGAACGTCATGCAATTGCTTTGCTTCTTCTCCTTCTTCTTTTATTGACCCAAATCTATGTTACATTTAATCGTAAATAACTTCGTTGTTTATTGTCCGATCGTTATGAAATTAGCAATATTTAGCACATAAAGACGGCATATAAATATGTGAGTATGCTGAATCCGAAGGACATACCTCCAAAAATACGTATTTTTCGATATATGGAGGATTAAAGAAATCTATCGAAAAAACAAAACATTTTATACTTTTGTATGCTATACAAAAACATATAACGTGAATATAATGTCTCTAGCTCTTATTGCGTTCAAGTTATACCCAAAAAACACTGGTCTGGAATAAAAATTTATCGATAACTTTTGAAGGGGAAAAGATATCAAAAAAAAAGTTAAACTTGTATTGACCTGGCACTAGGAGAACCTATATTCTAAATATGGAGTCTCTAGCTTCTGTAGTCTGTGAGAAACGCGCGTTCATACAGACGGACAGTGGCGCCATTTGAGTTTTTTCATTGCAAAAATTATAACTTTTGAACCAAATGAGATAGTCGATCAATTTAAAATGCATTTAATAGATAATTGATTAAACTAAAAAATGAGCGTTTAAAAAAAAAACTGCGATGTTTAGGTGCCTATTTATGGGTTAGCAAAGTTGAAATTTAAGGAAAAATCAATTTTAAAGGAAGTAAAAAATATATATTTTTAATTTATTGATTTATTATGTTTTGATTGACAGACTTTTATAATTTAAAATTAAAATTACAAATATAACAAATAAAAAACAAGTAAGAGTGCTCTAGTCGAGAGTGCGCGACTAGGAGATACCCTGATCCAAGTTCTGACATTCATTCAAGTTATTTATCTGCATTCATACATAGAAACACACACACACATATACAAACAGAAGCTGCTTGCTACGCGCGTCATCAATTGCATTTGCTTCTTCTTCCTTTGGCCACAAACTATGGTACATTGAATCGTTAATAACTTCTTTGTTTTTTGTCTGATCGTTATTAAATTTGTAGGACACAAAGATGGCATAAAAATGTGCAACTATGTAAAATCCGAAGGTCATACCTCTAAAATTACGTATTTTTCGATTTCTGTGAGATCGGGGAGGGGTATCCAAAAAGTGAAACGCATTTAACCTCTGTATGCTATAGGAGAATATATGTACCAAATTTGGTGACTCTACCTTTTATAACTTTTAAGCTATACCTTAAAAACACTGTTCTGGAATCTTAATTTATCGATAATTTTTGAAAGGATTGGGATATCGAAAATAAATTGATGAGTTTGTGTCGAGCCGGCAGAACAGTAACTTTAACTTAAATATAAATTCGCTAGCATTAATGACTTTCAAGTTATGCCCGAAAAACACTTGGCGAAAATTGAAATTTATCGATAACTTTTGAACGGGACGAGATATCGAAAAAAAATGACAAACTTGTATCGTCCCGCCACTACGAAAACTTATATTTCAAATATGAATTCTCTAGCTTTTGAAGTCTCTGAGAAACACGCGTTCATACAGACGGACAGACGGACATGGCTATATCGACTCGGCTATTGATACTGATCAAGAATATATATACTTTATGGGGTCGGAGATGCTTCCTTATGCCTGTTACATACTTTTGCACAAAACCATAATACCCCTTTTTCCCATTTTTAATGGGATCAGGGTATAATAATTTTTTAATGTTAACTAAAATTTTTTGTAAAATATTGCTCACAATCTATTACAGAAGGTATATCTAAAAGACTAATCATTTCTGAACTATAAATGTTTTCTAACTCTTTTCGTGACTTTACATGCCGCAGTGATGAAATAAGTGGATCGGAAGATGCTGCTAACATGTTGAAGAGGTCCTCATTCTGTCTCACCCTTGATGCTTTGAAAGTGTTTAGCAATCTGTATTTCTTATAAAATTTATTTAGGGACTCCTGTGCTTCTTCAGAAAGTTCTCCAATTGGCAAAGTCTGATATTTAATTATATATTTGCCATGCGCCAATATTTTATGGACTGTCAGGGTCAAATTTTTCTGTGAATATAATTCTGTTAAAAGTGATGCAGTTTTTGAAGCATATTCTCCATATTTTGCAGAATTAACTGTTTCCTTGCAGTTTAAAACATACAAGATCGTTTCCAATCTCTTAACAATTTGATTGTTTATCCCAGTGATTTGAGTTACAGCCTCATCATTTTCAAACAAGTAAGAGTGCTCTAGTCGAGAGTGCCCGACTAGGATATACCCTGATCCAAGGTCTTACACTCATTCGAGTTATTTATCTGCATTCATACATAGAAACACACACACATATACAAACAAAAGCTGCTGGCTACGCGCGTCATACATTTGCTATGCTTCTTCTTCTTCCTTTGGCCCCAAACTATGTTACATTGAATCGTTTATAACTTCTTTGTTTATTGTCCGATCGTAATGAAATTTGTAGGAGACAAAGATATAAAAGTGAGACTATGTAAAATCCGAAGGTCATACCTCTTAAAATACGTATTTTTCGATTTCTTGGAGATCGGGGAGGGGTATCCATAATGAGTGAAATGCATTTAACCTCTGTATGCTATTGGACAGTATATGTACCAAACTTGGTGACTCTACGTCTTATAACTTTTAAGCTATACCTTAAAAACAGTGTTTTGGAAACTTAATTTATCGATAACTTTTGAAAGGATTGAGATATTGAAAAAAAAAATAAAAAGTTTGTTTAGAGCCAGCAGTACAGTAACTTAAACTTAAATATAAAGTTTCTAGCTTTTATGACTTTCAAGCTATGCCCGAAAAACACTTGTCTGAAATCGATATTTATCGATAACTTTTGAACGGCATGAGATATCTCGAAAATGATAAACTTGTATTAACCCGGCACTACGAGAACTTATATTTGAAATATGAAGTCTCTAGCTTTAGTAGTCTCTGAGAAACAGGCGTTCATACAGACGGACGGACAGACAGACGGACATGACTATATCGACTCGGCTATTGATACTGATCAAGAATATATATACTTTATGGGGTCGGAGATGCTTCCTTATGCCCGTAACATACTTTGGATTAAAACCATTATACCCTTTTTCCCATTTTTAATGGGATCAGGGTATAACAATAAAAGTATACATAGCTCTATAAAGGAAAAATCTCCAGATGTATTTTTACATAACCAAAAGGTAGACCAAAACACACAACGGAAACAATATTCAATAGAAAAGATAATCTTAGAAAGAAAAGATTATGAAGTAGACTAGCATTTGCCGGCGTGTGGTGCTGCGCCCCGTTTTTATACACTAAAAAAATTCGGTCGAATAATGCAAATTTAGCTCCCCGAATTTCCACGCAAGTGGATCTAATCAATCGAATAGAAAATAGAAATTTTTTTTTGCAAACATTTTTCACAATTTTTGAGTAATTTTCAAATTTTTAAAAACATGTTAATATTTTGTATTGTAGAGTTATGAAAATAAGTTTGAAGCTGATCCGATGAAAAACAAAAGAGTTGCATACAACAGTTTTCCCGCCATTTTTCGACTTTGGGGGTAGATTTTCCAAAACTTAAAAATCATGTTTTCTATACTTTTGTATGTGCAGCTTTGAAAATGAGTTTGGAGCTGATCGAAAACAAAAAATGTCATACAACCGTTTTCCGTCCATTATCCGACCTTGCAACCGGATTTCCTACAATTTTAAAATCACGTTGTGTATAGTGTTTTACGTGAAGCTTTAGAAATGAGTTTGAAGCTAATCGGTCGAATGTTAAAAATTGACCAAACTAAACGAACGATTTTCCACAAAAAGTGAATATAATTTTTATGGATACTCCAAAAAGATCTTGGAAAATGATTTTACATCCGATCAAATGGGGAAAAAAATGTTTATTTTCAAAATTGTTCAGACAATTTTCCGGATTTGCCAAAATATTAAAATCACGATTTTTATATTTTGATATGAAGAGTTTTGAAAATAAGTTTGAAGAAAGTCTGATGAAATTTCATTGTTTTCCCATACAACCTTGGCCCCCCATTTTCCTCCCAGGGTGGTGCATTTTCCATAAAATCTGTGTACAGTTTTTAATGAATTTTTATAATGATCTTTGAAAATAAGTTTGAACCCAATCGAATAAAAACCGAAAAAGTTGCATGCAACGGGTTTTCCTCATTTTCCGAGCTTGCGTATAGAATTTTCCAAAAACCGCTTCTTGGTACGCATTTTCAGACTAAGCGAAAACTACTTTGAAAATTGCAGCTCTCTAGCTTTTATGGTTTAGGCCCTGCCTTGATCGCCAATCAGTACGAACTGTTTTATATATATAGATAGATTATGTGTAGCTTTGATTATGAGCTTGGAGCTGATCGGATTGAACACAAAAAATTACATACAACCGCTTTCCTTCCAATTTCCGACCTTGCAAGCGGATTTTCTATAATTTTAAAATCGCATTGTTAATAGTTTTTAACGTGAAGCTTTTAAAATGAGTTTGACGCTAATCGGTCTACTATTGAAAATTTACAACCCCAATTTCCACGCAGGGGGAGGATTTTCCACAAAAAGTGAATATCATTTTTATGGATTTGCCTAATAGATTTTGGAAAATGATTTTGAATACGATAAAATAAAAAAAAAATGTATTTTCAAAAATTGTCCGACAATTTTCCGGAGTTTTCAAATATTGATAATCACGTTGTTAATATTTTGATATGTTGAGTTTTAAAAATAAGTTTGAAGCTGATCGGAAGAAAAACAAAAAAGTTTCATACAACTGTTCTTCCGCCATTTTCCGACTTTGGGGGTGGTTTTTCAAAAATGAAAAAGTCATCTTTTCTATACTTTTGTATGTTTAACTTTAATGATGAGTTTGAAGCTGATCGGATGAAAAACAAAACAGTTTCATACAAAAGTTGTCCCGTCATTTTATGATTTTGGGGGTCGATTTTCCAAAATTTGAAAATCACATTCTAAATATTTTGTATTGTAGAGCTTCGAAAATAAGTTTGAAGAAAATCGGATGAAAATTCATTTTTTGCCCATACAACCTTGACCCCCCATTTTCCTCCAAGGGGGGTGCATTTTCCATAAAATCGGTGTACAGTTTTTATTTAATTTTTATAATAATCTTTGAAAACAAGTTTGAACCCGATCGGATTAAAACCGAAAAAAGTAGCATGCAATTTTTTTTCCTCATTTTCCGAGCTAGCGTATAGAATTTTCCAAAAAACGCATCTTAATGCGCACTTTCAGACTAAGAGAAAACTACTTTGAAAATTTCAGCTCTCTAGCTTTTATGGTTTAGGCCCTTATAGCTTTATGAATATAGATGAACATTTTAAGAAAATACTATTGTTGGGATGTTTAAAGTTAGCCAATCCATTTAAGAAAACAAATGGAAGAGTAGAAAAATCAAGAGACAAATAGTTAATCGAAACAGATAAAAGAGGTGTAAAACAAAAACATCATAGGAGTGTTTTTAAAAATAAATTCAACTAATCTAAATATTTACAGGAAAAATAATAGCTTTTTGGATGATAATGATGTTAATATCTTCAAACACTTGAACAGGCCAAAGTCTTGAAATCAACCCTATAATATTATAACATGGATACCTTCTACTCGAAACATGAAACATTGACGTACCCTTAGAATATGAACACCATTGCTTAAAAATAAACGTTTGGATTCGTCATCCAACATACAGTCCACTTATAACCAACCACAAACAACAATTCAAAACTATTTTTCCTCAATTCTTGACACTGAACTGTTTTCGTATGCTAAAAGCCTTTTTGGCAGTTGAGTTGAGTATTGGTTGGCTGTATCTCGCATATTATTTGGATATTTAAGGAAGTGGTGGCGTATCAGCTTCCGGATTTTTGCAAGGTGGCGACGTAAAATGGGTTGAAGATTTTTGACATTTCAGTTAATATTTTTATTTCATCTACGCTTAACGGTTTGGGGCTTTTTGAGCAAAATACTGGATATATTTTCGTACAGAAATAAAATGCGCATCACAAAAATGTCTAAAAGACCAAATTGAATGACCAATTGACCAACTAAATGTAAGGTTGCAAAAAAGTCGATTTGTGAGAAAAAATTCAATGTCTGCAGCTCTTTCAAAAACATCGATGCGTCGATGTTTCCCCAGCTCTAATTAACATACTTTATCAAAAGTTTTTTGATCAAAAACTAAAGATAGAAGGAAATTGCAAATTAATTCGTGCAACTTTTGATGGGCTACATAAAAGGTATGAAACCGGAAGGACATCAAAGAATCTTGGAAGTGTAACTGTGTATGTATGTTAATATTTGTTAGTCTGATTTTACACGGTAAAGTTTACTTTTCAAGCAGGAGTCGGCATATGTACATATGTATGTAGTAGAGACGTTGCACTTCTGAAAAAAAAGATATTTTTATTAAATTTGTTATGGAAAGGAAAATTTTAAATATTTTGATCCATTCACAAATGCTTTACAATATGTTGTGTAAGTTGGGTTTTGTTGCCGATGCATATTTGACAATGTAAAATCCCAATGTCGTTATAGCTTTGTCCGTCTGTCCGCCCAGAAGTCTGTTTCTACGCAAACTCAATTTTGATGCTATCTTGATGAAACTTGGTACAGATCGGAACCAGCCGAATCGCACCACGAAAGCATAGAGCTGCCATAGGAACGATCGGTCTAAATTGTTATACCCTGATCCCATTAAAAATGGGAAAAAGGGGTATAATGGTTTTGTGCAAAAGTATGTAACAGGCATAAGGAAGCATCTCCGACCCCATAAAGTATATATATTCTTGATCAGTATCAATAGCCGAGTCGATCCGATCTTGCCATGTCCGTCTGGCTCTCCGTCCGTCCGTCTGTATGAACGCGGGTTTTTCAGAGACTACAACAGCCAGAGACTTCATATTTGAAATGTAGGTTCTCGTAGTACCGGGTCAATACAAAATTATCATTGTTTTCCGATCTTGCCATGTCCGTCTGGCTCTCCGTCCGTCCGTCTGTATGAACGCGGGTTTTTCAGAGACTACAACAGCCAGAGACTTCATATTTGAAATGTAGGTTCTCGTAGTACCGGGTCAATACAAAATTATCATTGTTTTTCGAAATCTTCCCGTTCAAAATTTATCGATAAATTTAGATTCCAGACCGGTGTTTTTTGGGTATTCCTTGAAAGTTATAAGAGCTAGAGGCACCATATTCACTATGTATATTTTCGTATACCTTACAGAAGTACAAAATGCTTTGTTTATTATTCATTACCATTAATCTTTATTTAGAATTAAAAAAATAATTAATCATTAATATTACTATTTCTAAAATTATATCCTTAGAATAAAATCCAGCTAAAAAAGGTATCCCACATAAAGCTAAATTAGAAACGTTAAAACAAGCTGAAGTTAAAGGTATATGGATTCTTAAACCTCATATTAAACGAATATCTTGAGAATTATTTATATTATGAATAATAGCACCCGCGCATATAAATAATAAAGCTTTAAATAATGCATGAGGTAACAAATGAAATATAGCTAATTTATAAAACCCTATAGATAAAATTCTTATTATTAACCCTAACTGACTCAAAGTTGATTAAGCAATATTTTTTTTTAAATCAAATTCAAAATTAGCCCCTAATCCAGCTATAAATATTGTCAACCCAGATAACAACAAAAGTAATTGTCCTAATCAAGAATCTGACAATAAAATATTAAATCGAATTAATAAATAAACTCCAGCTGTTACTAATGTTGAAGAATGAACTAACGCAGAAACAGGAGTTGGAGTGGCTATTGCCGCAGGCAATAATTTGAGCACTTTTTGTTATCGCTGCTAATATAACCAATGAACCAATTAATATTATTTCAAATTCATTTTGTATAACTTCTAAATAAAATACATAGTTTCAATTTCCATAATTTAATATTCATGCAATTGCTAATAATAAAGCTACATCCCCAATTCGATTTGATAAAGCAGTTAATATCCCAGCATTATAAGATTTTGTATTTTGAAAATAAATTACTAAACAATAAGATACCAACCCTAACCCATCTCATCCTAACAAAATTCTTACTAAATTTGGTCTAATAATTAATTATATTATTGATAAAACAAATATTAAAACTTATATAATAAAACGATTAATATTTAAATCTGATCTTATATATTCTTTACTGTAATAAATTACTAAAGAAACAATTATTAACACAAATGATATAAATAATAAACTTATTCAATCAAATCAAAATGTTATAACAATTGATATAGAATTTAATGAAACTACTTCTCATTCAATGAAATTAATTATATTATTTAATAAAAAATGTAATCTAAAAAAAACATGTTATTCTAATAAAAATCAAATTTAAAAATCTAATTCTACAAATTGATAAATATTTCACGATCTAAAATGAATTCTTCATATCTCTAACGCCACAAATTAGTATTTTTATTAAACTATTTAAATACAATCATAATAAACATATATCACTTTTTATAATTAATAAATTTAAAGGTAATCAATGTAATATTATTAATAAATATTCACGAATTTTACCTCCTCTAAAAGAATAAATTCCAGAAAAAATTTTTCCGTGTTGACTAAATGAATACAAGTATAAAGTGTAAGCTGCTCTAAAAAAAGGCAACAAAGATAATATAATTATTGAAATTCATGACCAAGAAACAATTCTATTTAATAAAGAAATTTCTCCTAATAAATTTAAAGTTGGAGAAGCAGCTATATTAGCAGATCTTAATAAAAATCACCATAAAGCTATTGCTGGTATACAATTTAATAACCCCTTATTGATTAATAAACTTCGTCTTCCTAAACGTTCATAAGAAACATTTGCTAAACAAACTAAACCTGATGAACAAAGTCCATCGGCAATTATTAATCTATAAGAAGCACATAAACCTCAATAAGATATAGTTAACAGCCCAGATAAAACAATTCCTATATGAGCTACTGAAGAATAAGCAATTAATGCCTTCAAATCAGTTTGTCGTAAACAAATTAATCTAACTAAAACCCCTCCAACTAATCTAATTCTAATTCAAATAAATCTATATTTTAAATTTATAAGACCTAACAAAGGTATCACCCGCAATATACCATAACCTCCTAATTTATAATCCCAGCTAAAATTATTGAACCAGAAACAGGTGCTTCAACATGAGCCTAAGGTAACATAAATGAACTATAAATATACGTATTTTTACTAAAAAAGCGCATATTATACAAAAGTATAATAAATCATAATTAAATATAAAATTATTTATTAAATAAAAATGTACAGTTCCTATTTTATTTATTAAATAAAAAATACCAGTTAATATAGGTAAAGAAACTAATAAAGTATATAATAATAAATAAATTCCTGCTTGTAAACGTTCAGGTTGATACCCTCACCTTAAATTTAAAAATAAAGTAGGAATTAATCTTCTTTCAAAAAATAAATAAAATATAAATAATCTTATTCTTCTGAATGTTAAAATAAGCAATAAAACTAACATAATAATATTAAATAAAAATAAATTTTTATAATTATTATATTTATTAACACTTTCACTTGCTAATAATATTAAAGAACAAATTCATAAACTTAATAAAATTAATCCATAAGAAAGTATATCACACCCTAAAAAGTATGAAATTTCTATTCAATAATTAGAATAATTATTTATTATTAAAAAAATAAATCTTATAAAAAATAATAAAACTTGTACCATTCAGTATATATTATTAATTAAACAAACTGGGGATAAAAATAACAAAAAAATAACTAACTTTAACATTATATTTTTCTAAAAGACTGAAAATTATCATTACCATGTGTTCGAATTATCGATACTAAAATTGATAAACCTAAAGCTCCTTCACACACTCTAAAAGCTTAAAATATTATTCTAAAATAAAATAAGAACAATAAATTCTAAACCTAAAAGTATAGAAAGCAAATGTTTTCGATAAGAAACAAAACAAAATAAACCTAAAATAAATAAAATTATTGGAAGACTTCAATATAAAATTATAATCATTAGTTTTAATAGTTTAATAAAAACATTGGTCTTGTATATCAAAAATAACATAAATTCTTCTAAAACTTCAAGAAAAAAGAATTTCTTTATTAATCCCCAAAATTAATATTTTATTATAAACTATTTCTTGACATTATTCAATTAATTCTTTATTTTGTAATTTTTATTACAACAATTATTTTTATTAATATAATAGCTATAGGATTAACATTATTAGTTCAAACATTTTTAATTTGTTTAATTTCAGGACTTATAACAAAAACATTTTGATTTTCTTATATTTTATTTGTAATTTTTCTTGTGGGAATACTTGTTTTATTCATCTATGTAACTTCTTTAGCATCTAATGAAATATTTAATTCATCAATTAAATTAACTTTAATTTATTTTATTTTATTTGTTATATTTTTATTTATATCTCTTATTATTGATAAAAATTCAACAAGAATTTTTTTAATTAATAACGAAATAGAATCAATTACTAATTTATACTCTTATTTTTCCGAAAATTCGTTATCTTTAAATAAATTATATATATATTTTCCAACAAATTTTGTAACAATTCTTTTAATAAATTATTTACTAATTACTTTAATTGTTGTAGTAAAAATTACTAAAATATTTAAAGGACCTTTTCGTATTATAAACTAATGAATAAACCTTTACGAACCTCACACCCTTTATTTATAATTGCTAATAATGCATTAGTAGACCTACCCGCTCCTATCAATATTTCAAGATGATGAAAGGATATTGTAGGATTTATTGTAATAATTTTTTTATTAATTTCTTTAGTTTTAATTAGACCTAATTTATTAGGGGACCCACATAATTTTATCCTGCTAATCCTATAGTTACTCCTGTTCATATTCAACCAGAATTATATTTTTTATTTCCTTACGCAGTTTTACGTTCAATCCCCAATAAATTGGGAGGAGTTATTGCTCTGGTTTTATCAATCGCAATTTTAATAATTTTACCTTTTTTTCAATTTAAGAAAATTTCGAGGGATCCAATTTTATCCTACTAACCAAATTTTATTTTGAATGATAGTAGTTACAGTAATTTTATTAACATGAATTGGAGCTCGACCTGTTGAAGATCCTTATGTATTAATTGGACAAATTTTAACTGTTGTTTATTTTTTGTATTATTTATTAAGCCCACTAATAAACAAGTGATGAGATAATTTATTAAATTAGTTAATGAGCTTGAATAAGCTTATGTTTTGAAAAGATAAGATAGAAATTTTATTTTCTATTAACTTTACTAAATTTAACTCATACTAAAAATGAAAAAAATATAATTTTAAACCCAATAAAAAATAATAAATAATTTAACAAAAAAGATAAAAAACATTTTCAAGCTAAATATATTAATTAATCATAACGAAATCGAGGTAAAGTCCCTCGAACTCAAATAAAAACAAAAGACATAAATTTTAATTTTAAATAAAATAATAAATGAAAAACATCACATCCTAAAAAAAATTACACAAAATAATATTCTTATAAATAAAATTCTTGCATACTCAGCTAAAAAAATTAATGCAAATCCACCTCTTCTGTATTCTACATTAAGCCCAGAAACTAATTCTGATTCTCCTTCAGCAAAATCAAAAGGAGTCCGATTAGTTTCAGCCAAAGAAATTATTAACCAAACTAAAGCTATAGGAAATAAAGTAAACAAAAATCAAACATAAGTTTGATAATAGTAAAAATTTAAAAAATTATAACCTCCAATTAAAAAAACATATGATAATTAAATTAAAGCTAAACTAACTAACTTGTCTGAGCAACAGCACGTAGCCCTCCTAATAACGCATAATTTGAATTAGAAGATCAACCTGCTACTATAACAGTATAAACTCCTAAACTAGTACAACATAAAAAAAATAAACCTCTTAAATTAAAAGAATAAAGTTTTACAAAAAAAGGTATACATATTCAAACAACTAAAAACAAAAATAAAGATAAAATAGGAGAAATATAATATCTTAAATAATTAGACAACAAAGGGTAAGTTTGTTCTTTTGTAAATAATTTAATCGCATCACAAAAAGGTTGAGGAATTCCTATTAAACCAACTTTATTAGGACCCTTACGAATTTGAATATAACCTAAAACTTTCCGTTCTAATAATGTTAAAAAAGCTACTCTTACTAAAAAACAAATAATTAATAGTAAACTTCCAATTAAAGACATAATTATTTCTATATAAAACAAGTACTATTTGTAAAAAAAGGTACATACATAAATTCTAAATTTATTGCACTTATCTGCGAAAATAGTTTTTATAATTAATATTATTCTTTATTAAAATATAATTATTTTAATATTTGGTCCTTTCATACTAAAATATTATAATTTTTTAAAGACAGAAACCAACCTGGCTTACGCCGGTTTGCACTCAGATCATGTAAGAATTTAATAAAACATTATAGTAAAAAAAAATTAAAAATTTTAATAACGTTATAAAATTACAAATTTAAATAATTTTATAAATTTATTAATTTAATAAATAATAAATTTACACAAACAATAATTAATTTTAAAAATTAAAAAAAGATTAATATAAAAATTATATAAATAATTTCTTTTAACTAAAATATTAATACCAAAAATGATTTTAAATTATTGATAATTTAGCATCTATTAAAAATCCTTTATATTTTTTTATTTTTAGCAATTTATGAAATTTTAAAAATTAAAAATTAAAAGAAAAAACATTAATTTTATAAATAAAAACTATTAAAAAAATTGTTGTATACTAGTTCTAGATTAATAGATAATATTTATATATATATAAATGTTTAATATATTATTATATAGTTAACAATTCTACCAAAAAATTTCGCAATCGAAAAATACTTTTATTAATAGTAAAAAAAAGCCTATATTTAAAAGATTTATCTAAATATTCTTTTAATTTATATAAATTTATATTAGTTTTATAAATTATTATATATTTATATATAGTTGGTATTTTATTGATTTATATATATCTATATAGAGATTTTTAATTATTTATAAACAAAAATATATTGATAAAATTTTTGTACTTAAATGTATTATTTAATTAAAATTTAAATTATTTTAAAAATTAAAAAATTTTAAAAAAACTAATAGTAAAAACAAAGAAAAAAAAATAATCGTATTTTTATTAACAATGAATTGCCTGATAAAAAGGATTACCTTGATAGGGTAAATTATGCGGTATTCCGCATTCATTGTTAAGTTTTATTGTTTTTTTTACAATGAATTTATATTTAAAAGAATTAAACTATTTCTAAAAGTTTCAAAAACTTTTGTGCGTCGTACACCAAAATATAAAAAGATAAGCTAATAAAGCTACTGGGTTCATACCCCATTTATAAAGGTTTAAATCCTTTTCTTTTTAATTTTTAATAATTCTTCAAAAATTTTATTTGTCACAATAATAATTACAGTTACATCTAATTCTTGATTAAGAGCTTGAATAGGTTTAGAAAGCAATAGCTTCAACTGTTCTGTTATTTTCTGTAATTTTATTAATGCTTAAAAATAACATTCATAACGAAATTAATGAATCTTTTATTTCAATAATAATTTTATCAACTTTATTATTAAAAAGAGGAGCAGCTCCTTTCCATTTTTGATTCCCTAATTTAATAGAAGGTTTGTCATGGATTAACGCCTTACTTTTAATAACATGACAAAAAATTGCCCCATTAATATTAATTTCTTATTTAAATTTAAAAAGTTTAATATTAATTAGAGTAATTTTGTCTGTTATTGTGGAGGCAATTGGGGGGTTAAACCAAACTTCATTACGTAAATTAATAGCTTTTTCATCAATTAATCATTTAGGATGAATATTAGGTGCTAATTAATGAATCAATTTGATTAATTTATTTTTTATTTTATACTTTTTTATCTTTTATTTTAACTTTTATATTTAATATTTTTAAATTATTTCATTTAAATCAATTATTTTCTTGATTTTTACATAGAAAATTTTTCTTTATTTAAACATTTTTTATCTTTGGGGCTACCCCCAATTTAAGGGTTTTTGCCTAAATGAATTGTTATCCAATAATTAACTTTTGTAACCAATATTTTCAACTAATAATTTTGATAATATCAACATTAATTACGTTATTTTTTTACTTACGAATTTTTTACTCAGCATTTATATTAAATTACTTTGAAAATAATTGAATAATAAATTCTCAAATTAATAATTTTAATATAAATTTATACTTAATTTTACCATTCTTATCAATTTTTGGTTTATTTTTAATTTCAATATTTTACGCAATACTTTAGTAAGGCTTTAAGTTAATAAAACTAATAGCCTTCAAAGCTGTAAATATAGGAATTCCTTTAAGCCTTAGTAAATTTTTACTCCTTCAAAATTGCAATCTGATGTCATTATTGACCTAAGACCTAATTTTTCATGATCGTTGATTAAGAAGAATAACTCTTATAAATAAATTTACAATTTATCGCCTAAATTTCAGACACTGAATCGCGACAATGGTTATTTTCAACAAATCATAAAGATATTGGAACATTATATTTTATTTTTGGTGCTTGAGCTGGAATAGTAGGGACATCACTAAGAATCTTAATCCGAGCTGAATTAGGTCACCCAGGAGCTTTAATTGGTGATGACCAAATTTATAACGTAATTGTTACAGCCCATGCTTTTATTATAATTTTTTTTATAGTAATACCTATTATAATTGGAGGATTTGGAAATTGATTGGTTCCTTTAATATAAGGAGCCCCTGATATAGCATTTCCTCAAATAAATAATATAAGATTTTGATTACTTCCTCCAGCCTTAACACTTTTATTAGTAAGAAGAATAGTGGAAAACGGAGCTGGTACAGGATGAACTGTTTACCCTCCTTTATCTTCAGGGATTGCCCATGGGGGAGCTTCTGTAGATTTAGCTATTTTCTCTTTACATTTAGCTGGAATTTCTTCAATTTTAGGAGCCGTAAATTTTATTACAACTGTTATTAATATACGATCTTCCGGAATTACATTAGACCGAATACCATTATTTGTTTGATCAGTAGTAATTACAGCATTATTATTACTTTTATCTTTACCTGTATTAGCAGGTGCTATTACTATGTTATTAACTGATCGAAATTTAAATACTTCATTTTTAGACCCAGCTGGAGGAGGAGACCCTATTTTATACCAACATTTATTTTGATTTTTCCGACACCCAGGAGTTTACATTTTAATTTTACCAGGATTTAGAATAATTTCACATATTATTAGTCAAGAGTCAGGTAAAAAGGAAATTTTTGGATCTTTAGGTATAATTTATGCTATATTAGCTATTGGATTATTAGGATTTATTGTTTGAGCTCATCATATATTTACTGTAGGAAAAGATGTAGATACCCGAGCTTATTTTACATCTGCAACTATAATTATTGCGGTACCTACTGGGATTAAAATTTTGAGATGACTTGCTACTTTACACGGAGCTCAACTTTCTTACTCAACAGCTATTTTATGAGCATAAGGATTTGTATTTTTATTCACAGTGGGAGGATTAACTGGAGTTGTTTTAGCTCCTCATCTGTGGATATTATTTTACATGATACATATAATGTTGTAGCTCATTTTCATTATGCTCTTTCTATAGGAGCTGTATTTGCAATTATGGCAGGATTTATTCATTGATACCCTTTATTTACTGGACTTACATTAAATAATAAATGATTAAAAAGTCAATTTATTATTATATTTATTGGAGTAAATGTAACATTTTTCCCTCAACACTTTGTAGGGTTAGCTGTTATACCGCGTCGATACTCAGATTATCCTGATGCTTACACAACATGAAATGTAGTATCAACAATTGGTTCTTCAATTTCTTTATTGGGTATTCTATTTTTTTTCTATATCATTTGAGAAAGTTTAGTATCTCAACGACAAGTTATTTACCCTATACAATTAAATTCTTCAATTGAGTGGTACCAAAATACTCCACCTGCTGAAGATAGATGTTCTGAGTTACCATTATTATCTAATTAATTTCTAATATGGCAGATTAGTGCAATGGATTTAAGCTCCATATATAAAGTATTTTGCTTTTATTAGAAAATTAATGTCGACATGAGCTAATTTAGGACCTCAAGACAGAGCTTCTCCTTTAAAAGAACAACTAATTTTTTTTTCACGATCATGCTTTATTAATTTTAGTTATAATTACTGTTTTATAATAACTGTTTCAGTTATATTATTTTTTAATAAATATATTAATCGATTTCTTTTACACGGACAATAAATTGAAATAATTTGAACAATTTTACAGGCAAATATTTTATTTTTTATTGCATTTCCTTCTTTACGACTTTTATACCTTTTAGATGAAATTAATGAACCATCAGTTACTTTAAAAAGAATTGGTCATCAATGATACTGAAGTTATGAATATTCTGATTTTAATAATATTGAATTTGATTCTTATATAATTCCTACAAATGAATTAGCAAATGACGGATTTCGAAATTCCCAAATTCGAATTTTAGTAACAGCCGCAGATGTTATTCATTCATAAACTGCACCTGCCTTAGGAGTTAAGGTCGACGGAACTCCTGGACGTTTAAAACAAACAAATTTTTTTAATAAACGACCTGGTTTGTTCTATGGGCAATGTTCAGAAATCTGTGGAGCTAACCATAGATTTATACCTATTGTAATTGAAAGTGTTCCTGTAAATTATTTTATTAAATGAATTAATAATGAAAATTTTTCATTAGATGACTGAAAGCAAGTACTGGTCTCTTAAAGCATTTTATAGTAAATTAGCAATTACTTCTTATGAAAAATTTAGTTTAATTATAACATTAGTATGTCAAACTAAAATTATTAAATTGTTAATATTTTTTAATTTCACAAATAGCTCCTATTATATGATTAACTTTATTTTTTATTTTTTCTATCACTTTTATTTTGTTTTGCTCAATTAATTTTTACGCTTATATACCTACATCACAAAAATCATAAAAATAAAGAAATATCATATTGATGAAATCATTTAATTATTCCAGAAACAGTTGTTATAGCCCCGATTGCTCCTGTTAAAGGTCATGGTCTGTAATCAACTAAATGGAAGGGGTGATTTGCGTGTGTAGACATTATTTATAAATTAATTAACTTCTCTAGAATATAAAGTTCTTAAAACTGCAAATACATAAGATTGAATTATTGCTACGGCTGATTCAAGAACTAATAAAGCGATTTGAGCAATTAATAAAAATGTTACTAATATATAAGATATAGAAGGTCCAGTATTTCCTAATAATGTTAAAAGTAAATGTCCGGCAATTATATTAGCAGTTAATCGGACAGCTAAAGTTCCTGGTCGGATAACATTTCTAATCGTTTCAATACATACTATAAAAGGTATTAAAATTGCTGGGGTTCCTTGAGGGACTAAATGAGCGAATATATGTTGAGTATGGTTAATTCATCCATATATTATAAAAGATAATCATAACGGTAATGCTAATGTTAATGTTAATGTTAAATGTCTTGTTCTTGTAAAAATATACGGAAATAATCCTATGAAATTATTAAAAAGAATTAAAGAAAATAAAGAAATAAAAATAAAAGAAGATCCGTTATGTGCTGTAGGACCTAAAAGTGTTTTAAATTCTTTGTGAAGAGTTACAAGGATTGAATTTCAAAAAATGTTATAACGAGATGGTATTAATCAATAAATTGAAGGAATTATTAAAAGTCCTAAAAATGTTCTTAATCAATTAAGTGAAAGTCCAAAAATTGCTGAAGGGTCAAATACAGAGAATAAATTTGTTATCATTTTCAATTTATAGAATTTGAATTAAGATTTTTTAATTCATTTGATTTAGGTGAAGAAGGTATATAAGCGTAGTAATTAATTGAGCAAAACAAAATAAAAGTAATAGAAAAAATAAAAAATAAAGTTAATCATTTAATAGGGGCTATTTGTGGGATTAAAAAATATTAATAATTTAATAATTTTAGTTTGACATACTAATGTTATAATTTAACTAATTTTTTCATTAGAAGTAATTGCTAATTTACTATAAAATGGTTTAAGAGACCAGTACTTGCTTTCAGTCATCTAATGAAGAATTTTCATTATTAGAAATTCATTTAATAAAATAATTTACAGGAACACTTTCAATTACAATAGGTATAAATCTATGGTTAGCTCCACAAATTTCTGAACATTGTCCATAAAATAAACCAGGTCGTTTAATAAAAAAATTTGTTTGATTTAAACGACCAGGGGTTCCATCAACCTTAACTCCTAAGGCTGGCACTGTTCATGAATGAATTACATCCGCAGCTGTTACTAAAATTCGAATTTGAGAATTTATAGGTAAAACAATACGATTATCTACATCTAAAAGTCGAAATCCGTCATTTGCTAATTCATTTGTAGGAATTATATAAGAATCAAATTCAATATTGTTAAAATCAGAATATTCATAACTTCAGTATCATTGATGACCAATGCTTTTTAAAGTAACTGATGGTTCATTAATTTCATCTAAAAGGTACAAAAGTCGTAAAGAAGGAAATGCAATAAAAAATAAAATAATTGCTGGTAAAATTGTTCAAATTATTTCAATTAATTGTCCGTGTAAAAGAAACCGATTAATATAACTATTAAAAAATAATATAATTATTAAATATCCGACTAAAACAGTAATTATAACTAAAATTAATAAAGCATGATCATGGAAAAAAATAAGTTGTTCTATTAAAGGAGAGGCTCTGTCTTGAAGTCCTAAATTAGCTCATGTTGACATTAAATTTTCTAATAAAAGTAAAATACTTTATATATGGAGCTTAAATCCATTGCACTAATCTGCCATATTAGAAATTAATTAGTTAATAATGGTAACTCAGAATATCTATGTTCAGCAGGTGGAGTATTTTGGTACCACTCGATTGAAGAATTTAATTGTATAGGATAAATAACTTGTCGTTGGGATACTAAACTTTCTCAAATAATATAGAAAAAAAATAAAATCCCTAATAAAGAAATTGAAGAACCAATTGTTGAAACTACATTTCATGTTGTATAAGCATCAGGATAATCTGAATATCGACGAGGTATACCCGCTAATCCTAAAAAATGTTGGGGAAAAAATGTTAAATTTACTCCAATAAATATAATAATAAATTGACTTTTTAATCATTTATTATTTAATGTAAGTCCGGTAAATAAGGGGTATCAATGAATAAATCCGGCTATAATTGCGAATACAGCTCCTATAGAAAGTACATAATGAAAATGAGCTACAACATAATATGTATCATGTAAAATAATATCTACAGATGAATTAGCTAAAACAACTCCAGTTAATCCTCCCACTGTGAATAGAAATACAAATCCTAATGCTCATAAAATAGCTGGTGAGTAAGAAAGTTGAGCTCCGTGTAAAGTAGCAAGTCATCTGAAAATTTTAATTCCGGTAGGTACCGCAATAATTATAGTTGCAGATGTAAAATAAGCTCGAGTATCAACATCTATTCCTACAGTAAATATATGGTGAGCTCAAACAATAAATCCTAATAATCCAATAGCTAGTATAGCATAAATTATTCCTAAAGATCCAAAAGTTTCCTTTTTACCTGATTCTTGACTAATAATATGTGAAATTATTCCAAATCCCGGTAAAATTAAAATATAAACTTCTGGGTGTCCAAAAAATCAAAATAAATGTTGGTATAAAATAGGATCCCCTCCTCCAGCTGGGTCAAAAAATGAAGTATTTAAATTTCGATCAGTTAATAACATAGTAATAGCACCTGCTAATACAGGTAAAGATAAAAGTAATAATAATGCTGTAATTACTACTGATCAAACAAATAAAGGTATTCGGTCTAGTGTAATCCCAGAAGATCGTATATTAATAACAGTTGTAATAAAATTTACGGCTCCTAAAATTGAAGAAATCCCAGCTAAATGAAGAGAGAAAATAGCTAAATCTACAGAAGCTCCTCCGTGAGCAATCCCTGAAGATAAAGGAGGGTAAACAGTTCACCCTGTACCAGCTCCGTTTTCCACTATTCTTCTTACTAATAAAAGTGTTAAAGCTGGAGGAAGTAATCAAAATCTTATATTATTTATTCGAGGAAATGCTATATCAGGGGCTCCCAGTATTAAAGGAACTAATCAATTTCCAAATCCTCCAATTATAATAGGTATTACTATAAAAAAAATTATAATAAAAGCATGGGCTGTAACAATTACGTTATAAATTTGATCATCACCAATTAAAGCTCCTGGGTGACCTAATTCAGCTCGGATTAAGATTCTTAATGATGTTCCTACTATTCCAGCTCAAGCACCAAAAATGAAATATAATGTACCAATATCTTTATGATTTGTTGAAAATAACCATTGTCGCGATTAAGTGGCTGAAATTTAGGCGATAAATTGTAAATTTATTTATAAGAGTTATTCTTCTTAATCAACGATCATTAAAAATTAGGTCTTATAGTCAATAATGACATCAAACTGCAATTTTGAAGGAGTAATAATTTACTAAGGCTTAAAGGAATTCCTATATTTACAGCTTTGAAGGCTATTAGTTTTATTAACTTAAAGCCTTACTAAAGTATTGCGTAAAATATTGAAATTAAAAATAAACCAAAAATTGATAAGAATGTAAAAATTAAGTATAAATTTATATTAAAATTATTAATTTGAGAATTTATTATTCAATTATTTTCGAAGTAATTTAACATAAATGCTGAATAACAAATTCGTAAATAAAAAAATAGTGTAATTAATGTTGATATAATCAAAATTATTAATTGAAAATATTGATTACAAAAAGTTAATTGTTGAATAACAATTCATTTTGGTAAAAATCCTAAGAATGGAGGTAATCCTCCTAAAGATAAAAAATTTATAAATAGAGTAAATTTTAAAATTTTTCTGTGTAAAAATCAAGAAAATAATTGATTTAAATGAAAAAGTTTAAAAATATTAAATATAAAAGTTAAAATAAAAGATAAAAAAGAATAAAATAAAAAATAAATTAATCAAATTGATTCATTAATTATTAAAGCACTTAATATTCACCCTAAATGATTAATAGATGAAAAAGCTATTAATTTACGTAATGAAGTTTGGTTTAATCCACCAATTGCTCCCACAATAACAGACAAAATCACTCTAATTAATATTAAACTTTTTAAATTTAAATAAGAAATTAATATTAATGGGGCAATTTTTTGTCATGTTATTAAAAGTAAAGCATTTATTCATGATAAACCTTCTATTAAATTAGGAAATCAAAAATGGAAAGGAGCTGCTCCTCTTTTTAATAATAAAGTTGATAAAATTATTATTGAAATAAAAGATTCATTAATTTCGTTATTAATGTTATTTTTAAGTATTAATAAAATTACAGAAAATAATAAAACAGTTGAGGCTAATGCTTGGGTTAAAAAATACTTTAACGAAGCTTCAGTAGATTTAAAATTATTATTATCTCTTATTAGGGGAATAAAAGATAACAAATTGATTTCTAAACCTATTCAAGCTCTTAATCAAGAATTAGACGTAACTGTAATTAAAGTTCCTGTAATTATTATTGTAACAAATAAAATTTTTGAAGAATTATTAAAAATTAAAAAGAAAAGGATTAAAACCTTTATAAATGGGGTATGAACCCAGTAGCTTAATTAGCTTATCTTTTTATATTTTGGTGTATGACGCACAAAAGTTTTTGAAACTTTTAGAAATAGTTTAATTCTATTAAATATAAAGTCATTGTAAAAAAAACAATAAAACTTAATAATGAATGCGGAATTCCGCATAATTTACCCTATCAAGGTAATCCTTTTTATCAGGCAATTCATTGTTAATAAAAAACTGATTATTTTTTTTTTTTTTTTTTATATTTACTATTAGTTTTTTGAAAATTTTTTAATTTTTAAAATAGTTAAAATTTAAATTAAATAATACATTTTAGTACAAAAATTTTATAAATATGTTTTTGTTTATAAATAATTAAAAATCTCTATATAGATATATATAAATTAATAAAAGACCAACTATATATAAATATATAAATATATAATAATTTATAATACCTATATAAATTTATATAAATTAAAAGAATATTTAGATAAATCTTTTAAATATAGATTTTTTTTTACTATTAATATAAGTATTTTTGGATTGCGAAATTTTTTAGTAGAATTGTTAACCATATAATAATATATTAAACATTTATATATATATATATTATCTATTAATCTAGAACTAGTATACAAAAAATTTTTTAAAAGTTTTTATTTATAAAATTATTGTTTTTTCTTTTATTTTTTAATTTTTAAAATTTTATAAATTGCAAAAAAAAAAAAAAAAAATAGAAAGGATTTTTAATAGAGGTTAAATTATCAATAATTTAAAATCATTTTTGGTATTAATATTTTAATTAAAAATAATTATTTATATTATTTTAATATTTATTTTTTAAAATTTTTTAAATTAATTATTAACTTTTTTTATTAATAATTTATTAAATTAATAAATTTATAAAATTATTTAAATTTGTAATTTTATAGAATTATTATAATTTTTAATTTATTATATTTTTTTTTTACTAAATTGTTTTATTAATATAAAATTTAAATTGTTAAAAATATTATAAAAATTGTAAAAAATTAAGATATAATATATTAAAATAAAATAATTTTTAATTTTCTTTATAATTTTTAAAAGAAATTTATATTATTAGGGGTTTATTTTAGATATTTTTCAGATTTAGTAATTAAAAAAAATTATTAATATATAATTTTTATTTAATTTTAATTTTAAAAAATATTAATTACTTTTTAAATTTAAATTTTAAAATATTTTTTTTTTTTATATTAAATATTTATGTTTAAAGTTTTATTTTGGCTTAAAAATTTGTTATTAATTTGATTTATATGTAAATTTTTGTAAGAATTTTTATTAATTTTAAAAGTTAATAAATTATTTTATACCCGCAGTAATTAATTTTATTGATTAAAGAAATTTAGAAATAGTAATATTAAATAGTATAGATTAAATTGGTGCCAGCAATCGCGGTTATACCAGTTATACAAATAAATTTTTTTAGTAAAAGTTAAATTGATTTATATTAAATAAAATTAAATTTATTAAGTGAAATTTTAAATTTAAATTTTTATTCATAAAAATAATTGAAGCTTAAAAATTTTAATAAAAAACTAGGATTAGATACCCTATTATTTAAAATGTAATTATTAATATTAAAGTAGTAATAGTTATGTTCTTGAAACTTAAAAAATTTGGCGGTATTTTAGTCTATCCAGAGGAACCTGTTTTGTAATCGATAATCCACGATGGACCTTACTTAAAATTGTTATCAGTTTATATACCGTCGTTATCAGAATATTTTATAAGAATAATAATATTCAATAATTTTAATTAAAATTTATATCAGATCAAGGTGTAGCTTATATTTAAGTAGTAATGGGTTACAATAAATATATTTAAACGAATAGAACTATGAAAAAGTTTTTGAAGGTGGATTTGGTAGTAAAATTATAAAGATTAATAATTTGATTTTAGCTCTAAAATATGTACACATCGCCCGTCGCTCTTATTATTAAGGTAAGATAAGTCGTAACATAGTAGATGTACTGGAAAGTGTATCTAGAATGACAATTTAAAGCTTATTAAGTAAAGCATTTCATTTACATTGAAAAGATTTTTGTGCAAATCAATATAAATTGATTAGATTTTATTTATTAATTTTTTTATTTCAAAATTTAAAGTATTAAAAATAATTATATAAAAAAAAGTTTTAGTATTGTTTAAAGAAAAAATAAATTTAATAATAGTTTAATAGTATTGTAAAAGAAAATTGAAATAATTTGAAAAATTTTTATTTAAAAAGAAAATTTAATTTATTGTACCTTGTGTATCAGCGTTTATTAAATAAAAAATATTTACAAATATTTTTCTCGATTTTAAAAGAGTTAATATAATATAAAAGTTAATGTGATAAAATTATTTTAAATATTATATTAGAAATGAAATGTTATTCGTTTTTAAAGGTATCTAGTTTTTCAAGAAATAAATTTAATTTAGAAATTATAAATTTATTTAAAAAATTTTTTAATTAAATAATTTATAATTTTAATATTTTATGGGATAAGCTATAAAATAAATTTTTAAAAATAATAAATAAATTTAATAAATATATGTTTAGAATTAGCAATTGTTTATAATTATGTTATAATTTATTTTATAAACTAAATTATTTATTAAATTTTAAATATTTATTGAAATATTAATTTAAATTTTTTAAATTAAGTAATAATGATAGAATTAGTATATTTTATTGTAAAAATAAATATAAATGATAAGTTTAAGTAAAGAATTCGGCAAAAATAATATTCGCCTGTTTAACAAAAACATGTCTTTTTGAATTAAATTTAAAGTCTAACCTGCCCACTGAAATATTTTAAATGGCCGCAGTATTCTAACTGTGCAAAGGTAGCATAATCATTAGTCTTTTAATTGAAGGCTGGAATGAATGGTTGGACGAAATATTAACTGTTTCATTTAAATTTTTTATAGAATTTTATTTTTTAGTCAAAAAGCTAAAATTTATTTAAAAGACGAGAAGACCCTATAAATCTTTATATTTTGTTTATTTTAATTATAAAGATTATTTTTATTATAATAAATTAAAATATTTTATTGGGGTGATATTAAAATTTAAAAAACTTTTAATTTTAAAATCCATTAATTTATGAATAATTGATCCATTAATAATGATTAAAAATTTAAGTTACTTTAGGGATAACAGCGTAATTTTTTTGGAGAGTTCATATCGATAAAAAAGATTGCGACCTCGATGTTGGATTAAGATATAATTTTGGGTGTAGCCGTTCAAATTTTAAGTCTGTTCGACTTTTAAATTCTTACATGATCTGAGTTCAAACCGGCGTAAGCCAGGTTGGTTTCTATCTTTAAAAAATTATAATATTTTAGTACGAAAGGACCAAATATTAAAATAATTATATTTTAATAAAGAATAATATTAATTATAAAAACTATTTTGGCAGATAAGTGCAATAAATTTAGAATTTATTTATGTAAATTTTTTTACAAATAGTACTTGTTTTATATAGAATTAATTATGTCATTAATTGGAAGTTTATTATTAATTATTTGTGTTTTAGTAAGAGTAGCTTTTTTAACATTATTAGAACGAAAAGTTTTAGGTTATATCCAAATTCGTAAGGGTCCTAATAAAGTTGGTTTAATAGGAATTCCTCAACCTTTTTGTGATGCGATTAAATTATTTACAAAAGAACAAACTTACCCTTTGTTATCTAATTATTTAAGATATTATATTTCTCCAATTTTATCTTTATTTTTGTCTTTAATTGTTTGGATATGTATACCTTTCTTTGTAAAACTTTATTCTTTTAATTTAAGAGGATTATTTTTTTTATGTTGTACTAGTTTAGGAGTTTATACTGTTATAGTGGCAGGTTGATCTTCTAATTCAAATTATGCATTATTAGGGGGGTTGCGTGCAGTTGCTCAAACAATTTCTTATGAAGTTAGTTTAGCTTTAATTTTATTGTCATTTATTTTTTTAATCGGAGGTTATAATTTTTTAAATTTTTATTATTATCAAACTTATGTTTGATTTTTGTTTACTTTGTTTCCTATAGCTTTAGTTTGGTTAATAATTTCTTTAGCTGAAACTAATCGTACTCCTTTTGATTTTGCTGAAGGTGAATCAGAATTAGTTTCTGGATTTAATGTAGAATATAGAAGAGGTGGATTTGCATTAATTTTTTTAGCTGAATATGCAAGAATTTTATTTATAAGAATATTATTTTGTGTAATTTTTTTAGGTTGTGATGTTTTTAATTTATTATTTTATTTAAAATTAATATTTATTTCTTTTGTTTTTATTTGAGTTCGAGGTACTTTACCTCGTTTTCGTTATGATAAATTAATATATTTAGCTTGAAAATGTTTTTTATCTTTTTCATTAAATTATTTATTATTTTTTATTGGATTTAAAATTCTATTATTTTCATTTTTAGTATGAATTAAATTTAGTAAAGTTAATAGAAAATAAAATTTCTATCTTATGTTTTCAAAACATAAGCTTGTTCAAGCTCATTAACTAATTTAATAAATTATCTCATCATTTGTTTATTAATGGATTTAATAAATAATATAAAAAATAAACAACAGTTAAAATTTGTCCAATTAATACATAAGGATCTTCAACAGGTCGAGCTCCAATTCATGTTAATAAAATTACTGTGACTACTATTATTCAAAATAAAATTTGATTAATTGGATAAAATTGAATTCCTCGAAATTTTCTTAAGTTATAAAAAGGTAAAATTATTAAAATTGCAATTGATAAAACAAGAGCAATAACTCCTCCTAATTTATTGGGGATTGAACGTAAAATTGCGTAAGCAAATAAAAAATATCATTCTGGTTGGATATGAACAGGAGTAACTAAAGGATTAGCAGGGATAAAATTATCAGGGTCTCCTAATAAATTAGGTCTAATTAAAACTAACGAAATTAGTAAAAAAATTATTACAATAAATCCTACAATGTCCTTGTAAGTAAAATAAGGATGAAAAGGAATTTTATCAATATTAGAATTTAATCCAATTGGGTTATTAGATCCTGTTTGGTGTAGAAATAATAAATGAATTATAACAGCTGCTAAAACAATAAAAGGTAAAATAAAGTGAAATGTAAAAAATCGAGTTAAAGTTGCGTTATCAACAGCAAATCCTCCTCAAACCCATTGTACTAAATCAATTCCTAAATAAGGTACAGCTGATAACAAATTTGTAATAACTGTAGCTCCTCAAAAAGATATTTGTCCTCAAGGTAAAACATATCCTATAAAAGCAGTTCCTATAACTAAAAATAGAATAATTACACCTGTTATTCATGTTGGGGTGAATAAGTAAGATCCATAATATATTCCTCGGCCTACATGTAAATAAATGCAAATAAAAAAGAAAGATGCACCGTTAGCGTGTAAATTACGTAGTAATCAGCCATAATTTACATCTCGACAAATATGATTAACTCTATAAAAAGCTAAATTAATATCTGCGGTGTAATGTATTGCTAAAAATAAACCTGTTAAAATTTGAATAATTAAACATAAACCTAAAAGGGATCCAAAATTTCATCATCTTGAAATATTAATAGGAGCGGGTAAATCTACTAATGCATTATTAGCAATTTTAAATAAAGGGTGTGAGGTTCGTAAAGGTTTATTCATTAGTTTATAATACGAAGAGGTCCTTTAAATATTTTAGTAATTTTTACTACAACAATTAAAGTAATTAGTAAATAGTTTATTAAAAGAATTGTTACAAAATTTGTTGGAAAATTATATAATTTATTTAAAGATAATGAATTTTCTGAAAAATAAGAATATAAATTTGTAATTGATTCTATTTCGTTATTAATTAAAAAAAATCTTGTTGAATTTTTATCAATAATAAAAGATAAAAATAAAAATATAATAAATAAAATGAAAGAAATTAAAGTTAATTTAATTGATAAATTAAATATTTCGTTAGATGCTAAAGAAGTTACATAGATGAATAAAACTAATATTCCTCCGAGAAAAATTAAAAATAAAATGTAAGAAAATCAAAATGTTTTTGTTATAAGTCCTGAAATTAAACAAATTAAAATTGTTTGGATTAATAATGTTAATCCTATAGCTAATGGATGAATTATATTAATAAAAATAATTGTTGTGATAAAAATTAAAGAATAAAGGATTAATTGAATAATATCAAGAAATAGTTTATAATAAAATATTAATTTTGGGGATTAATGAAAAAGAAATTCTTTTTTCTTGAAGTTTTAAAAGAATATATCTTATTTTTGATTTACAAGACCAATGTTTTTATTAAACTATTAAAACTAATGATTATAATTTTATATTGAAGTCTTCCAATAATTTTATTTATTTTAGGTTTATTTTGTTTTGTTTCTAATCGAAAGCATTTACTTTCTATACTTTTAAGTTTAGAATTTATTGTTCTTATTTTATTTTTTATACTATTTATTTATTTAAATTTATTAAATTATG
Organism: Drosophila maculinotata; assembly: GCA_035045305.1. NCBI lineage: Eukaryota > Metazoa > Arthropoda > Insecta > Diptera > Drosophilidae > Drosophila > Drosophila maculinotata. The sequence continues at coordinate 1,121,515 of JAWNPD010000022.1, forward strand.
AAAACTATTTTAGAATAATATTTTTAACTTTTAGAGTGTGTGAAGGAGCTTTAGGTTTATCAATTTTAGTATCGATAATTCGAACACACGGTAATGATTATTTTCAGTCTTTTAGAATTATATAATGTTGAAGTTAATTATTTTTTTGTTATTTTTATCTCCGGTTTGTTTAATTAATAATATATACTGAATGGTACAAGTTTTATTATTTTTTATTAGATTTATATTTTTAATAATAAATAATTTTTCTAATTATTGAATAGAAATTTCATATTTTTTAGGGTGTGACATACTTTCCTATGGATTAATTTTATTAAGTTTATGAATTTGTTCTTTAATATTATTAGCAAGTGAAAGTGTTAATAAATATAATAATTATAAAAATTTATTTTTATTTAATATTATTATATTAGTTTTATTACTTGTTTTGACATTCAGAAGAATAAGATTATTTATATTTTATTTATTTTTTGAAAGAAGATTAATTCCTACTTTATTTTTAATTTTAGGGTGAGGGTATCAACCTGAACGTTTACAAGCAGGAATTTATTTATTATTCTATACTTTATTAGTCTCTTTACCTATGTTAATTGGTATTTTTTATTTAATAAATAAAATAGGAACTATAAATTTTTATTTAATAAATAATTTTATATTTAATTATGATTTATTATATTTTTGTATAATATGTGCTTTTTTAGTAAAAATACCTATATTTTTAGTTCATTTATGATTACCTAAGGCTCATGTTGAAGCACCTGTTTCTGGTTCAATAATTTTAGCTGGAATTATACTTAAATTAGGGGGTTATGGAATGTTACGGGTGATGCCTTTGTTAGGTCTTATAAATTTAAAATATAGATTTATTTGGATTAGAATTAGATTAGTTGGGGGAGTTTTAGTTAGATTTATTTGTTTACGACAAACTGATTTGAAGGCGTTAATTGCTTATTCTTCAGTAGCTCATATAGGAATTGTTTTATCAGGTTTGTTAACTATATCTTATTGAGGTTTATGTGGTTCTTACAGATTAATAATTGCTCATGGACTTTGTTCATCTGGGTTATTTTGTTTAGCAAATGTTTCTTATGAACGTTTAGGAAGACGAAGTTTATTAATCAATAAGGGGTTATTAAATTTTATACCTGCAATAGCTTTATGGTGATTTTTACTAAGATCTGCTAATATAGCTGCTCCACCAACTTTAAATTTATTAGGGGAAATTTCTTTATTAAATAGAATTGTTTCTTGGTCATGAGTTTCAATAATTATGTTATCTTTGTTATCTTTTTTTAGAGCAGCTTATACATTATATTTATATTCATTTAGTCAACATGGAAAAATTTTTTCTGGGGTTTATTCTTTTAGAGGAGGTAAAATCCGTGAGTATTTATTAATAATATTACATTGATTACCTTTAAATTTATTAATTATAAAAAGTGATATATGTTTATTATGATTATATTTAAATAGTTTAATAAAAATACTAATTTGTGGTGTTAGAGATATGAAAAATTCATTTTAGATCGTGAAATATTTATCAATTTGTAGAATTAGATTTTTAAATTTGATTTTTGTTAGAATAACAAGTTTTTTTTTAAGATTATATTTTTTATTAAATAATATAATTTATTTTATTGAATGAGAAGTAGTTTCATTAAATTCTATATCAATTGTTATAACATTTTTATTTGATTGAATAAGTTTATTATTTATATCATTTGTTTTAATAATTGCTTCTTTAGTAATTTATTACAGTAAAGAATATATAAGATCAGATTTAAATATTAATCGTTTTATTATATTAGTTTTAATATTTGTTTTATCAATAATATTATTAATTATTAGACCAAATTTAGTAAGAATTTTGTTAGGATGAGATGGATTAGGATTGGTATCTTATTGTTTAGTAATTTATTTTCAAAATACAAAATCTTATAACGCGGGGATATTAACTGCTTTGTCAAATCGAATCGGGGATGTAGCTTTATTATTGGCAATTGCATGAATATTAAATTATGGAAGTTGAAATTATGTATTTTATTTAGAAGTTATGCAAAATGAATTTGAAATAATATTAATTGGTTCATTAGTTATATTAGCAGCCATAACAAAAAGTGCTCAAATTCCTTTTTCTTCTTGGTTGCCTGCAGCAATAGCTGCTCCAACTCCTGTTTCTGCATTAGTTCATTCTTCAACGTTAGTAACAGCTGGGGTTTATTTGTTAATTCGGTTTAATATTTTGTTATCAAATTCTTGATTAGGGCAGTTACTTTTATTATTATCTGGGTTGACAATATTTATAGCTGGATTAGGGGCTAATTTTGAATTTGATTTAAAAAAAATTATTGCTTTATCGACTTTGAGTCAGTTAGGATTAATAATAAGAATTTTATCTATAGGGTTTTATAAATTAGCTATATTTCATTTGTTAACTCATGCATTATTTAAAGCTTTATTATTTATATGCGCAGGTGCTATTATTCATAATATAAATAATTCTCAAGATATTCGTTTAATAGGTGGTTTAAGAATTCATATACCTTTAACTTCAGCTTGTTTTAATGTTTCTAATTTAGCTTTATGTGGGATACCTTTTTTAGCTGGATTTTATTCTAAGGATATAATTTTAGAAATAGTAATAATTAGAAATGTAAATTTATTTTCATTTTTTTTGTATTTTTTTTCAACAGGTTTAACAGTAAGTTACACATTTCGTTTAATTTTTTATTCAATGACAGGAGATTTAAATTGTATAAGTTTAAATATATTAAATGATGAAGGTTGAGTGATGTTACGTGGAATAATAGGTTTATTAGTTATAAGAATTATTGGAGGAAGAATATTAAATTGATTAATTTTTTCTTCTCCTTATATAATTTGTTTACCTTTGTATATAAAATTATTAACCTTATTTACTTGTATTTTAGGAGGTTTATTTGGTTATTTAATTTCTTTAAGAAAATTATTTACTTTAAATAAATCAATAATTTTTTATAACACATCAATATTTTTAAGTTCAATATGGTTTATACCTTATATAAGAACTTACGGAATTATTTTTTATCCTTTAAATTATGGTCAAATTGTGAGAAAAAGTTTTGACCAAGGTTGGTCAGAATATTTTGGAGGCCAACATTTGTATCAAAAATTAATAAATTATTCTCAAATTTTATTTTTAATACATAATAATAATTTAAAAATTTATTTATTATTATTTGTATTTTGAGTTTTAATTTTATTTAATTTTTTATTATTTTTATATTCAAATAGCTTATATTTAGAGTATGACATTGAAGATGTTATGGAGATTAGTTAATCTTTGAATATAATGAATTAATTTTAGTAATTTATAAAAATAAATAATTTTATTTTTACAATGAAAATGTAAAGTTTTATCTTAAACTATATAAATAGAAGTATAAATGGAATTTAACCATTAAAAGAAAAAAGTTAGCAGCTTTTACTTGATCACCATACTTCCTTAATTGGAGTTATAACTCAATTATATCATTAACAGTGATAGGCCTCTATTTTGGCTTCAATTAAAGAATAAGGGTAGATTTACCTAAGATTAGGTCGAAACTAATTGCAATTTATCGCTTCATATTCTTTATAAATTAAGGTAGATTGAAAAATCAATACTTTTTGAATGCAAATCAAATGTTATAATTAACTACAACCCTAGTTAATTTGATCAATTTAGTATTCCTTGATTTCATTCATGGTATAATCCAATTAATAAAATTAAAATAAAAATTACAGAAGTATAAGTTCAAATTAATAAATTTGAAAATTTAAAAATAACAATTATTGGTAAAATTAAAGCAATTTCTACATCAAAAATTAAGAAAATAATCGTGATTAAAAAAAATCGTAAAGAAAAAGGTAACCGAGAAGATGATTTTGGGTCAAATCCACATTCAAAAGGAGAACTTTTTTCTCGGTCTACTAAAGTTTTTTTAGAAAGAATAGAAGCTAATATTATTACAATAAATGAGATTATTATAATAATTGAGGCAATAAAAATAATTGAAAAAATTATCTATACTATTATTAATAGACCTTATGATTGGAAGTCAAATATACTTTTATACTATATAGATAATTAATTATTAACCTCCTCATCAGTAGATTGTAATATATAAAAATAATCATACTACATCAACAAAATGTCAATATCAAGCTGCTGCTTCAAATCCAAAATGGTGATTTTTTGAAAAATGGAAATTTAAATGTCGTAGCAAACAAATTAATAAGAATGTTGTTCCAATTAAGACATGTACTCCATGGAATCCCGTTGCTATATAAAAAGTTGATCCATAAACTGAATCTGCAATTGTGAATGGAGCTTCAATATATTCATAGGCTTGAAGAATTGTAAAATAAACCCCTAAAAGTACAGTAAAAAATAAACCTTGAGTAGTTTGTGAATGGTTATTTTCTATAAGACTGTGATGAGCTCAAGTTACTGTTACTCCTGATGCTAATAAAATAGCAGTATTTAAAAGAGGAATTTGAAATGGGTTAAATGAAATAATTCCTGCAGGGGGTCATGAAGCTCCTAATTCAATTGCAGGAGATAAACTTCTGTGAAAAAATGCTCAAAAGAAACTTACAAAAAATAAAATTTCTGATAAAATAAATAAAATTATTCCTCATCGTAACCCAATAGTTACTGAATAAGTATGTAAACCTTGATAAGTTCCTTCACGAGAAACATCTCGTCATCATTGATAAACAGTTAAAATTGTAATAATATTACCTAGTAAAAATAAAGAAATATCATATTGATGAAATCATTTAATTATTCCAGAAACAGTTGTTATAGCCCCGATTGCTCCTGTTAAAGGTCATGGTCTGTAATCAACTAAATGGAAGGGGTGATTTGCGTGTGTAGACATTATTTATAAATTAATTAACTTCTCTAGAATATAAAGTTCTTAAAACTGCAAATACATAAGATTGAATTATTGCTACGGCTGATTCAAGAACTAATAAAGCGATTTGAGCAATTAATAAAAATGTTACTAATATATAAGATATAGAAGGTCCAGTATTTCCTAATAATGTTAAAAGTAAATGTCCGGCAATTATATTAGCAGTTAATCGGACAGCTAAAGTTCCTGGTCGGATAACATTTCTAATCGTTTCAATACATACTATAAAAGGTATTAAAATTGCTGGGGTTCCTTGAGGGACTAAATGAGCGAATATATGTTGAGTATGGTTAATTCATCCATATATTATAAAAGATAATCATAACGGTAATGCTAATGTTAATGTTAATGTTAAATGTCTTGTTCTTGTAAAAATATACGGAAATAATCCTATGAAATTATTAAAAAGAATTAAAGAAAATAAAGAAATAAAAATAAAAGAAGATCCGTTATGTGCTGTAGGACCTAAAAGTGTTTTAAATTCTTTGTGAAGAGTTACAAGGATTGAATTTCAAAAAATGTTATAACGAGATGATATTTATCAATAAATAGAAGGAATTATTAAAAGAATCATTAGAATTATTTTTAGAAGTATGACCTTCGGATTCAGCATACTCACACATTTATATGCCATCTTTATGTCCTACAAATTGCATTACGATCGGACAATAAACAAAGAAGTGATTTAGAATTGAAGAAAAGGCAAAGCAAAGGCATGAAGCGCGTAGATTGTATGAATGCAGATAAAGAACTACGAATCTAAGAACTGGGTTCAAAGTATCTCCTTCTTGTTTATATGCTGCTGAAGAAATATACAAATGCCCAAATGGGCTTCAAAGACTCGTTGGCAAGGGAGCTGAACAGTGAATCGCCCGTTTAAACACCCCCGCCTTAGCCGTTACGCTGGCCACGCGCGCTTTTCCATCCGTACTTTTCAGCGTCTCTTTCACTATTCATGGACCACGACTACTTCCTCGACGTTGAGCAGCAGGTAGTCCTATGACCAGTCTACCAAAAGGTTAGCAGTTAAAGAATTTAGGACCACTAATGCTTACCTTGCAGTTTATAACACTTAGGATGATTGACTCCAGTGAAATCGATGAGGAAAACCCTCACTGTAACACATGGTACAGCTTCTGACATGTTCCTTACAGCATTTGAGTGAGCTGCACGCAAATTCACATTCATTAGCTTCGAAAGCGATAAGTAACTTTTATGTGGATGATTTAATATCTAGCGCAGATACTTTGCAAGAATTGCGACTGTTGCTTAAAAGCTAAACGATGTCCTTGGACTATTCGGCTTTACTTTGACAAAATGGTCATCAAATTGTGAGTGTTTCGAAGCTTAGCCTACTGATAAGCCAATTCTTATTGGCCATCAAGAGCATACGAACATGCTAGGACCCATTTGGAGTCCACGGAATGATTATTTCAAGTACTCGACTCAACTTATCATTAATCGTATTGCCTACAGAACGTGTTATTTTGTCATTCGTCTCTCACTTTTATGATCCGCTTGGATTATTGTGCCCATCACTCTTGCTAAGACCTTAATGCAGGAACTGTGCCTGCAAAAGATCGCATGGGATGATCAGATACCCAACCGTTTTCTTAAAAGATTGATTTAACGTCGTAAGAAGAACGAATTGTGAAATTCACGGTTTTGCAGATGTCTCGACGTGAGCATATGTTTGCTGCATGGCACATCAGTGAAGAAGTTGACCGCTAAATCGAAGGTATACGAAGGTATATTTAAAAATAAAGTCAGTGCCTTGTTCGAAATGTTCCGACCAAAGAAACTCCAGCTAATTTGCCTTCACGGGGTTGTTTCACGGTAGAATTGACTGAATTACACTGGTTCAATGATTTAGAATTTTTGAACCGTGATCTGTCCGTTTGGTTAATTAATTCGCACATTAAATTGACCAAAGAGCAGTTAATGCTGGAGAAACGAAATGTTGCTATGGTTTTGATCTAATCTAATCTAATTGTAGCTCAAAATCCTACTCTGGAGCTGTCCGTTTACATTCTTCGTTTTACAAACGGAATGGGCTCAGCTTACACGTCGCTTCTGCCAAGGGAATATGAGCATCTGATTCAGATGAAATTACGAAGCTCAAAAATCGGACATTCTGCAGCCGTCATATCAGAAGCTTAATCCATTTTGAGACTGCTGCGTGTTGGCGGCCGCTTATTAAAGGCACCGCAGCCCCACAATGCTAAGTTTCCGTTGCTCATGCCGAAGGGATGTCGGCTTGTGAATTTGTATTTGCAGTTTCTGCACCGAAACAATTGCCACGATGGCCCATGTGCACTAGTGAGCATGCTTCGACAGCAAATTTGTCTCGTAAGCACTCGCCAGGCTTGTAGTGCCATATTACGACGGTGTGTACATTGATTCCGGTACAAAACGATATTGGCAGACCAAATAATGCCAGAGCAAGCAATGAGTTCGGCGCTGCGTGCTGCTGATCGCAAGAAGAATATTCTCTGCCTGCCTGCTGCGCTTTGCCTTCGTGTCGCAGTCGCAGCACACGAAGCTGCTTGGGATCGTCCAGTTCAAAAATTTTATGCAACCACTTTTTAGTCGATTTGACGCCTCTATGTGTTGTATGCTTAGTGCTGTTACATATTTTTGCACCACTTCATGGTACCCTTTTTCCCATTTTTAATGGGTTCAGGGTATAAAAAGACTGCCATCCCATCAGAATTTCACCACTCGATTCCACCACAGCTCATGTGCTGCGACTGCGAAACGATAGCAAAGCGCAGAACGCTGGCACAGAAAATAAATATCAGTTCTTGCTGGGCTTCGCTGCCGCAACATCTATTTCGAGGCGTTAGCTCCGTGACTTTTGTATGTATGCGAGTAAGCATATGCTTGCTGCAGCAACACATATCCATCCAATCCCAAGATCTATGATTGTGTGAGTGCATGTGTGTGCTTCTGTGGACATATCACAGCAATGTTCGCCGTTGGCAGTTTTCTGTTGTCGTTCGATTTTGTTGGTAGAGACGGGGCGCGAGCGTCAATATATCTACGAGGCAGACAGCGACCGAAACTAGGTTGCTACAATTTCAACTCGCGGTGCTTCTCTTCAAAAATAAGCGTATTACGGCATAATAAATGTGTTTGCAATAAAGACTTTCAATTAACATTAAAGATCCAGTCACAATTAATATTTATTGCTTTAATAACTTGTATGTTATGAAATAACTATCCCAATTAACAAACATATTACTATCTTAAAAGGATTTGAATTGAATTTGAAATTTGCGATAACTTTGTCTTGTAACGATTAACCTCAAGAAATATCGATGTTATTATTTTTGAATTATGAAGATTTGGGCACACTTATAGTAGATTTAATTTGAAACCTCTTACAATATTAAACTAAAAGATATCAAAGTTTATGTTAAAACCGACAACTATTGGAGTTTTGTCACAACAATTTTCAAATTATGGTTTAGTGTGTTCTCAAATTTATACCTCTTTGTTTGCAATGTGTGGAAAGGGTCAAGTACTTGCAAACTTGTATTACATGGTGAAATTCAACGTCTCCACTGTGGCGGGAAAAATGTATAGTTGCGACGTAAATTAAAGAAACATAATATAGTGATTTGAAATAGAAGCTATTGCCAGAGCTTAATAATAGAATAAATACAGTGTCGCCATTGCTGTTGCGAAATTGGTGTGGAAGTATGCACATAAGAAGCTAAAGAATTAAAATCGGTATACATACGGAAAATAACGTTGTAGTGAACAGTAAAAATATCAGTTACGGAATAACTCGAATGAGTAGATATAATCTAAGAAGTGTCAAAATGAGTTCAGAAAACGAAAGGCAAGATTTTAATAAGACAGCAGGCACAAAAGACAACATTAATATGAGCCACCTCAAAGGTACCTAATTAAGCGAATCTCGCGCCAATACAGCAGCCAGTATCTAACATGCAAGTACAGCAACCGTTTGGGTCCAAAGTAAGAAGAAGAAGCAAAGCGTAGCCAGCAGCTTTTGTTTGTATATGTGTGTGTGTGTTTCTATGTATGAGTGCAGATAAATAACTTCAATGAGTGTAGACCTTGGATCAGGGTATATCCTAGTCGGGCACTCTCGACTAGAGCACTCTTACTTGTTTATTAATAGCATTATTGGACTTGTCATTGCTGAAATACTAGATGGCCCATATGCCACACAACCTAATTCATTTTTAATGGCCACTGGATTCGTGTTTCCGTTTTTAATAATTGTTTTTGATAACCCAAAATGTAAATTATCTAGACCTTACAAAACTACTGGCGTGGTACAGGAGTAATTTTCAATCGGCAAGTATTTAAGATCTTCGTACTGCTGTCGATCAAAAGATTGCGTGGGCAATTTAATATTCTTAACTGTGTGCATCCCGTTTATGTCATAACTAACACTTTGTCTGCTGTCCAAAATTTTGCAATTAACCTTCATTGACATTTCTGTAGCAACTCGATTGTCGTACCATTGAAATGTTAATAGGATTTTGTGTACTTTTAGGCCCAACTGTAGTGCTATGTTTTCATCGATCATGATAACAGCGATGCCTTCGTTCTGGCTTATCAATCGGTCCGTGTAGTACAATTGGTATCATTTTGAATAAATATGCATTACCATTATTTTTACAATTCAATAATGGCTGTGTTCCTGTTGACTGCTCGACTGTTAATTGTTGGTTTTCGTCAGATGATAGAACGGAATTTTTCGTTGAATATTTACCGCTTGATAGTGCAAGCTACTATGTGATCGGGTACATCCTTTAATGCCGCAGTTTTCTTTTTGTTAACACATCTGATCGGAGTGGCCTTTTTTCAGGCAACTATAGCATATATTCCAACGTTCGTCAATGCTTGAATCCTTCCATTTTTTCACTGGTTTATTAAATGGTCTCTTTGGCATAGGACACATTTTTCATCAGTTTCTGGCATTTTGGCACACAACATTGGCTTAGGGTTTCTAAAAGTTTGCGTTTTTAATAACATTTCAATAACAACTGGTAGTTGGCCCACCAATCTGGCCAATGTTGATAGGAAAATCCTTTATTTTAGCGAGCTGTGTATGAATAAGTATTTCTGGTCGTTCAAATCGAAATTCTATCTCCTCCATAATATTTGGCACGTCTTCCGTCATAGGTGCAACAGCCACCTTTGCTTCACCGGTTAGACATTTGTGTAACCGTATTGAGTTTTGTCGATTATCATATTGAAAGCATTTGTCGTATCGTGTCCTGCCCACAATTACCCGACGCACAGTGGCACCCGTAGAACAAGTTAGGTTGCAAAAAAATTTCATGTGCCCCTAAAAAATATTGAATGAATTAATTTTATAGCAAATTTTCCAACGATTTCAAATCTTTTTGGTTTTTTTTTTGGTTTAGAAGATATAGCCCTTCAAAGTTGCCTGATTTTCAGTGTTACAAAAATAAAACACAATTTTAAGGTAGTTTGGTCGGCTTTCAAAAACTAGGAAACGGATAGTCATTATTTTTAATTCTATTGATAGATCTATTTATTAAGAAAACTGTTTGCTTAGCGTTTGGCCAGGTAAATCGATATTTACCAACTATCCATTTTTTCAATATTTCTCAACTTTGATGGAAAAAAAAAATTATAATTTATTATTTTTGCCATATTTTCAAAATAGGTTCTTTGATTATTCCTTTATCTAATCCCATAAAGAATAGCAGCAGCGAAATAAATGGCAATCACCAACGCGAGACCTCCAATCCAACGATTTGGTCATCATTAAAAAAGATAATCTTCCAACTAATGAACGTGTGCCAGGGTGACCACCATACACTGCTCCATATAAGCGAGGAGCGGCGTTCACCGACGCCACCCGCTCGATAGCCCCGGCGCAATCAAGCTCCGGCTGCCCGCGCTGCAATCATGCCACCGACGACGCGATCGCCTCTAGTCTCCGCCTCGCTGAGTACGTCACTCGCCTAAATAATGGAGCAACAAAGGACGATTGTGCCTACAGCGCTCGTGCGCTTAGGGAGCGGCCAAAGGACGTTCGAGACTCGAGTACTGATTGACTCGTGCTGTCCGATGAATCTTTTCGATGCGAATTTGACAACGGACTTCGGGCTCTTTTGTTTTTTTTGTTTTGCTTTATGCTGCAAGTGGGGCGGTATGCTCATGCCAGAAAGCAGGCATTGAACCCTGATCTGCCGCTCTCAATTATTCTTAATACAAACGTTCCATCCATGGAAATTCACCACATATGGGTGAGCGACATTTAGCTACAACATAGGCTCAAGCAACATTTCACATTATCCTGAAATTATACACTCATTGAAAAGGACGTGACCACACCCGAGTTTTTTTTATATACAAGTGATATAAGAGAAAATTACAAGCTACCCAAATTATCAAAGAAGCCCCGCTACAGCATCTTGGATATCCATCCCACCACAACAATAACAATGTATCAAGTATTACTAATACAAAGAAAACACTTTGAACATTTACCACACATTTACTCTACTACAACTAAAGAAATCAAAGGAATCGAAACCAACACACGTATTAAGAGAGGATTAATTAACGCAATAGAAAAAGTTTATAAATTTTTATTCGGTACACTAGACCAGGACGATAAAGAAGAATTACAAAATCAAAAACATTCAATCTAAAGACATACATACATAAAGATCTAAATAAAGTAATAAAATCAGTCAACGCAGGAATAACAGAGTTAAATAAAATTAAAGATGAAAAAGAATTAACAAAAATATTAAATTTGTATATTTTTACCGTGAGAACATTTACTGAGTACATTGCAAATTTGGAACTATGATTACAATTAACACGTCTTTTCAATCCCAAATTATAAAAGCATGACAATTTAAATGATTTAACTCAATCGCAAATTATTTTATTCAAAACATCCGCATGGTTAAACGCAGACACTGACCAGATTTTTATATTTTTTCATATACCTATTAAAAACAGCAGCACACCAAATATACAATTTTAAACTACGCTAATTCAGAAATAAGATGGTTAGACGTAAACGAACACAGAATATTACCAAAAGAATAATCAGAAAATGACAGTAGAACATAACACTATAATTCAAGACAAATGTATAGCAAACATACAAAATGAAGAAACCACATTAAGCGATACTTCTACTAAGCATACAACACATAGAGGCGTCAAATCAACTAAAAAAGTATTGCATAAAAAAAGAGACTGCCACCCCATCAGAATTCCACAACTCGATTCCACCACAGCTGGAAAAGAACAAAACGCTGGCACAGAAAATATATCAGTTCTTGCTGGGCTTCGCTGCTGCAACATCTATTGCGAGGCGTTAGCTCCGAGACTTTTGAATGTAAGCGTGTGTGTGAGCGAGCTAGGAGCATCACATGTCCATCCAATCAAAAGATCTTTGATTGGATGTTTCATTCCGTTATAAGTAAAAATTGTATTTATTTATTTAATGTCTACCAGAGGCAGTCATGTGAAAGATTTAATTTAACTAACCATTTGGAAATTAAAAAACAAAATTATAAGATATGTAATACGTTACATATTTTTGGTAGGTGTATCTATACGGTGGCATTTAATATATTTGTGCTCTCGGAATGAACATGCACGCAAACTTGCATATGTTTACATAGTTAAAACTACTAGTGCTGTGAAAACATCGATATTAGCCCCATCGATACTTTTTTTAAAACATCGATACTATCGCACAGGAATTCCTCACATTGAGGGTATTTCAGTAAACAAAATCAATCAAAGTCTTAGAAGGGGTATTCCTACAAGCAAAATATTCTAATTAGTGGATTAAAAATACCCAAACGTTTTATAAGAAAACTATAACATATTACAAAATAAAAAGTTTAATATTCAGTTTCCGTTCCCTTAATCATAATTTCACATTTGTTCATTTTAATCATAACATTAAAAAACAAGTAAGAGTGCTCTAGTCGAGAGTGCCCGACGAGGAGATACCCTGAACCCAGTTCTTACATTCATAATTCTTTATCTGCATTCATACATAGAAACACACACACACATAAACAAACACAAGCTGCTGGTTACGCGCGTCATGCAATTGCTTTGCTTCTTCTTCTTCCCTTGGCCACAAACTATTGTACATTGATTCGTTAATAACTTCTTTGTTTATTGTCGGATCGTATTGGTAGGACACAAAGATAGCATATAAATGTGGGACTATGTAAAATCCGAAGGTCATACCTCTAAAACTACGTATTTTTCGATTTCTGTGAGATCGGGGAGGGGTATCCAAAAAGTGAAATATATTTAACCTATAAATGCTATAGGAGAATATATGTACCAAATTTGGTGACTCTACCTCCTATAACTTTTAAGCTATACCTTAAAAGCACTGTTCTGGAATCTTAACTTATCGATAAAGGATTGAAAGTATTGTGATATCCAAAAAAATTATGAGTTTGTATCGAGCCGACAGTACAGTAACTTAAACTCAAATATAAAGTTTCTATTTATGACTTTCAAGTTATGTCCGAAAAACACTTGTCTGAAATCGAAATTTATCGATAACCCGGCACTACGAGAACTTATATTTCAGATTGAAGTCTCTAGCTAGAAACAGGCGTTCATACATACGGACGGACAGACAGACAGACATGGCTATATCGACTCGGCTATTGATACTGATCAAGAATATATATACTTTATGGGGTCGGAGATGCTTCATTATGCCTGTTACATACTTTTGCACAAAACCATAATACCCCTTTTTCCCATTTTTAATGGGATCAGGGTATAAATAATATATGTGGTCTTTGTTGCCTTCATGCATATTCATGCACAGCGTATTGGAATCATAACTTACAAAAAAAAAAAAAATCTGAATATGCATATTAGGACTTTTCAGTGATCCACAAACTATTGTTGATAAATAGCAATTTATTCACAATTTTCGGCTTCAGTGCAGAACGGCGGTCGGAAATTATTTCAAATTCGTTCAGACTTGTCAATGAAGCTGGGATGCAGAGATAGTTTTTTGCAAATGCAGCTATGCTTGGCATTTCGCTTTCATTTAATTGTAAAAATATAACTTATAATTATAAAATACAACATATATTAAGTAGTGACATAATTTCCAATATTGCAGGGGGTCGCAATGCTCATCAATAATCATGTTTTCAAAGTATTGTCGAATTATTTCAATCTCATCTACGCGATTATTTTCTGTCTTTCAATAACAAAAACCACATGACAAATACATTTTTTTATATACTATCATGATAGTTCAAACAAAATCGAGCCAGAGCCAAACCATCGATACTATTGATAGTGCCATAGATTTTTTACAGCTTTAATCGTGCTAATAGCTACATGTGTCTCATTTTTTCGGTTGATGAATGTATTATTTTTGTAGCGGGGATTTTAATTTGTGGCAATTCTTGACACTGAACTGTTTTCGTATGCTAAAAGCCTTTTTGGCAGTTGAGTTGAGTATTGGTTGTCTGTATCTCGCATATTATTTGGATATTTAAGGAAGTGGTGGCGTATCAGCTTCCGGATTTTTGCAAGGTGGCGACGTAAAATGGGTTGAAGATTTTTGACATTTCAGATAATATTTTTATTTCATCTACGCTTAACGGTTTGGGGCTTTTTGAGCAAAATACCGGATATGTTTTCGTACAGAAATAAAATGCGCATCACAAAAATGTCTAAAAGGCCAAATTGAATGACCAATTGACCAACTAAATGTAAGGTTGCAAAAAAGTCGATTTGTGAGAAAAAATTCAATGTCTGCAGCTCTTTCAAAAACATCGATGCGTCGATGTTTCCCCAGCTCTAATTTACATACTTTATCAAAAGTTTTTTGATCAAAAATTAAAGATAGAAGGAAATTGCAAATTAATTCGTGCAACTTTTGATGGGCTACATAGAAGGTATGAAACCGGAAGGACATCAAAGAATCTTGGAAGTGTAACTGTGTATGTATGTTAATATTTGTTAGTCTGATTTTACACGGTAAAGTTTACTTTTCAAGCAGGAGTCGGCATATGTACATATGTATGTAGAAGAGACGTTGCACTTCTGAAAAAAAAGATATTTTCATTAAATTTGTTATGGAAAGGAAAATTTTAAATATTTTGATCCATTCACAAATGCTTTACAATATGTTGTGTAAATTGATTTTGTTGCCGATGCATATTTGACAATGTAAAATCCCAATGTCGTTATAGCTTTGTCCGTCCGTCCGCCCAAAAGTCTGTTTCTACGCAAACTCAATTTTGATGCTATCTTGATGAAACTTGCTACAGATCGGAACCAGCCGGATCGAACCACGAAAGCATAGAGCTGCCATAGGAACGATCGGTCTAAATTGTTATACCCTGATCCCATTAAAAATGGGAATTAGGGGTATAATGGTTTTGTGCAAAAGTATGTAACAGGCATAAGGAAGCATCTCCGATCCCATAAAGTATATATATTCTTGATCAGTATCAATAGCCGAGTCGATCTTGCCATGTCCGTCCGCCCGTCTGTATGAACGCGGGTTTTTCAGAGACTACAACAGCTAGAGACTTCATATTTGAAATGTAGGTTCTCGTAGTACCGGGTCAATACAAAATTATCATTGTTTTCGAAATCTTCCCGTTCAAAATTTATCGATAAACTTAGATTCCAGACCGGCGTTTTTTGGGTATTCCTTGAAAGTTATAAGAGCTAGAGGCACCATATTCACTATGTATATTTTCGTATACCTTACAGAAGTACAAAATGCTTTGTTTTTTGATACCTTCCTCCAATCCTCCATAAATCGACAAATACGTATTTTTAGAAGTATGACTTTCGGATTCAGCATACTCACACATTTATATGCCATCTTTATGTCCTACAAATTGCATTACGATCGGACAATAAACAAAGAAGTGATTTAGAATTGAAGAAAGGGCAAAGCAAAGGAATGAAGCGCGTAGATTATATGAATGCAGATAAAGAATTACGAATCTAAGAACTGAGTTCAGGGTATCTCCTTCTTGTTTTATATGCTGCTGAAGAAATATACAAATGCCGAAATGGGCTTCAAATACTCGTTGGCAAGGGAGCTGAACTGTGAATCGCCCGTTTAAACACCCCCGCCTTAGCCGTTACGCAGGCCACGCGCGCTTTTCCATCCGTGCTTTTCAGCGTCTCCTTCACTATTCATGGACCACGACTACTTCCTCGACGTTGAGCAGCAGGTAGTCCTTTGACCAGTCTACCAAAAGGTTAGCAGTTATAGACGCAAGCTCGCCGAATTTAGGACCACTAATGCTTACCTTCCAGTTTATAACACTTAGGATGATTGACTCTAGTGATTCGAGCTGCTGCCTAATTATTCTCAAAGAATGTTCGGGACGCATTTCCATCCTTGGTATTTCCGTATCCGTATTTTGGCAATATATTCTCAGTCCAAACTTTTTGTAGAATTCGTGCTGTATGATTTTTCAACCAATAAAAATCCATTACAAAGGGTAAACTAAAAATGGAAAAAGCCTTCTGTCATTACCTGCATAGCCCAAAAAACTCATACCTTGGACAATTTTACATCACATAATACTTTTTAGGAAAAGGTCGCCGGTATAACTCACTACAAAATTCTAAAAATGTTACGCAGAAGCACAAGCGAACAGGTGCTTTAGCAGCCGCTGTAACTGATTTGTGTTTTTTTTGTACCATCTTCAGTTTGCTTTTGGTGCTATGTTGCTATATTTTATTGCTCATAAAAACCGAATCGGCAGGACTCAGCAGCCAACGTTGGTAAATTTAGGTTCAGAAATCAATATCGAATCAGTTTTTGTATATATTTCCCGTAACAACGTGTAACTTTTTTTCTTCTATTCTACCAAAGTTGCAAAAAGGGTATAAATATAACGAATTAGCAATTGAGGTACAGAAGACACAACGGAAATCAGAATAAACAGGTTTTTGCTTATTTTTTAAATTGACGTACATTTCGATAGATACTATAACAATAGCCATAGGTAGCATAGTTCACAGAGATGGTATTATTCTAAAATAAAGCGTAACTCGTTGCAGTCTGACTAAAATCAACTTTTAGCACCTGTAGCACCCAAACTAGCAAAAATTGTTGCAGTTTCTGAAGGCATGGATATTTCTTTATCTTATCAAAGAGAGAGTTCTCAGTTTGAGTGTGATTCACGTGTTCTTAATATCAAAGCTGTTTAAACATCTTAAATAATTCAATTTATATGCTAAATTGATAACGATTTGGTTTTTTGCGCAAAGTATATCAGCTGTGCATCGAATAATAGTAATTATTCAATTTAATAACACGGCATCAGAGCTGCGTTTTGTTGTTTGTGTTATTTACTTTTCTCTCCTTGCTCCCACGCTTCCGTCTGCATACAATAGTTTGTGCGTGTGTTCGCTGTGCATTATCTCTTTGTGCATCGCTCTCACTAAACTTCTTGTTGTTGTTCTTCGGTCCTAACACAGTTTGTGCATTACTCTAGCTTTTGAGTGAAACTTGAGTGTTTTTCGTTAGTTACATTTTCGTGCGCTTTTTTTTCACCGCTGTGCGCTCTTGTAACGTTTTTCTCTATTTCTAAATTTGTGCAATTTGTTTGACCCCCGTAGTCAATATGTCGTGCTGCAAGAAAAATTGCACTTTTAAGCAGGCTGATGATTCTGTTCAGCCGCAATTTATTTATTGTTGGTTGTGCGAGAACATTATGCATGCCAAATGTGCAGGGCTTACTGGTCGCGAATGCGATAAAGTCACCGCTATTGCTAAGAAAGGAAACGGCGGCTTGAAATGGTCGTGCCCAGTTTGCATCGACATGCAAATAGACTTTTCGCGAATGTATAATTCCGTTAAAAGTCAATTTTTAAAATTGCAAAAGATGGCAAAGCTTCTCGCTAGTGATTTTGCCTCAGGCGAGGAATTGCTGAGCCAATACAAATTTGAGACCTCACCTACACGCCAGTTAGAATCTCTTTTTTTAAGTGTGCCTGCACCTGTGCCCCCTTCTATCGTTCAGACATCTCCAACACTTCTGGCAACTCCACAAAATCTGGACGTTTCGACGATTCTGTCTCTGTCACCGTCGCCGTCTCTACAATTTACTCCCTTGCCTTCTCCAGGGGATGCGATCATACCCCCAACTATCGAGCCCGCTCCGGTGACAACCACTGCGTCACGAGTGGTTTCACGTCGCAAGCGCAGAACTTCTCAAAGCCCTGTTTCTAATGAGGGAACTAATCACATTGCAATTTCAGCTCCACCTCAGCCAATCCTTAATGTAGTTGCCCCCAGAAAGCAAGTGTTTGTTTCCAGGCTTTCAGCTGACACTACATGCGAGTCCTTAGCGGCTTATATTTCCAGTAAATCTTCAGCTAGTGTTTCCATAACTAAATTTAAATTTTCTACTCCTCGGGAGATAGCTTCCTTCAAAGTAAGTGTCCCTCATGACGTGTTCCCGATCATTTGTGATCCAAAATTTTGGCCACCCCAAATGATTGTTCATGAATTTAAGCCTAAAATTCGAAACAATCCTTTGCCTGTATCACTTCCAGCAGGCAGCTCTTCATCTTCATCTAGCAATGTTTCAAAAAACTAGATCCCCATTTACCTACCATTCAATACCAGAATGTTAGAGGCCTTATGTCTAAACTTAAAAATTTATTCGTGAACTGTATTTCTTTTGATTCTGACATTATCGCTTTCTCAGAAACTTGGTTAAACTCCACAGTGTCTGACTGCGAAATTTTGGCCAATAACTTTATTATTTATAGACGCGATCGGCCGACTCGAGGTGGTGGCGTACTAATTGCCATCAAAACCACACTCCAGTCGGATATTTTTAATTTCTCTGCGCCAGCTAGTGTTGAAATTGTTGCTGTTAAGGTTGTTTTCCCATCAAGGGCCTTATATATTTCATGCTCCTATATTCCCCCTTCTTCCGATATTCAAGTCTATATGCAACATATATCTTATATAAGGGAAATTTCAACCCATGTGCGTGATAATGACTTATTTGTAGTGTTAGGTGATTTCAATCTGCCAAGCATTACATGGTCACTTTTCAATAGTACAAACCACCTTATACCCTCAGCTCAACATGATTTTTTCGATTGCATGTTCGATCTTTCGTTGTTTCAAATCAATTCAATTCTAAATCATTTGAATAGAATGCTTGATCTGGTTTTTATCAACGATAGCTCTACAGCGTCTATATCTAGATCAGCGCCTTTAACATTGCCGGAAGATTCGTACCATCTTACTATCGAAATTTCACTTTCATTTTTTAGAACATGTTCTTTGCCTTCAGCATCCCCTACTAAAAAACGATATTGCTTCCGTAAAGGAAATTATAGTCTTCTGAACCAGCATATTTATGCAACAGATTGGTTTTTTTTAAACAATTCGGTTGACATAGATGTTGCTGCTAACATATTCTATGAAACCCTTTATGCATTGTTTGATATCTGCATTCCAAAATATATCCCTTCATGTGCCTCGAGCAAACCACCATGGCTTACACCACGTCTTTCTTACTTAAAAAACATTAAATCTAAGTTTTTTAAAAAGTTTAAGAAGTCTGGTTCTAGTGTTGACTTGTCCAAATATTCTGTAGCCAAGTCCAACTTTGTCCTTTTAAACTCCCAATGCTACGAGAACTACCTTTCTCGTTGCAAACGACAGTTTACTCAAGATCCTAAGCAATTTTACAACTTTGTTAATTCAAAGCGCAAATCTTCAAATTTGCCTTCTTCCTTTTTTCTTGGGATAGAAAAAGCTAGCAACGACTCTACTGCTTCTGATCTATTTGCCAACTTTTTCCAATCAACATATTCCTCTATCCCCCACACTAACACTTATCCGTATAACATTTCACCTTCGAACTTATTATTTAATCCTGGTATCACAGATGCCTCACTTCTTTCTGCATCTAATTCACTAAAACCATCTTTCTCTCCTGGGCCAGACAACATACCTAGTTGTGTGCTTAAGGAGTGCTGTAATTCCCTACTTCAACCATTGCTAAAACTTTTTAACCTATCCCTTGACTCTGCAGTCTTTCCATCTATTTGGAAGGAATCGTTCATCATTCCTCTCCACAAAAAAGGTGGGAAGTCTGATATTTCTAATTACAGAGGCATTGCAAAGCTATCAGCCATCCCCAAATTATTTGAAAAACTTCTAACTTCGTCTTTGCAACATCTCTGTAAGTCGATTTACTCCCCTGCCCAACATGGTTTTGTTAAGAGTCGGTCCACTACGACCAATTTACTTGAATTTACCTCCCTTGTAAATGATGCATTTCGTATGAAAATGCAAACTGATGTCATTTACACCGATTTCAGTAAAGCATTTGACTCTGTCAACCATAAGCTTCTGCTGTATAAGCTTGATTGCTTAGGATTCCCTCCATCTTTTCTGATTTGGACTTCCTCCTATTTAAATGGTCGGACTCAACGAGTGTTGCTTAGGTCAACTTCTTCGAAAACGGTACACGTCACTTCTGGGGTACCACAAGGAAGTCATCTTGGACCTTTACTCTTTACTCTTTTTATTAATGACCTGCCCTCTATGTTGACACATTCTCGCATTCTTATGTACGCAGATGATGTGAAACTTATTTTGTCGTATACCGATCCCCTGTGTCATACTCATCTACAAGATGATTTGAACGCTATGCAGCTTTGGTGTTCGGCAAACCAACTGCATCTTAATTGTTCTAGACCCCATTTAGCCACTAATACGATTGACAATATCTCATTGCAACGTATTTTTACAGTTAAAGATCTTGGAGTTATTTTTGACAAAAAGTTGAGCTTTGATCTCCATATTTCTTCTATCGTTAATGCAGCCAGAGGTGTACTGGGCTTCATTAAACGCTGGTCGAAAGAATTTAAAGATCCTTTCACCACCAAACTTCTCTACGTTTCCTTGGTCCGTCCTATCCTTGAATACTGCTCATGCATTTGGGGCCCCCAGTATCAAAACTCTCAAGATCGTATTGAGTCTGTTCAGAAGCAATTTCTTCTCTTCGCCTTACGTGGACTAAACTGGGATCCCAATCTCCGTTTGCCATCGTACTCCAGTCGCCTTTTACTCATCAATCTTCCGTCGCTAATTAACCGTAGAACAGCCCTTGGTGTTGTCTTCCTGCATAAGTTAATTAACGGCGATATTGACTCCTCTTCTCTTTTAGGTCGCCTTAACTTTTCTGTTATAAGTAGACCTACTAAAAACTTTGTCCCTTTCGCATTATCATCATGCACGACTGATTATGCTTTGCACAATCCAATTCGTGTCCTTTGTAAATCGTATAATTCATTATTCCACGTATTCTCGGCAGAACTCTCTCTCCCTGTAGTTAAATCATCTGTTCTCATCTATCTCCGCGGGATCTCTGACCGTGCATAGATGAAAACACCTTTCCCCGCTACTAATACCTAACACTAACTTATTTTTGGTCTGATTGGGTTTTTCTGGGTTTTCCCCAATCCTTGCAACAAATGTTGGACCAATTTTGCTTTTTAAACACCCCCAGATTTTATATTTTATATTTTTACATTTTATATTTTTAATTGTCAATTCTCTTTTAACTTTTATTATATAAATTTATATTAAAATTTTTTTTATTTTAAACCAATTCATTTAAATGTCTTGTAATTTTAAATTTTCTGTGTCTGACTGTTTCTAGTCGACATTAAATAAAATAAATAAATGAATGCTTTTATCAAATTTTAGATTTTTGCCACGCTTTTTGGACCGCGGCCCCGTTGTGCGTCGTTACAAATGTCTTTTAATGACATTCTCATTGTGGGTTCTACAATCCAGCAATGCATTTACTCAATCTTGTTGCGTTTTCGCCGTCGCCAAAATGTTTCGGCAAGTCGAAATCGATGAGGAAAGCCCTCACTGTAACACATGGTACATCTTCTGACATGTTCCTGACAGCATTTGAGTGAGCTGCACGCAGATTCACATTCATTGGCTTCGAAAGCGATAAGTAACTTTTATGTGGATGATTTAATATCTAGCGCAGATACTTTGGAAGAATTGCGACTGTTGCTTAAGAGCTAATCGATGTCCTTGGACTATTCGGCTTTACTTTGACAAAATGATCATCAAATTGTGAGTGCTTCGAAGCTTAGCCTACTGATAAGCCAATTCTTATTGGCCATCAAGAGCATACGAACATGCTAGGACCCATTTGGAGTCCACGAAATGATTATTTCAAGTACTCGACTCAACTTATCATTAATCGTATTTTCTACAGAACGTGTTATTTTGTCATTCGTCTCTCGCTTTTATGATCCGCTTGGATTATTGTGCCCAACCGTCACTCTTGCTAAGACCTTAATGCAGGAACTGTGCCTGCAAAAGCTCGCATGGGATGATCAGATACCAAACCGTTTGCTTAAAAGATTGATATAACAAATTCTTTTGAGGAGTTGGAGTCTATTCGCAAACCTCGTTAGGCTGGCATCGTAAAAAGAACGAATTGTGAAATTCACGGTTTTGCAGATGCCTCGACGTGAGCATATGTTTGCTGCATGGCACATCAGTGAAGAAGTTGACCGCAAAATCGAAGGTATACGAAGGTATATTTAAAAATAAAGTCAGTGCCTTGTTCGAAATGTTCCGACCAAAGAAACTCCAGCTAATTTGCATTCACGGGGTTGTTCCACAGTAGAATTGACTGAATTACACTGGTTCAATGATTTAGAATTTTTGAACCGTGATCTGTCCTTTTGGTTAATTAATTCGCACATTAAATTGACCAAAGAGCAGTTAATGCTGGAGAAACGAAATGTTGCTATGGTTTTGATCTAATCTAATCTAATTGTAGCTCAAAATCCTACTCTGGAGCTGTCCGTTTACATTCTTCGTTTTACAAACGGAATGGGCTCAGCTTACACGTCGCTTCTGCCAAGGGAATATGAGCATCTGATTCAGATGAAATTACGAAGCTCAAAAAATCGGACATTCTGCAGCCGTCTTATCAGAAGCTTAATCCATTTTGAGACAGCTGCGTGTTGGCGGCCGCTTATTAAAGGCACCGCAGCCCCACAATGCTAAGATTCCGTTGCTCATGCCGAAGGGATGTCGGCTTGTGAATTTGTATTTGCAGTTTCTGCCCCGAAACAATTGCCACGATGGCCCATGTGCACTAGTGAGCATGCTTCGACAGCAAATTTGTCTCGTAAGCACTCGCCAGGCTTGTAGTCCCATATTACGACGGTGTGTACATTGATTCCGGTACAAACCGATATTGGCAGACCAAATAATGGGAAACTTACCCGCTGATCGGCAGCGAAGCCAGAGCAAGCAATGAGTTCGGCGCTGCGTGCTGCTGATCGCAAGAAGAATATTCTCTGCCTGCCTGCTGCGCTTTGCCTTCGTGTCGCAGTCGCA
Organism: Drosophila maculinotata; assembly: GCA_035045305.1. NCBI lineage: Eukaryota > Metazoa > Arthropoda > Insecta > Diptera > Drosophilidae > Drosophila > Drosophila maculinotata. Next base: position 1,144,882 of record JAWNPD010000022.1, read on the forward strand.
GCACACGAAGCTGCTTGGGATCGTCCAGTTCAAAAATGTTATGCAACCATTTTTTAGTCGATTTGACGCCTCTATGTGTTGTATGCTTGTAAGAAGTAGCAAAGCGTAGCCAGCAGCTTTTGTTTGTATATGTGTGTGTGTGTTTCTATGTATGAGTGCAGATAAATAACTTCAATGAGTGTAGACCTTGGATCAGGGTATATCCTAGTCGGGCACTCTCGACTAGAGCACTCTTACTTGTTTATTAATAGCATTATTGGACTTGTCATTGCTGAAATACTAGATGGCCCATATGCCACACAACCTAATTCATTTTTAATGGCCACTGGATTCGTGTTTCCGTTTTTAATAATTGTTTTTGATAACCCAAAATGTAAATTATCTAGACCTTACAAAACTACTGGCGTGGTACTGGAGTAATTTTCAATCGGCAAGTATTTTAGATCTTCGTACTGCTGTCGATCAAAAGATTGCGTGGGCAATTTAATATTCTTAACTGTGTGCATCCCGTTTATGTCATAACTAACACTTTGTCTGCTGTCCAAAATTTTGCAATTAACCTTCATTGACATTTCTGTAGCAACTCGATTGTCGTACCATTGTTATGTTAATAGGATTTTGTGTACTTTTAGGCCTAACTGTAGTGCTATGTTTTCATCGATCATGATAACAGCGATGCCTTTGTTCTGGCTTATCACTTGGTCCGTGTAGTACAATTGGTATCATTTTGAATAAATATGCATTACCATTATTTTTACAATTCAATAATGGCTGTGTTCCTGTTGACTGCTCGACTGTTAATTGTTGGTTTTCGTCAGATGATAGAACGGAATTTTTCGTTGAATATTTACCGCTTGATAGTGCAAGCTACTATGTGATCGGGTACATCCTTTAATGCCGCAGTTTTCTTTTTGTTAACACATCTGATCGGAGTGGCCTTTTTTGAGGCAACTATAGCATATATTCCAACGTTCGTCAATGCTTGAATCCTTCCATTTTTTCACTGGTTTATTAAATGGTCTCTTTGGCATAGGACACATTTTTCATCAGTTTCTGGCATTTTGGCACACAACATTGGCTTAGGGTTTCTAAAAGTTTGCGTTTTTAATGACATTTCAATAACAACTGGTAGTTGGCCAATGTCATTTCATGGATATTTCTTTATCTTATGAATGCTTTTATCAAATTTTAGATTTTTGCCACGCTTTTTGGACCGCGGCCCCGTTGTGCGTCGTTACAAATGTCTTTTAATGACATTCTCATTGTGGATTCTACAATCCAGCAATGCATTTACTCAATCTTCGCCAAAATGTATCGGCAAGTCGAAATCGATGAGGAAAACCCTCACTGTAACACATGGTACAGCTTCTGACATGTTCCTTACAGCATTTGAGTGAGCTGCACGCAGATTCACATTCATTGGCTTCGAAAGCGATAAGTAACTTTTATGTGGATGATTTAATATCTAGCGCAGATACTTTGGAAGAATTGCGACTGTTGCTTAAGAGCTAAACGATGTCCTTGGACTATTCGGCTTTACTTTGACAAAATGGTCATCAAATTGTGAGTGCTTCGAAGCTCAGCCTACTGATACGCCAATTTTTATTGGCCATCAAGAGCATACGAACATGCTAGGACCCATTTGGAGTCCACGGAATGATTATTTCAAGTACTCGACTCAACTTATCATTAATCGTATTGCCTACAGAACGTGTTATTTTGTCATTCGTCTCTCGCTTTTATGATCCGCTTGGATTATTGTGCCCAGCCGTCTCTCTTGCTAAGACCTTAATGCAGGAACTGTGCCTGCAAAAGATCGCATGGGATGATCAGATACCCAACCGTTTTCTTAAAAGATTGATATAACAAATTCTTTTGAGGAGTTGGAGTCTATTCGCAAACCTCGTTAAGCTGGCGTCGTAAAAAGAACGAATTGTGAAATTCACGGTTTTGCAGATGCCTCGACGTGAGCATATGTTTGCTGCATGTCACATCAGTGAAGAAGTTGACCGCAAAATCGAAGGTATACGAAGGTATATTTAAAAATAAAGTCAGTGACTTGTTCGAAATGTTCCGACCAAAGAAACTCCAGCTAATTTGCCTTCACGGGGTTGTTCCACGGTAGAATTGACTGAATTACACTGGTTCAATGATTTAGAATTTTTGAACCGTGATCTGTCCGTTTGGTTAATTAATTCGCACATTAAATTGACCAAAGAGCAGTTAATGCTGGAGAAACGAAATGTTGCTATGGTTTTGATCTAATCTAATCTAATTGTAGCTCAAAATCCTACTCTGGAGCTGTCCGTTTACATTCTTCGTTTTACAAACGGAATGGGCTCAGCTTACACGTCGCTTCTGTCAAGGGAATATGAGCATCTGATTCAGATGAAATTTCGAAGCTCAACAAATCGGACATTCTGCAGCCGTCATATCAGAAGCTTAATCCATTTTGAGACTGCTGCGTGTTGGCGGCCTCTTATTAAAGGCACCGCAGCCCCACAATGCTAAGTTTCCGTTGCTCATGCCGAAGGGATGTCGGCTTGTGAATTTGTATTTGCAGTTTCTGCCCCGAAACAATTGCCACGATGGCCCATGTGCACTAGTGAGCATGCTTCGACAGCAAATTTGTCTCGTAAGCACTCGCCAGGCTTGTAGTCCCATATTACGACGGTGTGTACATTGATTCCGGTACAAACCGATATTGGCAGACCAAATAATGGGAAACTTACCCGCTGATCGGCAGCGAAGCCAGAGCAAGCAATGAGTTCGGCGCTGCGTGCTGCTGATCGCAAGAAGAATATACTCTGCCTGCCTGCTGCGCTTTGCCTTCGTGTCGCAGTCGCAGCACACGAAGCTGCTTGGGATCGTCCAGTTCAAAAATGTTATGCAACCACTTTTTAGTCGATTTGACGCCTCTATGTGTTGCATGCTTGTAAGAAGAAGCAAAGCGTAGCCAGCAGCTTTTGTTTGTATATGTGTGTGTGTGTTTCTATGTATGAGTGCAGATAAATAGCTTCAATGAGTGTAGACCTTGGATCAGGGTATATCCTAGTCGGGCACTCTCGACAAGAGCACTCTTACTTGTTTATTAATAGCATTATTGGACTTGTCATTGCTGAAATACTAGATGGCCCATATGCCACACAACCTAATTCATTTTTAATGGCCACTGGATTCGTGTTTCCGTTTTTAATAATTGTTTTTGATAACCCAAAATGTAAATTATCTAGACCTTACAAAACTACTGGCGTGGTACTGGAGTAATTTTCAATCGGCAAGTATTTTAGATCTTCGTACTGCTGTCGATCAAAAGATTGCGTGGGCAATTTAATATTCTTAACTGTGTGCATCCCGTTTATGTCATAACTAACACTTTGTCTGCTGTCCAAAATTTTGCAATTAACCTTCATTGACATTTCTGTAGCAACTCGATTGTCGTACCATTGTTATGTTAATAGGATTTTGTGTACTTTTAGGCCTAACTGTAGTGCTATGTTTTCATCGATCATGATAACAGCGTTGCCTTCGTTCTGGCTTATCACTTGGTCCGTGTAGTACAATTGGTATCATTTTGAATAAATATGCATTACCATTATTTTTACAATTCAATAATGGCTGTGTTCCTGTTGACTGCTCGACTGTTAATTGTTGGTTTTCGTCAGATGATAGAACGGAATTTTTCGTTGAATATTTACCGCTTGATAGTGCAAGCTACTATGTGATCGGGTACATCCTTTAATGCCGCAGTTTTCTTTTTGTTAACACATCTGATCGGAGTGGCCTTTTTTGAGGCAACTATAGCATATATTCCAACGTTCGTCAATGCTTGAATCCTTCCATTTTTTCACTGGTTTATTAAATGGTCTCTTTGGCATAGGACACATTTTTCATCAGTTTCTGGCATTTTGGCACACAACATTGGCTTAGGGTTTCTAAAAGTTTGCGTTTTTAATGACATTTCAATAACAACTGGTAGTTGGCCAATGTCATTTCATGGATATTTCTTTATCTTATGAATGCTTTTATCAAATTTTAGATTTTTGCCACGCTTTTTGGACCGCGGCCCCGTTGTGCGTCGTTACAAATGTCTTTTAATGACATTCTCATTGTGGATTCTACAATCCAGCAATGCATTTACTCAATCTTCGCCAAAATGTATCGGCAAGTCGAAATCGATGAGGAAAACCCTCACTGTAACACATGGTACAGCTTCTGACATGTTCCTTACAGCATTTGAGTGAGCTGCACGCAGATTCACATTCATTGGCTTCGAAAGCGATAAGTAACTTTTATGTGGATGATTTAATATCTAGCGCAGATACTTTGGAAGAATTGCGACTGTTGCTTAAGAGCTAAACGATGTCCTTGGACTATTCGGCTTTACTTTGACAAAATGGTCATCAAATTGTGAGTGCTTCGAAGCTCAGCCTACTGATACGCCAATTTTTATTGGCCATCAAGAGCATACGAACATGCTAGGACCCATTTGGAGTCCACGGAATGATTATTTCAAGTACTCGACTCAACTTATCATTAATCGTATTGCCTACAGAACGTGTTATTTTGTCATTCGTCTCTCGCTTTTATGATCCGCTTGGATTATTGTGCCCAGCCGTCTCTCTTGCTAAGACCTTAATGCAGGAACTGTGCCTGCAAAAGATCGCATGGGATGATCAGATACCCAACCGTTTTCTTAAAAGATTGATATAACAAATTCTTTTGAGGAGTTGGAGTCTATTCGCAAACCTCGTTAAGCTGGCGTCGTAAAAAGAACGAATTGTGAAATTCACGGTTTCGCAGATGCCTCGACGTGAGCATATGTTTGCTGCATGTCACATCAGTGAAGAAGTTGACCGCAAAATCGAAGGTATACGAAGGCATATTTAAAAATAAAGTCAGTGCCTTGTTCGAAATGTTCCGACCAAAGAAACTCCAGCTAATTTGCCTTCACGGGGTTGTTCCACGGTAGAATTGACTGAATTACACTGGTTCAATGATTTAGAATTTTTGAACCGTGATCTGTCCGTTTGGTTAATTAATTCGCACATTAAATTGACCAAAGAGCAGTTAATGCTGGAGAAACGAAATGTTGCTATGGTTTTGATCTAATCTAATCTAATTGTAGCTCAAAATCCTACTCTGGAGCTGTCCGTTTACATTCTTCGTTTTACAAACGGAATGGGCTCAGCTTACACGTCGCTTCTGCCAAGGGAATATGAGCATCTGATTCAGATGAAATTACGAAGCTCAAAAAATCGGACATTCTGCAGCCGTCTTATCAGAAGCTTAATCCATTTTGAGACTGCTGCGTGTTGGCGGCCGCTTATTAAAGGCACCGCAGCCCCACAATGCTAAGTTTCCGTTGCTCATGCCGAAGGGATGTCGGCTTGTGAATTTGTATTTGCAGTTTCTGCACCGAAACAATTGCCACGATGGCCCATGTGCACTAGTGAGCATGCTTCGACAGCAAATTTGTCTCGTAAGCACTCGCCAGGCTTGTAGTGCCATATTACGACGGTGTGTACATTGACTCCGGTACAAACCGATGTTGGCAGACCAAATAATGGGAAACTTAACCGCTGATCGGCAGCGAAGCCAGAGCAAGCAATGAGTTCGGCGCTGCGTGCTGCTGATCACAAGAAGAATATTCTCTGCCTGCCTGCTGCGCTTTGCCTTCGTGTCGCAGTCGCAGCACACGAAGCTGCTTGGGATCGTCCAGTTCAAAAATTTTATGCAACCACTTTTTAGTCGATTTGACGCCTCTATGTGTTGTATGCTTAGTGCTGTTACATATTTTTGCACCACCTCATGGTACCCTTTTTCCCATTTTTAATGGGTTCAGGGTATAAAAAGACTGCCATCCCATCAGAATTTCACCACTCGATTCCACCACAGCTCATGTGCTGCGCCTGCGAAACGATAGCAAAGCGCAGAACGCTGGCACAGAAAATAAATATCAGTTCTTGCTGGGCTTCGCTGCCGCAACATCTATTTCAAGGCGTTAGCTCCGTGACTTTTGTATGTATGCGAGTAAGCATATGCTTGCTGCAGCAACACATATCCATCCAATCCCAAGATCTATGATTGTGTGAGTGCATGTGTGTGCTTCTGTGGACATATCACAGCAATGTTCGCCGTTGTCAGTTTTATGTTGTCGTTCGATTTTGTTGGTAGAGACGGGGCGCGAGCGTCAATATATCTACGAGGCAGACAGCGACCGAAACTAGGTTGCTATAATTTCAACTCTTTCAATTAACATTAAAGATCCAGTCACAATTAATATTTATTATTTTAATAAATTGTATGTTATGAAATAACTATCCCCAATTAACAAACATATTACTATCTTAAAAGGATTTGAATTGAATTTGAAATTTGCGATAACTTTGTCTTGTAACGATTAACCTTAAGAAATATCGATGTTATTATTTTTGAATTATGAAGATTTGGGCACACTTATAGTAGATTTAATTTGAAATCTCTTACACTATTAAACTAATAGATATCAAAGTTTATGTTAAAACCGACAAATATTGGAGTTTTGTCACAACAATTTTCAAATTATGGTTTAGTGTGTTCTCAAATTTATACTTCTTTGTTTGCAATGTGTGGAAAGGGTCAAGTACTTGCAAACTTGTATTACATGGTGAAATTCAACGTCTCCACTGTGGCGGGAAAAATGTATAGTTGCGACGCAAATTAAAGAAACATAATATAGTGATTTGAAATAGAAGCTATTGCCAGAGCTAAATAATATAATAAATACAGTGTCGCCATTGCCGTTCCGAAATTGGTGTGTAAGTATGCACATAAGAAGCCAAAGAATTAAAATCGGTATACATACGGAAAATAACGTTGTAGTGAACAGTAAAAATAACAGTTACGGAATAACTCGAATGAGTAGATTTAATCTAAGAAGTGTCACAATGAGTTCAGAAGACGAAAGGCAAGATTTTAATAAGACAGCATGCACAAAAGACAACATTGATATGAGCCACCTCAAAGGTACCTAATTAAGCGAATCTCGCGCCAATACAGCAGCCAGTGTCTAACATGCAAGTACAGCAACCGTTTGGGTCCAAAGTAAGAAGAAGAAGCAAAGCGTAGCCAGCAGCTTTTGTTTGTATATGTGTGTGTGTGTTTCTATGTATGAGTGCAGATAAATAACTTCAATGAATGAAGATCTTGGATCAGGGTATATCCTAGTCGGGCACTCTCGACAAGAGCACTCTTACTTGTTTATTAATAGCATTATTGGACTTGTCATTGCTGAAATACTAGATGGCCCATATGCCACACAACCTAATTCATTTTTAATGCCCACTGGATTCGTGATAAAGAATTATGAATGTAAGAACTGGGTTCAGGCTATCTCCTAGTCGGGCACTCTCGACTAGAGCACTCTTACTTGTTTATAAGTAAAATAGTCAAAAAAGACATAGTTCCAAAAATGAGTTGCATGCATTTCTCAGCAATTTATGACACATAACCGTGAAAACCCATTCTTATTGTTATTGTTTCGTTCGTTATTGTTAAGATACATGGTTTTTGTTTTTCATTCTGTTATGCTTACCTCAGATACTTTGTCAAATCCTGGTCCCTCAATTCAGGTGCAGTTACAGGATATACAAATAAACTACAGGTACGCACCAAATATAGAAATTGCGTTGGCGTACAGGTAGTCACACATCCCATACAGGTAGGCACAAATCTTCTTCGGACACGTGCGTAGTACCCTAATTGCATAACTTGACCTAAGCCCATATGTATACAAATAATAGGTTAATTTTTTAGGCATGAAAGCTAATTCTTTTTATGAACCCTTAATCCAAACGGTATCTATCAGGTAATAAATTAGACTATATATTGAAAAACAAGCATAATCCCTGGCCTAGTCTACGACAGAAAATTGGCGAGACAAGTACTTCATTACACTTCAAACATGTCGTTGAACAACCATATATTATTTGACCTGATTAAGAAGTCAGCCACAGTAAAACATTTCACGGAAGCTGCCTTCGAAGAACTTAGTAGTTTATACGGCAATATACAGAGAAGCGAAAATATAAAAAATAAACTTTGCAAACAACAGGACTGGCTTAATAATGATACCATCGTGGATACATTGACAGAAGATGAACCCAGCACATCAACCGGACGTGCAAGAGAACTAAAAGCGTGGAAGAGTGTTCAAAAGAAAGAGGAAACTGGCTGATTCAACAAATGATTTATCCACGGAACATAGCGTTTCGACGGCTGGGGTAGCGATCCAGTCTCGTCCAGGGCCACCTACAAGACATTTGTAAAAGTGCTGGGACGCTGGGATGAGAAATGAACCGAGGTGAATGAGTAGGCCAGAGGACCCCTGGTACGGTTGGGTGATTCGGGTTGTCCGGCTGCTTGAAGACCGCTGGGAGTTGATTTGCTGCGCCCCATGGGGGAGGAATAAGAGAGGGGCTCAGAGGCCAGAGAGAACGTGGATCGGATGTTGATCTACGGTGTCGAGGTGATCGCTCACTGGCGGTCTCCCCTTTTTCTGCAGCAAGTCTACAGTTACATCACTAGAAATCCGGTCGCATAGTGACTTATACCTACCATGCGGCCAGTTCCTCGTAACGTAGCTGCCCTTGCTTAGCTGCCTCTCGCCCGCCTCCGCTTGCACACACACACACACAAACACACTGGCACGGACGTATCTCCGCTGCTACCCCCCTTGGAAGAAAACGAAAGGGAATTGGAGCACCACTATATTTTAGTTTAAACGTCTTTTTCCACCACCGGGGATGTTGGGTATCCCTAGCTTGTTCCCTACCTACCGCACCAAGCTACGCCTTGCAAAAGGTCATGCGCGCACACACAGCCATTTATTTTTGATTAGCGGCCGCGCGGTACGCACATAACGGGGACGGGCAGACGAACACAAACACATATTTTTAGCGGCTTACGGCCCCGCTTACCATTTACGCCTTCTCCGCGTGCTGTGTTGTCCTTGGTCCGGTGATTGTTCCTTTTGTAGTTGTTTCCCTCGCTGTCGTACTGTATTAATTTCCTGTGTCTGTCGCCGTGGTGTCTTTTTCCTTGTATATTTGTATTAGTTTTTCCGCCTTTGTTCTACGTTTGTCTGGCCTCTTCACCAGTTACTTTCCAACTCCCAACGCAGCGTGGGTGGACAGCGCAAGAGGCTGATTCTGTCGTCGTTCTGCTGACCGCGCTGCCACGATCATATGCCGGATAGTTTCTCTCCTTGGTTTTGTTCTTCGCACGCTTTATCGTTCTTTTGCTAGCTGGCTGGTCGCTTATCCGGCCTTTGTCTTAGACGCATGCGCTGTCGCTCTCTTGTTGTCTGGGCCGGCCTTTGTCTTCGACGCATGCGCTGTCGCTCTCGTGTTGTCGGGGCCGGCTGATTATCCGGTCGACTATCCGGCCTTCGTCTTCGGCGCTCGCGCGGCCGCTCTTGTTGTCGGCTCAGGCCGATTATCCGGCCTTTGCCTTCGGCGCCTGCGCGGCCGCTCTTGTATCCGCTTGTCTGTTTATCTGTCTGTTGTCGTGCTCCATATGTTTTCGTCGGTGATGCAGGTGCTGTGGTGTGCTGTGTTTGTTTTCCCGTTTGTTATATTTTGCCCTTGAACTTGAAATTTTGATGTCGTCGCTACCGTGGGGCAAATTAGTCTCTCGCCTGGGGATAAAACATACGCGCTTGTTTTGGGGGTTGCCCTCCATGGGCGGGGCATTTATATATAACTTAAGCTTAAAAACTAAACAAAGTATATTTATGATTAAAGGTTAGGCTTAAGACTAATAATTGTATAAAGTAAAGTGTAAATTCATATGTGAGCCCTCACATCACCTCTCAATTTTCCCTGTGGTAACCGACGGTGACCGCTCCGCGTGGGGTGATGGTTACCCGGAACACGGTCCCGTCTATCTCCAGGGCGAACCGCGTACGCCGCTGCACCTCGACTGCCATTACCCTTAAGTTTGTAATAAGGAGGGGTGGTAGCCGACGTCCCGCCGACGTGACCCTCCAATCCTCGGGTGCCTCTTGCCACACCCCCCACTCCTCCAGATCGTCGATCATAAACCCTGGTACGGGCAGGTCGAGTCCCAAGAGCTCCTCGAGGCCATCCGTTACCTCTGGACTGAGGCACGAGCCCATCTCGGTAGTCGGCTCCGGGGCTTCGTCTTGCGGTTCCACGACCGTTCTGCCGCATCGTACCGTGAAGGCCGCAGCGACTTCTCCGGCCTCAGGTCCGACTCCCTCTTCCTCCGCGGCCCAGAATGTAAGCGGGAACGGCATGGTGTCGTCGTCCTCACCCAAGCTCCACCGCCCCCCTTCGTCAAGGCCGACCATCGGACTGCCGTGCATACTGTCGGCACTGTCCGAATCGTTGCTGGACAACAGCATGGCCATCGCCTCTGCCTCTTCGGGTCGTGTATTGGCCTCCTCATAGCCGTCGCTGCTGCCTGGCTCCGAAACGGCCATGTCGGGTTCAGAGAACGGGCTGTAATGTTCCCGGGGCTCGTTCTCCAATACCTCCTCGTATTCGTCCTCGGAGTCGTCGGGCTCGTCCGCGCCGAACAATATACTCTCTAATTCGGCGTCGAATGGCTCGTCCTCCGGCGTTGGTGCCTGACCCCCTCCTCTCTTTATGCGCTGTTGAGTGGGCATGGTGCTGGTTATGGGGCTGCGGGAAATAAGCCAGGTTACCTCCTAGACCCAAATATCGGTCCTTTTGGTGGTGTCTGACACACTGGTGTTGATGGCCAGGGATATCTCCGGTAATACCGCGTCCCAAGTATCCTGTGGTCCGTTCATGAACTGTGATATCATCGTCTTGATTGTCCGATTCACCCTTTCGGTCGGATTTTGGTGTGGACTGTATGGCGCGGTATATTCCAGCGTAATTCCGGTTTCCTTACAAAATTGTTTAAATGACCGACTCGTGAATTGGCTTCCATTATCGCACACAAAGGTGCGAGGCACTCCGAAACGGCTGAGAATACGTTCCCGAAATGCTCGCTCCAGTTGTACTGCTGTCGCCTTGCGCAGTGGTACCAATTCTACCCATTTCGTGAATAGGTCCAAGAAGACTAGGAGGACAGTGTTCCCTTGCTTCGAACGTGGCAGAGGTCCGATGAAATCGGCACAAACAGTGGTAAATGGCTCCTGTGTCCGTCGGGTGAGCATCTTGCCGGCCGGTTTTAGTTGCTCGATTTTGAACCGTTGACACGTGGTGCATCTCCTGACGTATCGAGCGACGTCTCGGAAAAGTCCCGGCCAATAATATCGTTGGCCGACTCGTGTGGTGGTTTTCCTTATGCCGGCATGGCCTGCGGTCGGCTGGTCATGGCACTCGGCTAGCACCCTTGGGCGGTGTTCGGTGGCGACGCAAAGTTTCCATGGCAGGTATTCCTCGTCGGATGGTCGACGTCCCAGGTGTCGGTATAGTTGCCCGTTCTCCATCGTGTAATCGGGGTATTTTGCTGGTTCCCTCTGTACCTGCCGCATCCTCTTCCGTAACCACGAACAGCGTGTCTCCTCTTCCTGAGCCCGGTGAAGCGTCTCCAGGGGCTGGCGAGATAGGGCGTCAGCCACTATGTTTTGATTCCCTTTTCTGTAGTGGATGTCAAACTGGTACTGCTGGTCGGGTTCTCAATGGAGTTTAACCATTTCAAGGCCAGATGGTCGGTGATAACGTCAAAACTATAGCCTTCTTCGTAACAGCGTAGCTTTCTGATGGCCCAGACGATGGCCAAACACTCCTCCGTAGCCGAATAGTCAGCCTCTGCCTTGTTAAGTCGTCGGCTGACGTACGCGATTACCCGTTCGCCGTCTTGGAATTGTTGCGTCAGGACTCCTCCCAGACCGTAGTCACTTGCGTCGGTCTGTAAGGAAAATCGCACTCCAAAGTCTGGACACGCTAGCACGGGTGCTTCAGTTAAAAGCTTTTTTAACTCCTCGAAAGCCTGCTGTTGTTCTTCGCCCCATTGCCACCGTTGACCCTTCCGCAGCAATTTTGAAATCGGCTGTACCACCGATGCGAAATTTGGTACAAAGCGTCGGTACCATGATGCTATCCCGAGGCATCGCCGCAATTCTTTAGGGGTGTTTGGTGGGTGTAGTTTTTGGACTGCAGCTATCTTGTCCGGGTCCGTGTGGATACCTTGCTCGCTGACGACATGACCCAGGTACACCAGGCTGCGTTGAAAGAACGCGCACTTTTTCTGGTTCAGGCGTAGGTTTGCTTGCCTCAGCCTCCTGAATACTTCTTTCAAATTTGCGACATGTTCCTCCAGCGAAGTGCCAATGACGATTATGTCGTCAAGGTACGCAAATGCATGTGGTTCCATTTCTGGCCCGATGACACTGTCCAGGGCTCGTTGAAAAGTCGCTGGTGCTGAATGTAGCCCAAAGGGCATGACTTTCCACTGGAACAGCCCCCTCCCGGGTACCGTGAAGGCTGTACATTCCCGGCTGCTTCTGGCCATGGGTATTTGCCAATATCCGCTTTTTAAATCTAGCGTACTGATAAAGGTTGCGTTGCGTAGTCGTTCCAGAATTGAGTTGATTCGAGGAAGAGGGTACGCATCCGGAACTGATCTCGCGTTGAGTTGCCTGAAGTCGACACACATTCGAGTCTCTCCGGTCTTCTTCCCTACAAGCACTATTGGGGCACTATGAGGGCTCTTCGAGGGTTCTATACATCCGTCTCTCAGCAACTCATCCACCTGAGCGTGGATTATCTTCTGCATCGCCGGGTTCTTGGGGTAGTACCGCTGTTTGATCGGGCGGTCATCCTTCATTAGGATGACGTGTTCCGCGACGTTCGACACTCCAGAGAGTTGTTCGAACTGGGACAACTCCGCCTCCAGGAATTTCGCCACCCATGGTTCCAATTTCGGACGTGGTGTAGTGTTGTCGTCAACGTCGGCCTGTGGATTTTGTTGGTCCGAGGCTACGGCGGCCAAGGTTTCCGGACCCCCACCAGGGCATCCTTGTTCTCCGTGGCGTGTTGCTTTCTCCTCCTGAAAATGTACCCTTTTCGGGACTGGCTCACGGAATGGGTTCCGGTTTACTGCCGTCGGGTCCCTATGACCTAATCCCCAGGCTGAAGTCTCCTGAACGTCTCGATAGGGCTGTCCAGAAGGTGGTGGACTCAGTGCGAACCCTTGGTCGCAGATGTTTTTAATGCTTGTTGCCTGCGGAGGATTTTCTTGCTGTCCCGTCCTCTTCTTAGCGGGTTTCGTCGGTGGGCTGCGTCCTTCCTTGCGGGTTATCATCTTGGTTGCCTTCGCTTGTGCCACGCTTAGAAATGCGTCGTTGTCCGATGTCTCCGGTGCCAGTGTTGCCTTATTGATTAGCACCTGCCTTGTGTGACTGGCGCGGCTCGTTGGCTCGGTTGCCTGCTCCGCCTCCGTGGTTCCTTGGGTCACTGGGAAGTCCGCCGTAATCTTGGCTGTTCCCGCAGGAGATGGGGTTGGTAATCCGACGGGGTTCTTTGGCTCAATGTTGGTTAGTTTCGTTTTCACTGATTGGGGTGCCGCCTCAAATCTCAAGTTGGCGTTCCCAATCGGAAGTTCGGCCTTGGCTTCTCGTAAAAAATCCATACCCAATAATACATCATCCATTACCGTGGGTAAGACCAGCATCAGCACTCGTACCTTCACTTGCCCCAATCGAACTTCCGTGGCCAGGGCCTGGGTGACGTCCTTCTTAGTGCCATCAGCCAACGTGATGGTGACGCGTACTTCCCTGCTGTTAGCCTTGGTTCGAATTTGGTTGGCTTTCTCCGTATTAATAAAACTCCTTGTGGCCCCCGTGTCCACTGTCGCGATGATTGGGTGGCCTTCGATTGCAACCAGCGCTGCGATCCTCCCATCCTGTATTCTTAGGGGGTTCTTTACTGGCGGATCAACCTGATCGATGCCTCCTCGCGGTCCGTTGTCGCTGGAGGCTGCTGCGCGTTTCCCGAGGCCGTCTTGCGGCAACAGTCGATTGTCCTGAGACCTCGGCGTCCACAATCCCAACAGAACAACTGTCGTATGCCTCTACACTCCTTGGCAAAGTGTCCACTTGTTCCGCAGTTACGACAGCAGGTCCTGACGTCGATTGGCTGTCCCAGGTCGCCCGACGGTGAAGTCCCTGTTCTTTTGGGGTTACCGGGGGTCACCGCGCTTTCTACCTTGCGCAACGCGTTGTCTTGTCGTGCTACAGGTACCGCCCATGGCGCTGTTACGGCTGATATTAGTGGCGGCGGGTGAAATGGTGTTCGAGGTAACTGGGATCCCGTGTGGAATCCTTGAAAATGTTGAATCCCCAGGTTGTGTCGGCGCATTCCTTTTTCGCAGACGGTCTCGTATTGGACCACTAGTTGGGTGAGTTGACTCAACGAAGTGAACTCATGCCTTCGGATGTACAACTGATATTCCGGCAGCATGTTTTCGTATAGTCTGTCTAACTCATCTCCACTAGGTAATCCTTGTACCGTTCTCCCTCCTTTTGATATCGCACCCGGATTTCATCTGCTAAGCGCTGGAAGTACCGTGGTGGTAGAAAGAAGTCTAAGAATTCCCTCCGAAAGTGGGTCCAAGTTTCGCCTTGTAGCCGACTCGCCTGGAACCAATCCTCGGCCGTTCCTGATAATAACTCGGGTATGGCCGGTGGCATGTGACGGACATCGACCCGGTGAGAGGCTGCCCTTTCCTCTAATTGCTCGATAAAACGTAGAGGGCCCGAGGTGCCATCGAAGGTTACTCCCCATCGCTTCATCTTATCCGCTACCACCGTGTGTGGGACTTCTTCCTGCTCCCGTGACTTTGCCTGGCGTCCTTGGCCTCCGATATTGCCGACTGGCACCTTCAGCAACTGCCCCCCGACGGGGGAGCGGCATCGGTTTGATTCCTCCAAAGCGGAATGTAAGTGTAACTCCGCTTGGGGTTGCACCGGTGATGCGCCTCTGGATCTGCTGCTAATTTCGGGCGTCTTTAAATCAGGGGTGACTGCGCACCCGTACCGGGTCTCCAGGTCGGCTAGCCGTGCCAGGGTGGCGTCAGAATGCTCGCCCTTCGAGATGAATGCGGACATGCGACTTCGTAATTCCTCGACCGATCCTTCGCTCTCGAACCCGAACTCGTTGGCGAAAGCCTCGAGCTCGGCTTTGCGTCTGTACGACACCCAGCGAACCCCTCCCATGCTGTTTTGGGCTTGGTTGGAATGGAGCTAGCTCAAGGGTGCAAATTTGGGCTGCCGATGCTATCGATGTTCCTTATTCCTAAGGATGTGTGCTGGTGTTCACTGGTCCTGCAGATGCTCGCTGCAATGGATGATCCTTGTTTTTAAGGATGTGTGCTGATGTCCACTGGTCCTGCAGATGCTCGCTGCAATGGATGATCCTTGTTCCTAAGGATGTGTGCTGATGTCCACTGGTCCTGCAGATGCTCGCTGCTATGGATGATCCTTGTGTTTAAGGATGTGTGCTGATGTCCACTGGTCCTGCAGATGCTCGCTGCTATGGATGATCCTTGTTGTCCTTTGCTGCTGCTCGTTTTCGCTAATGCAGTGGGCTTTCACTGCTGTTGCTTGATGTTCGCTGCTTGGCTGCTGCTCTTTGAATGACTCTTCTGTGACTGCGCGGCTGTATTTATACCTGCCATCGTTGCCAAGCCTTCGCCTCGTCGTTCGGGTGCGAACGAGACGACACGTTATGCTCGGTACCCCGCTTTCACCGCGACTGTGCAAAAAATGGCGGCGGTCCGCGCCTCCCTGCTCTGCGTTACAAGGACGTAGTGGGCGGTAGCGTATTCTCTCCTTCCCGGGTGGCGAAATTTGTATCTCTCTGTACTCATCGGGAGATAAACCTATGCTTCGCACGGGGCTGGAAACCGCGTACTTTGCTCTGTCGCTTAACTCTGGAATGACTATGCGCGGCACGGGTTTTTGAAAGACCGCGTGCTCTGCTCTGTCGCTTAACTCTGGAATGACTATGAGCGGCACGGGTTTGGGAACCACGTACTTTGCTCTGTCGCATAACTCTGGAATGACTTTGCGCGGCACGGGTTTGGGAACCGCGTGCTTTGCTCTGTCGCAGGACTCTGGGATGACTATGCGGAAAAACAAAGGATGCCTACTCCAGCTACTACCTATACATTTTCGTTTTTTTTTTTTTTTTTGAGGTGTTAATTCATGGAAGTGGTTCTTTTCTCACGTCTCAGGTCCCTGCTCGGGCGCCACCTGTAAGGTAGCGTTTCGACGGCTGGGGTAGCGATCCAGTCTCGTCCAGGGCCACCTACAAGACATTTGTAAAAGTGCTGGGACGCTGGGATGAGAAATGAACCGAGGTGAATGAGTAGGCCAGAGGATCCCTGGTACGGTTGGGTGATTCGGGTTGTCCGGCTGCTTAAAAACCGCTGGGAGTTGATTTGCTGCGCCCCATGGGGGAGGAATAAGAGAGGGGCTCAGAGGCCAGAGAGAACGTGGATCGGATGTTGATCTACGGTGTCGTCGTCTCTGACATGGCCGCGCCTGGTCAACGGAGTGATACGTCCCTATGTATGTGTGTGTAAGTCCCGGCCTGCAACCACTGACGCGGACTGCCCAGGGATCACTCCCCGCAGTCCGCATAGTACCCAGGTACAACCACATCCTCGAGGAGTAGGTCACATGGTGGCTTATACCTGCCATGTGGCCATCTCCTCGGCCATGTGGTTGGCCGTTGTGTCACAGGCGCGTGGACCCAGAACACGGATGGGAGAGAAACAGCACGGCAGTCCCTTTTTCTGCAGCAAGTCTACAGTTACATCACTAGAAATCCGGTCGCATAGTGACTTATACCTACCATGCGGCCAGTTCCTCGTAACGTAGCTGCCCTTGCTTGGCTGCCTCTCGCCCGCCTCCGCTTGCACACACACACACACACACACACTGGCACGTATCTCCGCTGCTACCCCCCTTGGAAGAAAACGAAAGGGAATTGGAGCACCACTATATTTTATTTTAAACGTCTTTTTCCACCACCGGGGATGTTGGGTATCCCTAGCTTGTTCCCTACCTACCGCACCAAGCTACGCCTTGCAAAAGGTCATGCGCGCACACACAGCCATTTATTTTTGATTAGCGGCCGCGGGGTACGCACATAACGGGGACGGGCAGACGAACACAAACACATATTTTTAGCGGCTTACGGCCCCGCTTACCATTTACGCCTTCTCCGGGTGCTGTGTTGTCCTTGGTCCGGTGATTGTTCCTTTTGTAGTTGTTTCCCTCGCTGTCGTACTGTATTAATTTCCTGTGTCTGTCGCCGTGGTGTCTTTTTCCTTGTATATTTGTATTAGTTTTTCCGCCTTTGTTCTACGTTTGTCTGGCCTCTTCACCAGTTACTTTCCAACTCCCAACGCAGCGTGGGTGGACAGCGCAAGAGGCTGATTCTGTCGTCGTTCTGCTGACCGCGCTGCCACGATCATATGCCGGATAGTTTCTCTCCTTGGTTTTGTTCTTCGCACGCTTTATCGTTCTTTTGCTAGCTGGCTGGTCGCTTATCCGGCCTTTGTCTTAGACGCATGCGCTGTCGCTCTCTTGTTGTCTGGGCCGGCCGATTATCCGGCCTTTGTCTTCTACGCATGCGCTGTCGCTCTCTTGTTGTCTGGGCCGGCCTTTGTCTTCGACGCATGCGCTGTCGCTCTCGTGTTGTCGGGGCCGGCTGATTATCCGGTCGACTATCCGGCCTTCGTCTTCGGCGCTCGCGCGGCCGCTCTTGTTGTCGGCTCAGGCCGATTATCCGGCCTTTGCCTTCGGCGCCTGCGCGGCCGCTCTTGTATCCGCTTGTCTGTTTATCTGTCTGTTGTCGTGCTCCATATGTTTTCGTCGGTGATGCAGGTGCTGTGGTGTGCTGTGTTTGTTTTCCCGTTTGTTATATTTTGCCCTTGAACTTGAAATTTTGATGTCGTCGCTACCGTGGGGCAAATTAGTCTCTCGCCTGGGGATAAAACATACGCGCTTGTTTTGGGGGTTGCCCTCCATGGGCGGGGCATTTATATATAACTTAAGCTTAAAAACTAAACAAAGTATATTTATGATTAAAGGTTAGGCTTAAGACTAATAATTGTATAAAGTAAAGTGTAAATTCATATGTGAGTCCTCACAATCGGAAACGCTGTCTGTTATATAGATATACAAAGGATGTTGAAACAAGTAAGAGTGCTCTAGTCGAGAGTGCCAGACTAGGAGATACCCTGAACCCAGTTCTTTCATACAGTATTCTTCATCTGCATTCATATACATAAACACATACACACACACATACAAACACACGCTGCTACTGCGAACGTCATGCAATTGCTTTGCTTCTTCTTCTTCCATTGGCCCAAATCTATGTTACATTTAATCGTAAATAACTTCTTTGTTTATTTTCCGATCGTTATGAAATTTGTAGGACATAAAGATGGCATACAAATATGTAAGTATGCTGAATCCGAAGGTCATACGCACACAAATATTTTTCGATTTATAGAGAATTGGAGAAAGTTATCAAAAAAAAAAAAATGTGTTAGTTTTGTATGCCATACGAGAATATATATTGTGAATATGGTGCCTCTAGCTCTTATAGCTTTCAAGTTGTGAATATGGTGCCTCTAGCTCTTATAGCTTTCAAGTTATACCCAAAAAACACTGGTCTGGAATCGAAATTTATCGATAACTTTTGAACGGGTTGAGATATCGAAAAAAAGTTGAACTTGTATTGACGCGGCACTAGGATACCCTATATTCCAAATATGAAGTCTCTAGCTTTTGTAGTCTCCGAGAACAGCGCGTTCAAACAGACGGACAGCCAGACGGACATGGCTAGATCGATTCAACTATTGATAGCGATCAAAAATATATATACTTTATGGGGTCGGAGATGCTTCCTTATGCCTGTTACATACTTTTGCACAAAACCATTATACCCTTTTTTCCTATTTTTAATGGGATCATGGTATAAAAATAAAGTCGCAGATTACAAAAGCAGTAGCTTATGCAAGCCCACTGCGACTACAAAGAATTAATAAAACGATTCCCGCGCCCCCAAACGCAAACCTTAAAAAGTGTGGTTCCGAAGAAGCTTTGGCTTTGTTTGTGGACTTAGAGCTTTCTAAAGAGAAATATGAGATACTACGGGCATCTTTAAGGTAACATGGAGCCATGTTTTGAAAGCAAAAATAGATTCACGACCACTGCATACGGAGTTTACTCAAGTCTCTGTGAAAGCCAATATGCAGGATCTAATGGACCATCCAACAAAACGGCTGTTGGAGAGTCTTGCTGAAGATGTGGTAGAAGCTGTTCCTGAGAAACTGACATTGATCAGTACTTGGGGATGCGATGGATCATCCGGACAAAGCGTTTATATGTAAAGAATATCTTCCGATGACGCTACACTATCAGACGGGAATATGTTTATGGCAGCTGTTGTTCCTTTGCGGCTAAAATCTGATGTTTCCTTACACTGGAAAAACGACCGTTATCCGTACATTATTGCCGAACAATAATGTTTCAGTTTACAAAGGAATCGCCGGAACTCATAAGGAACACAATGAAGGACATTGAAGAACAAATAAACTATATTAAGCCAACAAAGCTCGAAATCAGAGAACGACCATGGTTGACGGAAAAGTCGTTAACGAACTAAAAAACACAACGTCAACTTTGTCATGCCCAATTTGCAAAAAGACGCAAAAGAACTTCGACAATTTAAAGGATTCTACAAATGAAGAGAATTATGAATTTGGGATCTCACCATTGCACGCAAGAATAAGATGCATGGAGTTCTTGGTAAAGCTAGCGTATACGCTTCCACAAGAGGAGGAACACTTTGATGAAAACACATTAAACAAAGATAAGGAAAAGATCAGAAAGAAGCGAATACAGGATGCGTTTTTCAAACAAGTTGGACTCAAAGTAAACTGCCCCAAGTACGGATACGAAAATGAAAACGATGGAAACACTTCGAGGAGATTTTTTGAAAATGATGAGGCTGTAACTCAAATCATAGTTTACCTGAAAATCAATCACAGAGATGGTATTATTCTAAAATAAAGCGTAACTCGTTGCAATCTGAAAAAAAAATCAACTTTTAGCACCTGTAGCACCAAAACTAGCAAAAATTGTTGCAGTTTCTGAAGCCATGGATATTTCTTTATCTTATGAATGCTTTTATCAAATTTTAGATTTTTGTCACGCTTTTTGGACCGCGGCCCCGTTGTGCGTCGTTACAAATGTCTTTTAATGACATTCTCATTGTGGGTTCTACAATCCAGCAATGCATTTACTCAATCTTGTTGCGGTTTCGCCTTCGCCAAAATGTATCGGCAAGTCGAAATCGATGAGGAAAACCCTCACTGTAACACATGGTACAGCTTCTGACATGTTCCTTACAGCATTTGAGTGAGTGATTCACATTCATTGGCTTCGAAAGCGATAAGTAACTTTTATGTGGATGATTTAATATCTAGCGCAGATACTTTGGAAGAATTGCGACTGTTGCTTAAGAGCTAAATGTCCTTGCTAGATGTCCTTGGACTATTCGGCTTTACTTTGACAAAATGGTCATCAAATTGTGAGTGCTTCGAAGCTCAATTCTTATTGTCCATCAAGAGCATACGAACATGCTAGGACCCATTTGGAGTCCACGGAATGATTATTTCAAGTACTCGACTCAACTTATCATTAATCGTATTGCCTGCAGAACGTGTTATTTTGTCATTCGTCTCTCGCTTTTATGATCCGCTTGGATTATTGTGCCCAGCCGTCTCTCTTGCTAAGACCTTAATGCAGGAACTGTGCCTGCAAAAGATCGCATGGGATGATCAGATACCCAACCGTTTTCTTAAAAGATTGATATAACAAATTCTTTTGAGGAGTTGGAGTCTATTCGCAAACCTCGTTGAGCTGACGTCGTAAAAAGAACGAATTGTGAAATTCACGGTTTCGCAGATGCCTCGACGTGAGCATATGTTTGCTGCATGTCACATCAGTGAAGAAGTTGACCGCAAAATCGAAGGTATACGAAGGCATATTTAAAAATAAAGTCAGTGCCTTGTTCGAAATGTTCCGACCAAAGAAACTCCAGCTAATTTGCCTTCACGGGGTTGTTCCACGGTAGAATTGACTGAATTACACTGGTTCAATGATTTAGAATTTTTGAACCGTGATCTGTCCGTTTGGTTAATTAATTCGCACATTAAATTGACCAAAGAGCAGTTAATGCTGGAGAAACGAAATGTTGCTATGGTTTTGATCTAATCTAATCTAATTGTAGCTCAAAATCCTACTCTGGAGCTGTCCGTTTACATTCTTCGTTTTACAAACGGAATGGGCTCAGCTTACACGTCGCTTCTGCCAAGGGAATATGAGCATCTGATGCAGATGAAATTACGAAGCTCAAAAAATCGAACATTCTGCAGCCGTCATATCAGAAGCTTAATCCATTTTGAGACTGCTGCGTGTTGGCGGCCGCTTATTAAAGGCACCGCAGCCCCACAATGCTAAGTTTCCGTTGCTCATGCCGAAGGGATGTCGGCTTGTGAATTTGTATTTGCAGTTTCTGCACCGAAACAATTGCCACGATGGCCCATGTGCACTAGTGAGCATGCTTCGACAGCAAATTTGTCTCGTAAGCACTCGCCAAGCTTGTAGTGCCATATTACGACGGTGTGTACATTGATTCCGGTACAAACCGATATTGGCAGACCAAATAATGGGAAACTTACCCGCTGATCGGCAGCGAAGCCAGAGCAAGCAATGAGTTCGGCGCTGCGTGCTGCTGATCACAAGAAGAATATTCTCTGCCTGCCTGCTGCGCTTTGCCTTCGTGTCGCAGTCGCAGCACACGAAGCTGCTTGGGATCGTCCAGTTCAAAAATTTTATGCAACCACTTTTTAGTCGATTTGACGCCTCTATGTGTTGTATGCTTAGTGCTGTTACATATTTTTGCACCACTTCATGGTACCCTTTTTCCCATTTTTAATGGGTTCAGGGTATAAAAAGACTGCCATCCCATCAGAATTTCACCACTCGATTCCACCACAGCTCATGTGCTGCGCCTGCGAAACGATAGCAAAGCGCAGAACGCTGGCACAGAAAATAAATATCAGTTCGTTAGCTCCGTGACTTTTGTATGTATGCGAGTAAGCATATGCTTGCTGCAGCAACACATATATAATAATAAAATATAGCAACATAGCACCAAAAGCACACTGAAGCTGGTACAAAAAAACACAAATCAGTTACAGCGGCTGCTAAAGCACCTGTTCGCTTGTGCTTCTGCGTAACATTTTTAGAATTTTGTAGTGAGTTATACCGGCGACCTTTTCCTAAAAAATATTATTTATTTATTTATTTATTTATTTATAAAAGCAGCTTAACAATGTGCGGTTAAACATAAAAGACTATAATACAAAAGAAAAACCTAACAGTATTGGCAGCTCTGACACTAGGGACTGATTTATTGGCTACTCAAGCCGCTATGGTCCGACTCACAGCAAGATGTGTTCAGACGAAGCCAAGTCAAAAAAAAAAAAATAAAAAAATAATAATAAATAATAAAAAAAAAAAAAAAAATTAAATTTAAAATTAAAATTAAAATGAAACAAAATATAATAAAATATATAAATATAAAAGAACAAACAAAAAAAAAAAGAGAATTACGGTTAATTTAAGAAAGACATCAACGCTTTTTTAACAGTAATTACTTCAGAGTCAAACGAGTAGAGATGGTAAAACTTATTGTAATTAAGGCACAAGGTACGGAAGACTTCATGTTGAGCGTAATTAGTTAGGCAGACAGGTATATGCAGAGGTATATAATTTTTAGTTGGGCGGGACGGAACTGAAATAGAAATGAGGCTAAGAAGAGTACTGGAGTCAATCTCCCCAGACAGTAGCTTATGCAGCATTATGACTCCATGGCAAGTCCTACGATTTTTTAATGATGGTAGGTTAATCAAGCGAAATCTACACTCATAAGAGGGCAGCTGTCTGTCTGAGTCCCAATTTAAGCCACGAAGAGCGAAAATCAAAAACTGCTTCTGAACTGATTCAATCAGATCCTGGAACTTTTTATACTGTGGAGACCAAACACAGGATGCATATTCAAGAATAGGTCTGACCAGCGAGATGTAAAGTAGTTTGGTGATATACGGGTCAGAGAATTCCTTAGACCATCTCTTGATAAAACCAAGGACACCTGAAGCTTTGTTAGAAATGACCGTTATGTGACAACTAAAGCATAGATTCGGAGCAAAAAGGATTCCCAAGTCATCCACCTTGCTTAAACGTTTTAAGGGAATATTGTCAATAGTGTACTCAAACAGATACGGTTTAGTGGGTCTTTAAATGATAGACAGAGTTTGAGATCATCCGCATACATTAGTGCATGAGAATGTGACAAGGCGAGAGGAAGATCATTTATAAAGAAAATTAAAAGTAACGGCCCCAAATGGCTACCTTGTGGGACACCAGACGTTACCTTAATAGGTTTCGAAAGCGAAGAGTTAAAGCGCACACGCTGGTACCGATTATGAAGATAAGAGGTAATCCACAGAAGAAGTTTGTTTGGGAAGCCCAAATGACACAACTTGAAAAGGAGAAGATCGTGGTTAACAGAATCGATGTAATGATGTAAAATTGTCCAAGGTATGAGTTTTTTGGGCTATGCAGGTAATGACAGAAGGCTTATTCCATTTTTAGTTTACCCTTTGTAATGGATTTTTATTGGTTGAAAAATTATACAGCACGAATTCTACAAAGAGTTTGGACTGAGAATATATTGCCAAAATACGGATACGGAAATACCAAGGATGGAAATGCGTCCCGAACATTCTTTGAGAATAATTAGGCAGCAGCTCGAATCACTAGAGACAATCATCCTAAGTGTTATAAACTGGAAGGTAAGCATTAGTGGTCCTAAATTCGGCGAGCTTGCGTCTATAACTGCTAACCTTTTGGTAGACTGGTCAAAGGACTACCTGCTGCTCAACGTCGAGGAAGTAATCGTGGTCCATGAATAGTGAAGGAGACGCTGAAAAGCACGGATGGAAAAGCGCGCGAGGCCAGCGTAACGGCTAAGGCGGGGGTGTTTAAACGGGCGATTCACAGTTCAGCTCCCTTGCCAACGAGTATTTGAAGCCCATTTCGGCATTTGTATATTTCTTCAGCAGCATATAAAACAAGAAGGAGATACCCTGAAATCAGTTCTTAGATTCGTAATTCTTTATCTGCATTCATATAATCTACGCGCTTCATGCCTTTGCTTTGCCCTTTCTTCAATTCTAAATCACTTCTTTGTTTATTGTCCGATCGTAATGCAATTTGTAGGACATAAAGATGGCATATAAATGTGTGAGTATGCTGATTCCGAAAGTCATACTTCTAAAAATACGTATTTTTCGATTGATGGGGGATTGAAGGAAGGTATCAAAAAACAAAGCATTTTGTACTTCTGTAAGGTATACGAAAATATACATAGTGAATATGGTGCCTCTAGCTCCTATAACTTTCAAGGAATACCCAAAAAACGCCGGTCTGGAATCTAAATTTATCGATAAATTTTGAACGGGAAGATTTCGAAAACAATGATAATTTGTATTGACCCGGTACTACGAGAACCTACATTTCAAATATGAAGTCTCTAGCTGTTGTAGTCTCTGAAAAACCCGCGTTCATACAGACGGGCGGACGGACATGGCAAGATCGACTCGGCTATTGATACTGATCAAGAATATATATACTTTATGGGATCGGAGATGCTTCCTTATGCCTGTTACATACTTTTGCACAAAACCATTATACCCCTAATTCCCATTTTTAATGGGATCAGGGTATAACAATTTAGACCGATCGTTCCTATGGCAGCTCTATGCTTTCGTGGTTCGATCCGGCTGGTTCCGATCTGTACCAAGTTTCATCAAGATAGCACCAAAATTGAGTTTGCGTAGAAACAGACTTTTGGGCGGACGGACAAAGCTATAACGACATTGGGATTTTACATTGTCAAATATGCATCGGCAACAAAATCAACTTACACAACATATTGTAAAGCATTTGTGAATGGATCAAAATATTTAAAATTTTCCTTTCCATAACAAATTTAATGAAAATATCTTTTTTTTCAGAAGTGCAACGTCTCTACTACATACATATGTACATATGCCGACTCCTGCTTGAAAAGTAAACTTTACCGTGTAAAATCAGACTAACAAATATTAACATACATACACAGTTACACTTCCAAGATTCTTTGATGTCCTTCCGGTTTCATACCTTCTATGTAGCCCATCAAAAGTTGCACGAATTAATTTGCAATTTCCTTCTATCTTTAGTTTTTGATCAAAAAACTTTTGATAAAGTATGTAAATTAGAGCAGGGGAAACATCAGAGCATCGATGTTTTTGAAAGAGCTGCAGACATTGAATTTTTTCTCACAAATCGACTTTTTTGCAACCTTACATTTAGTTGGTCAATTAGTCATTCAATTTGGTCTTTTAGACATTTTTGTGATGCGCATTTTATTTCTGTACGAAAACATATCCAGTATTTTGCTCAAAAAGCCCCAAACCGTTAAGCGTAGATGAAATAAAAATATTAACTGAAATGTCAAAAATCTTCAACCCATTTTACGTCGCCACCTTGCAAAAATCCGGAAGCTGATACGCCACCACTTCCTTAAATATCCAAATAATATGCGAGATACAGCCAACCAATACTCAACTCAACTGCCAAAAAGGCTTTTAGCATACGAAAACAGTTCAGTGTCAAGAATTGCCTCAAATTAAAATCCCCGCTACAAAAATAATACATTCATCAACCGAAAAAATGAGACACATTTAAAGACATAAATGCGAATACATGTAGCTATTAGCACGATTAAAGCTGTAAAAAAATCTATGGCACTATCAATAGTATCGATGGTTTGGCTCTGGCTCGATTTTGTTTGAACTATCATGATAGTATATAAAAAAATGTATTTGTCATGTGGTTTTTGTTATTGAAAGACAGAAAATAATCGCGTAGATGAGATTGAAATAATTCGACAATACTTTGAAAACATGATTATTGATGAGCATTGCGACCCCCTGCAATATTGGAAATTATGTCACTACTTAATATATGTTGTATTTTATAATTATAAGTTATATTTTTACAATTAAATGAAAGCGAAATGCCAAGCATAGCTGCATTTGCAAAAAACTATCTCTGCATCCCAGCTTCATTGACAAGTCTGAACGAATTTGAAATAATTTCCGACCGCCGTTCTGCACTGAAGCCGAAAATTGTGAATAAATTGCTATTTATCAACAATAGTTTGTGGATCACTGAAAAGTCCTAATATGCATATTCAGATTTTTTTTTTTTTGTAAGTTATGATTCCAATACGCTGTGCATGAATATGCATGAAGGCAACAAAGACCACATATATTATTTATACCCTGATCCCATTAAAAATGGGAAAAAGGGGTATTATGGTTTTGTGCAAAAGTATGTAACAGGCATAAGAAAGCATCTCCGACCCCATAAAGTATATATATTCTTGATCAGTATCAATAGCCGAGTCGATATAGCCATGTCTGTCTGTCTGTCCGTCCGTATGTATGAACGCCTGTTTCTAGCTAGAGACTTCAATCTGAAATATAAGTTCTCGTAGTGCCGGGCTATCGATAAATTTCGATTTCAGACAAGTGTTTTTCGGACATAACTTGAAAGTCATAAATAGAAACTTTATATTTGAGTTTAAGTTACTGTACTGTCGGCTCGATACAAACTCATAATTTTTTTGGATATCACAATACTTTCAATCCTTTATCGATAAGTTAAGATTCCAGAACAGTGCTTTTAAGGTATAGCTTAAAAGTTATAGGAGGTAGAGTCACCAAATTTGGTACATATATTCTCCTATAGCATTTATAGGTTAAATATATTTCACTTTTTGGATACCCCTCCCCGATCTCACAGAAATCGAAAAATACGTAGTTTTAGAGGTATGACCTTCGGATTTTACATAGTCCCACATTTATATGCTATCTTTGTGTCCTACCAATACGATCCGACAATAAACAAAGAAGTTATTAACGAATCAATGTACAATAGTTTGTGGCCAAGGGAAGAAGAAGAAGCAAAGCAATTGCATGACGCGCGTAACCAGCAGCTTGTGTTTGTTTATGTGTGTGTGTGTTTCTATGTATGAATGCAGATAAAGAATTATGAATGTAAGAACTGGGTTCAGGGTATCTCCTCGTCGGGCACTCTCGACTAGAGCACTCTTACTTGTTTTTTAATGTTATGATTAAAATGAACAAATGTGAAATTATGATTAAGGGAACGGAAACTGAATATTAAACTTTTTATTTTGTAATATGTTATAGTTTTCTTATAAAACGTTTGGGTATTTTTAATCCACTAATTAGAATATTTTGCTTGTAGGAATACCCCTTCTAAGACTTTGATTGATTTTGTTTACTGAAATACCCTCAATGTGAGGAATTCCTGTGCGATAGTATCGATGTTTTAAAAAAAGTATCGATGGGGCTACTATCGATGTTTTCACAGCACTAGTAGTTTTAACTATGTAAACATATGCAAGTTTGCGTGCATGTTCATTCCGAGAGCACAAATATATTAAATGCCACCGTATAGATACACCTACCAAAAATATGTAACGTATTACATATCTTATAATTTTGTTTTTTAATTTCCAAATGGTTAGTTAAATTAAATCTTTCACATGACAGCCTCTGGTAGACATTAAATAAATAAATACAATTTTTACTTATAACGGAATGAAACATCCAATCAAAGATCTTTTGATTGGATGGACATGTGATGCTCCTAGCTCGCTCACACACACGCTTACATTCAAAAGTCTCGGAGCTAACGCCTCGCAATAGATGTTGCAGCAGCGAAGCCCAGCAAGAACTGATATATTTTCTGTGCCAGCGTTTTGTTCTTTTCCAGCTGTGGTGGAATCGAGTTGTGGAATTCTGATGGGGTGGCAGTCTCTTTTTTTATGCAATACTTTTTTAGTTGATTTGACGCCTCTATGTGTTGTATGCTTAGTAGAAGTATCGCTTAATGTGGTTTCTTCATTTTGTATGTTTGCTATACATTTGTCTTGAATTATAGTGTTATGTTCTACTGTCATTTTCTGATTATTCTTTTGGTAATATTCTGTGTTCGTTTACGTCTAACCATCTTATTTCTGAATTAGCGTAGTTTAAAATTGTATATTTGGTGTGCTGCTGTTTTTAATAGGTATATGAAAAAATATAAAAATCTGGTCAGTGTCTGCGTTTAACCATGCGGATGTTTTGAATAAAATAATTTGCGATTGAGTTAAATCATTTAAATTGTCATGCTTTTATAATTTGGGATTGAAAAGACGTGTTAATTGTAATCATAGTTCCAAATTTGCAATGTACTCAGTAAATGTTCTCACGGTAAAAATATACAAATTTAATATTTTTGTTAATTCTTTTTCATCTTTAATTTTATTTAACTCTGTTATTCCTGCGTTGACTGATTTTATTACTTTATTTAGATCTTTATGTATGTATGTCTTTAGATTGAATGTTTTTGATTTTGTAATTCTTCTTTATCGTCCTGGTCTAGTGTACCGAATAAAAATTTATAAACTTTTTCTATTGCGTTAATTAATCCTCTCTTAATACGTGTGTTGGTTTCGATTCCTTTGATTTCTTTAGTTGTAGTAGAGTAAATGTGTGGTAAATGTTCAAAGTGTTTTCTTTGTATTAGTAATACTTGATACATTGTTATTGTTGTGGTGGGATGGATATCCAAGATGCTGTAGCGGGGCTTCTTTGATAATTTGGGTAGCTTGTAATTTTCCCTTATATCATTTGTATATAAAAAAAAACTCGGGTGTGGTCACGTCCTTTTCAATGAGTGTATAATTTCAGGATAATGTGAAATGTTGCTTGAGCCTATGTTGTAGCTAAATGTCGCTCACCCATATGTGGTGAATTTCCATGGATGGAACGTTTGTATTAAGAATAATTGAGAGCGGCAGATCAGGGTTCAATGCCTGCTTTCTGGCATGAGCATACCGCCACACTTGCAGCATAAAGCAAAACAAAAACAAGTAAGAGTGCTCTAGTCGAGAGTGCCCGACTAGGAGATACCCTGATCCAAGGTCTTACATTCATTGAAGTTATTTATCTGCATTCATACATTTACATACAAAAGCTGTTTGCTACGCGCGTCATACATTTGCTTTGATTCTTCTTCTTCCTTTGGCTTTTAACTATGGTACATTGAATCGTTAATAACTTCTTTGTTTATTGTCTGATCATAATGAAATTCGTAGGACACAAAGATGGCATATAAATGTGCAACTATGTAAAATCCGAAGGTCATACCTTTAAAATTACGTATTTTTCAATTTCTGTGAGATTGGGGAGGGGTATCCAAAAAGTGAAATGTATTTTACCTTTGTATGCTATAGGAGAATATATGTACCAAATTTGCTGTCTCTACATCTTATAACTTTTAAGCTATACCTTAAAAACACTGTTCTGGAATCTTAATTTATCGATAACTTTTGAAAGGATTGAGATATCGAAAAAAAAATGATGAGTTTGTATCGAGCCGGCAGAACAGTAACTTGAACTTAAATATAAAGTTGCTAGCTTTTATAACTTTCAAGTTGTGCCCAAAAACACTTGGCTGAAATCGAAACTTATCGATAACTTTTGAACGGGACGAGATATCGAAAAAAATGATAAACTGGTCTTGTCCCGGCACCACGAGAACTTATATTTCAAATATGAAGTCTCTAGCTTTTGTAGTCTCTGAGAAACGTGCGTTCATACAGACGGACAGACGGACAGGGCTAAATCGACTCGGCTATTGATAGTGATCAAGAATATATATACTTTATGGGGTCGGAGATGTTTCCTTATGCCTGTTACATACTTTTGCACAAAACCATAATACCCCTTTTTCCCATTTTTAATGGGATCAGGGTATAAAAACAAAAGAGCCCGAAGTCCGTTGTCAAATTCGCATCGAAAAGATTCATCGGACAGCACGAGTCAATCAGTACTCGAGTCTCGAACGTCCTTTGGCCGCTCCCTAAGCGCACGAGCGCTGTAGGCACAATCGTCCTTTGTTGCTCCATTATTTAGGCGAGTGACGTACTCAGCGAGGCGGAGACTAGAGGCGATCGCGTCGTCGGTGGCATGATTGCAGCGCGGGCAGCCGGAGCTTGATTGCGCCGGGGCTATCGAGCGGGTGGCGTCGGTGAACGCCGCTCCTCGCTTATATGGAGCAGCGTATGGTGGTCACCCTGGCACACGTTCATTAGTTGGAAGATTATCTTTTTTAATGATGACCAAATCGTTGGATTGGAGGTCTCGCGTTGGTGATTGCCATTTATTTCGCTTCTGCTATTCTTTATGTACTCATCCTTCCAACGGATACAGAATTGTAAATTGAGAGCCTTTAGAGAGCCGTTGCCAGCAATTCAAAATGGACATTGCACTTCTATTTCGAGAGAACTGGACCTCCAACTAGAAAATGACCTGTGCTCAGTGCCAATAGGCCAGTTGGGTCTTCAGACATGGGAGAGATAGGCCTTGAATTCAGGCATGCCTCGATTTCCACTTTGCTTACCCATAAATAGGCAAATCGTAGAATTCTTTTCAAATGCTCATTTTATAGGTTGATCAATTACCCATCATATGCCTTTTAATCGATTATCTCTTTTGGTTCAAAAATTAAATTTAAAATTTAAATGGCGCCACTGTGCGACGCGCACCAAAAGAGATAATCGATTAATTTAAAAAGCATATGATAGATAATTAATCAACCATAAAATGAGCGTTTTAAAAGAAATCTAATTATAAATTAATAATTAATATATCTATCAATAAAATTAAAAATAATGACGATCCGTTTCCTAGTTTTTGGGATATTGTATCTGAAAGTCGACCAAATTACAATAAAATTGTGTTGATTTTGTAACACTGAAAATCAAGCAACTTTGAAGGGCTATTTTAGGGGAACATGAAATTTTTGATTTTTGCAACCTCACTTGTTCTACGGGCGCCACTGTGCGTCGTTACGAACAAACTCAAACGACAACAGAAAACTGAATTATAACAGCTTCTTCGGTGCAAGGCGCGTCTTGCCCATGCCGAAACAACTCCTCATTTGTTATACATAAATAGGCTGCAGCCGCAAATGCACTCTGACTGGAGTCGACCAATATATGCAACTGCATATTGCAGTTTTTCTTCAAATTGGGAGAGAACCAACATGACAGCTTAAAGAGCTGCATACTTTGTAATTCAGACTACAAATAATTCCATGTTTTATGTAGTTCCGTTGGCAGTTCATCATCCCAATTGATTTGACCATTCCATGTACTTTGTATTAATACCTTACACATACACATACATGAAAATCCGCTATTAGCCCAAAAGGATCAAATACAGCCATCACAATTCCTAATAGCTTCCTTTTTGTAAGCGCGCGTTCACAGTTTCGCCTGGTATACGCTGGAATTTGGTTTAAAATTTAAATACATCAATTGCAGTGTTCTAATACATTCCAAGTACTTTATCGCTTGTACTCTGACTTTCTTATTTTACTGTAGTTTCGGCAAGTGGTATGCCATTCATTACAGATTGTATTACGGAAGAGTTAGATATGAAATTGCGTACTTCAAATCTGTCTTGATTGTGAATATAAACAATTTGCTAACATATTTGAATTGCATTTTCTTCACAATCAAAACTTATCACCAAGTCGTCTACATAGTGAGAATTTACAATAGCTTCAACAGCATCAGGAAATTTATCTCGAAAGTCATTAGCATTTTTGTTTTTGATATATTTGGCGCAATACGGTAAGCAAGTTGAACCGAATATAAGCGATGTCATTGCAAAATGTTCAATCGGCTTGGCTGTTTATTTTCTCCAAACAAAACGCTAACCCGACTGGTCCTCTGTCCAAATCAGGATCTGAGAAAACATCTCTTTGATGTCAGCTGCTACTCCAATTTGGTTCAGACGAAAACGAAGTAACATCGAGATTAATGGATTTGCTTGCTCTGGACCTTTAAGTATTGTTGAGTTGAGCGATATACCATTAACTGTTGCGGCAGCATCGAAGAATATACGCAGTTTATCAGGTTTGTGTACAGTTTGTACTGCGAAGTGAGGTAAATACCACACATTTTCTATTTTGTTTCGTATTTCATTGGACGATAACTTTCTAGCATACTCTTTCTTCATGTACTTTTCCATCTCTGCTCTATACTTTTATGTTCTAAATTTAAATTCTAAATTTACCTTCATTTTTATTTCAGTTCCTAACAATCCTTTTTCAGCCATGGTATAGCTCCCCGAAAATTTTACATTTTCTTTCCAGATGAGACCTTATTCAATTCGTTTGTCTATACTTTTGATGTTCGTCAAGCTATTTCCTTGGCTTGTTCATCATCTGTTGGTTTCATGAGAGGCAAACCATTAATAGCGAAATTATCAGCTAATATGTACTCTTTAATCATATCCTGCATTTCGTTGTTCTTATGGTTATTTATTAATAGCATTATTGGACTTCTCATTGCTGAAATACTAGATGGCCCATATGCCACACAACCTAATTAATTTTTAATGGCCACTGGATTCGTGTTTCCGTTTTTAATATTTGTTTTTGATAACCCAAAATGTAAATTATCTAGACCTTACAAATCTACTGGCGTGGCACAGGTGTAATTTTCAATCGGCAACTATTTTAGATCTTCGTACTGCTGTCGATCAAAAGATTGCGTGGGCAATTTAAGATTCTTAACTGTGTGCATCCCGTTTATGTCATAACTAACACTTTGTCTGCTGTCCAAAATTTTGCAATTAACCTTCATTGACATTTCTGTAGCAACTCGATTGTCGTACCATTGAAATGTTAATAGGATTTTATGTACTTTTAGGCCCAACTGTAGTGCTATGTTTTCATCGATCATGATAACACCGATGCCTTCGTTCTGGCTTATCACTCGGTCCGTGCAGTACAATTGGTATCATTTTGAATAAATATCCATTACCATTATTTTTACAATTCAATAATGGCTGTGTTCCTGTTGACTGCTCGACTGTTAATTGTTGGTTTTCGTCAGATGATAGAACGGAATTTTTCGTTGAATATTTACCGCTTGATAGTGCAAGCTACTATGTGATCGCAGTTTTCTTTTTGTTAACACATCTGATCGGAGTGGCCTTTTTTGAGGCAACTATAGCATATATTCCAACGTTCGTCAATGCTTGAATCATTCCATTTTTTCACTGGTTTATTAAATGGTCTCTTTGGCATAGGACACACTTTTCATCAGTTTCTGGCATTTTGGCACACAACATTGGCTTAGGGTTTCTAAAAGTTTGCGTTTTTAATGACATTTCAATAACAACTGGTAGTTGGCTCACCAATCTGGCCAATGTTGATAGGAAAATCCTTTATTTTAGCGAGCTGTGTATGAATAAGTATTTCTGGTCGTTCAAATCGAAATTCTATCTCCTCCATAATATTTGGCACGTCTTCCGTCATAGGTGCAACAGCCACCTTTGCTTCACCGGTTAGACATTTGTGTAACCGTATTGAGCTTTATCGATTGTCATATTGAAAGCATTTGTCGTATCGTGTCCTGCCCACAATTACCCGACGCACAGTGGCACCCGTAGAACAAGTTAGGTTGCAAAAAAATTTCATGTGCCCCTAAAAAATATTGAATGAACCAATTTTATAGCAAATTTTCCAACGACTTCAAATCTTTTTGGTTTTTTTTGGTTTAGAAGATATAACCCTTCAAAGTTGCCTGATTTTTAGTGTTACAAAAATAAAACACAATTTTAAGGTAGTTTGGTCGGCTTTCAGATACAATATCTCAAAAACTAGGAAACGGATAGTCATTATTTTTAATTCCACTGTTTGCTTTGCGTTTGGCCAGGTAAATCGATAAACACTAAGAAACTGAAAAATACTAAATATGCTCAAAATAATAAAACCAAAACCATACTCATTGAAGTATTTCTTTAAGGTAGATTTAATTTCAGAAATATAATTTTCACTAATAGCAGTTAAGCTTTTTACGTGTACAAATAAAGCATTGTAACCACTGTGCATACTATAAATAGATTGGGGAAAAAGTACGTGTACCCTTATTTATATCAGTTGGCCCAAATTGTGCATTGTGTTTCAGCAACACAAGTAAGCGTGGAAAGAGCGTTTTCCGCGCTAAAACTTATACTGACGGATTTGAGGTGCAATTTGTCTGCAGACAGTGTGCAAAAAATTATATTTCTGAAATTAAATCTACCTCAAAGAAGTAATTCAATTAGAGTTTTTACTTTAACTTTTAATGAACCAATTAGCACTTGTTGATAATATATATTTTGTTATTTTAGTATTGTGAGCATTTTATAGTATCGTTAGGAATTGTGATGACTGTATTTGATCCCTTTGGGCTAATAGCGGATTTTCATGTATGCGTTTTCTTTGGAGAAAATAAACAACCAAGCCGATTGCACATTTTCAATCACATCGCTTATATTCGGTTCAACTTGCTTACCGTATTGCGCCGAATATACCAAAAATAAAAATGCTAATGACTTTCGAGATAAATTTCCTGATGCTGTTGAAGCTATTGTAAATTCTCACTATGTAGACGACTTGGTGATAAGTTTTGATTCTGAAGAAAATGCAATTCAAATATGTAAGCAAATAGTTTATATTCACAATCTAGGCGGATTTGAATTACGCAATTTCATATCTAACTCTTCCGCAATACAATCTGTAATGAATGCCATACCACTTGCCGAACCTACAGTAAAATAAGATAGTCAGAGTACAAGCGATAAGTACTTGGAATGTATTAGAACACTGCAATTGACGTATTTCAATTTTAAACCAAATTCCATCGTATACCAGGCGAAACTATCAAAGGTGAACGAGCGCCTACAAAAAGGAAGCTATTAGGAATTGTGATGGCTGTATTTGATCCCTTTTGGCTAATAGCTGATTTTCATGTATGTGGTAAGGTATTAATACAAAGTACATGGAATGGTCAAATCAATTGGGATGATGAACTGCCAACGGAACTACATAAAACATGGTCTGAATTACAAAGTATGCAGCTCTTTAAGCTGTCATGTTGGTTCTCTCCTAATTTGAAGAAAAACTGCAATATGCAGTTGCATTAATTGGTCGACTCCAGTCAGAGTGCATTTGCGGCTGCAGCCTATTTATGTATAACAAATGAGGAGTTGTTTCGGCATGGGCAAGACGCGCCTTGCACCGAAGAAGATATTATAAATTCCGCGTTTCATCCAATCCCAAGATGTATGATTGTGTGCGTGCATGTGTGTTCTTCTGTGGACATATCACAGCAATGTTCGCCGTTTTCAGTTTTCTGTTGTCGTTCGAGTTTGTTCGTAACGACGCGTCGTGACGGGGCGCGAGCGTCAATAGATCTACGAGGCAGACAGCGACCGAAACTAGGTTGCTACAATTTCAACTCGCGATGCTTCTCTTCGAAATGAAGCGTATTACGGCATAATAAATGTGTTTGCAATAAAGACTTTTAATTAACATTATTATTATTATTTTATTTTAATAAATTTTATGTTATGAAATAACTATCCCAATTAACAAACATATTACTATCTTAAAAGGATTTGAATTGAATTTGAAATTTGCGATAACTTTGTCTTGTAACGATTAACCTTAAGATTTTTGAATTATGAAGATTTGGGCACATTAGTAGATTTAATTTGAAACCTCTTACACTATTAAACTAATAGATATCAAAGTTTATGTTAAAACCGACAAATATTGGATTTTTGTCACAACAATTTTCAAATTATGGTTTAGTGTGTTCTCAAATTTATACCGTTTTGTTTGCAATGTGTGGAAAGGGTCAAGAACTTGCAAACTTGTATTACATGGTGAAATTCAACGTCGCCACTGTGGCGGGAAAAATGTATAGCTGCGACGCAAATTAAAGAAACATAATACAGTGATTTGAAATAGAAGCTATTGCCAGAGCTTAATAATATTGTAGCGAAAACAGCAACTTCGCTGTAATCTTTAAACAGCTAACATTTGGCGCATACTCGCCCAGTGCAACGCTGCATTACAGCGCTGCTGACGTTGTACGTACCGATCAGCGTATCGACTTTTCTTCTTATCTGCGGGCGCGTGCGCAACGCTAGATTTAGTTGAGGTTAAGCAAACTGTACCAAATCTTATTGGCAATAAATTGGCTTAAAACCTGGAATATCCTCGTCTATAATTGTGAACCCTGGCGCAGCGACTGCCGTATCGCCTTCATTTAAAGTTCCGCTCGGCTAACCGTAGTCTAAATTGTCGCCACTAGGCGAGTTTCGCTACATTGGTGTCAGATGTGGGGTCTGAGGTGTTTGCGAAAACCCAGTCCACCATGCCTAAAAAGTCGGCACGCTTGCGTCGGGAATTACAAGAGGGGAAGAAAGAGTCCACAGCTCTTACGGCTGAACAGCAACAGACGACGGCAGCCGCCGAGAACCTGCAGAAACAGTTAGCCACGATGGCCACTCGCCTTGACGCCCTGGACCGCACAATGGAGGAGAGGTTCGAACGGATGTGGGCGTCGTTTGAACGCACCATGCTGGGAGTAATAAAGGAGCGACAAGAGACAGCATCTGTCCATGACGGCGCTGCCGCGACCCCTGTCGCCGCGCCGCCGCTGAACAGGGAGAGGACTGCTGCCAGCACGCCTCTGGAGAGACCATCTGCCGCAAAGCCAGCTGCCACGGTGACCTGGGAACAGCTTGAGCCAGCGGCAGCTTCGTCAAAGCCCACTGGTGCCGCTCATAGCACTGCCAATCGCGCGCACACAGCGTTCGTTGCGTCGGACTTTGATGGCGTTTTCTCAGGCGGCCCCTCTGCGGTGCAGCCAGCCGGCCACCCTTCGACGGGCAACCATTCTCACACTGGGGATGGAATTTGGATACCGGACATGGAGCCACTGGCCGAGTACGACGGAAGTCGGCCCTGGACCGAGTTTCAACGGCTCTTGGATAACATGGCTGCAGAATATCACTGGTCCGAGGATAAGAAATGTCGTAAGCTGTATGGTAGCCTGCGAGGACGAGCCCAGCGGTTTTACGATACGCTGCCAGGGGCTACTCTGCACTCGTACGAGTCGTTGACCAGGTCCATGCGCAGCCACTTTACCATGAATACCCATACCGGCTACCATGTGTTCCATAATCGGGTGCAGACTCCCAAAGAATCGATGGAAGACTTCGCCATGGATTTGGAGCGGTTGGGCAGAGCAGTGTTTGGGGAAGTACCGCCCACCACGTACGACAACATAATGGTGCAGCGATTCATCGACGGTCTCCGCGAGACGGATTACCAAGCGCTGCTCCTCGTCAGTAATCCACGCACCCTGCTGGACGCCCTCGATATGGCAAATCGCCTCACGGCGCAATGTCGGCGACACGCAAGGGGCTCGGTGCTGAATGTGACGACGGTGCCACCTCAGACCCTTACCGATCAAGGAGTACCAAGGGGTGGCAGTCGACGACGTGGACGGAATACCGCAAGCCGACCGAACCACCATTCGTCCCCTGCGCCGGCGTCGGAAAACTAGAGGTTGCCAATCCCTCGGGGCAGGGGTTGGCACAAAATCACAACGCCCCCAGCGAGTTTCCGTTCACCTGGCTCGTCCCCACTGAGGAAGGCGAACCACCTGCACCGGCTACAACGGTATCCATAACTCCAGTGGAAACGGCCATGCCCGCCGATACGTCTAGTGTAGCTGCGCCGCTCACCTATGCCGAAGCATCGAAGCACCTTGTCTTGAGTCCGCCGCTATCCGAACAACCTTTTGCCGAACCCAGACCTCCTTTACCAGAAGTTGAGGATGCCTTGGCCCTGTTGTTCGATGAGCCACCACTTGGAGAGGGTGCTAGCGTGTGTCATCGTTACACACTCCGTGGGCCATCTGATCAGGGCAGGGAGGCAGGTGCTCGGATCGCACCTGGCCAACGAGGGACCACTACGCCTCCCCCCAAAGCTACGTATACACTGGGCACCTTGGGAGCACAGAGCTTACATTGTTTCATTTTGTTTCAGAAGCGCGTGGTCCGGCTTGTCGTAGATACCGGAGCTGCGGTGTCACTGCTTAATTCCAGAGATCTCCAACGGCAGTTGCCTCTCACTCCTTGCCGGGTGACTCTACATGGTCCTTCATCAGAGCAGTTCGTGGCCACAGCTCGAGCCACAGCAAGCCTCAATATAGCTGGTCGGATACTTAAGCACGACTTCCTGCAAGTTGAAGGCTCTATCCCCAGTCTTTTGGGTATCGACTTTCTACTGCAGCACCAGGTCAACGTGGATTTGAAGACGCTGCGTCTGCAGTTTGCTTGGGGCTCAGTGCCGCTTCATGTGCCCCGCAGGGAATGGGGCATGCCAAGTCCCCACTCACCGGAGCCCAACGCGCCTGCGCTCACAATCGTAGGCCAGCTAGAAACTGGAGATTCGCAGCCGGCCACCTCAGCTACATCAGCGCCCGTCGACTGGGGTTCCACGCAGCGTTCAGATTTACCCGCTAATCTCCGAGCCAAGTTGCTACACCTGCTTAAAGGTTATGAGCATGTGTTTGCGCAACACGATGACGATACCGGTCGCACGAGGCTGACCCGCCACACCATCGATACGGCCCAAGCGCGGCCCATTAAGCAGCCACCTCGTCGCCTGGCATTGTCACGTAAGGCAGAAGTCGAACGACTCATATCAGATATGCTATCACGAGGCGTGATTCGACCCTCCACCAGCCCGTGGGCGTCGCCCGTGGTCTTGGTAAAAAAAAGGATGGATCGACCAGATTCTGCGTGGACTATCGTCGCTTAAATGACGCCACAGTAAAGGACTCCTATCCGCTGCCAAAGATGGACGAAATATTGACTACACTGCATGGCTCCCGTTGGTTCTCGACAATGGACCTACAGAGCGGATATTGGCAGGTGGAAATGGATTCAGATTCGAGGCCCAAGACGGCATTTGCTTGTGCCGCGGGTTTGTTCGAATTCAATGTCATGCCGTTTGGACTGACAAACGCGCCCGCCACCTTTGAACGTTTAATGGATAGCCTCTTTGCTGGTGTAACCTGGAAGTCGACTCTAGTCTACTTAGACGATATAATTGTCCACTCTCGGACGGCAGAGGAGCATCTGATCCATCTCCAAAAGGTGTTTGATCGGTTGGCAAGCGCCGGCCTGAAGTTGAGCCCGAAAAAGTGCCACTTTTTCTGCACAGAAGTCAACTATCTGGGCCATGTAGTGAGTAGCAGTGGACTACGAGCGTGTCCGGATAAAATTAGCCAAGTGACGGAGTGGCCGCCGCCTCGCAGCCAAAGAGATGTGAGATCTTTCGTAGGATTGTGTTCGTATTACCGAAAGTTCATTCCGGAGTTCGCCACCATAGCTCGACCTTTGCATGAGTTGACCGAAGCCCGGCGCATATTCGAATGGTCCCCCGCGGCTGAGGCAGCCTTCCATCAACTCAAGGACAAGCTAACAATGGCACCTATTCTCACCTTTCCAGACCCCGACGGCTTGTTCATTCTCGATACGGACGCCTCGAACCATGGTGCCGGAGCCGTGCTCAGCCAAATTCAGGATGGCCAGGAACGTGTTTTGGAATACTACAGTAAGACTTTCAGCGCCGCCGAACGCAACTATTGCGTCACCAGGAGGGAACTACTGGCAGCCGTGCTGGCCACTAAACACTTTCATCACTACCTTTTTGGCCGACGATTTACGCTCCGCACTGACCATGCGTCGCTCAAGTGGCTTTTCAATTTCCGGGAGCCCGAAGGCCAAATTGCACGCTGGATTGAACGCCTCCAACAATACGACATGGATATTCAGCACCGCATGGGCAAACAACACGGAAATGCAGACGGTCTCTCGCGTCGGCCCTGTGGCGAGTGCCGTATGTGTGAGAGAGCGGAACTTAACGACAATCAGGGCGTCATGTTCCTGCAAATCCAAGCAGTCGACTATGCGCAACGTCAGAAGGAAGATCCGATCCTGGACATGGTTTTGTCCTGGTTGAACACCGGAGAGCGGCCTCCCAAGTGCGCGGTCTTGGGCGAAAGCCCGGAGACCAAAGCGTACTGGCATATGTTTGACAACTTGTACTTGGACGAAGGCGTGCTGATGACTAAAAACAAGACGGCGGACGCAGTGGCTATTGTTCCTCGATCCCTGCAGGAAGAGACTCTTCGAAGTGCCCACAATTCTACTACCGGTGGCCATTTTGGAGTCAAGAAGACGATGGCCAAGGTAAAGAAACGGTACTACTGGATCGGACAGAGCGCTGACATCGCCATTTGGTGCGCACGTTGCAAAGAGTGCAACTCCCGGAAAGGCCCCTCTCGTCGTACGATGGGCCGAATGCAACCCAGTTCTATCGGCGCTCCCTTTGAGAGACTGGCTATCGACATCTTGGGACCACTACCTACAACGTCCCTCGGCAACCGGTACATCGCTGTAGTGATGTGCTATTTTACCAAATGGCCGGAGTGCATCGCATTACCCAATCAGAAGGCGGAAACTGTAGCGCGTGCTCTCGTACAGGAGGTATTCTGCCGCTATGGGGCCCCATTTATCCTCCACTCGGATCAGGGTCGCAATTTCGAGTCCGAAGTTTTTCAGATCTGCCTACGCATCCTCGGAGTGGAAAAGACCCGCACGACTCCACTCCATCCTCAATCTGACGGAATGGTGGAACGCTTTAATCGGACACTCCTCGACTATCTGGCCAAGTTCGTCGCCGCCGATCAACGAGACTGGGACCAGCTATTGCCACTAGCTCTATGGGCCTACCGCTCCGCGCCTCATGAAGCCACCGGCTTCACTCCATCTCTACTCGCACTGGGGCGAGAACTTCGCCTCCCGGTTGAACTTCTGTATGGACGGCCGTCACCCGATTCAGAAGGCTATCCGGCGTTTGTGGAAAAACTACAGGAAGGCCTCCGCCAGACTCATCAATCCGCCCGCGAACATTTAAGAGCTGCGGCCACCGTCAATAAAGCGCGGTATGACCTCCGGTCGCACCCTTTGGAATTCGTAGCGGGCGACGCGGTCTGGCTGTACGCACCAACTCGCAAAGTAGGACGATGCCCGAAACTGCAGTCCGACTGGGTCGGGCCAGCCACCGTGGTTCGACGTCACTCCGACTTAGTCTATGAGGTGCGGCTATCCGGGAAACGAGCCACGAGGACCGTTCACGTTAACCGTCTAGCTGTTTATCAAGAGCCTTCTTTGGATTTTACTCGGCCGGGAGTCTCGAGTCTTAGAGGGGGGTAATGTAGCGAAAACAGCAACTTCGCTGTAATCTTTAAACAGCTAACATTTGGCGCATACTCGCCCAGTGCAACGCTGCATTACAGCGCTGCTGACGTTGTACGTACCGATCAGCGTATCGATTCTTACTTTTCTTCTTATCTGCGGGCGCGTGCGCAACGCTAGATTAAGTTGAGGTTAAAAACTGTACCAAATCTTATTGGCAATAAATTGGCTTAAAACCTGGAATATCCTCGTCTATAATTGTGAACCCTGGCGCAGCGACTGCCGTATCGCCTTCATTTAAAGTTCCGCTCGGCTAACCGTAGTCTAAATTGTCGCCACTAGGCGAGTTTCGCTACAATATAATAAATACAGTGTCGCCATTGCCGTTGCGAAATTGGTGTGTAAGTATGCACATAAGAAGCTGAAGACGAAAATCGGTATACATACGGAATATAACGTTGTAGTGAACAGTAAAAATAACAGTTACAGAATAACTCGAATGAGTAGATATAATCTAAGTGTCAAAATGAGTTCAGAAGACGAAAGGTAAGATTTTAATAAGACAGTATGCTCAAAAGACAACATTGATATGAGCCACCTCAAAGGTACCTAATTAAGCGAATCTCGCGCCAATATAGCAGACAGTGTCTAACATGCAAGTACAGCAACCGTCGCACAGTAGCGCCATTTAAATTTTTTAGTTGCAAAAATCATAATTTTTTAACCAAAAGAGATAATCGATTAAAAGGCATATGATAGGTAATTGATCAACCTATAAAATGAGCATTTGAAAAGAATTCTACGATTTGCCTATTTATGGGTAACAAAGTGGAAATTTGTGGAAAAATCAATTCTATGGGAAGTAAAAAATATATTTTGCTAAATTTTTGATTTTGTATGTTTTGTTTGAAAGGCTTTTATGATTTAAAACTAATATTACAAATATTAAAACAAATATTTATTTTTTAAAGGTATATCTTAAAGACTAATCATATCTGAACTATAAATATTTTCTGACTTTTCGTGACTTTACATGCCGCAGTGATGAAATAAGTGGATCGGAAGATGTTGCTAACATGTTGAAGAGGTTCTCACTACAATACAGCAATCTGTATTTTTATAAAATTTATTTATATAAGCTCTCTAATTGGCAAAGTCTCAAATTTCATTATATCTTTGCCATGCGCCAATATTTTATGGACTGTCGGGGTCACCTTTTTCGTGGATATAATTCTGCTAAAGTGATGCAGTTTTTGAAGCATGTTCTCCATATTTTGCAGAATTAACTGTTTCCTTGCAGTTTAAAACATACAAGATCGTTCCCAATCTCTTAACAATTTGATTGTTTATCCCAGTGATTTGAGTTACAGCCTCATCATTTTCAAAAAATCTCCTCCAAGTGTTTCCATCGTTTTAATTTCCGTATCCGTACTTGGGGCAGTCTACTTTAAGTCCAACTTGTTTGAAAAAAGGCATCCTGTATTGGCTTCTTTCTGATCTTTTCCTTATCTTTGTTTAATGTGTTTTCATCAAAGTGTTCCTCCTCTTGTGGAAGCGTGTACGCTAGAACTCCATGCATCTTATTCTTGCGTGCAATGGTGAGATCCCAAATTCATAATTCTCTTCATGTGTAGAATCGTTTAAATTGTCGAAGTTCTTTTGCGTCTTTTTGCAAATTAGGCATGACAAAGTTGACGTTGTGTTTGTTAGTTCGTTAACGACTTTTCCGTCAACCATGGTCGTTCTCTGATTTCGAGCTTTGTTGGCTAAAAATAGTTTATTTGTTCATCAATGTCCTTCATTGTGTTTCTTATGAGTTCCGGCGATTCCTTTGCAAACTGAAACATTATTGGTCGGCAATAATGTACGGATAACAGTCGTTTTTCCAGTGTAAGGAAACATCAGATTTTAGCCGCAAAGGAACAACAGCTGCCATAAACATATTCCCGTCTGATAGTGTAGCATCATCGGAAGATATTCTTTACATATAAACGCTTTGTCCGGATGATCCATCGCAGCCCCATTTACTGATCAATGTCAGTTTCTCAGGAACAGCTTCTACTACATCTTTAACAACACTCTCCAACAGCCGTTTCGTTGCTTTCGAAACATGCTTGTATCCCGGTGAAATATCAGCTCCATGTTACCTTAAAGATGCCCGTAGTATCTCATATTTCTCTTTAGAAAGCTCTAAG
Source organism: Drosophila maculinotata (assembly GCA_035045305.1). Lineage (NCBI taxonomy): Eukaryota > Metazoa > Arthropoda > Insecta > Diptera > Drosophilidae > Drosophila > Drosophila maculinotata. The sequence continues at coordinate 1,188,462 of JAWNPD010000022.1, forward strand.
TCCACAAACAAAGCCAAAGCTTCTTCGGAACCATACATTTTAAGGTTTGCGTTTGGGGGCGCGGGAATGGTTTTCCTAATTCTTTGTAATCGCAGTGGGCTTGCATTAGCTACTGCTTTTGTAATCTGTGACTTTATTTTTTCAACATCCTTTGTATATCTAACAGACAGCGTTTCCGATAAATGTTCCGTGGATAAATCATTTGTTGAATCAGCCAGTTTCCTTTTTCTTGTAAAATTTGAACACTCTTCCATGCTTTTAGTTCTCTTGCACGTCCGGGTAATGTGCTTGGTTAATTTTCTGTCAATGTATCCACGATGGTATCATTATTAAGCCAGCCCTGTTGTTTGCAAAGTTTATTTTTTATATTTTCGCTTCTCTGTATATTGCCGTATAAACTACTAAGTTCTTCGAAGGCAGCTTCCGTGAAATGTTTTACTGTGGTTGACTTCTTAATCAGGTCAAATAATATATGGTTGTTCAACGACATGTTTGAAGTGTAATGAAGTACTTGTCTCGCCAACTTTTTTCAATATATAGTCTTATTTATTACCTGATAAATACCGTTTGAATGAAGGGTTCATAAAAAGAGTTAGCTTTCATGCCTATAAAATTAACCTATTATTTGTATACATATGGGGTAAGGTCAAGTTATGCAATTAGGGTACTACGCACGTGTCCGAAGAAGATTTGTGCCTACCTGTATGGGATGTGTGACTACCTGTACGCCAACGCAATTTCTATATTTGGTGCGTACCTGGTAGTTTATTTGTATATCCTGTAACTGCACCTGAATTTAGGGACCAGGATTTGACAAAGGATCTCAGGTAAGCATAACAGAATGAAAAACAAAAACCATGTATCTTAACAATAACGAACGAAACAATAACAATAAGAATGGGTTTTCACGGTTATATGTCATAAACTGCTGAGAAATGCATGCAACTCATTTTTGGAACTATGTCTTTTTTGACTATTTTACTTATAAACAAGTAAGAGTGCTCTAGTCGAGAGTGCCCGACTAGGAGACTAGCCTGAACCCAGTTCTTACATTCATAATTCTTTATCTGCATTCACACATAGAAACACACACACATACAAACACACGCTGCTAGATGCGCGCGTCATGGAATTGCTTCGCTTCTTCTTATTCCATTCGAAACTATGTTATATTGAATCACAAGCAACTTCTTTGTTTATTTTCCGTTCGTAGGAAATTTGTAGGACATAAAGATGACATATAAATGTGCAACTATGTAAAGTCCAAAGTTCATACCTCTAAAATTACGTATTTTTCGATTTCTGTGAGATCGGGGGGAGGTATCCAAAAAGTGAAATGTATTTAACCTCTGTGTGCTATAGGAGAATATATGTACCATATATGTAAATTTGGTGACTACCTCTTATAACTTGTAAGCTATACCTTAAAAACCCTGTTCTGGAATCCTAATTTATCGATAACTTTTTAAATAGTTTAGATATCGGAAAAAAAATATGAATTTGTATTGAGCCGGCATGACAATATTGAATTCAAATATAAAGTCTCTAGCTTTTATGACTTTCAAGTTATGCCCGAAAAACACTTGTCTGGAATCGAAATTTATCGATAATATGATGATAAAATGATAAACTTATATCGTCCCGCCACGACGAGAACTTTTATTTCAAATATGAAATCTCTAGCTTTTGTAGTCTCTGAGCAACGCGCGTTCATACAGACGGATCTGACTGTATCGACTCGGCTATTGATAGTGATCAAGAATATATATACTTTATGTGGTCGGAGATCCTTCCATATGCCTGATACATACTTTTGCACAAAACCATTATACCCTTTTTTCCCATTTTTAATGGGAGCAGGGTATAAAAAAGTGGAAAAAACGGGCAGCTGGAACTTTCTGCATTAGATAAAGGAATAATCAAAGAACTTATTTTGAAAATATGGCAAAAATAATAAATTATAATTTTTTTTTATTTTCCATCAAAGTTGAGAAATAATAAAAAATGGATAGTTGGTAAATATCGACTTTCCTGGCCAAACGCAAAGCAAACAGTAAAATTTTGTTTTCTTAATAATTAGATCTATCAATACAATTAAAAATAATGACTCTCCGTTTCCTAGTTTTTTAAATATTGTATCTGAAAGCCGACCAAATAACCTTAAAATTGTGTTTTTTTTTTGTAACACTGAAAATCAGGCAACTTTGAAGGGCTATATCTTCTAAACCACAAAAAACCAAAAAGATTTGAAATCGTTAAAAAATTTGCTATAAAATTGGTTCATTCAATATTTTTTAGGGGCATATGAATTTTACTTGCAACCTAACTTGGTCTATGGGTGCCACTGTGCGTCGGGTAATTGTAACTTGTACAAGGCTGCATGATTTTCCAGAATATTTAGAAGCAGCCGAGGATTGGCCGCTATTCATTGCCAACTTTCACGATACGACAAATGCTTTCAATATGATAATCGACAAAACTTAATACGGTTACACAAATGTCTAACCGGTGAAGCAAAGGTGGCTGTTGCACCTATGATGATACACCCGGAAGACGTGCCAAATATTATGGAGGAGCTAGAATTTCGATTTGAACGACCAGAAATACTTATTCATACACATCTCGCTAAAATAAAGGATTTTCCAAGAACCGCTTATAATAAACCAGAACAAATTATAAGTCTGTCAACAAAGGTTAGAGGAGTCGTCTCGTATCTGAAGTCAGCCAACTCAGGACAACATTTGGCCAACCCAACGCTGTTATATGAATTGCTCGGTAAGCTGGCCAACGATAAACAATACAACTGGTTGGAATACGCCAACACATTAAGAAGACTACCAACAATCGCCGATTTCTCTGATTGGCTATCAACATTGGCCAGATTGGTGGGCCAACTACCAGTTGTTATTGAAATGTCATTAAAAACGCCAACTTTTAGAAACCCTAAGCCAATGTTGTGTGCCAAAATGCCAGAAACTGATGAAAATTGTGTCCTATGCCAAAGAGAGCATTTAATAAACCAGTGAAAAAATGGAAGGATTCAAGCATTAACGAAGGTTGGAATATATGCTTTAGTTGCCTCAAAAAAGGCCACTCCGATCAGATGTGTTAACAAAAAGAAAACTGCGGCATGTAAGGATGTATGTATCAAGCGGTAAATATTCAACGACGTTTTCAGACAAGAGTGAAAAATTCCGTTCTAACATCTGACGAAAACCAACAATTAACAGTCAAGCAGTCAACAGGAACACAGCTATTATTGAATTGTAAAATAATGGTAATGGATATTTATTCAAAATGATACCAATTGTACTACATGGACCGAGTGGTAAGCCAGAACGAAGGCATCGCTGTTATCATGATCGACGAAAACATAGCACTACAGTTGGGCCTAAAAGTACACAAAATCCTATTAACATTACAATGGTACGCCAATCGAGTTGCTACAGAAATGCAAAATTTTGGACAACAGACAAAGTGTTAGTTATGACATAAACGCAATCTTTTGATCGACAGCAGTACGAAGATCTAAAATACTTGCCGATTGAAAATTACTTCTGTGCCACGCCAGTAGTTTTGTAAGGTCTAGATAATTTACATTTTGGGTTATCAAAAACAATTATTAAAAACGGAAACCCGAATCCAGTGGCCATTAAAAATTAATTAGGTTGGGTGGCATATGGGCCACCTAGTATCTCAGCAATGACAAGTCCAATAATACTATTAATAAAATCATAAGAACAACGAAGTGCAGGATATGATTAAAGAGTACATATTAGCTGATAATTTCTGTATTAATGGTTTGCCTCTCATGGAACCAACAGATGATGAACAAGCCAAGGAAATAGCTTGCCGAACATCAAAACGTATAGACAAACGAATTGAATTAGTTCTCACCTGGAAAGAAAATGTAAAATTTTTGGGGAGCTATACCATGGTGTAGGGGCCAGCTGTTCAGATAGCTTTACTCGAGCAATTAAAGTTGAGTAAGAATTCCCTTTGGTTTTGTCGTTACATAGAAGCTCACTCGATCTTATAAATCTGTTCGCAATTATTTCACTCGCATTGCTTCGCGCTCTCAATCAAGCAGTTCGCAGTGAACGCGCTCTCACACTCACAGGCATGCAGGCCGAAAAACAAAGGTGAGAGCGAGAGCGAGGGTAAATAAAGGAATCAGCGATAATCGCGCCATAGTTCCGTTAAATAATTCCAATAGCCGAAATTATTCGGAACGAATTTTTCACGTAGACCATTTCTGCAAGTATGCGAATTTACTATGCATTGAGCTATAAAAGGAAGCGAACGCGTACTAGCGAGCTCCTATTCAAATTTAACCTGCAAACTGCAAAGTGATATTCTAATTTTTGATTGGAAGAAATATACACGTGCATATATACATTCAACCCGATATCGTGCGGTGGAGTAACTCCAGTGATTAGTGCCGAGAGAAAAGGTGACATTTGAAGATAATTGTATTCGGCTATCGTTCTTACGATTATTTTCAATTTATAATTTTGGTGTTTAGGAGCAGCAGAATTAGTGCCGTCGGCCGGTCTGTGCAAAGTTCGCACGCATTTCGTGCACCTGCAAGTCGCCACCGGTCGGCGAAGTCGACATCTCTGCGCCGGCCTCAGCGTGGTTAACGTCATTGGCAGTACTATACTCTGGCGGTACAGGAATACAAGGGGGGAGAGATCACACTTTTGTTCTGAGCGTACACATACCGCAGTTCCCATATATCCCTCGCATAGGAAAGAGTATAACAACAGCGGACTTAACAGCGATCTGCAACAGAGCGTCTGGAAGTTGGCATCAACAGCATCAGCGTGCAGCGGCGCGAAACCGCAAATACTTAGAAGGAGTGGATGTAAAGCAGTTAGCGAGAAACGATTGAGTGAAATTCGCTTGTACTCAGCTGTTGAGTGATTTTGACATTGAACAGCCGTTGAGCTTCTTTTCGTTTTCATAAGTTTTATTTGTGCGTAGTGCATTTCAATGCAAGTCGCTGTTTCCAGCAATTAAAACATGATTATCTTAGTCAAATTAAAAGTTACCTTGCGTATGCATATGAATGAACTCGACTTGTAAGTGTAAATTTTAATACTCTATTACGCACAATATATATATATATATGAAATTGTAATCATTAGCTCGATACTCCCGCTTAAATAAGTTCTTGTACACACAGAGAAATAACTCAACGCATCAGCTGCATCTTCAATGGGCCCGGCGAGGGAGCATCGATGGAATGGTTATAAGTAGTTAAATAATCTGTTTAACATTCAGTGAGTACAACTTGCGTATGCAAGAATATTGTTAGTTTGGCATATATTTGATCGGGAATATCGCTCTTGCTGAATTTGTGCGTATATTTCGAATGTTGATTTTGTGAAGTTGATATAAGTCAAGTTGATTAAGCAAATCGCTAATGCGTCATGCATCCCCTTATGGGTATATGTTTATATTTTGAATATGATTAAATAGAAAATATGGATTAATCCGTCATCGGATCAAAAGAATGACCGTGTTACGTTACAATGTCTCAGTAATCTAACTGAATAAATAAAATCTTTGATAAGGGTAACCACTGAACCTTTTAATGAGTTACCAAGGTAGGGAGGGTAAAGAATAGGGAGACAATCTACATCTCAGTCGCCCTAGCTGCTAACTTAATAACATAACGCTTGCTAATCTCTGTACGTGGGTACGGCCCAGCCTAACATCAATTTTGGTCAATCATATTAGCTTTCCGATAGTGCACTTAACCTTATTAACACCGAATGCCAAGCTTCATCTATAGGCTGAACACTACAATGGCTGAAAAACGATTGCTAGGAACTGAAATAAAAATGAAGGTAAATTTAGAATTAGCAAAAAAGTATAGAGCAGAGATGGAAAAGTACATGAAGAAAGAGTATGCTAGAAAGTTATCGTCCAATGAAATACGAAACAAAATAGAAAATGTGTGGTATTTACCTCACTTCGCAGTACAAACTGTACACAAACCTGATAAACTGCGTATATTCTTCGATGCTGCCGCAACAGTTAATGGTATATCGCTCAACTCAACAATACTTAAAGGTCCAGAGCAAGGAAATCCATTAATCTCGATGTTACTTCGTTTTCGTCTGAACCAAATTGGAGTAGCAGCTGACATCAAAGAAATGTTTTCTCAGATCCTGATTTGGACAGAGGACCAGTCGGGTTAGCGTTTTGTTTGGAGAAAATAAACAGCCAAGCCGATTGAACATTTTGCAATGACATCGCTTATATTCGGTTCAACTTGCTTACCGTATTGCGCCAAATATATCAAAAACAAAAATGCTAATGACTTTCGAGATAAATTTCCTGATGACGACTTGGTGATAAGTTTTGATTCTGAAGAAAATGCAATTCAAATATGTAAGCAAATAGTTTATATTCACAATCAAGGCGGATTTGAATTACGCAATTTCATATCTAACTCTTCCGTAATACAATCTGTAATGAATGGCATACCACTTGCCGAACCTACAGTAAAATAAGAAAGTCAGAGTACAAGCGATAAAGTACTTGGAATGTATTAGAACACTGAATTGATATATTTCAATTTTAAACCAAATTCCTTCGTATACCAGGCGAAACTATGAAAGGTGAACGCGCGCCTACAGAAAGGAAGCTATTAGGAATTGTGATGGCTGTATTTGATCCCTTTGGGCTAATAGCGGATTTTCATGTATGTGGTAAGGTATTAATACAAAGTACATGGAATGGTCAAATCAATTGGGATGATGAACTGCCAACGGGACTACATAAAACATGGTCTGAATTACAAAGTATGCAGCTCTTTAAGCTGTCATGTTGGTTCTCTCCTAATTTGAAGAAAAACTGCAATATGCAGTTGCATTAATTGGTCGACTCCAGTCAGAGTGCATTTGCGGCTGCAGCCTATTTATGTATAACAAATGAGGAGTTGTTTCGGCATGGGCAAGACGCGCCTTGCACCGAAGAAGGTGTTATAAATTTCGCGTTTCATCCAATCCCAAGATGTATGATTGTGTGCGTGCATGTGTGTTCTTCTGTGAACATGTCACAGCAATGTTCGCCGTTTTCAGTTTTCTGTTGTCGTTCGAGTTTGTTCGTTACGACGGGGCGCGAGCGTCAATAGATCTACGAGGCAGACAGCGACCGAAACTAGGTTGCTACAATTTCAACTCGCGGTGCTTCGCTTCAAAATGAAGCGTATTACGGCATAATAAATGTGTTTGCAATAAAGACTTTTAATTAACATTAAAGATCCAAACAGTCCCAATTAATATTTATTATTTTAATAAATTTTATGTTTTGAAATAACTATCCCAATTAACAAACATATTACTATCTTAAAAGGATTTGAATTGAATTTGAAATTTGCGATAACTTTGTCTTGTAACGATTAACCTTAAGAAATATCGATATGTTATGATTTTTGAATTATGAAGATTTGGGCACACTTATAGTAGATTTAATTTGAAACCTCTTACACTATTAAACTAATAGATATCAAAGTTTATGTTAAAACCGACAAATATTGGAGTTTTGTCACAACAATTTTCAAATTATGGTTTAGTGTGTTCTCAAATTTATACCTCTTTGTTTGCAATGTGTGGAAAGGGTCAAGTACTTGCAAACTTGTATTACATGGTGAAATTCAACGTCGCCACTGTGGCGGGAAAAATGTATAGTTGCGACGCAAATTAAAGAAACATAATATAGTGATTTGAAATAGAAGCTATTGTCAGAGCTTAATAATAGAATTAATACAGTGCCGCCATTGCCGTTGCGAAAACGGTGTGTAAGTATGCACATAAGAAGCTGTATACATACGGAAAATAACGTTGTAGTGAACAGTAAAAATAACAGTTACAGAATAAGTCGAATGAGTAGATATAATCTATGTGTCAAAATGAGTTCAGAAGACGAAAGGTAAGATATTAATAAGACAGTCTGCACAAAAGACAACATTGATATGAGCCACCTCAAAGGTACCTAATTAAGCGAATCTCGCGCCAATACAGCAGCCAGTGTCTATATTAAAATAAATATTTATTTTTTACATGAACATTTTAATATTTTGTAAAATATGGCTCACAATTTATTACAGAAGGTATATCTTAAAGACTGATCATTTCTCAACTATAAATATTTTCTAACTTTTCGTGACAGCAATCTGTATTTTTTATAAAATTTATTTATATAAGCTCTCCAATTGGCAAAGTCTCAAATTTCATTATATCTTTGCCATGCGCCAATATTTTATGGACTGTCGGGGTCACCTTTTTCGTGGATATAATTCTGCCAAAAGTGATGCAGTTTTTGAAGCATGTTCTCCATATTTTGCAGAATTAACTGTTTCCTTGCAGTTTAAAGCATACAAGATCGTTCCCAATCTCTTAACAATTTGATTGTTTATCCCAGTGATTTGAGTTACAGCCTTAACATTTTCAAAAAATGTCCTCGAAGTGTTTCCATCGTTTTAATTTCCGTATCCGTACTTTGGGCAGTCTACTTTAAGTCCAACTTGTTTGAAAAACGCATTCTGTATTCGCTTCTTTCTGATCTTTTCCTTATCTTTGTTTAATGTGTTTTCATCAAGTGTTCCTCCTCTTGTGGAAGCGTATACGCTAGAACTCCATGCATCTTATTCTTGCGTGCAATGGTGAGATCCCAAATTCATAATTCTCTTCATTTGTAGAATCCTTTAAATTGTCGAAGTTCTTATGCGTCTTTTTGCAAATTGGGCGTGACAAAGTTGACGTTGTGTTTGTTAGTTCGTTAACGACTTTTCCGTCAACCATGGTCGTTCTCTGATTTCGAGCTTTGTTGGCTTAATATAGTTAATTTGTTCTTCAATGTCCTTCATTGTGTTTCTTATGAGTTCCGGCGATTCCTTTGCAAACTGAAACATTATTGTTCGGCAATAATGTACGGATAACGGTCGTTTTTCCAGTGTAAGGAAACATCAGATTTTAGCCGCAAAGGAACAACAGCTGCCATAAACATATTCCCGTCTGATAGTGTAGCGTCATCGGAAGATATTCTTTACATATAAACGCTTTGTCCGGATGATCCATCGCAGCCCCATTTACTGATCAATGTCAGTTTCTCAGGAACAGCTTCTACTACATCTTTAACAAGACTCTCCAACAGTCGTTTCGTTGCTTTCGAAACATGCTTGTATCCCGGTGAAATATCAGCTCCATGTTACCTTAAAGATGCCCGTAGTATCTCATATTTCTCTTTAGAAAGCTCTAAGTCCACAAACAAAGCCAAAGCTTCTTCGGAACCATACATTTTAAGGTTTGCGTTTGGGGGCGCGGGAATGGTTTTCCTAATTCTTTGTAATCGCAGTGGGCTTGCATTAGCTACTGCTTTTGTAATCTGTGACTTTATTTTTTCAACATCCTTTGTATATCTAACAGACAGCGTTTCCGATAAATGTTCCGTGGATAAATCATTTGTTGAATCAGCCAGTTTCCTCTTTCTTGTAAAATTTGAACACTCTTCCATGCCTTTAGTTCTCTTGCACGTCCGGTTGATGTGCTGGGTTCATCTTCTGTCAATGTATCCACGATGGTATCATTATTAAGCCAGTCCTGTTGTTTGCAAAGTTTATTTTTTATATTTTCGCTTCTCTGTATATTGCCGTATAAACTACTAAGTTCTTCGAAGGCAGCTTCCGTGAAATGATTTACTGTGGTTGACTTCTTAATCAGGTCAAATAATATATTGTTGTTCAACGACATGTTTGAAGTGTAATGAAGTACTTGTCTCGCCAACTTTTTTCAATATATAGTCTTATTTATTACCTGATAGATACCGTTTGGATTAAGGGTTCATAAAAAGAGTTAGCTTTCATGCCTAAAAAATTAACCTATTATTTGTATACATATGGGCTCAGGTCAAGTTATGCAATTAGGGTACTACGCACGTGTCCGAAGAAGATTTGTGCCTACCTGTATGGGATGTGAGACTACATGTATGCCAACGCAATTTCTATATTTTGTTTGTAGTTTATTTGTATATTCTGTAACTGCACCTGAATTAAGGGACCAGGATTTGACAAAGGATCACAGGTAAGCATAACAGAATGAAAAACCATGTATCTTAACAATAGCGAACGAAAAAATAACAATAAGAATGTGTTTTCACGGTTATATGTCATAAATTGCTGAGAAATGCATGCAACACATTTTTGGAACTATGTCTTTTTTGACTATTTTACTTATAAACAAGTAAAAGTGCTCCAGTCGAGAGTGCCCGACTAGGAGACTAGCCTGAACCCAGTTCTTACATTCATAATTCTTTATCTGCATTCACACACACCTAGATGCGCGCGTCATGGAATTGCTTCGCTTCTTCTTATTCCATTCGAAACTATGTTATATGGAATCACAAGCAACTTCTTTGTTTATTTTCCGATCGTAGGAAATTTTAAGGACATAAAGATGGCAAATAAATGTGCAACTATGTAAAATCCGAAGGTCATATCTCTAAAATTACGTATTTTTCGATTTCTGTGAGATCAGGGGGAGGTATCCAAAAAGTGAAATGTATTTATTATGCATGTATGTATTATTTCTGTGTGCTATAGAAGAATATATGTACCATATATGTAAATTTTGTGACTACCTCTTATAACTTGTAAGCTATACCTTAAAAACACTGTTGTGGAATCCTAATATATAGATAACTTTTCAAATGGTTGAGATATCGAAAACAAAATGATGAATTTGTATTGAGCCGGCATTACAATATTGAATTCAAATATAAAGTCTTTAGCTTTTATGACTTTCAAGTTATGCCCGAAAAACACTTCTCTGGAATCGAAATTTACCGATAACATGATGATAAAATGATAAACTTATATCGTCCCGCAGATACGGAAACTTTTATTTCAAATATGAAATCTCTAGCTTTTTATAGTCTCTGAGAAACGCGCGTTTATACAGACGGACATGACTATATCGATTCGGCTATTGATAGTGATCAAGAATATATATACTTAATGGGGTCGGAGATGCTTCTTTATGCCTGTTACATACTTTTGCACAAAATACCCTTTTTTCCCATTTTTAATGGGAGCAGGGTATAAAAAAGTGGAAAAAACGGGCAGCTGGAACTTTTTGCATTAGATAAAGGAATAATCAAAGAACTTATTTTGAAAATATGGCAAAAATAATAAATTATAATTTTTTTTTATTTTCCATCAAAGTTGAGAAATAGTAAATAAATGGATAGTTGGTAAATATCGATTAACCTGGCCAAACGCAAAGCAAACAGTAAATTTTTCTATTCTTAATAATAGATCTATCAATAGAATTAAAAATAATGACTATCCGTTTCCTAGTTTTTGAGATATTGTATCTGAAAGCCGACCAAATTACCTTAAAATTGTGTTTTTTTTGTAACACTGAAAATCAGGCAACTTTGAAAGGCTATATCTTCTAAACCAAAAAGATTTGAAATCGTTGCAATATTTGCTATAAAATTGGTTCATTCAATATTTTTTAGGGGCATATGAAATTTTTTGCAAGCTAACTTGATCTACGGGTGCCACTGTGCGTCGGGTAATTGTGGGCAGACTTGTACAAGGCTGCATGATTTTCCAGAATATTTAGGATCAGCCGAGGATTGGCCGCAATTCATTGCCAACTTTCACGATACGACAAATGCTTTCAATATGATAATAGACAAAACTTAATACGGTTACACAAATGTCTAACCGGTGAATCACAGGTGGCTGTTGCACCTATGACGGAAGACGTGCCAAATATTATGGAGGAGAAGGAATTTCGATTTGAACGACCAGAAATACTTATTCATACACAGCTCGCTTAAATAAAGGATTTTCCAAGAACCGCTTATAATAAACCAAAACAAATTATAAGTCTGTCAACAAAGGTTAGAGGAGTCGTCTCGTATCTGAAGTCAGCCAACTCAGGACAACATTTGGCCAACCCAACGCTGTTATATGAATTGCTCGGTTAGCTGGCCAACGATAAACAATATAACTGGTTGGAATACGCCAACACATTAAGAAGACTGATTGGCTATCAACATTGGCCAGATTAGTGGGCCAACTGCCAGTTGTTATTGAAATGTCATCAAAAAAGCCAACTTTTAGAAACCCTACGCCAATGTTGTGTGCCAAAATGCCAGAAACTGATGAAAAATGTGTCCTATGCCAAAGAGACCATTTAATAAACCAGTGAAAAAATGGAAGGATTCAAGCATTGACGAACGTTGGAATATATGCTTTAGTTGCCTCAAAATAGGGCACTCCGATTAGATGTGTTAACAAAAATAAAACTGCGGCATTGAAGGATCTACCCGATCACATGGTAGCTTGCACTATCAAGCGGTAAATATTCAACGACGTTTTCAGACAAGAGTGAAAAATTCCGTTCTAACATCTGACGAAAACCAACAATTAACAGTCGAGCAGTCAACAGGAACACAGCCATTATTGAATTGTAAAATAATGGTAATGGATATTTATTCAAAATGATACCAATTGTACTACACGGACCGAGTGGTAAGCCAGAACAAGGGCATCGCTGTTATCATGATCGACGAAAACATAGCACTACAGTTGGGCCTAAAAGGACACAAAACCCTATTAACATTACAATGGTACAACAATCGAGTTGATACAGAAATGCAAAATTTAGGACAGCAGACAAAGTGTTAGTTATGACATAAACGGGATGCACACAGTTAAGAATCTTAAATTGCCCACGCAATCTTTTGATCGAAAGCAGTACGAAGATCTAAAATACTTGCCGATTGAAAATTACTCCTGTGCCACGCCAGTAGTTTTGTAAGGTCTAGATAATTTACATTTTGGGTTGTCAAAAACAATTATTAAGAACGGAAACACGAATCCAGTGGCCATTAAAAATGAATTAGGTTGGGTGGCATATGGGCCATATAGTATCTCAGCAATGACAAGTCCTATAATGCTATTAATAAAAAACCATGAGAACAACGAAATGCAGGATATGATTAAAGAGTACATATTAGCTGATAATTTCGGTACTAATGGTTTGCCTCTCATGGAACCAACATATGATGAACAAGCCAAAGAAATAGCTTGCCGAACATCAAAACGTATAGACAAACGAATTGAACTAGGTCTCATCTGGAAAGAAAATGTAAAATTTTCGGGGAGCTATACCATGGCTGAAAAACGATTGCTAGGAATTGAAATAAAAATGAAGGTAAATTTAGAATTAGCAAAAAATTATAGAGCAGAGATGGAAAAGTACATGAAGAAAGAGTATGCTAGAAAGTTATCGTCCAATGAAATACGAAACAAAATAGAAAATGTGTGGTATTTACCTCACTTCGCAGTACAAACTGTACACAAACCTGATAAACTGCGCATATTCTTCGATGCTGCCGAAACAGTTAATGGTATATCGCTCAACTCAACACTACTTAAAGGTCCAGAGCAAGCAAAGCCATTAATCTCGATGTTACTTCCTTTTCGTCTGAACCAAGTTGGAGTAGCAGCTGACATCAAAGAGATGTTTTCTCAGATCCTGATTTGGACAGAGGACTAGTCGGCTCAGCGTTTTCTTTGGAGAAAATAAACAGCCAAGCCGATTAAACATTTTGCAATGACATCGCTTCAACTTGCTTACCGTATTGCGCCGAATATATCAAAAACAAAAATTCTAATGACTTTCGAGATAAATTTCCTGATGCTGTTGAAGCTATTGTAAATTCTCACTATGTAGACGACTTGGTGATAAATTTTGATTCTGAAGAAAATGCAATTCAAATATGTAAGCAAATAGTTTATATTCACAATCAAGGCGGATTTGAATTACGCAAATTCATATCTAACTCTTCCGTAATACAATCTGTAATGAATGCCATACCACTTGCCGAACCTACAGTAAAATAAGAAAGTCAGAGTACAAGCGATAAAGTACTTGTGGACTTGTGTACTTCTGTGGACATATCACAGCAATGTTCGCGTTTTCAGTTTTCTGTTGTCGTTCGAGTTTGTTCGTAACGACGCGTCGTGACGGGGCGCGAGCGTCAATAGATCTACGAGGCAGACAGCGACCGAAACTAGGTTGCTACAATTTCAACTCGCGGTGCTTCTCTTCGAAATGAAGCGTATTACGGCATAATAAATGTGTTTGCAATAAAGACTTTTAATTAACATTAAAGATCCAAACAGTCACAATTAATATTTATTATTTTAATAAATTTTATGTTATGAAATAACTATCCCAATTAACAAACATATTACTATCTTAAAAGGATTTGAATTGAATTTGAAATTTGCGATAGCTTTGTCTTGTAACGATTAACCTTAAGAAATATCGATATGTTATGATTTTTGAATTATGAAGATTTGGCCACACTTATAGTAGATTTAATTTGAAACCTCTTACACTATTAAACTAATAGATATCAAAGTTTATGTTAAAACCGACAAATATTAGAGTTTTGTCACAACAATTTTCAAATTATGGTTTAGTGTATTCTCAAATTTATACCGTTTTGTTTGCAATGTGTGGAAAGGGTCAAGTACTTGCAAACTTGTATAACATGGTGAAATTCAACGTCGCCACTGTGGCGGGAAAAATGTATAGTTGCGACGCAAATTAAAGAAACATAATATAGTGATTTGAAATAGAAGCTATTGCCAGAGCTTAATAATAGAATAAAGTGTCGCCATTGCCGTTGCGAAATTGGTGTGTAAGTTTGCACATAAGAAACAAATAACGTTGTAGTGAACAGTAAAAATAGCAGTTACAGAATAACTCGAATGAGTAGATATAATCTAAGAAGTGTCAAAATGAGTTCAGAAGATGAAAGATATTAATAAGACAGTATGCTCAAAAGACAACATTGATATGAGCCACCTCAAAGGTACCTAATTAAGCGAATCTCGCGCCAATACAGCAGCCAGTGTCTAACATGCAAGTACAGCAACCGTCGCACAGTGGCGCCATTTAAATTTTTTCGTTGCAAAAATCATAATTTTTGAACCAAAAGAGATAATCGATTAAAAGGCATATGATAGGTAATTGATCAACCTATAAAATGAGCATTTGAAAAGAATTTTACGATTTGCCTATTTAAGGGTAAGCAAAGTGGAAATTTGTAGAAAAATCAATTTTATGGGAAGTAAAAAATATATTTTGCTAAATTTTTAATTTTTTATGTTTTGTTTGAAAGGCTTTTATGATTTAAAACTAATATTACAAATATTAAAATAAATATTTATTTTTTAAATGTACTTTTTAATATTTTGTAAAATATGGCTCACAATTTATTACAGAAGGTATATCTAAAAGACTAATCATTTCTGAACTATAAATATTTTCTAACTTTTCGTGACTTTACATGCCGCAATGATGAAATAAGTGGATCGGAAGATGTTGCTTACTTGTTGAAGAGGTCCTCACTACAATACAGCAATCTGTATTTTTTATAAAATTTATTTATATAAGCTCTCCAATTGGCAAAGTCTCAAATTTCATTATATCTTTGCCATGCGCCAATATTTTATGGACTGTCGGGGTCACCTTTTTCGTGGATATAATTCTGCCAAAAGTGATGCAGTTTTTGAAACATGTTCTCCATATTTTGCAGAATTAACTGTTTCCTTGCAGTTTAAAACATGCAAGATCGTTCCCAATCTCTTAACAATTTGATTGTTTATCCCAGTGATTTGAGTTACAGCCTCATCATTTTCAAAAAATGTCCTCGAGTCTTTCCATCGTTTTAATTTCCGTATCCGTACTTGGGGCAGTCTGCTTTAAGTCTAACTTGTTTGAAAAACGCATCCTGTATTCGCTTGTTTCTGATCTTTTGCTTATCTTTGTTTAATGTGTTTTCATCAAAGTGTTCCTCCTCTTGTGGAAGCGTAAACGCTAGCTTTAGCAAGAACTCCATTCATCTTATTCTCCCAAATTCATAATTCTCTTCATTTGTAGAATCATTTAAATTGTCGAAGTTCTTTTGCGTCTTTTTGCAAATTGGGCATGACAAAGTTGACGTTGTGTTTGTTAGTTCGTTAACGACTTTTCCGTCAACCATGGTCGTTCTCTGATTTCGAGCTTTGTTGGCTTAATATAGTTAATTGGTTCTTCAATGTCCTTCATTGTGTTTCTTATGAGTTCCGGCGATTCCTTTGAAAACTGAAATAAATTTCTTTTCGGCAATAATGTACGGATAACGGTCGTTTTTTCAGTGTAAGAAAACATCAGATTTTAGCCGCAAAGGCACAACAGCTGCCATAAACATATTCCTGTCTGATATTGTAGCGTCATCGGAAGATATTCTTTACATATAAACGCTTTGTCCGGATGATCCATCGCAGCCCCATTTACTGATTAATGTCAGTTTCTCAGAAACAGCTTTTACCACATCTTCATAAAGACTCTCCAACAGCCGTTTTGTTGGATGGTCCATTAGATCCTGCATATTGGTTTCACAGAGACTTCAGTAAACTCCGTATGCAGTGGTCGTGAATCTATTTTTGCTTTCGAAACATGCTTGTATCCCGGTAAAATGTCAGCTCCATGTTACCTTACAGATGTCCGTAGTATCTCAAATTTCTCTTTAGAAAGCTCTTAGTCCACAAACAAAGCCAAAGCTTCTTCGGAACCATACTTCTTAAGGTTTGCGTTTGGGGGCGCGGGAATGGTTTTCTTAATTCTTTGTAGTCGCAGTGGGCTTGCATTAGCTACTGCTTTTGTAATCTGTGCCTTTATTTTTTCAACATCCTTTGTATATCTAACAGACAGCGTTTCCGATAAATGTTCCGTGGATAAATCATTTGTTGAATCAGCCAGTTTCCTCTTTCTTGTAAAATTTGAACACTCTTCCATGCCTTTAGTTCTCTTGCACGTCCGGTTGATGTGCTGGGTTCATCTTCTGTCAATGTATCCACGATGGTATCATTATTAAGCCAGTCCTGTTGTTTGCAAAGTTTATTTTTTATATTTTCGCTTCTCTGTATATTGCCGTATAAACTACTAAGTTCTTCGAAGGCAGCTTCCGTGAAATGTTTTACTGTGGTTGACTTCTTAATCAGGTCAAATAATATATTGTTGTTCAACGACATGTTTGAAGTGTAATGAAGTACTTGTCTCGCCAACTTTCAGTCGTAGACTAGTCCAGGGATTATGCCTGTTTTTCAATATATAGTCTAATTTTTTACCTGATAGATACCGTTTGGATTAAGGGTTCATAAAAAGAGTTAGCTTTCATGCCTAAAAAATTAACCTATTATTTGTATACATATGGGCTTAGGTCAAGTTATGCAATTAGGGTACTACGCACGTGTCCGAAGACGATTTGTGCCTACCTGTATGGAATGTGTGACTACCTGTACGCCAACGCAATTTCTATATTTGGTGCGTACCTGTAGTTTATTTGTATATCCTGTAACTGCACCTGAATTTAGGGACCAGGATTTGACAAAGGATCTCAGGTAAGCATAACAGAGTGAAAAACCATGTATCTTAACAATAACGAATGAAACACTAACAATAAGAATGGGTTTTCACGGTTTTATGTCATTGCTGAGAAATGCATGCAACTCATTTTTGGATCTATGTATTTTTGACTATTTTACTTATAAACAAGTAAGATTGCTCTAGTCGAGAGTGCCCGACTAGGAGATAGCCTGAACCCAGTTCTTACATTCATAATTCTTTATCTGCATTCACACATAGAAACACACACGCACACAAACACACATAGAAACACACGCTGCAAGATGCGCGCGTCATGGCATTGCTTCGCTTCTTCTTATTCCATTCCAAACTATGTTATATTGAATCACAAGCAACTTTTTTGTTTATTTTTAGATCGTAGGAAATTTGTAAGGCATAAATTTTGTGACTACCTCTTATAACTTAAGGTATAGCCTTAAAAAACCATGTTCTGGAATCCTAATTTATCGATAACTTTTTAAACGGTTGAGATATCGAAAAAAATGATGAATTTTTTATTGAGCCGGCATGACAATATTGAATTCAAATATAAAGTCTCTAGCTTTTATGACTTTCAAGTTATGCCCGAAAAACACTTGTCTGGAATCGAAATTTATCGATAACATGATGATAAAATGATAAACTTATATCGTCCCGCAACTACGAGAACTTTTATTTAAAATATGAAATCTCTAGCTTTATATATCGATTCGGCTATTGATAGTGATCAAGAATATATATACTTAATGGGGTCGGAGATGCTTCTTTATGCCTGTTACATACTTTTTACAAGTGGAAAAAACGGGCAGCTGGAACTTTTAGCAATAGATAAAGGAATAATCAAAGAACTTATTTTAAAAATATATAAATAATAAATTATAATTTTTTTTTTTTATTTTCCATCAAAGTTGAGAAATAGTAAATAAATGGATAGTTGGTAAATATCGATTTACCTGGCCAAACGCAAAGCAAACAGTAAAATTTTCTATTGACTATCTGTTTCCTAGTTTTTGAGATATTGTATCTGAAAGCCGACCAAATTACCTTAAAATTGTGTTTTTTTTTGTAACACTGAAAATCAGGCAACTTTGAAAGGCTATATCTTCTAAACCAAAAAGATTTGAAATCGTTGCAATATTTGCTATAAAATTGGATCATTCAATATTCTTTAGGGGCATATGAAATTTTTTGCAACCTAACTTGTTCTACGGGCTCCACTGTGCGTCGGGTAATTGTGGGCAGACTTGTGCAAGGCTGCATGATTTTCCAGAATATTTAGGAGCAGCCGAGGATTGGCCGCAATTCATTGCCAACTTTCACGATACGACAAATGCTTTCAATATGATAATAGACAAAACTTAATACGGTTACACAAATGTCTAACCGGTGAATCAAAGGTGGCTGTTGCACCTATGACGGAAGACGTGCCAAATATTATGGAGGAGCTAGAATTTCGATTTGAACAACCAGAAATACTTATTCATACACAGCTCGCTAAAATAAAGGATTTTCCAAGAATCGCTTATAATAAACCAGAACAAATTATAAGTCTGTCAACAAAGGTTAGAGGAGTCGTCTCGTATCTGAAGTCAGCCAACTCAGGACAACATTTTGGCTAACCCAACGCTGTTATATGAATTGCTCGGTAAGCTGGCCAACGATAAACAATATAACTGGTTGGAATACGCCAACACATTAAGAAGACTACCGACAATCGCCGATTTCTCTGATTGGCTATCAACATTGGCCAGATTAGTGGGCCAACTACCAGTTGTTATTGAAATGTCATCAAAAACGCCAACTTTTAGAAACCCTACGCCAATGTTGTGTGCCAAAATGCCAGAAACTGATGAAAAATGTGTCCTATGCCAAAGAGACCATTTAATAAACCAGTGAAAAAATGGAAGGATTCAAGCATTGACGAACGTTGGAATATATGCTTTAGTTGCCTTAAAAAAGGCCACTCCTATTAGATGTGTTAACAAAAAGAAAACTGCGGCATTGAAGGATCTACCCGATCACATAGTAGCTTGCACTATCAAGCGGTAAATATTCAACGACGTTTTCAGACAAGAGTGAAAAATTCCGTTCTAACATCTGACGAAAACCAACAATTAACAGTCGAGCAGTCAACAGGAACACAGCCATTATTGAATTGTAAAATAATGGTAATGGATATTTATTCAAAATGATACCAATTGTACTACACGGACCGAGTGGTAAGCCAGAACAAAGGCATCGCTGTTATCATGATCGACGAAAACATAGCACTACAGTTGGGCCTAAAAGGACACAAAACCCTATTAACATTACAATGGTACAACAATCGAGTTGATACAGAAATGCAAAATTTAGGACAGCAGACAAAGTGTTAGTTATGACATAAACGGGATGCACACAGTTAAGAATCTTAAATTGCCCACGCAATCTTTTGATCAAAAGCAGTACGAAGATCTAAAATACTTGCCTATTGAAAATTACTCCTGTGCCACGCCAGTAGTTTTGTAAGGTCTAGATAATTTACATTTTGGGTTGTCAAAAACAATTATTAAGAACGGAAACACGAATCCAGTGGCCATTAAAAATGAATTAGGTTGGGTGGCATATGGGCCATATAGTATCTCAGCAATGACAAGTCCAATAATGCTATAAATAAAAAACCATAAGAACAACGAAATGCAGGATATGATTGAAGAGTACATATTAGCTGATCATTTTGGTATTAATGGTTTGCCTCTCATGGAACCAACAGATGATGAACAAGCCAAAGAAATAGCTTGTCGAACATCAAAACGTATAGACAAACGAATTGAATTTGGTCTCATCTGGAAAGAAAATGTAAAATTTTCGGGGCTAAAAAACGATTGCTAGGAATTGAAATAAAAATGAAGGTCAATTTAGAATTAGCAAAAAAGTATTGAGCAGAGATGGAAAGTACATGAAGAAAGAGTATGCTAGAAAGTTATCGTCCAATGAAATACGAAATAAAATAGAAAATGTGTGGTATTTACCTCACTTCGCAGTACAAACTGTACACAAACCTGATAAACTGCGGATATTCTTCGATGCTGCCGCAACAGTTAATGGTATATCGCTCAACTCAACACTACTTAAAGGTCCAGAGCAAGCAAATCCATTAATCTCGATGTTACTTCCTTTTCGTCTGAACCAAATTGGAGTAGCAGCTGACATCAAAGAGATGTTTTCTCAGATCCTGATTTAGACAGAAGACTAGTCGGCTCACCGTTTTCTTTGGAGAAAATAAACAACCAAGCCGATTGAACATTTTGCAATGACATCGCTTATATTCGGTTCAACTTGCATACCGTATTGCGCCGAATATATCAAAAACAAAAATGCTAATGACTTTCGAGATAAATTTCCTGATGATGTTGAAGCTATTGTAAATTCTCACTATGAAGACGACTTGGTGATAAGTTTTGATTCTGGAGAAAATTCAATTCAACTATGTAAGCAAATAGTTTATATTCGCAATCAAGACGCAGCTCTTTAAGCTGTCATGTTGGTACTCTCTTAATTTGAAGAAAAACTGCAATATGCAGTTGCATGTATTGGTCGACTCCAGTCAGAGTGCATTTGCGGCTGCAGCCTATTTATGTATAACAAATGAGGAGTTGTTTCGGCATGGGCAAGACGCGCCTTGCGCCGAAGAAGCTGTTATAAATTCCGCGTTCCATCCAATCCCAAGATCTATGATTGTGTGCGTGCATGTGTGTGCTTCTGTGGACATATCACAGCAATGTTCGCCGTTTTCAGTTTTCTGTTGTCGTTCGAGTTTGTTCGTAGAGACGGGGTACGAGCGTCAATAGATCTACGAGGCAGACAGCGACCGAAACTAGCTAGTTGCTACAATTTCAACTCGCGGTGCTTCTCTTCGAAATTAAGCGTATTACGGCATAATAAATGTGTTTGCAATAAAGACTTTTAATTAACATTAAAGATCCAAACAGTCACAATTAATATTTATTATTTTAATAAATTTTATGTTATGAAATAACTATCTTAATTAACAAACATATTTAATATTTTGTAAAATATGGCTCACAATTTATTACAGGAGGTATATCTAAAAGACTAATCATATCTGAACTATAAATATTTTCTAACTTTTCGTGACTTTACATGCCGCAATGATGAAATAAGTGGATCGGAAGATGTTGCTTACATGTTGAAGAGGTCCTCACTACAATACAGCAATCTGTATTTTTTATAAAATTTATTTATATAAGCTCTCCAATTGGCAAAGTCTCAAATTTCATTATATCTTTGCCATGCGCCAATATTTTATGGACTGTCGGGGTCACCTTTTTTGTGGATATAATTCTGCTAAAAGTGATGCAGTTTTTGAAGCATGTTCTCCATATTTTGCAGAATTAACTGTTTCCTTGCAGTTTAAAACATGCAAGATCGTTCCCAATCTCTTAACAATTTGATTGTTTATCCCAGTGATTTGAGTTACAGCCTCATCATTTTCAAAAAATGTCCTCGAGTCTTTCCATCGTTTTAATTTCCGTATCCGTACTTGGGGCAGTCTGCTTTAAGTCTAACTTGTTTGAAAAACGCATCCTGTATTCGCTTGTTTCTGATCTTTTTCTTATCTTTGTTTAATGTGTGTTTCATCAAAGTGTCCCTCCTCTTGTGGAAGCGTATATGCTAGCTTTAACAAGAACTCCATGCATCTTATTCTTGCGTGCAATGGTGAGATCCCAAATTCATAATTCTCTTCATTTGTAGAATCGTTTAAATTGTCGAAGTTCTTTTGCGTCTTTTTGCAAATTGGGCATGACAAAGTTGACGTTGTGTTTTTTAGTTCGTTAACGACTTTTCCGTCAACCATGGTCGTTCTCTGATTTCGAGCTTTGTTGGCTTAATATAGTTTATTTGTTCTTCAATGTCCTCATTGTGTTCCTTATGAGATCCGGCGATTCCTTTGCAAATTGAAACATTATTGATCGGCAATAATGTACGGATAACGGTCGTTTTTCCAGTGTAAGGAAACATCAGATTTTAGCCGCAAAGGAACAACAGCTGCCATAAACATATTCCCGTCTGATATTGTAGCGTCATCGGAAGATATTCCTTACATATAAACGCTTTGTCCGGATGATCCATCGCAGCCCCATTTACTGATCAATGTCAGTTTCTCAGGAACAGCCTCTACCACATCTTCAGCAAGACTCTTCAACAGCCATTTTGTTGGATGGTCCATTAGATCCTGCTTATTGGCTTTCACAGAGACTTCAGTAAACTCCGTATGCAGTGGTCGTGAATCTATTTTTGCTTTCGAAACATGCTTGTATCCCGGTAAAATGTCAGCTCCATGTTACCTTAAAGATGTCCGTAGTATCTCATATTTCTCTTTAGAAAGCTCTAAGTCCACAAACAAAGCCAAAGCTTCTTCGGAATACTTCTTAAGGTTTGCGTTTGGGGGCGCGGGAATGGTTTTCTTAATTCCTTGTATCGCAGTGGGCTTGCATTAGCTACTGCTTTTGTAATCTGTGCCTTTATTTTTTCAACATCCTTTGTATATCTAACAGACAGCGTTTCCGATAAATGTTCCGTGGATAAATCGTTTGTTGAATCAGCCAGTTTCCTCTTTCTTGTAAAATTTGAACACTCTTCCATGCTTTTAGTTCTCTTGCACGTCCGGTTGATGTGCTGGGTTTATCTTCTGTCAATGTATCCACGATGGTATCATTATTAAGCCAGTCCTGTTGTTTGCAAAGTTTATTTTTATATTTTCGCTTCTCTGTATATTGCCGTGTAAACTACTAAGTTCTTCGAAGGCAGCTTCCGTGAAACTTTTTACAGTGGTTGACTTCTTAATCAGGTCAAATAATATATGGTTGTTCAACGACATGTTTGAAGTGTAATGAAGTACTTGTCTCGCCAACTTTTTTCAATATATAGTCTAATTTATTACCTGATAGATACCGTTTGAATGAAGGGTTCAAAAAAAGAATTAGCTTTCATGCCTAAAAAATTAACCTATTAATTGTATACATATGGGGTAAGGTCAAGTTATGCAATTAGGGTACTACGCACGTGTCCGAAGAAGATTTGTGCCTACCTGTATGGGATGTGTGACTACCTGTACGCCAACGCAATTTATATATTTGGTGCGTACCTGTAGTTTATTTGTATATCCTGTAACTGCACCTGAATTTAGGGACCAGGATTTGACAAAGGATCTCAGGTAAGCATAACAGAATGAAAAACAAAAACCATGTATCTTAACAATAACGAACGAAACAATAACAATAAGAATGGGTTTTCACGGTTATATGTCATAAACTGCTGAGAAATGCATGCAACTCATTTTGAACTATGTCTTTTTTGACTATTTTACTTATAAACAAGTAAGAGTGCTCTAGTCGAGAGTGCCCGACTAGGAGACTAGCCTGAACCCAGTTCTTACATTCATAATTCTTTATCTGCATTCACACATAGAAACACACACACACACACACACACATACAAACACACGCTGCAAGATGCGCGCGTCATGGAATTGCTTCGCTTCTTCTTCTTCCATTGGCCCCAAACTATGTTACATTGAATCACAAGCAACTTCTTTGTTTATTTTCCGATCGTAGGAAATTTGTAGGACATAAAGATGGCATATAAATGTGCAACTATGTAAAATCCGAAGGTCATACCTCTAATATTACGTATTTTTCGATTTCTGTGAGATCGGGGGGAGGTATCCAAAAAGTGAAATGTATTTAACCTCTGTGTGCTATAGGAGAATATGTGTACCATATACGTAAATTTGGTGACTACCTCTTATAACTTGTAAGCTATGCCTTAAAAACCCTGTTCTGGAATCCTAATTTATCGATAACTTTTTAAATGGTTGAGATATCGAAAAAAACTGATGAATTTGTATTGAGCCGGCATGACAATATTGAATTCAAATATAAAGTCTCTAGCTTTTATGACTTTCAAGTTATGCCCGAAAAACACTTGTCTGGAATCGAAATTTATCGATAACATGATGATAAAATGATAAACTTATATCGTCCCGCAGCTACGGAAACTTTTATTTCAAATATGAAATCTCTAGCTTTTGTAATCTCTGAGCAACGCGCGTTCATACAGACGGACATGACTATATCGACTCGGCTATTGATAGTGATCAAGAATATATATACTTTATGGGGTCGGAGATCCTTCCATATGCCTGTTACCTACTTTTGCACAAAACCATTATACCCTTTATTCCCATTTTTAATGGGAGCAGGGTATAAAAAATAGGAAAAAACGGGCAGCTGGAACTTTTTGCATTAGATAAAGGAATAATCAAAGAACTTATTTTGAAAATATGGCAAAAATAATAAATTATAATTTTTTTATTTTCCATCAAAGTTGAGAAATAGTAAAAAAATGGATAGTTTGTAAATATCGATTTACCTGGCCAAACGCAAAGCAAACAGTAAAATTTTCTTTTCTTAATAAATAGATCTATCAATAGAATTTAAAATAATGACTATCCGTTTCCTAGTTTTTGAGATATTGTATCTGAAAGCCGACCAAATTACCTTAAAATTGTGTTTTTGTTTTTTGTAACACTGAAAATCAGGCAACTTTGAAAGGCTATATCTTCTAAACCAAAAAGATTTGAAATCGTTGCAATATTTGCTATAAAATTGGTTCATTCAATATTTTTTAGGGGCATATGAAATTTTTTTGCAAGCTAACTTGTTCTGTGGGTGCCACTGTGCGTGGGCTAATTGTTACTTGTACAAGGCTGCATGATTTTCCAGAATATTTAGGAGCAGCCGAGGATTGGCCGCTATTCATTACCAACTTTCACGATACGACAAATACTTTCAATATGATAATCGACAAAACTTAATACGGTTACACAAATGTCTAACCGGTGAAGCAAAGGTGGCTGTTGCACCTATGACGGAAGACGTGCCAAATATTATGGAGGAGCTAGAATTTCGATTTGAACAACGAGAAATACTTATTCATACACAGCTCGCTAAAATAAAGGATTTTCCAAGAACCGCTTATAATAAACCAGAACAAATTATAAGTCTGTCAACAAAGGTTAGAGGAGTCGTCTCGTATCTGAAGTCAGCCAACTCAGGACAACATTTGGCCAACCCAACGCTGTTATATGAATTGCTCGGTAAGCTGGCCAACGATAAACAATATAACTGGTTGGAATACGCCAATACATTAAGAAGACTACCAACAATCGCCGATTTCTCTGATTGGCTATCAACATTGGCCAGATTGGTGGGCCAACTACCAGTTGTTATTGAAATGTCATTAAAAACGCCAACTTTTAGAAACCCTTAGCCAATGTTGTGTGCCAAAATGCCAGAAACTGATGAAAAATGTGTCCTATGCCAAAGAGACCATTTAATAAACCAGTGAAAAAATTGAAGGATTCAAGCATTGACCACTCCGATCAGATGTGTTAACAAAAAGAAAACTGCGGCATTAAAGGATGTACCCGATTGCACTATCAAGCGGTAAATATTCAACGAAAAATTCCGTTCTAACATCTGACGAAAACCAACAATTAACAGTCGAGCAGTCGAGCAGTCAACAGGAACACAGCCATTATTGAATTGTAAAAATAATGGTAATGGATATGTATTCAAAATGATACCAATTGTACTACACGGACCGAGTGATAAGCCAGAACGAAGGCATCGCTGTTATTATGATCGACGAAAACATAGCCTGTAGTGCTATGGTCCTAAAAGAACACAAAATCGTATTAACATTACAATGGTACGACAATCGAGTTGCTACAGAAATGTCAATGAAGGTTAATTGCAAAATTTTGGACAGCAGACAAATGTTATTTATGACATAAACGGGATGCACACAGTTAAGAATCTTAAATTGCCCACGCAATCTTTTGATCGACAGCAGTACGAAGATCTAAAACACTTGCCGATTGAAAATTACTCCTGAGCCACGCCAGTAGTTTTGTAAGGTCTAGATAATTTACATTTTGGGTTATCAAAAACAATTATTAAAAACGGAGACACGAATCCAGTGGCCATTAATTAGGTTGGGTGGCATATGGGCCATCTAGTATTTCAGCAATGACAAGTCCAATAATGCTATTAATAAAAAACCATAAGAACAACGAAATGCAGGATATGATTAAAGAGTACATATTAGCTGATTACTTCGGTAATAGAAATAGCTTGCCGAACATCAAAACGTATAGACAAACGAATTGAATTAGGTCTCATCTGGAAAGAAAAGATAAAATTTTCGGGGAGCTATACCATGGCTGAAAAACGATTGCTAGGAATTGAAATAAAAATGAAGGTAAATTTAGAATTAGCAAAAAAGTATAGAGCAGAGATGGAAAAGTATATGAAGAAAGAGTATGCTAGAAAGTTATCGTCCAATGAAATACGAAACAAAATAGAAAATGTATGGTATTTACCTCACTTCGCAGTACAAACTGTACACAAACCTGATAAACTGCGCATATTCTTCGATGCTGCCGCAACAGTTAATGGTATATCGCTCAACTCAACACTACTTAAAGGTCCAGAGCAAGCAAAGCCATTAATCTCGATGTTACTTCGTTGACGTCTGAACCAAATTGGAGTAGCAGTTGACATCAAAGAGATGTTTTCTCAGATTCTGATTTGGACAGACGACCAGTCAGTGTTTACTTTGGAGAAAATAAACAGCCAAGCCGATTAAACATTTTGCAATGACATCGCTTACATTCAATTCAACTTGCTTACCGTATTGCGCCGAATATATCAAAAACAAAAATGCTAATGACTTTCGAGATAAATTTCCTGATGCTGTTGAAGCTATTGTAAATTCTCACTATGTAGACGACTTGGTGATAAGTTTTGATTCTGAAGAAAATGCAATTCAAATATGTAAGCAAATAGTTTATATTCACAATCAAGGCGGATTTGAATTACGCAATTTCATATCTAACTCTTCCGTAATACAATGTGTAATGAATGCCATACCACTTGCCGAACCTACAGTAAAATAAGAAAGTCAGAGTACAAGCGATAAAGTACTTGGAATGTATTAGAACACTGCAATTGATATATTTCAATTTTAAACCAAATTCCTTCGTATACCAGGCGAAACTGTGAACGCGCGCCTACTAAAAGGAAGCTATTAGGAATTGTGATGGCTGTATGTGGTAAGGTATTAATACAAAGTACATGGAATGGTCAAATCAATTGGGATGATGAACTGCCAACGGAACTACATAAATCATGGAATTATTTGTAGTCTGAATTACAAAGTATGCAGCTCTTTAAGCTGTCATGTTGGTACTCTCCCAATTTGAAGAAAAACTTCAATATGCAGTTGCATATATTGGTCGACTCCAGTCAGAGTGCATTTGCGGCTGCAGCCTATTTATGTATAACAAATGAGGAGTTGTTTCGGCATGGGCAAGACGCGCCTTGCACCGAAGAAGCTGTTATAAATTCCGCGTTCCATCCAATCCCAAGATCTTTGATTGTGTGCGTGCATGTGTGTGCTTCTGTGGACATATCACAGCAATGTTCGCCGTTTTCAGTTTTCTGTTGTCGTTCGAGTTTGTTCGTAACGACGGGGCGCGAGCGTCAATAGCTCTACGAGGCAGACAGCGACCGAAACTAGGTTGCTACAATTTCAACTCGCGGTGCTTCTCTTCGAAATTAAGCGTATTACGGCATAATAAATGTGTTTGCAATAAAGACTTTTAATTAACATTAAAGATCCTAACAGTCACAATTAATATTTATTATTTTAATAAATTTTATGTTATGAAATAACTATCCCAATTAACAAACATATTACTATCTTAAAAGGATTTGAATTGAATTTGAAATTTGCGATAACTTTGTCTTGTAACGGTGAACCTTAAGACATATCGATATGTTATGATTTTTGAATTATGAAGATTTGGGCACACTTATAGTAGATTTAATTTGAAACCTCTTACACTATTAAACTAATAGATATCAAAGTTTATGTTAAAACCGACAAATATTGAAGTTTTGTCACAACAATTTTCAAATTATGGTTTAGTGTGTTCTCAAATTTATACCGTTTTGTTTGCAATGTGTGGAAAGGGTCAAGTACTTGCAAACTTGTATTACAGGGAAAAATGAATAGTTGCGACGCAAATTAAAGAAACATAATATAGTGATTTGAAATAGAAGCTATTGCCAAAGCTTAATAATAGAATAAATACAGTGTCGCCATTGCCGTTGCGAAATTGGTGTGTAAATATGCACATAAGAAGCTGAAGAATTAAAATCTGTATACATACGGAAAATGACGTTGTAGTGAACAGTAAAAATAGCAGTTACAGAATAACTCGAATGAGTAGATATAATCTAAGAAGTGTCAAAATGAGTTCAGAAGACGAAAGGTAAGATATTAATAAGACAGTATGCACAAAAGACAACATTGATATGAGCCACCTCAAAGGTACGTAATTAAGCGAATCTCGCGCCAATACAGCAGCCAGTGTCTAACATGCAAGTACAGCAACCGTCGCACAGTGGCGCCATTTAAATTTTATCGTTGCAAAAATCATAATTTTTGAACCAAAAGAGATAATCGATTAAAAGGCATATGATAGGTAATTGATCAACTTATAAAATGAGCATTTGAAAAAAATTCTACGATTTGCCTATTTAAGGGTAAGCAACGTAGAAATTTGTAGAAAAATCAATTTTATGGGAAGTCAAAAATATATTTTGCTAAATTTTTAATTTTTTATGTTTTCTTTGAAAGGCTTTTATGATTTAAAACTAATATTACAAATATTAAAATAAATATTTATTTTTTAAATGTACTTTTTAATATTTTGTAAAATATGGCTCACAATTTATTACAGAAGGTATATCTAAAAGACTAATCATTTCTGAACTATAAATATTTTCTAACTTTTCGTGACTTTACATGCCGCAATGATGAAATAAGTGGATCGGAAGATGTTGCTTACATGGTGAAGAGGTCCTCACTACAATACAGCAATCTGTATTTTTATAAAATTTATTTATATAAGCTCTCCAATTGGCAAAGTCTCAAATTTCATTATATCTTTGCCATGCGCCAATATTTTATGGACTGTCGGGGTCACCTTTTTTGTGGATATAATTCTGCTAAAAGTGATGCAGTTTTTGAAGCATGTTCTCCATATTTTGCAGAATTAACTGTTTGCTTGCAGTTTAAAACATACAAGATCGTTCCCAATCTCTTAACAATTTGATTGTTTATCCCAGTGATTTGAGTTACAGCCTGATCATTTTCAAAAAATCTCCTCGAAGTGTTTCCATCGTTTTAATTTCCGTATCCGTACTTGGGGCAGTCTACTTTAAGTCCAACTTGTTTGAAAAACGCATTCTGTATTCGCTTCTTTCTGATCTTTTCCTTATCTTTGTTTAATGTGTTTTCATCAAAGTGTTCCTCCTCTTGTGGAAGCGTATACGCTAGAACTCCATGCATCTTATTCTTGCGTGCAATGGTGAGATCCCAAATTCATAATTCTCTTCATTTGTAGAATCGTTTAAATTGTCGAAGTTCTTTGCGTCTTTTTGCAAATTGGGCGTGACAAAGTTGACGTTGTGTTTGTTAGTTCGTTAACGACTTTTCCGTCAACCATGGTCGTTCTCTGATTTCGAGCTTTGTTGGCTTAATATAGTTTATTTGTTCTTCAATGTCCTCATTGTGTTTTTTATGAGTTTCGGCGATTCCTTTGCAAACTGAAACATTATTGTTCGGCAATAATGTACGGATAACGGTCGTTTTTCCAGTGTAAGGAAACATCAGATTTTAGCCGCAAAGGAACCACAGCTGCCATAAACATATTCCCGTCTGATATTGTAGCGTCATCGGAAGATATTCCTTACATATAAACGCTTTGTCCGGATGATCCATCGCAGCCCCATTTACTGATCAATGTCAGTTTCTCAGGAACAGCCTCTACCACATCTTCAGCAAGACTCTTCAACAGCCATTTTGTTGGATGGTCCATTAGATCCTGCTTATTGGCTTTCACAGAGACTTCAGTAAACTCCGTATGCAGTGGTCGTGAATCTATTTTTGCTTTCGAAACATGCTTGTATCCCGGTAAAATGTCAGCTCCATGTTACCTTAAAGATGTCCGTAGTATCTCATATTTCTCTTTAGAAAGCTCTAAGTCCACAAACAAAGCCAAAGCTTCTTCGGAATACTTCTTAAGGTTTGCGTTTGAGGGCGCGGGAATGGTTTTCTTAATTCCTTGTAGTCGCAGTGGGCTTGCATTAGCTACTGCTTTTGTAATCTGTGACTTAATTTTTTCAACATCCTTTGTATATCTAACAGACAGCGTTTCCGATAAATGTTCCGTGGATAAATCATTTGTTGAATCAGCCAGTTTCCTCTTTCTTGTAAAATTTGAACACTCTTCCATGCCTTTAGTTCTCTTGCACGTCCGGTTGATGTGCTGGGTTCATCTTCTGTCAATGTATCCACGATGGTATCATTATTAAGCCAGTCCTGTTGTTTGCAAAGTTTATTTTTTATATTTTCGCTTCTCTGTATATTGCCGTATAAACTACTAAGTTCTTCGAAGGCAGCTTCCGTGAAATGATTTACTGTGGTTAACTTCTTAATCAGGTCAAATAATATATTGTTGTTCAACGACATGTTTGAAGTGTAATGAAGTACTTGTCTCGCCAACTTTCAGTCGTAGACTAGTCCAGGGATTATGCCTGTTTTTCAATATATAGTCTAATTTATTACTTGATAGATACCGTTTGGATTAAGGGGTCATAAAAAGAGTTAGCTTTCATGCCTAAAAAATTAACCTATTATTTGTATACATATGGGCTCAGGTCAAGTTATGCAATTAGGGTACTACGCACGTGTCCGAAGAAGATTTGTGCCTACCTGTATGGGATGTGAGACTACCTGTACGCCAACGCAATTTCTATATTTTGTTTGTAGTTTATTTGTATATCCTGTAACTGCACCTGAATTAAGGGACCAGGATTTGACAAAGGATCACAGGTAAGCATAACAGAATGAAAAACCATGTATCTTAACAATAGCGAACGAAAAAATAACAATAAGAATGTGTTTTCACGGTTATATGTCATAAATTGCTGAGAAATGCATGCAACACATTTTTGGAACTATGTCTTTTTTGACTATTTTACTTATAAACAAGTAAGAGTGCTCCAGTCGAGAGTGCCCGACTAGGAGACTAGCCTGAACCCAGTTCTTACATTCATAATTCTTTATCTGCATTCACACACACCTAGATGCGCGCGTCATGGCATTGCTTCGCTTCTTCTTTTTCCATTCCAAACTATGTTATATTGAATCACAAGCAACTTCTTTGTTTATATTCAGATCGTAGGAAATTTGTAGGACATAAAGATGGCAAATAAATGTGCAACTATGTAAAATCCGAAGGTCATACCTCTAAAATTCTGGAATCCTAATTTATCGATAACTTTTTAAACGGTTGAGATATCGAAAAAAATGATGAATTTTTTATTGAGCCGGCATGACAATATTGAATTCAAATATAAAGTCTCTAGCTTTTATGACTTTCAAGTTATGCCCGAAAAACACTTGTCTGGAATCGAAATTTATCGATAACATGATGATAAAATGATAAACTTATATCGTCCCGCAACTACGAGAACTTTTATTTCAAATATGAAATCTCTAGCTTTATATATCGATTCGGCTATTGATAGTGATCAAGAATATATATGCTTAATGGGGTCGGAGATGCTTCTTTATGCCTGTTACATACTTTTTACAAGTGGAAAAAACGGGCAGCTGGAACTTTTAGCAATAGATAAAGGAATAATCAAAGAACTTATTTTAAAAATATGGCAAAAATAATAAATTATAATTTTTTTTTATTTTCCATCAAAGTTGAGAAATAGTAAATAAATGGATAGTTGGTAAATATCGATTAACCTGGCCAAACGCAAAGCAAACAGTAAATTTTTCTATTCTTAATAATAGATCTATCAATAGAATTAAAAATAATGACTATCCGTTTCCTAGTTTTTGAGATATTGTATCTGAAAGCCGACCAAATTACCTTAAAATTGTGTTTTGTTTTTTGTAACACTGAAAATCAGGCAACTTTGAAAGGCTATATCTTCTAAACCAAAAAGATTTGAAATCGTTGCAATATTTGCTATAAAATTGGTTCATTCAATATTTTTTAGGGGCATATGAAATTTTTTGCAACCTAACTTGTTCTACGGGTGCCACTGTGCGTCGGGTAATTGTGGGCAGACTTGTACAAGGCTGCATGATTTTCCAGAATATTTAGGAGCAGCCGAGGATTGGCCGCAATTCATTGCCAACTTTCACGATACGACAAATGCTTTCAATATGATAATAGACAAAACTTAATACGGTTACACAAATGTCTAACCGGTGAATCACAGGTGGCTGTTGCACCTATGACGGAAGACGTGCCAAATATTATGGAGGAGCTAGAATTTCGATTTGAACGACCAGAAATACTTATTCATACACAGCTCGCTTAAATAAAGGATTTTCCAAGAACCGCTTATAATAAACCAAAACAAATTATAAGTCTGTCAACAAAGGTTAGAGGAGTCGTCTCGTATCTGAAGTCAGCCAACTCAGGACAACATTTGGCCAACCCAACGCTGTTATATGAATTGCTCGGTAAGCTGGCCAACGATAAACAATATAACTGGTTGGAATACGCCAACACATTAAGAAGACTACCGACAATCGCCGATTTCTCTGATTGGCTATCAACATTGGCCAGATTAGTGGGCCAACTGCCAGTTGTTATTGAAATTTCATCAAAAAAGCCAACTTTTAGAAACCCTACGCCAATGTTGTGTGCCAAAATGCCAGAAACTGATGAAAAATGTGTCCTATGCCAAAGAGACCATTTAATAAACCAGTGAAAAAATGGAAGGATTCAAGCATTGACGAACGTTGGAATATATGCTTTAGTTGCCTCAAAAAAGGGCACTCCGATTAGATGTGTTAACAAAAATAAAACTGCGGCATTGAAGGATCTACCCGATCACATGGTAGCTTGCACTATCAAGCGGTAAATATTCAACGACGTTTTCAGACAAGAGTGAAAAATTCCGTTCTAACATCTGACGAAAACCAACAATTAACAGTCGAGCAGTCAACAGGAACACAGCCATTATTGAATTGTAAAATAATGGTAATGGATATTTATTCAAAATGATACCAATTCTACTACACGGACCGAGTGGTAAGCCAGAACAAAGGCATCGCTGTTATCATGATCGACGAAAACATAGCACTACAGTTGGGCCTAAAAGGACACAAAACCCTATTAACATTACAATGGTACGACAATCGAGTTGATACAGAAATGCAAAATTTAGGACAGCAGACAAAGTGTTAGTTATGACATAAACGGGATGCACACAGTTAAGAATCTTAAATTGCCCACGCAATCTTTTGTTCGAAAGCAGTACGAAGATCTAAAATACTTGCCGATTGAAAATTACTCCTGTGCCACTCCAGTAGTTTTGTAAGGTCTAGATAATTTACATTTTGGGTTGTCAAAAACAATTATTAAGAACGGAAACACGAATCCAGTGGACATTAAAAATGAATTAGGTTGGGTGGCATATGGGCCATATAGTATCTCAGCAATGACAAGTCCTATAATGCTATTAATAAATGATGATGAACTGCCAACGGAACTACATAAATCATGGAATTATTTGTAGTCTGAATTACAAAGTATGCAGCTCTTTAAGCTGTCATGTTGGTACTCTCCCAATTTGAAGAAAAACTTCAATATGCAGTTGCATATATTGGCCGACTCCAGTCAGAGTGCATTTGCGGCTGCAGCCTATTTATGTATAACAAATGAGGAGTTGTTTCGGCATGGGCAAGACGCGCCTTGCACCGAAGAAGCTGTTATAAATTCCGCGTTCCATCCAATCCCAAGATCTTTGATTGTGTGCGTGCATGTGTGTGCTTCTGTGGACATATCACAGCTATGTTCGCCGTTTTCAGTTTTCTGTTGTCGTTCGAGTTTGTTCGTAACGACGGGGCGCGAGCGTCAATAGCTCTACGAGGCAGACAGCGACCGAAACTAGGTTGCTACAATTTCAATTCGCGGTGCTTCTCTTCGAAATTAAGCGTATTACGGCATAATAAATGTGTTTGCAATAAAGACTTTTAATTAACATTAAAGATCCAAACAGTCACAATTAATATTTATTATTTTAATAAATTTTATGTTATGAAATAACTATCCCAATTAACAAACATATTACTATCTTAAAAGAATTTGAATTGAATTTGAAATTTGCGATAACTTTGTCTTGTAACGGTGAACCTTAAGACATATCGATATGTTATGATTTTTGAATTATGAAGATTTGGGCACACTTATAGTAGATTTAATTTGAAACCTCTTAGACTATTAAACTAATAGATATCAAAGTTTATGTTAAAACCGACAAATATTGAAGTTTTGTCACAACAATTTTCAAATTATGGTTTAGTGTGTTCTCAAATTTATACCGTTTTGTTTGCAATGTGTGGAAAGGGTCAAGTACTTGCAAACTTGTATTACAGGGAAAAATGAATAGTTGCGACGCAAATTAAAGAAACATAATATAGTGATTTGAAATAGAAGCTATTGCCAAAGCTTAATAATAGAATAAATACAGTGTCGCCATTGCCGTTGCGAAATTGGTGTGTAAATATGCACATAAAAAGCTGAAGAATTAAAATTTGTATACATACGGAAAATGACGTTGTAGTGAACAGTAAAAATAGCAGTTACAGAATAACTCGAATGAGTAGATATAATCTAAGAAGTGTCAAAATGAGTTCAGAAGACGAAAGGTAAGATATTAATAAGACAGTATGCACAAAAGACAACATTGATATGAGCCACCTCAAAGGTACGTAATTAAGCGAATCTCGCGCCAATACAGCAGCCAGTGTCTAACATGCAAGTACAGCAACCGTCGCACAGTGGCGCCATTTAAATTTTATCGTTGCAAAAATCATAATTTTTGAACCAAAAGAGATAATCGATTAAAAGGCATATGATAGATAATTGATCAACTTATAAAATGAGCATTTGAAAAAAATTCTACGATTTGCCTATTTAAGGGTAAGCAACGTAGAAATTTGTAGAAAAATCAATTTTATGGGAAGTCAAAAATATATTTTGCTAAATTTTTAATTTTTTATGTTTTCTTTGAAAGGCTTTTATGATTTAAAACTAATATTACAAATATTAAAATAAATATTTATTTTTTAAATGTACTTTTTAATATTTTGTAAAATATGGCTCACAATTTATTACAGAAGGTATATCTAAAAGACTAATCATTTCTGAACTATAAATATTTTCTAACTTTTCGTGACTTTACATGCCGCAATGATGAAATAAGTGGATCGGAAGATGTTGCTTACATGGTGAAGAGGTCCTCACTACAATACAGCAATCTGTATTTTTTATAAAATTTATTTATATAAGCTCTCCAATTGGCAAAGTCTCAAATTTCATTATATCTTTGCCATGCGCCAATATTTTATGGACTGTCGGGGTCACCTTTTTTGTGCATATAATTCTGCTAAAAGTGATGCAGTTTTTGAAGCATGTTCTCCATATTTTGCAGAATTAACTGTTTGCTTGCAGTTTAAAACATACAAGATCGTTCCCAATCTCTTAACAATTTGATTGTTTATCCCAGTGATTTGAGTTACAGCCTGATCATTTTCAAAAAATCTCCTCGAAGTGTTTCCATCGTTTTAATTTCCGTATCCGTACTTGGGGCAGTCTACTTTAAGTCCAACTTGTTTGAAAAACGCATTCTGTATTCGCTTCTTTCTGATCTTTTCCTTATCTTTGTTTAATGTGTTTTCATCAAAGTGTTCCTCCTCTTGTGGAAGCGTATACGCTAGAACTCCATGCATCTTATTCTTGCGTGCAATGGTGAGATCCCAAATTCATAATTCTCTTCATTTGTAGAATCGTTTAAATTGTCGAAGTTCTTTTGCGTCTTTTTGCAAATTGGGCGTGACAAAGTTGACGTTGTGTTTGTTAGTTCGTTAACGACTTTTCCGTCAACCATGGTCGTTCTCTGATTTCGAGCTTTGTTGGCTTAATATAGTTTATTTGTTCTTCAATGTCCTCATTGTGTTTTTTATGAGTTTCGGCGATTCCTTTGCAAACTGAAACATTATTGTTCGGCAATAATGTACGGATAACGGTCGTTGTTCCAGTGTAAGGAAACATCAGATTTTAGCCGCAAAGGAACCACAGCTGCCATAAACATATTCCCGTCTGATATTGTAGCGTCATCGGAAGATATTCCTTACATATAAACGCTTTGTCCGGATGATCCATCGCAGCCCCATTTACTGATCAATGTCAGTTTCTCAGGAACAGCCTCTACCACATCTTCAGCAAGACTCTTCAACAGCCATTTTGTTGGATGGTCCATTAGATCCTGCATATTGGCTTTCACAGAGACTTCAGTAAACTCCGTATGCAGTGGTCGTGAATCTATTTTTGCTTTCGAAACATGCTTGTATCCCGGTAAAATGTCAGCTCCATGTTACCTTAAAGATGTCCGTAGTATCTCATATTTCTCTTTAGAAAGCTCTAAGTCCACAAACAAAGCCAAAGCTTCTTCGGAATACTTCTTAAGGTTTGCGTTTGGGGGCGCGGGAATGGTTTTCTTAATTCCTTGTAGTCGCAGTGGGCTTGCATTAGCTACTGCTTTTGTAATCTGTGACTTTATTTTTTCAACATCCTTTGTATATCTAACAGACAGCGTTTCCGATAAATGTTCCGTGGATAAATCATTTGTTGAATCAGCCAGTTTCCTCTTTCTTGTAAAATTTGAACACTCTTCCATGCCTTTAGTTCTCTTGCACGTCCGGTTGATGTGCTGGGTTCATCTTCTGTCAATGTATCCACGATGGTATCATTATTAAGCCAGTCCTGTTGTTTGCAAAGTTTGTTTTTTATATTTTCGCTTCTCTGTATATTGCCGTATAAACTACTAAGTTCTTCGAAGGCAGCTTCCGTGAAATGATTTACTGTGGTTGACTTCTTAATCAGGTCAAATAATATATTGTTGTTCAACGACATGTTTGAAGTGTAATGAAGTACTTGTCTCGCCAACTTTCAGTCGTAGACTAGTCCAGGGATTATGCCTGTTTTTCAATATATAGTCTAATTTATTACTTGATAGATACCGTTTGGATTAAGGGTTCATAAAAAGAGTTAGCTTTCATGCCTAAAAAATTAACCTATTATTTGTATACATATGGGCTCAGGTCAAGTTATGCAATTAGGGTACTACGCACGTGTCCGAAGAAGATTTGTGCCTACCTGTATGGGATGTGAGACTACCTGTACGCCAACGCAATTTCTATATTTTGTTTGTAGTTTATTTGTATATCCTGTAACTGCACCTGAATTAAGGGACCAGGACAAAGGATCACAGGTAAGCATAACAGAATGAAAAACCATGTATCTTAACAATAGCGAACGAAAAAATAACAATAAGAATGTGTTTTCACGGTTATATGTCATAAATTGCTGAGAAATGCATGCAACACATTTTTGGAACTATGTCTTTTTTGACTATTTTACTTATAAACAAGTAAGAGTGCTCCAGTCGAGAGTGCCCGACTAGGAGACTAGCCTGAACCCAGTTCTTACATTCATAATTCTTTATCTGCATTCACACACACCTAGATGCGCGCGTCATGGCATTGCTTCGCTTCTTCTTATTCCATTCCAAACTATGTTATATTGAATCACAAGCAACTTCTTTGTTTATATTCAGATCGTAGGAAATTTGTAGGACATAAAGATGGCAAATAAATGTGCAACTATGTAAAATCCGAAGGTCATACCTCTAAAATTCTGGAATCCTAATTTATCGATAACTTTTTAAACGGTTGAGATATCGAAAAAAATGATGAATTTTTTATTGAGCCGGCATGACAATATTGAATTCAAATATAAAGTCTCTAGCTTTTATGACTTTCAAGTTATGCCCGAAAAACACTTGTCTGGAATCGAAATTTATCGATAACATGATGATAAAATGATAAACTTATATCGTCCCGCAACTACGAGAACTTTTATTTCAAATATGAAATCTCTAGCTTTATATATCGATTCGGCTATTGATAGTGATCAAGAATATATATACTTAATGGGGTCGGAGATGCTTCTTTATGCCTGTTACATACTTTTTACAAGTGGAAAAAACGGGCAGCTGGAACTTTTAGCAATAGATAAAGGAATAATCAAAGAACTTATTTTAAAAATATGGCAAAAATAATAAATTATAATTTTTTTTTATTTTCCATCAAAGTTGAGAAATAGTAAATAAATGGATAGTTGGTAAATATCGATTAACCTGGCCAAACGCAAAGCAAACAGTAAATTTTTCTATTCTTAATAATAGATCTATCAATAGAATTAAAAATAATGACTATCCGTTTCCTAGTTTTTGAGATATTGTATCTGAAAGCCGACCAAATTACCTTAAAATTGTGTTTTTTTTTTGTAATACTGAAAATCAGGCAACTTTGAAAGGCTATATCTTCTAAACCAAAAAGATTTGAAATCGTTGCAATATTTGCTATAAAATTGGTTCATTCAATATTTTTTAGGGGCATATGAAATTTTCTACAACCTAATTGTGGGCAGACTTGTACAAGGCTGCATGATTTTCCAGAATATTTAGGAGCAGCCGAGGATTGGCCGCAATTCATTGCCAACTTTCACGATACGACAAATGCTTTCAATATGATAATAGACAAAACTTAATACGGTTACACAAATGTCTAACCGGTGAAGCAAAGGTGGCTGTTGCACCTATGACGGAAGACGTGCCAAATATTATGGAGGAGCTAGAATTTCGATTTGAACGACCAGAAATACTTATTCATACACAGCTCGCTTAAATAAAGGATTTTCCAAGAACCGCTTATAATAAACCAAAACAAATTATAAGTCTGTCAACAAAGGTTAGAGGAGTCGTCTCGTATCTGAAGTCAGCCAACTCAGGACAACATTTGGCCAACCCAACGCTGTTATATGAATTGCTCGGTAAGCTGGCCAACGATAAACAATATAACTGGTTGGAATACGCCAACACATTAAAAAGACTACCGACAATCGCCGATTTCTCTGATTGGCTATCAACATTGGCCAGATTAGTGGGCCAACTGCCAGTTGTTATTGAAATTTCATCAAAAAAGCCAACTTTTAGAAACCCTACGCCAATGTTGTGTGCCAAAATGCCAGAAACTGATGAAAAATGTGTCCTATGCCAAAGAGACCATTTAATAAACCAGTGAAAAAATGGAAGGATTCAAGCATTGACGAACGTTGGAATATATGCTTTAGTTGCCTCAAAAAAGGGCACTCCGATTAGATGTGTTAACAAAAATAAAACTGCGGCATTGAAGGATCTACCCGATCACATGGTAGCTTGCACTATCAAGCGGTAAATATTCAACGACGTTTTCAGACAAGAGTGAAAAATTCCGTTCTAACATCTGACGAAAACCAACAATTAACAGTCGAGCAGTCAACAGGAACACAGCCATTATTGAATTGTAAAATAATGGTAATGGATATTTATTCAAAATGATACCAATTCTACTACACGGACCGAGTGGTAAGCCAGAACAAAGGCATCGCTGTTATCATGATCGACGAAAACATAGCACTACAGTTGGGCCTAAAAGGACACAAAACCCTATTAACATTACAATGGTACGACAATCGAGTTGATACAGAAATGCAAAATTTAGGACAGCAGACAAAGTGTTAGTTATGACATAAACGGGATGCACACAGTTAAGAATCTTAAATTGCCCACGCAATCTTTTGTTCGAAAGCAGTACGAAGATCTAAAATACTTGCCGATTGAAAATTACTCCTGTGCCACTCCAGTAGTTTTGTAAGGTCTAGATAATTTACATTTTGGGTTGTCAAAAACAATTATTAAGAACGGAAACACGAATCCAGTGGCCATTAAAAATGAATTAGGTTGGGTGGCATATGGGCCATATAGTATCTCAGCAATGACAAGTCCTATAATGCTATTAATAAATGATGATGAACTGCCAACGGAACTACATAAATCATGGAATTATTTGTAGTCTGAATTACAAAGTATGCAGCTCTTTAAGCTGTCATGTTGGTACTCTCCCAATTTGAAGAAAAACTTCAATATGCAGTTGCTTATATTGGCCGACTCCAGTCAGAGTGCATTTGCGGCTGCAGCCTATTTATGTATAACAAATGAGGAGTTGTTTCGGCATGGGCAAGACGCGCCTTGCACCGAAGAAGCTGTTATAAATTCCGCGTTCCATCCAATCCCAAGACCTTTGATTGTGTGCGTGCATGTGTGTGCTTCTGTGGACATATCACAGCTATGTTCGCCGTTTTCAGTTTTCTGTTGTCGTTCGAGTTTGTTCGTAACGACGGGGCGCGAGCGTCAATAGCTCTACGAGGCAGACAGCGACCGAAACTAGGTTGCTACAATTTCAACTCGCGGTGCTTCTCTTCGAAATTAAGCGTATTACGGCATAATAAATGTGTTTGCAATAAAGACTTTTAATTAACATTAAAGATCCAAACAGTCACAATTAATATTTATTATTTTAATAAATTTTATGTTATGAAATAACTATCCCAATTAACAAACATATTACTATCTTAAAAGAATTTGAATTGAATTTGAAATTTGCGATAACTTTGTCTTGTAACGGTGAACCTTAAGACATATCGATATGTTATGATTTTTGAATTATGAAGATTTGGGCACACTTATAGTAGATTTAATTTGAAACCTCTTAGACTATTAAACTAATAGATATCAAAGTTTATGTTAAAACCGACAAATATTGAAGTTTTGTCACAACAATTTTCAAATTATGGTTTAGTGTGTTCTCAAATTTATACCGTTTTGTTTGCAATGTGTGGAAAGGGTCAAGTACTTGCAAACTTGTATTACAGGGAAAAATGAATAGTTGCGACGCAAATTAAAGAAACATAATATAGTGATTTGAAATAGAAGCTATTGCCAAAGCTTAATAATAGAATAAATACAGTGTCGCCATTGCCGTTGCGAAATTGGTGTGTAAATATGCACATAAGAAGCTGAAGAATTAAAATCTGTATACATACGGAAAATGACGTTGTAGTGAACAGTAAAAATAGCAGTTACAGAATAACTCGAATGAGTAGATATAATCTAAGAAGTGTCAAAATGAGTTCAGAAGACGAAAGGTAAGATATTAATAAGACAGTATGCACAAAAGACAACATTGATATGAGCCACCTCAAAGGTACGTAATTAAGCGAATCTCGCGCCAATACAGCAGCCAGTGTCTAACATGCAAGTACAGCAACCGTCGCACAGTGGCGCCATTTAAATTTTATCGTTGCAAAAATCATAATTTTTGAACCAAAAGAGATAATCGATTAAAAGGCATATGATAGGTAATTGATCAACTTATAAAATGAGCATTTGAAAAAAATTCTACGATTTGCCTATTTAAGGGTAAGCAACGTAGAAATTTGTAGAAAAATCAATTTTATGGGAAGTCAAAAATATATTTTGCTAAATTTTTAATTTTTTATGTTTTCTTTGAAAGGCTTTTATGATTTAAAACTAATATTACAAATATTAAAATAAATATTTATTTTTTAAATGTACTTTTTAATATTTTGTAAAATATGGCTCACAATTTATTACAGAAGGTATATCTAAAAGACTAATCATTTCTGAACTATAAATATTTTCTAACTTTTCGTGACTTTACATGCCGCAATGATGAAATAGGTGGATCGGAAGATGTTGCTTACATGGTGAAGAGGTCCTCAATACAATACAGCAATCTGTATTTTTATAAAATTTATTTATATAAGCTCTCCAATTGGCAAAGTCTCAAATTTCATTATATCTTTGCCATGCGCCAATATTTTATGGACTGTCGGGGTCACCTTTTTTGTGGATATAATTCTGCTAAAAGTGATGCAGTTTTTGAAGCATGTTCTCCATATTTTGCAGAATTAACTGTTTGCTTGCAGTTTAAAACATACAAGATCGTTCCCAATCTCTTAACAATTTGATTGTTTATCCCAGTGATTTGAGTTACAGCCTGATCATTTTCAAAAAATCTCCTCGAAGTGTTTCCATCGTTTTAATTTCCGTATCCGTACTTGGGGCAGTCTACTTTAAGTCCAACTTGTTTGAAAAACGCATTCTGTATTCGCTTCTTTCTGATCTTTTCCTTATCTTTGTTTAATGTGTTTTCATCAAAGTGTTCCTCCTCTTGTGGAAGCGTATACGCTAGAACTCCATGCATCTTATTCTTGCGTGCAATGGTGAGATCCCAAATTCATAATTCTCTTCATTTGTAGAATCGTTTAAATTGTCGAAGTTCTTTTGCGTCTTTTTGCAAATTGGGCGTGACAAAGTTGACGTTGTGTTTGTTAGTTCGTTAACGACTTTTCCGTCAACCATGGTCGTTCTCTGATTTCGAGCTTTGTTGGCTTAATATAGTTTATTTGTTCTTCAATGTCCTCATTGTGTTTTTTATGAGTTTCGGCGATTCCTTTGCAAACTGAAACATTATTGTTCGGCAATAATGTACGGATAACGGTCGTTGTTCCAGTGTAAGGAAACATCAGATTTTAGCCGCAAAGGAACCACAGCTGCCATAAACATATTCCCGTCTGATATTGTAGCGTCATCGGAAGATATTCCTTACATATAAACGCTTTGTCCGGATGATCCATCGCAGCCCCATTTACTGATCAATGTCAGTTTCTCAGGAACAGCCTCTACCACATCTTCAGCAAGACTCTTCAACAGCCATTTTGTTGGATGGTCCATTAGATCCTGCATATTGGCTTTCACAGAGACTTCAGTAAACTCCGTATGCAGTGGTCGTGAATCTATTTTTGCTTTCGAAACATGCTTGTATCCCGGTAAAATGTCAGCTCCATGTTACCTTAAAGATGTCCGTAGTATCTCATATTTCTCTTTAGAAAGCTCTAAGTCCACAAACAAAGCCAAAGCTTCTTCGGAATACTTCTTAAGGTTTGCGTTTGGGGGCGCGGGAATGGTTTTCTTAATTCCTTGTAGTCGCAGTGG
Source organism: Drosophila maculinotata (assembly GCA_035045305.1). Lineage (NCBI taxonomy): Eukaryota > Metazoa > Arthropoda > Insecta > Diptera > Drosophilidae > Drosophila > Drosophila maculinotata. Next base: position 1,232,143 of record JAWNPD010000022.1, read on the forward strand.
GCTTGCATTAGCTACTGCTTTTGTAATCTGTGACTTTATTTTTTCAACATCCTTTGTATATCTAACAGACAGCGTTTCCGATAAATGTTCCGTGGATAAATCATTTGTTGAATCAGCCAGTTTACTCTTTCTTGTAAAATTTGAACACTCTTCCATGCCTTTAGTTCTCTTGCACGTCCGGTTGATGTGCTGGGTTCATCTTCTGTCAATGTATCCACGATGGTATCATTATTAAGCCAGTCCTGTTGTTTGCAAAGTTTATTTTTTATATTTTCGCTTCTCTGTATATTGCCGTATAAACTACTAAGTTCTTCGAAGGCAGCTTCCGTGAAATGATTTACTGTGGTTGACTTCTTAATCAGGTCAAATAATATATTGTTGTTCAACGACATGTTTGAAGTGTAATGAAGTACTTGTCTCGCCAACTTTCAGTCGTAGACTAGTCCAGGGATTATGCCTGTTTTTCAATATATAGTCTAATTTATTACTTGATAGATACCGTTTGGATTAAGGGTTCATAAAAAGAGTTAGCTTTCATGCCTAAAAAATTAACCTATTATTTGTATACATATGGGCTCAGGTCAAGTTATGCAATTAGGGTACTACGCACGTGTCCGAAGAAGATTTGTGCCTACCTGTATGGGATGTGAGACTACCTGTACGCCAACGCAATTTCTATATTTTGTTTGTAGTTTATTTGTATATCCTGTAACTGCACCTGAATTAAGGGACCAGGATTTGACAAAGGATCACAGGTAAGCATAACAGAATGAAAAACCATGTATCTTAACAATAGCGAACGAAAAAATAACAATAAGAATGTGTTTTCACGGTTATATGTCATAAATTGCTGAGAAATGCATGCAACACATTTTTGGAACTATGTCTTTTTTGACTATTTTACTTATAAACAAGTAAGAGTGCTCCAGTCGAGAGTGCCCGACTAGGAGACTAGCCTGAACCCAGTTCTTACATTCATAATTCTTTATCTGCATTCACACACACCTAGATGCGCGCGTCATGGCATTGCTTCGCTTCTTCTTATTCCATTCCAAACTATGTTATATTGAATCACAAGCAACTTCTTTGTTTATATTCAGATCGTAGGAAATTTGTAGGACATAAAGATGGCAAATAAATGTGCAACTATGTAAAATCCGAAGGTCATACCTCTAAAATTCTGGAATCCTAATTTATCGATAACTTTTTAAACGGTTGAGATATCGAAAAAAATGATGAATTTTTTATTGAGCCGGCATGACAATATTGAATTCAAATATAAAGTCTCTAGCTTTTATGACTTTCAAGTTATGCCCGAAAAACACTTGTCTGGAATCGAAATTTATCGTTAACATGATGATAAAATGATAAACTTATATCGTCCCGCAACTACGAGAACTTTTATTTCAAATATGAAATCTCTAGCTTTATATATCGATTCGGCTATTGATAGTGATCAAGAATATATATACTTAATGGGGTCGGAGATGCTTCTTTATGCCTGTTACATACTTTTTACAAGTGGAAAAAACGGGCAGCTGGAACTTTTAGCAATAGATAAAGGAATAATCAAAGAACTTATTTTAAAAATATGGCAAAAATAATAAATTATAATTTTTTTTTATTTTCCATCAAAGTTGAGAAATAGTAAATAAATGGATAGTTGGTAAATATCGATTAACCTGGCCAAACGCAAAGCAAACAGTAAATTTTTCTATTCTTAATAATAGATCTATCAATAGAATTAAAAATAATGACTATCCGTTTCCTAGTTTTTGAGATATTGTATCTGAAAGCCGACCAAATTACCTTAAAATTGTGTTTTTTTTTTTGTAACACTGAAAATCAGGCAACTTTGAAAGGCTATATCTTCTAAACCAAAAAGATTTGAAATCGTTGCAATATTTGCTATAAAATTGGTTCATTCAATATTTTTTAGGGGCATATGAAATTTTTTGCAACCTTACTTGTTCTACGGGTGCCACTGTGCGTCGGGTAATTGTGGGCAGACTTGTACAAGGCTGCATGATTTTCCAGAATATTTAGGAGCAGCCGAGGATTGGCCGCAATTCATTGCCAACTTTCACGATACGACAAATGCTTTCAATATGATAATAGACAAAACTTAATACGGTTACACAAATGTCTAACCGGTGAAGCAAAGGTGGCTGTTGCACCTATGACGGAAGACGTGCCAAATATTATGGAGGAGCTAGAATTTCGATTTGAACGACCAGAAATACTTATTCATACACAGCTCGCTTAAATAAAGGATTTTCCAAGAACCGCTTATAATAAACCAAAACAAATTATAAGTCTGTCAACAAAGGTTAGAGGAGTCGTCTCGTATCTGAAGTCAGCCAACTCAGGACAACATTTGGCCAACCCAACGCTGTTATATGAATTGCTCGGTAAGCTGGCCAACGATAAACAATATAACTGGTTGGAATATGCCAACACATTAAGAAGACTACCGACAATCGCCGATTTCTCTGATTAGCTATCAACATTGGCCAGATTAGTGGGCCAACTGCCAGTTGTTATTGAAATGTCATCAAAAAAGCCAACTTTTAGAAACCCTACGCCAATGTTGTGTGCCAAAATGCCAGAAACTGATGAAAAATGTGTCCTATGCCAAAGAGACCATTTAATAAACCAGTGAAAAAATGGAAGGATTCAAGCATTGACGAACGTTGGAATATATGCTTTAGTTGCCTCAAAAAAGGCCACTCCTATTAGATGTGTTAACAAAAAGAAAACTGCGGCATTGAAGGATCTACCCGATCACATAGTAGCTTGCACTATCAAGCGGTAAATATTCAACGACGTTTTCAGACAAGAGTGAAAAATTCCGTTCTAACATCTGACGAAAACCAACAATTAACAGTCGAGCAGTCAACAGGAACACAGCCATTATTGAATTGTAAAATAATGGTAATGGATATTTATTCAAAATGATACCAATTGTACTACACGGACCGAGTGGTAAGCCAGAACAAAGGCATCGCTGTTATCATGATCGACGAAAACATAGCACTACAGTTGGCCTAAAAGGACACAAAACCCTATTAACATTACAATGGTACGACAATCGAGTTGATACAGAAATGCAAAATTTTGGACAGCAGACAAAGTGTTAGTTATGACATAAACGGGATGCACACAGTTAAGAATCTTAAATTGCCCACGCAATCTTTTAATCGACAGCAGTACGAAGATCTAAAAATGACTCCTGTGCCACGCCACTAGTTTTGTAAGGTCTAGATAATTTACATTTTGGGTTATCAAAAACAATTATTAAAAACGGAAACACGAATCCAGTGGCCATTAAAAATTAATTAGGTTGGGTGGCATATGGGCCATCTAGTATCTCAGCAATGACAAGTCCAATAATGCTATAAATAAAAAACCATAAGAACAACGAAATGCAGGATATGATTGAAGAGTACATATTAGCTGATAATTTCGGTACTAATGGTTTGCCTCTCATGGAACCAACAGATGATGAACAAGCCAAAGAAATAGCTTGCCGAACATCAAAACGTATAGACAAACGAATTGAACTAGGTCTCATCTGGAAAGAAAATGTAAAATTTTCGGGGAGCTATACCATGGCTGAAAAACGATTGCTAGGAATTGAAATAAAAATGAAGGTAAATTTAGAATTAGCAAAAAAGTATAGAGCAGAGATGGAAAAGTACATGAAGAAAGAGTATGCTAGAAGGTATCGTCCAATGAAATACGAAACAAAATAGAAAATGTGTGGTATTTACCTCACTTCGCAATACAAACTGTACACAAACCTGATAAACTGCGCATATTCTTCGATGCTGCCGAAACAGTTAATGGTATATCGCTCAACTCAACACTACTTAAAGGTCCAGAGCAAGCAAATCCATTAATCTCGATGTTACTTCCTTTTCGTCTGAACCAAATTTTAGTAGCAGCTGACATCAAAGAGATGTTTTCTCAGATCCTGATTTGGACAGAGGACTAGTCGGCTCAGCGTTTTCTTTGGAGAAAATAAACAGCCAAGCCGATTAAACATTTTGCAATGACATCGCTTCAACTTGCTTACCGTATTGCGCCGAATATACCAAAAACAAAAATGCTAATGACTTTCGAGATAAATTTCCTGATGCTGTTGAAGCTATTGTAAATTCTCACTATGTAGACGACTTGGTGATAAATTTTGATTCTGAAGAAAATGCAATTCAAATATGTAAGCAAATAGTTTATATTCACAATCAATGCGGATTTGAATTACGCAATTTCATATCTAACTCTTCCGTAATACAATCTGTAATGAATGCCATACCACTTGCCGAACCTACAGTAAAATAAGAAAGTCAGAGTACAAGCGATAAAGTACTTGTGGACTTGTGTACTTCTGTGGACATATCACAGCAATGTTCGCGTTTTCAGTTTTCTGTTGTCGTTCGAGTTTGTTCGTAACGACGCGTCGTGACGGGGCGCGAGCGTCAATAGATCTACGAGGCAGACAGCGACCGAAACTAGGTTGCTACAATTTCAACTCGCGGTGCTTCTCTTCGAAATGAAGCGTATTACGGCATAATAAATGTGTTTGCAATAAAGACTTTTAATTAACATTAAAGATCCAAACAGTCACAATTAATATTTATTATTTTAATAAATTTTATGTTATGAAATAACTATCCCAATTAACAAACATATTACTATCTTAAAAGGATTTGAATTGAATTTGAAATTTGCGATAGCTTTGTCTTGTAACGATTAACCTTAAGAAATATCGCATCACAGCATCTTCTGTCAATGTATCCACGATGGTATCATTATTAAGCCACTTCTGTTGTTTGCAAAGTTTATTTTTTATATTTTCGCTTCTCTGTATATTGCCGTATAAACTACTAAGTTCTTCGAAGGCAGCTTCCGTGAAATGTTTTACTGTGGTTGACTTCTTAATCAGGTCAAATAATATATGGTTGTTCAACGACATGTTTGAAGTGTAATGAAGTACTTGTCTCGCCAACTTTCAGTCGTAGACTAGTCCAGGGATTATGCCTGTTTTTCAATATATAGTCTAATTTATTACCTGATAGATACCGTTTGGATTAAGGGTTCATAAAAAGAGTTAGCTTTCATGCCTAAAAAATTAACCTATTATTTGTATACATATGGGCTTAGGTCAAGTTATGCAATTAGGGTACTACGCACGTGTCCGAAGACGATTTGTGCCTACCTGTATGGAATGTGTGACTACCTGTACGCCAACGCAATTTCTATATTTGGTGCGTACCTGTAGTTTATTTGTATATCCTGTAACTGCACCTGAATTGATGGACCAGGATTTGACAAAGGATCTCAGGTAAGCATAACAGAGTGAAAAACCATGTATCTTAACAATAACGAATGAAACACTAACAATAAGAATGGGTTTTCACGGTTATATGTCATTGCTGAGAAATGCATGCAACTCATTTTTGGATCTATGTATGTTTGACTATTTTACTTATAAACAAGTAAGATTGCTCTAGTCGAGAGTGCCCGACTAGGAGATAGCCTGAACCCAGTTCTTACATTCATAATTCTTTATCTGCATTCACACATAGAAACACACACGCACACAAACACACATAGAAACACACGCTGCAGGATGCGCGCGTCATGGCATTGCTTCGCTTCTTCTTATTCCATTCCAAACTATGTTATATTGAATCACAAGCAACTTCTTTGTTTATATTCAGATCGTAGGAAATTTGTAGGACATAAAGATGGCAAATAAATGTGCAACTATGTAAAATCCGAAGGTCATACCTCTAAAATTCTGGAATCCTAATTTATCGATAACTTTTTAAACGGTTGAGATATCGAAAAAAATGATGAATTTTTTATTGAGCCGGCATGACAATATTGAATTCAAATATAAAGTCTCTAGCTTTTATGACTTTCAAGTTATGCCCGAAAAACACTTGTCTGGAATCGAAATTTATCGATAACATGATGATAAAATGATAAACTTATATCGTCCCGCAACTACGAGAACTTTTATTTCAAATATGAAATCTCTAGCTTTATATATCGATTCGGCTATTGATAGTGATCAAGAATATATATACTTAATGGGGTCGGAGATGCTTCTTTATGCCTGTTACATACTTTTTACAAGTGGAAAAAACGGGCAGCTGGAACTTTTAGCAATAGATAAAGGAATAATCAAAGAACTTATTTTAAAAATATATAAATAATAAATTATAATTTTTTTTTTTATTTTCCATCAAAGTTGAGAAATATTAAATAAATGGATAGTTGGTAAATATCGATTTACCTGGCCAAACGCAAAGCAAACAGTAAAATTTTCTATTGACTATCCGTTTTTGAGATATTGTATCTGAAAGCCAACCAAATTACCTTAAAATTGTGTTTTTTTTTTTGTAACACTGAAAATCAGGCAACTTTGAAAGGCTATATCTTCTAAACCAAAAAGATTTGAAATCGTTGCAATATTTGCTATAAAATTGGATCATTCAATATTTTTTAGGGGCATATGAAATTTTTTGCAACCTAACTTGTTCTACGGGTGCCACTGTGCGTCGGGTAATTGTGGGCAGACTTGTACAAGGCTGCATGATTTTCCAGAATATTTAGGAGCAGCCGAGGATTGGCCGCAATTCATTGCCAACTTTCACGATACGACAAATGCTTTCAATATGATAATAGACAAAACTTAATACGGTTACACAAATGTCTAACCGGTGAATCAAAGGTGGCTGTTGCACCTATGACGGAAGACGTGCCAAATATTATGGAGGAGCTAGAATTTCGATTTGAACAACCAGAAATACTTATTCATACACAGCTCGCTAAAATAAAGGATTTTCCAAGAACCGCTTATAATAAACCAGAACAAATTATAAGTCTGTCAACAAAGGTTAGAGGAGTCGTCTCGTATCTGAAGTCAGCCAACTCAGGACAACATTTTGGCCAACCCAACGCTGTTATATGAATTGCTCGGTAAGCTGGCCAACGATAAACAATATAACTGGTTGGAATACGCCAACACATTAAGAAGACTACCGACAATCGCCGATTTCTCTGATTGGCTATCAACATTGGCCAGATTAGTGGGCCAACTACCAGTTGTTATTGAAATGTCATCAAAAACGCCAACTTTTAGAAACCCTACGCCAATGTTGTGTGCCAAAATGCCAGAAACTGATGAAAAATGTGTCCTATGCCAAAGAGACCATTTAATAAACCAGTGAAAAAATGGAAGGATTCAAGCATTGACGAACGTTGGAATATATGCTTTAGTTGCCTCAAAAAGGCCACTCCTATTAGATGTGTTAACAAAAAGAAAACTGCGGCATTGAAGGATCTACCCGATCACATAGTAGCTTGCACTATCAAGCGGTAAATATTCAACGACGTTTTCAGACAAGAGTGAAAAATTCCGTTCTAACATCTGACGAAAACCAACAATTAACAGTCGAGCAGTCAACAGGAACACAGCCATTATTGAATTGTAAAATAATGGTAATGGATATTTATTCAAAATGATACCAATTGTACTACACGGACCGAGTGGTAAGCCAGAACAAAGGCATCGCTGTTATCATGATCGACGAAAACATAGCACTACAGTTGGCCTAAAAGGACACAAAACCCTATTAACATTACAATGGTACGACAATCGAGTTGATGCAGAAATGCAAAATTTTGGACAGCAGACAAAGTGTTAGTTATGACATAAACGGGATGCACACAGTTAAGAATCTTAAATTGCCCACGCAATCTTTTAATCGACAGCAGTACGAAGATCTAAAAATGACTCCTGTGCCACGCCACTAGTTTTGTAAGGTCTAGATAATTTACATTTTGGGTTATCAAAAACAATTATTAAAAACGGAAACACGAATCCAGTGGCCATTAAAAATTAATTAGGTTGGGTGGCATATGGGCCATCTAGTATCTCAGCAATGACAAGTCCAATAATGCTATAAATAAAAAACCATAAGAACAACGAAATGCAGGATATGATTGAAGAGTACATATTAGCTGATAATTTCGGTACTAATGGTTTGCCTCTCATGGAACCAACAGATGATGAACAAGCCAAAGAAATAGCTTGTCGAACATCAAAACGTATAGACAAACGAATTGAATTTGGTCTCATCTGGAAAGAAAATGTAAAATTTTCGGGGCTAAAAAACGATTGCTAGGAATTGAAATAAAAATGAAGGTCAATTTAGAATTAGCAAAAAAGTATTGAGCAGAGATGGTAAGTACATGAAGAAAGAGTATGCTAGAAAGTTATCGTCCAATGAAATACGAAATAAAATAGAAAATGTGTGGTATTTACCTCACTTCGCAGTACAAACTGTACACAAACCTGATAAACTGCGGATATTCTTCGATGCTGCCGCAACAGTTAATGGTATATCGCTCAACTCAACACTACTTAAAGGTCCAGAGCAAGCAAAGCCATTAATCTCGATGTTACTTCCTTTTCGTCTGAACCAAATTGGAGTAGCAGCTGACATCAAAGAGATGTTTTCTCAGATCCTGATTTGGACAGAAGACTAGTCGGCTCACCGTTTTCTTTGGAGAAAATAAACAACCAAGCCGATTGAACATTTTGCAATGACATCGCTTATATTCGGTTCAACTTGCATACCGTATGGCGCCGAATATATCAAAAACAAAAATGCTAATGACTTTCGAGATAAATTTCCTGATGATGTTGAAGCTATTGTAAATTCTCACTATGAAGACGACTTGGTGATAAGTTTTGATTCTGGAGAAAATTCAATTCAAATATGTAAGCAAATAGTTTATATTCGCAATCAAGACGCAGCTCTTTAAGCTGTCATGTTGGTACTCTCCTAATTTGAAGAAAAACTGCAATATGCAGTTGCATATATTGGTCGACTCCAGTCAGAGTGCATTTGCGGCTGCAGCCTATTTATGTATAACAAATGAGGAGTTGTTTCGGCATGGGCAAGACGCGCCTTGCGCCGAAGAAGCTGTTATAAATTCCGCGTTCCATCCAATCCCAAGATCTATGATTGTGTGCGTGCATGTGTGTGCTTCTGTGGACATATCACAGCAATGTTCGCCGTTTTCAGTTTTCTGTTGTCGTTCGAGTTTGTTCGTAGAGACGGGGTGCGAGCGTCAATAGATCTACGAGGCAGACAGCGACCGAAACTAGCTAGTTGCTACAATTTCAACTCGCGGTGCTTCGCTTCGAAATGAAGCGTATTACGGCATAATAAATGTGTTTGCAATAAAGACTTTTAATTAACATTAAAGATCCAAACAGTCACAATTAATATTTATTATTTTAATAAATTTTATGTTATGAAATAACTATCCCAATTAACAAACATATTACTATCTTAAAAGGATTTGAATTGAATTTGAAATTTGCGATAGCTTTGTCTTGTAACGATTAACCTTAAGAAATATCGATATGTTATGATTTTTGAATTATGAAGATTTGGCCACACTTATAGTAGATTTAATTTGAAACCTCTTACACTATTAAACTAATAGATATCAAAGTTTATGTTAAAACCGACAAATATTAGAGTTTTGTCACAACAATTTTCAAATTATGGTTTAGTGTATTCTCAAATTTATACCGTTTTGTTTGCAATGTGTGGAAAGGGTCAAGTACTTGCAAACTTGTATAACATGGTGAAATTCAACGTCGCCACTGTGGCGTAAAAAATGTATAGTTGCGACGCAAATTAAAGAAACATAATATAGTGATTTGAAATAGAAGCTATTGCCAGAGCTTAATAATAGAATAAAGTGTCGCCATTGCCGTTGCGAAATTGGTGTGTAAGTATGCACATAAGAAACAAATAACGTTGTAGTGAACAGTAAAAATAGCAGTTACAGAATAACTCGAATGAGTAGATATAATCTAAGAAGTGTCCAAATGAGTTCAGAAGACGAAAGGTAAGATTTTAATAAGACAGTATGCACAAAAGACAACATTGATATGAGCCACCTCAAAGGTACCTAGTTAAGCGAATCTCGCGCCAATACAGCAGCCAGTGTCTAACATGCAAGTACAGCAACCGTCGCACAGTGTCGCCATTTAAATTTTTTCGTTGCAAAAATCATAATTTTTGAACCAAAAGAGATAATCGATTAAAAGGCATATGATAGGTAATGGATCAATCTATAAAATGAGCATTTGAAAAGAGTTCTACGATTTGCCTATTTATGGGTAAGCAAAGTAGAAAGTTGTGGAAAAATCAATTTTATGGGAAGTAAAAAATATATTTTGATAAGTTTTTAATTTTTTATGTTTTGTTTGAAAAGCTTTTATGATTTAAAACTAATATTACAAATATTAAAATAAATATTTATTTTTTAAATGTACTTTTTAATATTTTGTAAAATATGGCTCACAATTTATTACAGAAGGATATCTACTAGACTAATCATTTCTGAACTATAAATATTATCTAACTTTTCGTGACTTTACATGCCGCAATGATGAAATAAGTGGATCGGAAGATGTTGCTTACATGTTGAAGAGGTCCTCACTACAATACAGCAATCTGTATTTTTTATAAAATTTATTTATATAAGCTCTCCAATTGGCAAAGTCTCAAATTTCATTATATCTTTGCCATGCGCCAATATTTTATGGACTGTCGGGGTCACCTTTTTTGTGGATATAATTCTGTTAAAAGTGATGCAGTTTTTGAAGCATGTTCTCCATATTTTGCAGAATTAACTGTTTGCTTGCAGTTTAAAACATACAAGATCGTTCCCAATCTCTTAACAATTTGATTGTTTATCCCAGTGATTTGAGTTACAGCCTGATCATTTTCAAAAAATCTCCTCGAAGTGTTTCCATCGTTTTAATTTCCGTATCCGTACTTGGGGCAGTCTACTTTAAGTCCAACTTGTTTGAAAAACGCATTCTGTATTCGCTTCTTTCTGATCTTTTCCTTATCTTTGTTTAATGTGTTTTCATCAAAGTGTTCCTCCTCTTGTGGAAGCGTATACGCTAGAACTCCATGCATCTTATTCTTGCGTGCAATGGTGAGATCCCAAATTCATAATTCTCTTCATTTGTAGAATCGTTTAAATTGTCGAAGTTATTTTGCGTCTTTTTGCAAATTGGGCGTGACAAAGTTGACGTTGTGTTTGTTAGTTCGTTAACGACTTTTCCGTCAACCATGGTCGTTCTCTGATTTCGAGCTTTGTTGGCTTAATATAGTTTATTTGTTCTTCAATGTCCTCATTGTGTTTTTTATGAGTTTCGGCGATTCCTTTGCAAACTGAAACATTATTGTTCGGCAATAATGTACGGATAACGGTCGTTTTTCCAGTGTAAGGAAACATCAGATTTTAGCCGCAAAGGAACCACAGCTGCCATAAACATATTCCCGTCTGATATTGTAGCGTCATCGGAAGATATTCCTTACATATAAACGCTTTGTCCGGATGATCCATCGCAGCCCCATTTACTGATCAATGTCAGTTTCTCAGGAACAGCCTCTACCACATCTTCAGCAAGACTCTTCAACAGCCATTTTGTTGGATGGTCCATTAGATCCTGCATATTGGCTTTCACAGAGACTTCAGTAAACTCCGTATGCAGTGGTCGTGAATCTATTTTTGCTTTCGAAACATGCTTGTATCCCGGTAAAATGTCAGCTCCATGTTACCTTAAAGATGTCCGTAGTATCTCATATTTCTCTTTAGAAAGCTCTAAGTCCACAAACAAAGCCAAAGCTTCTTCGGAATACTTCTTAAGGTTTGCGTTTGGGGGCGCGGGAATGGTTTTCTTAATTCCTTGTAGTCGCAGTGGGCTTGCATTAGCTACTGCTTTTGTAATCTGTGACTTTATTTTTTCAACATCCTTTGTATATCTAACAGACAGCGTTTCCGATAAATGTTCCGTGGATAAATCATTTGTTGAATCAGCCAGTTTCCTCTTTCTTGTAAAATTTGAACACTCTTCCATGCCTTTAGTTCTCTTGCACGTCCGGTTGATGTGCTGGGTTCATCTTCTGTCAATGTATCCACGATGGTATCATTATTAAGCCAGTCCTGTTGTTTGCAAAGTTTATTTTTTATATTTTCGCTTCTCTGTATATTGCCGTATAAACTACTAAGTTCTTCGAAGGCAGCTTCCGTGAAATGTTTTACTGTGGTTGACTTCTTAATCAGGTCAAATAATATATGGTTGTTCAACGACATGTTTGAAGTGTAATGAAGTACTTGTCTCGCCAACTTTCAGTCGTAGACTAGTCCAGGGATTATGCCTGTTTTTCAATATATAGTCTAATTTATTACCTGATAGATACCGTTTGGATTAAGGGTTCATAAAAAGAGTTAGCTTTCATGCCTAAAAAATTAACCTTTTATTTGTATAAGTTAACACAATCACCCGGCAACAAAGAAGTTGCCAAACCGAAGAAGTGTTATAGCGTGGGAAATGCAGTATCAGCTATTAGCGCTCTGCAACGACATCGGAAACCCATCGGTCAATACCCCGCGACGTCAGCGTCCGCTTAGCGACACCAGGCACGAGGCGCGGAGTCAGCAAGTTTAGAGTGCAGGGCTAGCTTAGCTTATAAGTAATTCTGTTCTTGTAGTTCAGTTGATTTTGATTTATTAAACCTCGCGGTTATCGCGAGCTCTCGAAGCGTATAACGAGTCTTTATTTTGTGCTAACAACCCGCAGTTAAACTCAATATAATTGGCGCCCAACCGAAATAAAATCGAACCTCTCAAACCAAACAAAAAATACGTCAACACCGACGGCAGAACTGAAGCAGCATAAGACGTCACCACCGACGGCAGCAACTGAAACAACTCCATACGAACTGAAGCAGCATAAGACGTCACCACCGACGGCAGCAACAGAAACAACTCCATATGAACTGAAGCAGCATAAGACGTCACCACCGACGGCAGCAGCAGCATAATATAAACAATTATAAGAATTATAATTAATAAGAGCATGTAAGTAGACCGCTCATTGATACCCTTTAAATTCATATTGCATACAAAGTGAAACCCCCAATCTTTGTGAAGAAAAAATTTTCTTAAATTAATCACAAATTGAAGTCTCATATGAGTGATAGTGATAGTGAATTAGAAAGTTTATTAAAAGAATTTAAAAAATTCAGCAGTAAAGACTGCATACAAAATCAGTACGAAACCGAAAAATTAATAAACATGACAATGTCCCAAGAACAATTGCAGGCAATGATAGAAGCCGCGGTTAGTAATGCACTTGCCGCACAAAAGAGGGGTTTTGATGCTCAAATACAAGATCTAAACTAACGTTTAGGCAACATCAGTGTTGGGACCCCAGAGGTAGAGACGTACAAAGACGCAGAAATTCGAATTAGTGCAATTACGTGCAATGAAACATTAGACATTGTAAAATCTTTGCCAGACTTTGAAGGAAACCATGAGACATACGTTTCATGGAGGAAAGCGGCACACACCGCTTATAAAACTTATGAAAGATATGACGGCAGTTCAAAACATTATCAAGCTTTAGCTATAATGAGAAACAAAATTAAGGGACCAGCTGACATGGTACTAGCGTCATTCGACACGCCTTTACATTTCAAGGCCATAATAAATCGACTCGACTTTACATATGCGGACAAACGTCCCATATATTTAATAGAACAAGAAATGTCGACGCTCCAGCAGGGAAATTTGACACTTCTGCAATACTATGACGAAGTAGAAAAAAAACTTACACTACTTATAAACAAAACAATCATGACCTACGACAACACCATTGCTGTGACACTGAACGAAAAATATAGAATGGACGCATTACGTGTATTCATTTCAGGAACTAAGAAATCATTAAGCAACGTTCTGTTCTCAGCAAGACCGAAAGACCTTCCGTCCGCTTTGGCATTAGCTCAAGAAGTCGAATCCAACCACGAACGTTACACGTTTGCCAGTAATTTTGCTAGGAGTGTAGAAGAAAAGGCACAAAGAAACGAACAGAGACAACACGCCAAAGATAGAAGTTCGGCAGGAGATAATAGTAATAACCCGCAAGGAAAAAAAACCTATTTTAATAAGCGACAAGGACCTCCTACGGGTTTTACTCAAAAAAGAGAACAACCACAATCACGTTTTAGACAACCCACACAATATGAACAGAATGGCCAAAGTAATGCCTACTACAATAACCCAGGACAAACTGACAAAAGGCCAAACAGTGGCACTGCAAGGTTTACAGGACCGAAACAGCAAAGAATGAATCACCTGACCCAAGATGACACCCCACTTGACCAGGAGGAGTCGTACCGTAAACGAAACTTTTCGCGTAAAATCAATTCACGGCTTTGATACAGTAAACCAGAAATGTGCTATGCATATTTTTAACACAAATACGACATTTTTTATATTACATAATCTTACGACATTTGACGTAATAATCGGACTAGACATACTGAAACAGACAAACGTACAACTAGATTTCAAGAATCACAAATTAAGAACCGATACTGAGTCCGAAAGAATACAATTTCTTAAATGTTCCAGTGTAAATTTCACTAAAATCGAAAATATAGAAGTGCTCCAAGAAATCACAGTAAAATTTCAAGAAATGTTGGGAAATCGAACCGGCGTTTTTGCAGACCCCGACGAAGCACTACCCTACAACACTAACATCGTTGCCACCATTCGAACCGAAAATGAAGAATATGTTTATTCAAAGCTTTACCCGTATCCCATGGGCGTAGCAGAGTTTGTAAATTCTGAAACGCGAGACTTTCTGAAAGACGGCATAATTAGACCATCAAGGTCTCCATACAACAACCCCGTCTGGGTGGTCGATAAAAAAGGGACTGACGAACATGGGAACAGAAAAAAACGTTTAGTTATCGACTTCAGGAAATTAAACTTGAAAACAATAGACGACAAATATCCTATCCCAAATGTAACCTCGTTTTTGTCAAATTTGGGGAAAGCAAAGCATTTTACAACACTGGATCTGAAGTCGGGTTTTCACCAAATTCTACTTACAGAAAAAGATAGGGAAAAAACAGCTTTTTCAGTAGGAAACGGGAAATACGAGTTCTGTAGACTTCCCTTCGGTTTGAAAAATGCGCCCAGTATTTTTCAAAGAGCCATTGACGACGTACTTAGAGAACAGATCGGGAAGTCATGCTATGTTTACATCGATGACGTCATTATTTTTTCAGAGAGCATGGATGACCATGTAAAACACATAGTATGGGTATTGGATAAATTGTACGAAGCCAACATGAGGGTTTCTCGGGAAAAATCCAATTTTTTTAAAGATGGTGTCGAATTCCTAGGTTTCGTTGTGTCATGCGGTGGCAATACAACATGCCCTAACAAAGTTGAAGCCATTCGTAATTACGAACAACCAACAACATTGTTCAATGTCAGATCCTTTCTTGGATTAGCAAGTTACTATAGATGCTTCATTAAAGACTTCGCATCGGTAGCGAAACCCTTAACTGATATTTTAAAAAGGAAAATGGCAAAATAAGCGCTGGACAGTCAAAAAAAATAGCAGTAAACTTTGACCAAAAACAATGCGAGGCATTCGAGAAGCTTAGAAGGATCATTGCATCTGAAAATGTAATGTTACTCTATCCTGATTACAGGAAACCGTTTGACTTAACAACAGACGCTTCATCCTTTGGTTTAGGAGCGGTATTATCTCAAGACGGAAAGCCCATAACTATGATATCAAGGACTTTAAAGGATAGAGAACTTAATTTTGCAACAAACGAAAGGGAATTGCTTGCTATAGTATGGGCTCTGAAAAACCTCAGAAACTATCTGTACGGGGTCAAAAATTTAAATATTTTTACAGACCATCAATCACTAACATTCGCCGTCTCTGATCGTAACCCTAATGCAAAAATTAAGCGTTGGAAAGCTTTCATTGATGAGCATAATGCACAGATTTTTTACAAGCCAGGGAAAGAGAATTACGTCGCTGACGCGTTGTCACGTCAAAACATCCACGCTTCAGAAGAAGATGCACAGTCCGATATTGCCACGATACATAGCGAGCTATCACTCACCTATATTGTCGAATCAACAGACAAACCGGTCAATTGCTTTCGTAATCAAATAATAATAGAAGAAAGCACAGCTGCCTCAAATCGAACTGTTATTATGTTTGGTGAAAAAATTTTTCATAAATTTTTCGGATAAAGAAACACTAATCCAAAGGGTATGCGACGCTGTCAAGAAAGACGTAGTAAACGCAATTTTTTGTGAACTACCGATATTAGCATTCATGCAACATAAGCTAGTAGAAACATACCCAACGACAACATTCCGTCACACAAAACGCATAGTAACTGACATTTTAAACAAAAACGAACAGAAAGAAATAGTCGTCACGGAACACAATAGAGCGCATAGAGCCGCACAAGAAAATGTGAAGCAAATTCTACAAGACTATTTTTTCCTCAAGATGACCATCTAGCAAACGAAATTGTCACAAATTGTAAAATTTGTCAAAGGGCAAAATATGACCGACATCCTCAGAAACAAGTACTTGGAGAAACACCTATTCCTCTACATGTAGGCGAAATATTACACATTGACATATTTTCAACCGACAAGAAATATTTTCTTACCTGTATAGACAAACTTTCTAAATTCTCTGTTGTCCAACCTATTGCCTCCAGAACAATAGTAGACGTACAATCAGCAATCCTACAGCTTATGAATTTCTATCACCATACCAAAACGGTATATTGCGATAACGAACCTTCAATAAAATCCGAGACAATAAAGTCACTTCTAAATAACCAATTTAACGTCCAAATTGTACACGCACCACCACTTCATAGTACTTCGAACGGACAAGTAGAGAGATTCCACAGTACTCTTGTGGAAATCGCAAGATGTCTTAAGACCCAAAGAAATATCATTGACACAGTCGAACTGATACTTCAGGCAAACATAGAATACAATAGGACAGTTCACTCAGTCACAAACAAACGACCCATAGATATAATCCATTCATTCCCCCCAGATGCAGAAATAAGAAATAAAATAATTAAGGCACAAACATCCAAAGGCAAAGATTGAATGAAGAAAGACAGAATAGAAATTTCCAAGTAAGAGACAAGGTACTTGTGAAATCAAACAGGAGACTAGGGAATAAACTCACACCTTTGTACACCGAAGCAACTGTGGAATCAAACTTGGGGACCACAGTCTTAATAAAAGGGAGGGTGGTTCATAAGGACAATTTGAAATAGCTATAACATAATTTCCTCTTTTTACGGACACCCTAGGATTTGGACTATTCTATTTCTCGTCACAATGACAACGGCGAAAATGACTGACTACTCGAACGCAGACTACATCCCAATTATGGACGGAGACACGACAATCTGGGAAGACTTCCAATACCTAAAGCATTCAAGCAACTTATCAATGTACGAAGAAATAACAAGCGAATCGGAAAAACTTAGGAATCACTTTCCCCAATCACACATGCGACAGATACTGGACTCGGACATAAGACATATGAGAACGCTCTTAGCAACCATAAATATTCACCATAGGCACGCTAGAAGCATCAACCTGTTAGGCACGGTTCTAAAGGTAGTTGCTGGAACCCCGGACTTCGATGACTTTAAAAGGGTAAAATTGACCCAGCAGGAGCTCATCGAGTTCGCAAACGGACAAATAGACATTAACACAAAGACCCAAGGGCAAATAAATAAGCTAACAGACACAGTAAACATTCTAATTCAAAAATCTAAATCTAAACAAATAAACACAGACCACTTATATGAGACATTGCTTTCAAGAAACAGGATACTAATTTTAGAACTCGAAGCTTTAATGCTTTCCATTACCCTCACAAAGATTGGGATCATCAACCCAGCAATACTAGATTCCAATGACTTACAAAACATTATCAATGAGCGTTCTACTAACATTACTTTTACTGACTTAATGGAAGTAGCCCAAATAAAAGTTCTTTTAAATAATAATTTTTTACACTTTCTAATTAAATACCCTAAGCCTAGCCTAGTATGTAAAAAATTACTTTTGTACCCTGTACAGCATAATCACACTATCCTAAACTTTGCTGACAAAAACATCATAACCGACTGCGGTAAATAAATACTACCAATCGGAAACTGTAGCGCTACGCTCACAACAACTTTCTGCAGGAGGCTACCTTACACGACACGCGCTCAACAACTACACTCTGGTGGCATAGCCCATTGAACTACCCGGCCCAGCCATCTCGAGTCCCTCACAGTCATCGATGACGGCGTCATCATCATCAACGATGAAACCGCCATGGTCTCAATAAGTGGCAGCGAAGAAAAAAATATTACGGGTATGTTTCTCCTTACTTTCGATGACGAAGTCTTGGTCAACGGTTCTCTATACCGGAACCTGACGAGTTACGTAAAGAAGTCTCCCAGCCCAGCAACATTGACACTGGTCAACATAACAGGCCACCAGGAAATATTAAGCCTTCCTCACCTACGAAGACTTAGTATAGCGAACGCACGCTACATTGGCGAAATCGAGAAGGGACTAGTAAAGCGTCCCATTATATCTGGAATGACCGTGACCATTTTTTTGGTCTGTTGCTACGCATCATTAAAACTTTATAAAAGGCGTTAGACAACTCGAGGACAACATGACATACTGACTCTCATCAAGGGTTTCAAGAAATCCGAGGACGTCATTCACTTAAGCGAGGGAGGAGTTAACACAATCACTCGGCAACAAAGAAGTTGCCAAACCGAAGAAGTGTAATAGCGTGGGAAATGCAGTATCAGCTATTAGCGCTCTGCAACGACATCGGAAACCCAACGCGACAGTCAACAACAACGTTGCGGTCAATACCCCGCGACGTCAGCGTCCGCTAAGCGACACCAGGCACGAGGCGCGGAGTCAGCAAGTTAAGAGTGCAGGGCTAGCTTAGCTTATAAGTAATTCTGTTCTTGTAGTTTAGTTGATTTTGATTTATTAAACCTCGCGGTTATCGCGAGCTCTCGAAGCGTATAACGAGTCTTTATTTTGTGCTAACATGTTACGTGTCGGTTTATCTCATGGGGCAGCGCCGGCCAGCCAGTACTCTCTTATAGGGGTGGGTTTACCCGTGCCCGCCGTCACGAACAATCACACCAAACGACCAAGTCAGCACATCTCTAAACAAAACAAAACCAGCTGATCTACGATAACATTTAATCGGCAATAACACAAACCAAACAAAACCTACAACTCTTTCAACACTGAAATGGGGCGTCGATGTTCTGCCCTAGCGTGCCCACCCAACCAGTGTTGCTAAACATTAATTTAAGTCAACACCCTTTTTTACTAGATTTTAAATAGCACTTATCCTAACGGTCTATATGTTCCCCTCTCCTCCATTAAAGAGCCTTAAGCGTACATTTCGTATTTGCAATTTAACATTTAATTCTGATTTATCTTACACGGTAACATTTAGATTTATTTTCCCTGCATTACGATTTAAACATTTTTGGCATGAGAGTGTCTCCAGGCAACTGGCTAATTAAACGACCGATCGATACGCGAGGCAAACCAGAAAAATTCACTAGCAAAAAAAAAGTATACTTTAATTACCGGAGGTCATGAAACACGTATTTCTACCCTACCTCATCCTGTAGGAGCTCCAAGGGACAAATGTAAGGGACCTCTAAAAACTCATACTAAAACTCTAATTGGTCTACGCGTATATTACGCTTTACGTGGTTATAATTGCGCTACTGCATAAGGACACTCACACGAGAATTTAACAAGCTGATATATTATCAGTCACACAAAAAACATAAATTAAATAAATAAATATATAATAAATCAAATAAATATATAAATATCAAATTAAATAAATATATATATATAAATAGTAGCGGGAATAATCATGCGATTTTTAAAGGTAAAATAATTTAAATAATTTAATTATTTACTACAAATTTAGCTGAAGGCTTCGGCGAGGTATCTGTGAATAGCAACACCTTCAATGCAAGCCGGGACATTATCTGCGGCACCAGTAAATGCGTCCACCTTGTTTATACTTTTTTTTATACAGAATTTATTTTTTTCTTGGGCCGCTAACGTATTTGAATTTCGACATTAGTGAATAACTATTAAAGGACTCTCGTCGCACTGCTCCCTTTTGGAACGGACTCACTGTGCACCCTCCTTTTTGGATCTTTCGACGGCCGAATGGTTCTTCTGGGAGTCGCTGCAGCTTCTAGGGTATCCCACTTGGACAGTCTTTGCTGCCACGTATAAATCCATTCCCCGCAGAGCCACGAACTGCTGGACCGGCCTGAAAGGTTTTATAAAACCACACATTTTCTTTATATGGCGTTGCACATCCCCTTGGTTGACACTCACTTTAATTAAATTGGCCAGACACTTGAACAGAATTTTTAGCTGGAGCGAGAGTCACTTTAAGCTGGTATAGCTGCCTTTGGCTTTGCAATGCCGACTGTACTCTGTTCAAATCAAATTGCACTTTTCTTGCCGCTGTTCCGTTAGCTAAAGCAGAAACGAAATTTGAACGTTTGCATGTGTGCGTGTTCATTTCGCGCGCTCACCAAACTCCTCGTGAACTCCCTCTCTCTCTCTTGGTCTGATAACCGTTCATAGTGCTGCCACCCTGTTACCCACTTGTACAGCCACTATCGATAGACCCACATCCCACTGCAACAAACAACCCGCAGTTAAACTCAATATAATTTATACATATGGGCTTAGGTCAAGTTATGCAATTAGGGTACTACGCACGTGTCCGAAGAAGATTTGTGCCTACCTGTATGGGATGTGTGACCTGTACCTGTACGCCAACGCAATTTCTATATTTGGTGCGTACCTGTAGTTTATTTGTATATCCTGCAACTGCAACCTGAATTTAGGGACCAGGATTTGACAAAGGATCTCATGTAAGCATTACAGAATAAAAAACAAAAACCATGTATCTTAACAATAACGAACGAAACAATAACAATAAGAATGGGTTTTCACGGTTATATGTCATAAATTGCTGAGAAATGCATGCAACTCATTTTTGGAACTATGCTATTTTACATATAAACAAGAAAGAGTGCTCTAGTCGAGAGTGCCCGACTAGGAGATAGCCTGAACCCAGTTCTTACATTCATAATTCTTTATCTGCATTCACACATAGAAACACACACACACACACACATACAAACACACGCTGCTAGATGCGCGCGTCATGGAATTGCTTCGCTTCTTCTTATTCCATTCGAAACTATGTTATATTGAATCACAAGCAACTTCTTTGTTTATTTTCCGATCGTAGGAAATTTGTAGGACATAAAGATGGCATATAAATGTACAATTATATAAAATCCGAAGGTCCGAAGAGGAGGTATCCAAAAAGTGAAATGTATTTATTATGTATGTATGTATTATTTCTGTGTGCTATAGGAGAATATATATACCATATATGTAAATTTTGTGACTACCTCTTATAACTTGTAAGCTATACCTTAAAAACCCTGTTCTGGAATCCTAATTTATCGATAACTTTTTAAATGGTTGAGATATCGAAAAAAATAAAATTTTATTGTGCCGGCATGACAATATTGAATTCAAATATAAAGTCTCTAGCTTTTATGACTTTCAAGTTATGCCCGAAAAACACTTGTCTGGAATCGAAATTTATCGATAACATGATGATAAAATGATAAACTTATATCGTCCCGCCACTACGAGAACTTTTATTTCAAATATGAAATCTCTAGCTTTTGTAGTCTCTGAGAAACGCGCGTTCATACAGACGGACATGACTATATCGACTCGGCAATTGATAGTGATCAAGAATATATGTACTTTATGGGGTCGGAGATGCTTCCTTATGCGTGTTACATACTTTTGCACAAAACCATTATACCCTTTTTCCCATTTTTAATGGGAGCAGGGTATAAAAAAATGGAAAAAAACTGGCAGCTGGAACTTTTTGCATTAGATAAAGGAATAATCAAAGAACTTATTTTGAAAATATGGCAAAGTTAATAAATTATAATTTTTTTTTATTTTCCATCAAAGTTGAGAAATAGTAAATAAATGGATAGTTGGTAAATATCGATTTACCTGGCCAAACGCAAAGCAAACAGTAAAATTTTCTTTTCTTAATAATATATCTATCAATAGAATTAAAAATAATGACTATCCGTTTCCTAGTTTTTGAGATATTGTATCTGAAAGCCGACCAAATTACCTTAAAATTGTGTTTTTTTTTCGTAACACTGAAAATCAGGCAACTTTGAAAGGCTATATCTTCTAAACCAAAAAAAAAACCAAAAAGATTTGAAATCGTTGGAAAATTTGCTATAAAATTGGTTCATTCAATATTTTTTAGGGGCATATGAAATTTTTTTGCAACCAAACTTGTTCTACGGGTGTCACTGTGCGTCGGGTAATTGTGGGCAGACTTGTACAAGGCTGCATGATTTTCCAGAATATTTAGGAGCAGCCGAGGATTGGCCGCTATTCATTGCCAACTTTCACGATACGACAAATGCTTTCAATATGATAATCGACAAAACTTAATACGGTTACACAAATGTCTAACCGGTGAAGCAAAGGTGGCTGTTGCACCTATGACGGAAGAAGTGCCAAATATTATGGAGGAGTAAGAATTTCGATTTGAACGACCAGAAATATTTATTCATACACAGCTCGCTAAAATAAAGGATTTTCCAAGAACCGCTTATAATAAACCAGAACAAATTATAAGTCTGTCAACAAAGGTTAGAGGAATCGTCTCCTATCTGAAGTCAGCCAACTCAGGACAACATTTGGCCAACCCAACGCTGCTATATGAATTGCTCGGTAAGCTGGCCAACGATAAACAATATAACTGGTTGGAATACGCCAACACATTAAGAAGACTGATTGGCTATCAACATTGGCCAGATTAGTGGGCCAACTACCAGTTGTTATTGAAATGTCATCAAAAACGCCCACTTTTAGATACCCTAAGCCAATGTTGTGTGCCAAAATGCCAGAAACTGATGAAAAATGTGTCCTATGCCAAAGAGACCATTTAATAAACCAGTGAAAAAGTGGAAGGATTCAAGCATTGACGAACGTTGGAATATATGCTTTAGTTGCCTCAAAAAAGGCCACTCCGATTAGATGTGTTAACAAAAAGAAAACTGCGGCATTAAAGGATGTACCCGATCACATAGTAGCTTGCACTATCAAGCGGTAAATGTTCAACGACGTTTTCAGACAAGAGTGAAATATTCCGTTCTAACATCTGACGAAAACCAACAATTAACAGTCGAGCAGTCAACAGGAACACAGCCATTATTGAATTGTAAAATAATGGTAATGGATATTTATTCAAAATAATACCAATTGTACTACACGGACCGAGTGGTAAGCCAGAACGAAGGCATCGCTGTTATCATGATCGACGAAAACATAGCACTACAGTTGGGCCTAAAAGGACACAAAACCCTATTAACATTACAATGGTACAACAATCGAGTTGCTACAGAAATGCAAAATTTTGGACAGCAGACAAAGTGTTAGTTATGACATAAACGGGATGCACACAATTAAGAATCTTAAATTGCCCACGCAATCTTTTGATCGACAGCAGTACGAAGATCTAAAATACTTGCCGGTTGAAAATTACTCCTGTGCCACGCCAGCAGTTTTGTAAGGTCTAGATTATTTACATTTTGGGTTATCAAAAACAATTATTAAAAACGGAAACACGAATCCAGTGGCCATTAAAAATTAATTAGGTTGGGTGGAATATGGGCCATATAGTATCTCAGCAATGACAAGTCCAATAATGCTATTAATAAAAAACCATAAGAACAACTAAATGCAGGATATGATTAAAGAGTACATATTAGCTGATAATTTTGGTATTAATGGTTTGCCTCTCATGAAACCAACAGATGATGAACAAGCCAAAGAAATAGCTTGCCGAATATCAAAACATATAGACAAACGAATTGAATTAGGTCTCATCTGGAAAGAAAATGTAAAATTTTCGGGGAGCTATACCATGGCTGAAAAACGATTGCTAGGAATCGAAATAAAAATGAAGGCAAATTTAGAATTAACAAAAAAGTATAGAGCAGAGATGGAAAAGTACATGAAGAAAAAGTATGCTAGAAAGTTATCGTCCAACGAAATACGAAACAAAATAGAAAATGTGTGGTATTTACCTCACTTCGCAGTACAAACTGTACACAAACCTGATAACTGCGCATATTCTTCGATGCTGCCGCAACAGTTAATGGTACATCGCTCAACTCAACACTTCTTAAAGGTCCAAAGCAAGCAAATCCAAATGAACCAAATTGGAGTAGCAGCTGACATCAAAGAGATGTTTTCTCATATCCTGATTTGGACAGAGGACTAGTCGGCTCAGCGTTTTCTTTGGAGAAAATAAACAACCAAGCCGATTAAACATTTTGCAATGACATCGCTTGCATCAACTTGCTTACCGTATTGCGCCGAATATATCAAAAACAAAAATGCTAATGACTTTCGAGATAATATTCCTGATGCTGTTGAAGCTATTGTAAATTCTCACTATGTAGACGACTTGGTGATAAGTTTTGATTCTGAAGAAAATGCAATTCAAATATGTAAGCAAATAGTTTATATTCACAATCAAGGCGGATTTGAATTACGCAATTTCATATCTAACTCTTCCGTAATACAATCTGTAATGAATGCCATACCACTTGCCGAACCTACAGTAAAATAAGAAAGTCAGAGTACAAGCGATAAAGTACTTGATATGTATTAGAACACTGCAATTGATGTATTTCAATTTTAAACCAAATTCCATCGTATACCAGGCGAAACTATGAAAGGTGAACGCGCGCCTACAAAAAGAAAGCTATTAGGAATTGTGATGGCTGTATTTGATCCCTTTGGGCTAATAGCGGATTTTCATGTATGTGGTAAGGTATTAATACAAAGTACATGGAATGGTCAAATCAATTAGGATGATGAACTGCCAACGGAACTACATAAAACATGGAATTATTTGTAGTCTGAATTACAAAGTATGCAGCTCTTTAAACTGTCATGTTGGTACTCTCCTAATTTGAAGAAAAACTGCAATATGCAGTTGCATATATTGGTCGACTCCAGTCAGAGTACATTTGCGGCTGCAGCCTATTTATGTATAACAAATGAGGAGTTGTTTCGGCATGGGCAAGACGCGCCTTGCACCGAAGAAGCTGTTATAAATTCCGCGTTTGGAACTTTAAGCAGCAGTACTGGGTGTACGTCGTGGCACTTTAATACGCGAATATCATCAGCTAACATTGAATGAAACTACATTCTGAAATGACTCCATGACTGTATTACAGTGAATAAATTCAACGCAAGAAATTACCCAAGGAGTGGCCAAAAACAGTGATGTCAGCAGTAACCGATAAAGTGGAAGAGGAACTGCAAAGTCATCCCCTTTTAAAGTGTCAGATAATCATACAGTTCATTGACTTCAGTTCAGTTTTCGTCCTTTCTAAGCTCAAAAGAACAATGGCGTGGGTCCTACGAGCAAAGGGTACTTGACTACAACAGATTGCTAACAAGCACACGGACTTAACATCTGGCCCACTCACAGTTTCAGAACCACGCGAAGCTGAGAAGTTCATTTCTCGAGTTGTACAGCAGGAAATGTTTGCCGAAGAGATTGCAGTCCTATCGAAAAATGATCAAATTCACAAGGGCATCGCTCTTTACAAATTGTCACCACTCATTGATGATGATGGATTGTTACGACTGGCAGGGCGTATCGATGAAGCTGTTCATTTGCCATTTTATTATTATTATTACCTATTTTATTGCCAACACAACATCGATTGTCTAAGCTTTTGATGCTGCATTTTCATAACAAATATCATCATCAAAATAACGCATTTAAAATCAACGAGTGTCGCCAAAGATTTTGGATACCAAAAGCCAAAACCTTATTAAGGAAAATTCAGAGTCAATATAACCAGTGCAGCATAGACCGCACCCAGTCTGAAACACCATTAATGGGCTAGTTGCCAGCGGATAGGCTGACGCCTTATGTAAGGCCATTTACTTATACCGGTGTGGACTTATTTGGAAAGGTATTGAAACACTACGAGCAGCCTTGATTAAAGCTCAAAATATTTTAAATTGTCGTCCACTTACAGAATTGCCCATCACACATGAAGATGACGAGCCTTTCACACCCAAACATTATTTAATTGGTTGCCCCAATAGCAAACAGAAACCTTGTATAGATGGGACCAACTTATGTCTTCGAAAGCAATGGCGAATTGAACAGGCTTTAAAAGATCGGATCTGGAAGCGGAAATGGCACAACGCCACTGACCCGATCAGAATAGGAGATTTTGTCATTATCGACGCCTCAACAAATCGAAACCAGTGGAACCATGGACGCGCCATTAAGGTCCACCCTACAAAGGACAAACAAATTTGATCTGCCGAAATAAAGACGGCGGACACTACACTACGGCGACCAGTATCCAAACTGATCATATTGACGCTGCATGTGGATGGTGAATCCTAAATCGATTCACAAGGAGGGGAAATGTCAAGATTACTATCTTAAAAGGCCGTTGAATTTGAATTTGATATTTGAAATAACTTTGTCTTGTAACGATTAACCTTAAAAAATATCGATATATTATATGATTTTTGAATTAAGAAGATTTGGGCACACTTATAGTAGATGCCGAAACGAACGAACACGCGCAAAAAAACTAATTTGAAACTTCTTACTTTTTTTTTTTTGTTTTATGTTATTATTTATTGAACAGAAACTGGGTTCATTTAACCCTTTGACTTTTAATTTTTCAAATTATTTTCACCAACA
Organism: Drosophila maculinotata; assembly: GCA_035045305.1. NCBI lineage: Eukaryota > Metazoa > Arthropoda > Insecta > Diptera > Drosophilidae > Drosophila > Drosophila maculinotata. The sequence continues at coordinate 1,259,015 of JAWNPD010000022.1, forward strand.
CCGACTAAAGTTTATGTTAAAACCGACAAATATTGGATTTTTGACACAACAATAACATTCCGTTATAAGTAATAATTGTATTTATTTATTTAATGTCTACCAGAGGCAGTCCTGTGATAGATTTAATTTAACTAACCATTTGGAAATTAAAAAACACAATTATAAGACATATAATAAGTTACAATTTTTTGGTAAGTGTATCTGTACGGTGCCATCTATATATATAAAACAGTTCGTACTGATTGGTGATCAACGCAGGGTCTAAACCATAAAAGCTAGAGAGCTGCAATTTTCAAAGTAGTTTTCTCTTGGTCTGAAAGTGCGTACTAAGAAGCGATTTCGGAAAATTCTATACGCAAGATCGGAAAATGAGGAAAAACCGTTGTATGCAACTTTTTCGGTTTTAATCCGATTGGGTTCAAACTTATTTTCAAAGATCATAATAAAAATTCATTAAAAACTGTACACCGATTTTATGGAAAATGCACCCCCCTGGCAGGAAAATGGGGGTCAAGGTTGCATGGGCAAAAAATGAATTTTCATCCGATTTTCTTTAAGCTTATTTTTGAAGCTCTACAAATCAAAATATTAAGAATGTGATTTTCAAATTTTGGAAAATCGACCCTCAAAGTCGGAAAATGACGGGAAAACTTTTGTATGAAACTGTTTTGATTTTCAGTCGATCAGCTTCAAACTCATCATTAAAGCAGCGACACATACAAAAGTAGAGAAAACATGGCTTACATTTTTGAAAAACCACCCCCAAATTCGGAAAATGCCGAAAAAAGTTGTATGAAACTTTTTTCTTTTTCTTCCGATCAGCTTCAAACTTAGTTTTAAAACTGAATATATCAAAATATTAACAACGTTATTTACAAATTTTGAAAAATCCGGAAAATTGTAGGAAAAAAATTTTTTTTTTTCCATTTGATCGTATTCAAAATCATTTTCCAAGATCTATAAGGCGGATCCATAAAAATGATATTCACTTTTTGCGGAAAATTCATCCCCCTGCGTGGAAATTGGGTTGGTCAATTTTCAATATTCGCCCGATTAGCTTCCAACTAATTTCCAAAGCCTCACGTAAAACCCTATAAACAACGTTATTTTACATTGTTAGAAAATTCGCTTGCAAGGTCGGAAAACGGTTGTATGACATTTTTTGTTTTCCATCCGATCAGCCCCAAAGCTTATTAAAGCTGCACAAACAAAAGTAAAGAAAACATGACTTTCAAATTTTGGAAAATCTACCCCCAAAGTTGAATGGAACTGTTATGTTTTTCACTCGATCAGCTTCAAACTTTTTTTGCAAAACTTTACATAAGAAAATATTAACGTTATTTTCAAATTTTCATACTAAAAGTAAGCGGAAAATTTTTGCAGAAAGATTAGATTCAAAATCATTTTCAGAGATCTGTATTTAAATTCCAAAAAATTAAACTATTTTCACATTTTCTGGTTAATCCGCACACTTGCGTGGAAAATACGGGAGGTAGATTTTCAATATTCGCCCGATTAATTTGGTTGTGCATAAAGACGGGGCGTAGCACCGCACGCCGGTAAATGCTAGTTTAATATATTTGTGCTCTCGGAATGAACATGCACGCAAACTTGCCTATGTTTACAGTTATAACTACTAGAGCTGTGAAAACATCGATAGTGGCCCCATAGATATTTTTTTTAAAACATCGATACTATCGCACAGGAATTCCTCACATTGAGGGTATTTCAGTAAACAAAATCAAGTCTTAGAACGGGTATTCCTAGAAGCAAAATATTCTAATTAGTGGATTAAAAATACCCAAAGGTTTTATAAGAAAAATATAACATATTACAAAATAATCAGTTTAATATTTAGTTTCCGTTGCCTTAATGCTAATTTCACATTTGTTTATATAAATCATAACAAAAAAAAAGTAATGTATGGTCTTTGTTGCCTTCATGCATATTCATGCACAGCGTATTGGAATCATAACTTACAAAAAGAAAAACAAAATCTGAACATACAAATTAAATAGCAATTTCTACACAATTTTCAAATTCAGAACGGCGGTCGGAAATTATTTCGCCAGCTTTTGAAAACATTCGTTCAGACTTGTCAATGAAGCTGGGATACAGAGATAATTTTTTGCAAATACAGCTAGGCTTGGCATTTCGGTTTCATTTAATTGTCAAAATATAACTTATAATTATAAAATTCAACATATAATAAGTAGTGACATACTTTCCAATATTTCAGGGGGTCGCAATGCTCATCAATATGTATGTCAATAATGTTTTTCAAGTATTGTTATTCAAATCTAATCTACGCGATTATTTCCTGTCTTTCAATAACAAAAACCACTTGACAAATACATTTTTTTAGATACTATAATGATAGTTCAAACAACATCGAGCCAGAGCCAAACCATCGATACTATCGTTGTGCCATAGCTTTTTTTACAGCTTTAATCGTGCTAATAGCTACATGTATTAGCATTTATGTCTTTGAATGTGTCTCATTTTTATGATGGTATAATGGTTTTGTGCAAAAGTATGTAACAGGCATAAGGAAGCATCTCCGACCCCATAAAGTATATATATTCTTGATCACTATCAATAGCCTAGTCGATATAGCCATGTCCGTCTGTATGAACGCGCGTTTCTCAGAGACTACAAAAGCTAGAGACTGCATATTTGAAATATTAGTTCTCGTAGTAGCGGGACGATACAAGCTTATCATTTTTTTTTCCGATATCTCGTCCCGCTCGAAAGCTCAATACAAACTCATCATTTTTGATATCTCAAACCTTTCAAAAGTTATCGATAAGTTAAGATTCCAGAACTGTGTTTTTAAGGCATAGCCACTAAGCATACAACATATAGAGGCGTCAAATCGACTAAAAAGTGGTTGCATAAAATTTTTCAACTGGACGATCCCAAGCAGCTTCGTGTGCTGCGACTGCGATACGAAGGCAAAGCGCAGCAGGCAGGCAGAGAATATTCTTCTTGCGATCAGCGGCACACAGCGCCGAACTCATTGCTTGCTCTGGCTTCGCTGCCGCAACATCTATTTCGACGCTCCGAAACGCTTGCATATATGCGAGTTAGCAGCAACACATATATATTCAATCACAAGAAGACATGCGGCCATTGCTGTGAATTTCCGGCGTTGCCTTTTTTCTGTAGTCGTTCGAGCTTGTAGTCAGAGACGGGGCGGGGGTTGTAATAGTTCTATGAGGCAGCCAGTGGCCGAAATTTAGATTTTTCAATTTCAGCCAGCGGTGCTTCTCTTCGAAATGGAGGGTATTAGGACATAATTAATATGTTTGCAACACTTACTTGCAATTAACATTTAAAAATCATTAAGTCATAATTATTATTTATTGATTTAATACATTTTATGTTATCAACGAACTATCACAGTTAATAACAATATCTTTTCGATTTTATTAATAGTTTGATTGAATATATTTATTTATTGGCAGCTAGAGGCAGTCACGTAGAAAATTTAAATAACTGTTAGGAAATTAAAAGTTATATAAAAAAGAGTAATAAGTCAAATATTTTTGGTAAGGGTATCTATGCGCTGCCATTTAATGTTTTCGTACAGAAATAAAATGCGCATCACAAAAATGTATAAAAGACCAAATTGATTACCTCACCACTCATATGACGCCAACTAAATGTAGGGTTGCAAAAACATCGATGTGTGAGAAAAAACATCTTAAAAACATCGATGTTCCCATTGATGTTTCCCCAGCTCTAAAAAATAACATACCCAACATAAAGTTATTTGATCAAAAACTAAAACTAGAAAGAAATTGCTAATTAATTCGTGCAACTTTTGATGGGCTACGCTCATAGAAGGTATGAAACCGGAAATACATCAAAGAATCTTGGAAGTGTAACTGTGACATTTAAATTAATAACTGAACAATCATAACCAACAATAACACAGTCAATTTAGGTACATAGTTGTAACTGCGTCAGTAATAAACATACAACCTTTATGCGACGGTATCACTGCAATAACCTTACATAGAACTTATGCAACATAAGTAGTTGCCAGAAGCGGGTCCATCAAAGTTGCATCAATATCGACTGAAAAGCACCTGTGACAGGTACGACAAGTTGAAAAGCTGGCTTAGTAAAAGTAGTTTATGTACATATGTATGTGTGTACATATAAAACTACATGTGTTGATATGTATATACACGTATGTATGTTAATATTTGTAAGTCTGCATTTACACGATGAAGTTTACTTTTCAAGCAGGAGTCGGCTTATGCAGTAAGACGTTGCACTTCTTGAAAAAAAGATATTTTCATTAAATAAATGTTATGGAAAGAATTTTAAAATTTTTGATAAATTGCTTGTGCATTGTGCTACGATATCTAAGAGCTTCACAATATATTGTGAAGGTTGGGCTTTGTTGCCGATGCATATTTGCCAATGTAAAATGACATTGCTTTTGCATAGATATGGAACTTTTAATGTTTAATTTCGATATAAACAATTATTTTTGTATTAACAATTTTATTAGACTCATGCAGAGGGACCCGTAAGTATGTTTCTACGCAAACTTGTCTTAATTTTGATGCTATCTTGATGAAACTTGGTACAGATGCTTATTTTTGCTGCACGCAGATAATATATCAGAACCAGCCGGATCGGAGCACTAAAGCATATAGCTGCCAAAGGAACGATCGGTCTAAAAATTTAGATCTAGCTATGTCCGTCTGTCTGTCCGCCCTACTGTCTTATGAACGCGCGTTTCTCAGAGACTACAAAAGCTTAAGACTTCATATTTCAAATAAAATTTCTTGTAGTGCCGGGACAATATAAGTTTATCATTTTTTTTCTCGATATAATATTTGTTTTTATTAATAATATATATAATTAAATACTCGCTTCTCTCGTAGTTGAAAAAAAATAACTTTATTTCATATGAATTACTAAGAGTACTTGTTACACGATTATAATAAGTGGAACTTATTAGTTAAGTGAGGTGCTTGATTATTTGAACAGAGTCAGATTAAATCGAACTTGATTCTGCAAGCGTATGCTTAGAACTAATTGTCAAGCGTGCATCAAGATTCTTAAGAAGGCTCAGCTCTTTATCATTGAGTATGTAGAAAACAGAGTAGAAATTTGCCATCGAAGCTTTTGCGCAAAATCGTTGCTGTTAGATTCCGGCTCACACACCCAGTCACTAACAAGTAAGAGTGCTCTAGTCGAGAGTTCCCGACTAGGAGATACCCTGAACCCAGTTCTTACATTCATAATTCTTTATCTGCATTCATACATAGAAACACAAACACACATACAAACAGAAACTGCTGGCTGCGTGCGTTAATCGTTAATAACTTCTTTGTTTATTGTCTGATCGTAATGAAATTTGTAGGACACAAAGATGGCATCTTCAACTATGTAAAATCCGAAGGTCACACCTCTAAAATTACGTATTTTTCGATTTCTGTGAGATCGGGGAGAGGTATCCAAAAAGTGAAATGTATTTAACCACTGTATGCTATAGAATATATGTACCAAATTTGGTGACTCTACCTCTTATAACTTTTAAACTATACCTTAAAAACACTGTTCTGGAATCTTAATTTATCGATAACTTTTGAAAGGATTGAAAAAATGATGAGTTTGTATCAAACTGGCAGTACAGTAACTTAAACTGAAATATAAAGTTTCTAGCTTTAATGACTTTCAAGTTATGCCCGAAAAACACTAGGCTAAAATTGCAATTTATCGATAACTTTTGAATGGGACGAGATATCGAAAAAAAATGATAAACTTGTATCGTCCCGCCACTACGAGAACTTTTATTTTAAATATGAAGTCTTTAGCTTTTGTAGTCTCTGAGAAACAGGCGTTCATACAGACGGACATGGCTATATCGACTCGGCTATTGATACTGATCAAGAATATATATACTTTATGGGGTCGGAGATGCTTCCTTATGCCTGTTACATACTTTTGCACAAAACCATAATACCCCTTTTTCCCAGTTTTAATGGGATCAGGGTATAAAAAGCAAAACAACACACACACAACGCAAAAGTTTCAATGAAATTGTTTCATCTTGAGTTTCGGAACGCAAATAAAAAAACAAAAACAACACGCACAAAGAATATGCACAACTTCTAGTTGTTATCTTTGTCCCGTTGATTTTGGACGTCCGCGGCTCGCATTTCGCAAACTGTCAGCAGATTGCGTTAATGAATATATTTTCAACAGCGAGTACTTCAGTTCATAGTGACTTTACAGTATGCTCTTACTGCACTTATCTCATTTAATATATTTAATATTAATAGATACATACATGTATATATTTATATTAATGTTTAATTATTGTTGCATGCACCATGTACACTCATGGAAAAAATAATAGAAACGGCATGCACTTTTTCACTTTAAACATTATAATTAATTATGTTCGATATTTATATGTATGAAATCAACTGTGCATGGAAAGTTGATAGCGGTTCTCTATTATGTTATCATTTTTGGGCCAGTTTCGCCAGTTTTAGCTGTAATCACTGAATTATTAAGTGACCACAAGTTTGAGTTGTAAACAAAAATAGGAACGCTCAGTTCGCTGATATTTGCAATTATTTTCTGTTAAACCCGTAAAATATTGTAGTGTTTAAAACAATAAAGTAAGAAAAGTGTTTAAATAAAAATTTTTAAGAAAATTTGTCATTTGATTCTATTCTTGAATTCAGAATGGGTCGTGGAGTGCATTGCACAGCTGAGGAAAATTATTATGAAACTAAAAAATTATGGATAAAATAGCATAAATAATGAAGTGCTCGGAAAAAAGTGTTTTCTGCAGTTAATTTTAAAGATAAGGAAGAGAAACATCCCAAAAATTCGACAAGCTGTTAATTCGTCAGTCAAGAAAAGACCCATTCCTCTCATAAGAAGACTTTAAAAACAACTTACAGGCACCAGTTACTAGCTGTACAATACGCAACAGGCTGATTGAGAGTGGTTTGAAGGCACATTCGGCAAGGAAATATCCTCTTCTTAAAAAAAATAATATCCAGAACCGAGTCTGTTTTGAGAAGAGTCCGCAAAAACTGGAAAAACGTCCTGTGGTGAGACAAAGCAAAGATAAATTTGTTTGGATCTGATGGGAAAACACATGTAAGGCTACACTGGTCAAGTATGGTGAAGGCTTGGTCAATTTTTGGATACAAGGCAAAATGTGTGCCCCAGACAGCGTAATGCTGTCATATGCCGAGGAAAAAATGCCCTTGAAGTGTGAGTTTATGCAGGATAACGACGCCAAACACTCGTCCAAACTTGCAAAAAACTGGTTCCGAGACAACAAAATGGATTTATTGGAGTGGCCTTCTCAATCACCTGACCCTAATCTTATTGAGCTTTAGACCAAAAACAAAGAAGATTTGTGGCAGAAAGTTCAGGCCGAGTGGTATGCTATTGATCCATTGATTTGTGCCAATCTGGTGGAATCCATGCCCCGTCGATGCTCTGCAGTTTTTAAAAATCTTGGTCGCACATCCAAATAACACTAATATAATATAATTAAAATTAATAAAAAACCAATTTATAGTTTCATAATTGATATAATGTTTATACAAAGATTGCCAAGTGCCCCAAGAAAAAATTTAATAATTGTCTGCGTAAGACAGATCTTAAATAAAGTTAAAATAGTTTACCAAAAAAAAATTATTTTAGTTAAGTTTTTTGTTTCTATTTTTTTCCAAGCCTAAAAGATTAAATAATTTATTGCTATTTTATGAATTTTTATAAAAAAAATTTGCTACTTTTTATGGTAAATAATTCAATGTATGTTATGTGGAAATTAAAAATAGGGTATCCAATGGCTGTATTCCGTAAAGAATTTGTTTTACAGTCGCTGTGGAAGTAAGTTTGCGTATCGAGTGTGTTTGCATGTTCATTGCAAGAGCTTATATTCATAAAATGGCAGCGTATAGTTACCTTTACCAAAAATATGTATTACACATTAAATTTCCTAATAATTAATTAAATTTCGTATGTATGTATGTAAATGCCTCTGGTTGACATTGAATAAATAAATTAATTGAATCAAAAGTGTAATACATACGGAATGATATGTTTTTTAATTGACCTAGTTCTTTCATAACATGAAATCGTTATAAACAATAAATATTAATTATGAATGTATGTATTTTTAATAATAATTTAAAGTTACTGTCGCAAACATATTAATTATGCCATAAAACTCTTCATTTCGAAGAGAAGCACCGCGACCGAAATTGACCAAACTGACAAAACACATATTTATCACTGCTGGTAAACGTACACACACACACACACACAAACACAACTATGAAATACAAAACACATGCAAGCATTCGTCATAGAAATAGCGTCGCATTGTTCTTGTTTGCGTTGCTTGCTTTGTGTTTGTGTTCGCATTTGTATGAGCGCGCCGAAGTACTGGCAAGAACTTCAAACGGTAAAAAAAGCTCTCTTCGAAT